>CM076584.1:79931269-80531269 GCA_034641835.2 Pinus albicaulis | reverse complement strand
ATGTCATCAGCATGAATACCTATTTATGAACATGGATACCTCATTGGGTAACCTCCGTATCATGAATCAACACCTTTGCATCAAAATAGGATCACTACAACAAACCAATGAACACTCATCACAATCACGAGGACTAAAATCATCAAGTTGACATCAAACATGTGAAAAAATATACTAAGACCCTATTGATATCAATTCCAACACTAAAATTCCAACAAGATCACCCTTTGGCATTGATGTCAACCTCAACCTAATCTCCAGCTGTTGTGGTCGATCTCCACACATTCTCTACAACTCTGAAGTTGATCTCCATACATTCCAATTCTTTCCCCTTTGACACCAATGGAAAACAGAAATACAAACACTTAAAATTAATTCCAATAATGTTTTGGATGAGAGAAGTACTCCCCTTGTCATAACCATACCGATACAAGATTGGTACAAACCAAAGATGTCTCTCTTGCAAGATAAACATGTAAAACAACGAACTCAACTACCAACGTGTCTCTAGAAAATACCATGCAACCTCCCATATAGAACATGCTCCCCTAAGAATGCAATGGAACTGCAAATAGAATCTCTTTTTTGTTCTCGAAATTCTTCCACTTCTTTGCAATAAGCCTCCTTTCTAAGTGCAAAAGACTACTCATGAATGAGGACTCCAACTGACTTTGAGCAATGATATACAATGAAGTTTCATACATATGCAAGGCTTCATGGAGCAAATACATGTATATGATTCAGGTGTATATTGGTGGCCACTCGGCTATTCCACTTGGACCCCTACCATCGTTTCTTTTAGTTTTTCAATTTCTTTAATTGTAGCACAATTTACTATTTTTAGCAGTTTTTTCGGGTCCTAAACTTCCGGAGCCATTTTGAGGCCGTAAACGACGTTTTTGGGTATTAAATGTTTGGAAAATATGAGTAAGAGACTTTATATTTGTTGTCAGCAGTTGTAGTCCTCCCATAGATCTTTTTAACAATGTATCATGTGCGTCAAATAGAGATAGTATTCCAAATTTACAACCCAGAGAAATTGATTTACCAATTTACCCAATGGGGCCCATAGTCTGGTGTTTCATCTCCTAGGGTTATGTTTTTGGATGTTTAGGGTTCTCCATTGATTGTCAATAATACCTAGATAGTTTATTTTCATCTTGTCTGTAAGCATATTTTAGTCATTTGATATTAATTAAATGAAGTTATATTTCCGCTACATATTTTTATTTATGGTTATATTTGTATTATGTTGTGTTCCTGCATAAATCTAGATCAGTGTATTTTAAATACATCATATTAACATATGACTCATCTATAAGCATACCTATCAACAACCAATGACTCTTTGGACCCAAGTTTACATCATTCACCAAATTTAATAGGGATAAATTAATGATATATAAAATAAGACATGACTTGCACACCCATTAACCCATACATAGTTGATTTGAAATTTTTTACAATACATGTTATACACGATGGGTCTCTCCATGAGAAATACACCAACAAGATAAAACAATAATGATACATGGATTTTAAAAATGCACACAAGCGGTCTCTCCTTTATGCAATCCCAATAAAATGATATGCATCAAATACATAACATCCATGATGAATGATATGTGCTCTATGTAGCAACAAAAATAGAAGTGCGATACATAGCATATCTCTTCTCAATATCTCAACCATAAAACCACACGATTCACATAAACATCTACAGCATAGCCATCTGACAACAACAACATGAATAAAATGGCATAGGAATAACAACATATACATCCTCATCATTAGTAGATAGTATATCATCAAAGATACACAACAACAAGCAACAAAAATATTAGTGGTAGCGGATAAAACAATGTAATCAATCTTTCCAACATCCTCAATTCGTTTCCAAATAAGAAATAAGAGAGAACTAATCGGAGTTGTCTTTAGTGCGACTTTTTGAAGTTTCAGGTGCCGGAATCGGTGAAATTTTTTTAGGTAAAATCTTGGTTTTTGTTATTCAAACTGGTTTTTTGACTCTATATGTGGATTCAGCACCCTCAAAAACCTCTAGGGCACTTCGATTGTGCAAAGTTAGCAATCAAACTTCTCTATTCAATAAATTCCTGCCGGAATTTAGAGAAATTACATCGTAAAAAGTCACCGTAAAAGCCTTAAAAAAGTCACACTAAAGACTGGTCGGAACTAATCTATGCATTTGAAACAACAACATAAGATCTGGCAATATAGCACCATAAAAAACTCGTCATTTCCTTGACCTCATGCTCTCATGGTCAACTCACTCTATATTCTTGTATAATGAGAACAAAAACCAAGCAGCAAAAATATCTCAATAGCTCAATTCAAAACACCATAAACAATGACATACTCTCTCCATGCAATAGAAACATATAAATTCATCATGACTCAGCCATATGGATACACAATGTCTCAACATCACCGTGCATCATACATCTAGAACTAAAAGACATGAACAATAATATGCATACTCTATATGAGCTAACTCCACCACACCATCATCTGATCTCCATAACAACTTCAAATACATGACAATACATGGCATAAATGTGTTCTAGAAATATGAGTACTAGCACCATATAGCTTTTCCATGCAATAATATTATCTCATCCTACTAGAAATATGTGGCAATAGCAACAAAACCTAACTCAAAATTTTTCCTACAAGAAACTCATTTCAAGTAAGCACATAACATGTTCCTCCACCATGAACATAATGCCAACAATCTGCAATTCTACTTGGAAACAAAAATGTTTCCCTTGAATGTTTGATCCTCCATCACACATTGACCATGTGCATAAGAACAAACATGTGGCTGACATATCTTCAAAAATATCAATGGAAGCTCAACATACATCTGCTCCAAAATCATCAATAACAAATATGGATGATCCAACTGATATCAAACTAAAAACAAGAATATATATGAAACAAAAATAATACTTCAAACCTCATGAACTCCCCCTGAACACATGCATCTCTTTTCTAATATGCAGATTTGTGTTCATGCAATATTTTTTATATGATTGCACCTCCAATGGTCTACATGCAACTCAAGATCCGACCATTTGCTCCCCCCGAGACCATGCAGGCCTCAGTTTCTGGTGGGAGTCCCTTGCTGCTCCTTTCTCATCTAAACTTTTATAGGATGATTTTGACATTTACATCACCTTCCTTCTTCTTGTGTGGTTTGCCTTACATTGTCTTCTCTCTTTGACTGGATCGCCTAAAACACATGGGCAACTTGCAATCCTTGGCCTTATGGCCAATATTTTCACATGCATAACACCTTATGTGACCAAGGAACTGAGGAATAGACTGGTATATTATGTTAATCTGATTTTTATTCCTTGCATACACCCTATAATCAATAGCCCTATCGCCCAAATCATTGCAATAGAAACAATAAGCATAAAAAAGACTATTATACCTAACCATTGATGAACTTTGTGATGAGGGTAGTCTTATTTGCATGCATGCATGAGGTTTATTATCCTTTGGTTGCTCCTTTTGTTGAGATGATTTAATCTTTGCACTATTACAATTTTTTTCCATATGTCTGCGTTTTTCGCAGTTAAAACATTTGACATTTCTCGGTAAATGTAGGTCTTTCTTAGCTCATTATTTTTCTCCTTCCTTAGTTGTGGGTTTTGTTGATGACTCTCCTTTTTCATACTTCTATTTCTTGATATGATTGTAGAAGCTTTTGTGCTAGATCTGCTTCTTTCTAATTCATCTCTTGCAGAAGTTGCTTCATATTTCAGTCTTTGATACTCATCTTCCATATCCTTGTATTGTTGCAGTTGATTTTTCAAATCAGAAATTTCTTATTTGTAGGCACACTCCTTTTCATAAAAAATTTCCAATATCTCTCGTTGATATTTATTCTTAGTTGTGAGCCTGTTAACCTCTCTGCTTCTAGGGACATTATCTTGGATTTATCTTCCAACCTTTCCAACACTTCATTTCTCTCTCTGATATCTTCTTGTTTTCCCTCTAGATCAATGTTTGATCCATGATTTCTATCTTTGGTGCTTTCATATTTTTCTTGTGAGGAGACTTAATTTTCCACTACCATAAGTATAGAATTCTTTGCATATTTCTCCTTATCAACATATGAGTGGCAAGGCCCTTCACCCTGTTGGGGTTACCATGTTTTGGCAGTTTGGAAATACCAAAAGATGAGACAACGTCAAAACCACTTTCAGACCCTAGGATCTAGCCCTCCTGGGTCCTAAGAGGGATCTCTCTATATAGGCGAAAGTTTTATGTCTTTGAAGCTCTGAGTTAGGATATTAGGCTAGTTATAAGGCTCGGTGTTGTTTTTTTTGTTTTTATTTGGTTGCTGAGAATCAAGAAAGGAAGGTTTCAATATAAGGCAAAGATGAGCAAAGAGGAAGTTAGGCAAAGGAGGGATGACTCAGAGAACATTCGAGACCATTGGGCAATGGAGTCAGGAAAGGGTTTACTTTCTATTCGATATGCAGGCTTTCAGCTGGGCTAGTCATCTAAAGCATTGGATCTTAAAGATGATAGTGTAGTGTGAAGAGGCAAGAAAGAAGGTGACAGCAAGGAAACCTCCAAGGTGACCTTCAGGAATCAGATCCAGGGACAGGACATGCCATTGGCCAACCTGTGACCCAAGACCCAAAGGTTAACTCTTCAGAAAAGGAAACATTAAAGGTTTTAGAATACAAAGTTGAAAACCTGAGATCAGAGAGAGACTTTGAACTCTCAATGCTTCAGCCTCCAACTTAAGGGAACTTAGAAAGGTTTAATCAATTGAAAAGGACCCTAGTGAGACGGAGACAAAATTCTAAACTCCCAGTATCCCAATTCATTCAATTAAAGCCTAACAAGAACATCTAAGAACAGACTCGTTAATTCATACATCAACTAGCAGTATATATTTGACCACTACACTGGTTAAATTAGCTTGAAATCAATCCTCAAATAACTCACTCCGTAGAAAACATTGAAGGAAAGGAGAGCAGAAACATAGGGTACCTAACATGGGTAAATCCTATGCCAGATTTCTGATGCGTGCCAGAAGAAATGAAATGTAATGAACTATAAGGTAAAACAAAGACAAAGAGAAGGAAACATCACCGTTGCTTGAAATCAGGATCCAAAGAAATGTGCTTGTCATATTAAAGAGCAACACCAGTCATGTACAACATTGCCAATAGCTTGATATTTAGTCTGAAAACGTCTTCCTCAGCCTATCTTACAACTTTACATAGAGACTATGTCTCAAGAGAAACAACTTACAATTCACAAATATCCGATCAACCCCCTTACAATTTTTTCTCAAGAGTTTTTATATAAGAAAGAGAGGCAGAGGAGGTAGATGAAAAAATAAATGAAACATTAAACAGAGTAGGAGCAGTGGGTTGAAACCCATTTTGTTTTAATGTCTATGCATCGAACTTCTGTACTCTTTGGGCGAAAGAGTGGTCTTCGACGGGCTAAAATTTACTCCAGGTATGCTCGTGATGTACTCTCGGCTGTAGTATTCTGCAGTACTTTGGTGAATAAACAAAAGATAGATACAAACTATGAGGTCTGCCATACTATGTAACAAATACTCTAGTAGCATTAGGACCGTGGTCAGGGTGGAGATCTTCTCTAGAACACGGCACATAATGAAATCATTATGGGCATTTCGTCCTTTCATGGGAAAGAACGTTCTGCTAATGGTGACACTACTATATCGTTTTTTGTGCCCTAGGCCCTATCGGGACCTTTGTGTTAGTCTCTAGGTATTCAATCTGGTACATTTCCTTTCAATTACTGGATTAAGGCTTCAGAAATCTTTAATTACCGGCCTTAAATTCTCTGATCTTTCACTGATACTCTTTGCTGCTCCAGTACTGTCCCTGTCTGTGAAATTGAGCTTTAATGGCGCTGGAGAGGTTTTGCAAAGTTGAACTCTCTCCACTCAATGGAGAATAATGCTTTAACACCTTCCTAGGCCTTTCTCTGTAAAATCAAGCTCTGAACCCAGCTTCTCTGTGCTTTATGTCACTAAAACAGTGACCACGAATCATGGCATTTCCGCCTGCCTGTAACCCTGCAAAACACGTAAACACGTTAAGAAAACCATGCATGGGGAGGGTGGATGTAGTGGAGGACTGGAGGACAGGTGGCGGAACTATGGAGGGATGCACGCGGATCGTTCAATCATCGCATGGGGTGACGATCAACGACGGAAGATAAACGATGGAAGGGTTTTGGAAATCGGGCGGAATACAAAAGAAATGGAACAAATCCACGAAGGCGGGTGACGTGGAGCTCTGGCGATGGGACCCGGTCCAGGGTGGGGGCGAGGATTTGATCCGGATCGTCCGATCTCAGGAGTAGATCGACGGCTGCAAGCGCATCAGAGGGAGACTGATGGTGCGTCATGGGTTTTGTTTTGCTCTGGTTATCTCCCGAGCATCTTTGGGATGCGATCACCGTCGGATGGCCCACCTCAGATCGGATGGCGCACGCGCATATCGCGCCGCGTCTGCCATCGAACTTTAACGCACGATGAGGGTGGGTTTGCAAAACAACCTGAAGCCATGTGTCGACCAGTGGTGTTGATCGCTACCGATCGGAAAAAACCACCCTCCTTCCAAAAGCGGTGCGATAAAAACCGTCGTTTTTGTATAGTGCTATTGCGGGGACCACCGGGGCGTGTGAAATGCGGGCCATCGATCTGTATAGATCGACGGCGGGTATTGCACCTGACCATTTCTCTGATAAGTGCGCTACGGGCTAGCGCCTGGTTTAGCGCTCGAGTCATGTGGGGAAATGGTTGAGGGGGCTGGCCGAAGGAGGCTAAGCCTGATATATGAAGAATATGGGTTTTTTGGCCTGTTTTCAATGCAATTTTGAGGCCAAAAAGGGGTAACGATAGAGGGAAAAAGGGGTTATTTGGCCAAACAAAGGTATTTGTGAGGCTTAGAAAGGATTTGGGATGATTTAGAGGAATTGAGGGAGGGAAGAGGAGAGGAAAACAGAGGCTTTAAAACTAGGAACAGTAGTGAGGATTTTTCAAAGGAACCAGGAACAGGGAGGCTTCAAGGATGATGTGTTTTTAGGGGAGATGCATTCCTTGGAGGCTCAACAAACCATTTAGCCCCTTGTTTTCTTGTCAAAAATTTCATAGGGGGCTAACAGTGGCTCCACATGGGGATGACTTCTTCTTGAAGGAGTCAAGAATTCAGCAAATGATATTTGGTGTAGGCCAGATGCCTACTGCTTAAGCCATCTTTCTTCTTTGATTCCAGCTATCACAAACATGATAGATCAGCAGAAGAATTCCCAAACCATCTACCTACCCAGACTATAGTCCTATTATTTCCTCTTCAGGGTGCATTTGGACTAGCAGACCCTTTACATCATAAATTTTTTACAAACAGGAAAATAAACCTATTCTATTTCTACCCTTATTCCTCCATGAGACCAGATTAAACTGTTGGCCTCATATGTTTCTCTACCTAAACTAACATCTGCTGGGATTAAACTGTCCAGCAGATTTCTTCTCTACATTCTACAATAGAAATTCAAAAACAGTCAAACTAGGATTAGACAGTCTAGTTTGCTGCGTATCCAAGGCATAAAGATAGTTGCTCATGGACCGAAATTGCAATAAATAGAAAACAAAATCTTGAAGGCTCGAAATCTGAAGCTTTGAAGCGTCCTTCCTTTCTCTGTGACTCAAGTTTTGAGCTTGTTAGAGTCACTTTCTTCTTCATTTCAGCTCTGGTTTTGGGCTTGTTAGAGCTGATTCTTCTTCCTTAATTGCTGGTTCAGATTTTGGGCATGTTAGAACCAGCTGTCTTTACTCCTTTTGGCTCAAGCTTTGATCATGTTAGAGCCAATCTTTATACTTCGGAGGTTCATGTTTTGGGCATGTTTGAACCTCTATTTCTCTCTTTTTTGAAACATTTTCTCTTTTTCTTTGAAAACAAAACACAACAATGGTATTTACAATGGAAATGGAAATTGGAAATTGGAAATTAGCAGTAGTAATGTTTGAGCATCCTGCCATTGACAGGACCCCCAAACAGCTCTGTACCATCTAACTCCTACAGAAAAAAGGCATTTGGACCAACAATGGCCTAGATGATGTATGGACCCTACCACAAACTGTCAAACTTTCCATGCTTTCCTTTGTCTTCTCTCCTTGAGTCCCACTTCAGAACTTTATCTCCAATTTTGAAGTCTGAAGCCTTGGTTCTCCTATTGAGAAACCTCTTTATATTTTCCTAGACCTTCAGGGCTTTGTTATAGACCTCTTCCCTTGTTTGCTGGAGATGAATTGTTTGGTTTATCCTCCTCACCATGCTGTCTTCTTCTATCTGGATTTCTTGGATAAGTTTAATCACTGGTACCCCAAGGCTAGTAGGAAACACTACCTCTGTTCCATAGACAAGCTGATATGGTGACATGCCAATGGATTTCTTCATAGTGAGCCTGTCAGCCCACAAAGCATGCACCAACTTGTTGTGCTAAGACTTCTTGTTCTCTTCAAGAAACTTTTTGATAATGGTCACCAAGATTTTGTTTGATGATTCAACTAACCCATTACCTTGTGGGTAATAATCAGTTGATTGACCAAGTGCTATTTGATACCTGTGACAAAAATCAACCATTTTCTTGGATCCGAAAGCAGCAACATTATTAGTGATTATTTTTCTTGGGCAGCCAAACCAAGAGAGGATGTGGTCTTCTAGGAACCTAATGATGACTGAATCTGTGGCATTCCTAGAAGGTATGGCCTCTTTCCACTTAGTGAAGTAGTTTGTGGCTGTTAAGATCCACTTGTGTTGTGCAGAAGAAGCAGGGTGTATTTCTCCTATGAAATCTAGGCCCCATTGCATAAATGGACCTTCAACAATGATGGGTTGTAGAGGTAGAGGTAGGAGCTTTCTTTTGCCTTCAAAAATATGGCATTTATGGCAGGAAATTATCATCTTATGGATGTCATTGAAAATTGTAGGCCAATAATAGCCAACTCTGAGTATTTTGTTAGCAGTGGCTTTCCAGTTCAGGTGGCCGCCACACTCTCCTACATGGAACTCTTGTTTAATCCTCTCTGCTTCAGTCTCAGGCAAACATTTAAGCAATAGGCCATTTGTATTTTTCCAATACAAACATGCATTCAGTATACAATAGTTTCTGGCTTTTAGCTTTAGGAATCTGGCCTTCGTCTTTGATAGTTCAGGAGGGGCATTGAGGTTTGTGAGAACATACAAGATATCAGAGTACCAAGGAGAGTTTCGAAACTGTTCCTCGATAGCAGGGTCAAGCAATCCTTCCTTCTTATCCAAGGCATCTACCATGTTTATGTCAAGGGCTTGCAAATTTGATTCAGCCATTAGTTGAGCTAAGCCCTGACCTTTGATCAGTTTTGTGGGTTTTATTTCTAGGTCGTATTCCAATATTACAACAATCCATTTGCCCCTCTTTCCACCCGGATCTTGGGACAGAATGTCTTTAACCACTATGTTAGGCACGTAGGTTGTGGTGTGGGAATGCAGTATGTACACCCTAAATTCTTTCAAGGCATTTACCAAGGCATAGGCCTGTTTTTCCATTATGTTGTATTTCAAGGGTGCATCCCTCAGAGCTTTGCTGAAGAAAGCAATAGGCTGTTCCATTCCCTCTGGATTTTTCTGTGGTAGAACTACAGCCACTGTATGCTTGGAGGCAAATGAAAATATCAGGGAATATTTTGAGAAATCTGGGCTGATTAGGACAGGAGCCCGGGTGAGTGCGAGTTTAACCAATTCAAAATATTTTTTAGCTTCAACAGTCCACTTAACTCCTACACCTTTATTTAGCATGTTAGTCATATTCCTGAGGTGTTCAGCTAAGTTGGGAATAAACCTCCTTAAGAAATTGATTTTCCCAATAAATGAATGTAACTCTTTAATGTTTCTCGGGTGTGTGATTTGTAGTATTCCCTCAACTCTTTGTGGGTCTATCTTGATCCCCTTTTCAGATATGATGTGGCCGAGAAGCTTTCCCTCCTGCAGCCCGAATACAGTCTTTTTGGGATTCAATGACAGACCGAACTTCATACATTTCTCAAAAAATCTTCTCAGATGTTTTAGGTGCTCCTCTTCAATCTTGGAATAGACTGTTATGTCATCCAGATAGATGACAATGAAGTGCCCTGTTTCATCTGAAAAGGCTATGTCCATTGCTCGTTGGAAGGTTACACCAGCGTTCATCAGTCCAAAGGGAATTTTTACATACATAAAGGTGCCCCGTGGAGTGGTGAAAGCGGTCTTGAGTTGGTCTTCTGGGAGGACTAAAACTTGGCTGTAGCCTAAAAAACCATCTAATAGGGAGATCCTTTTTGAGCCCACTACTCTTTGCAGAATGTGTTCCATTTTTGGTAATAGGTAGTTGTCCTTAAGTGAGGCTCTATTAAGGTTCCTGAAATCTATGCATATTCTGATCTCACCTATCTTTTTCCTTACAGCTACTAAGTTCGAGACCCAATCAGAGAACCTCACCAGGACTATAATTCCTGCTTCGTACATTTTTTTAATCTCTTTTTCAACTGCAGGCAATTGTTTTGGGTTAATCCTACGAAGTTTCTGCCTGAAGGGTTTCTGATTTTCTTTCAAAGGTATTTTTTGTTGTATAACGTTTTTGTTGTAGGCTTTCAAGTCCTCATAGTTCCTCATAGTTCCAGGAAAACACGTCGATGAATTCTTTGAATAGGTCAATGTATTTATTTTTCATGTTTGCAGGCAGGGACTTAGCCAACTTAATCATCTTAGGCTTATCCTCAATGCCTATGTTGCATTCCTCGACATCAGAGTCTGAGTGTTCTATAGAGGGATTTTTCTCTACATCATCGAAGTCGAAAATATCCTCTAAAGGTGCCAGACCTCGGGGTATGTTCTTATCTTTGGCCCGCAGCACCTCTACTTCCTCACTATCTGCGTTTTCACAATATTCGTTTGGATTTCCAATCCGTTCGTTTAAAGTGTTTATTTCTATGTTACAGGGTGTTTCTTCCTCGTCTGAGGGCTCTTCACTTAGGCAGCTATCATCGGACTTCGAGTCTGACTCATAGAATTCAAACTCGTTCCTGCCTATTAGGAAATCCTCATTCTGCTTATCGCCCTCAAAGACTTGCAAATATTTTTCGTTATCCAGCACTGCAGGTCTAAATTTGGTCTGAATGACGATTTTTTGATCACTGGGAGGCTTGTGATATGAACTAGCTATACAGGCTAATCCATTTGCAATTACATTCCGACTCCTAGGAATAAACACCAGCTCATATTCTATAAAGGTTTTCAGTAAATCCATGGCATCATTCTTGTACGCTCTCAACCTAGGGTGTTTCGTTGTATACTCACCGTTTACTTGTTTTATGATCAACTCAGAGTCTCCATGCACAGCTATCCTACAGGCTCCTAATTTTTTCAACATATTCAAGCCCAGGATAAGAGCCTCATACTCAGCGATATTATTCGTACATTTGAAGTTCATATTAAAGGCATAACTTGCTGCATAGTCATTCTCTGTGTTATGTAACCACACCCCTGCTCCTGCAGTCTTTCTAGTACAAGACCCATCGAAATTCATTTCCCATAAAGGTTTGCTCTCGGGCTTAACATCATTTCGTTCTTCGTGTGGTGCGTGAGTTTGTGAGGGGTGACTAGCCAACTGTTTACATTTTGTTTCTTTTTTACTCGGAGTTTCGTTTTCAGTGCACTGCCCACAAGTCTCAATATCGTTTCCTTCTGAGTGCAGAGTGGCCATTATTTTGAAATCTATAGGTTCCATCTCATGTTTCGTGACTCTGTTTTCTAGTGTTGGCTCCTCTAAGGATTCATCATTGCAAAGGATAAAGGAGTCCAAATCTGTGTGCACAGAGTACATAGGCGAATTTTCAGGCTTTTCAGGGCTGCTGACCAGGAACTTCATTTGTGCCTCTCTATACAGCCTCCTAAGCTGGCTAAAGACAGGGATTGTGGCATATTCCCCATCCATCTGCATTGTACCTTGCAGCTTGGCTCCCTATGACCTCGATGGTAACATGCCATACTTAGGTGGCACATCTGCCACCACAACATCCATGACCATACATTTGGTTGGGATCAGGGTTAAGTTCACACATAAATATTTGATCAGGTCGAGACACTTTACCCTGCTAGATTCAAACAAATTTAAATCTTTGTAGGGTCGGGTTATCTCTAGGCCTAACCTCTCCATAACTACCTTAGGCATTAGGTTGTGTGATGCCCTAGAGTCATGCATTGCATTGTGAAGGATCTTATCATGGATATTGAGACTGATATAAAAAGGAGGTACTACCCCTTCTTGAAACTTCCCATCTATCTTTGGTCCAAACAGAAGGGCTGGTTGATCGTCACTCAGATTGACAATGTCACTGTTTTCACCTAGATTTAAAGTTTTCAAAATTTGGCCTTTATATACATCTTTAGTGGCCAGCTCAAAGAGTGGGACATAGATTTTAATTTTCGCAATATCACTCTCCAAAATGAAATTGGACTGACTCTTTGGAATGTTCAACTCTGTTTTGTTAGCCACCACCTTGGTGGCATAATCAGTGGGTTGATTCTCACTATGTACGGGCTTAGGAACTGTTTTATTAGGAGCACTAACTGCAGTGCTAGCACTGCCAGTTGGTTGACTTTGTTTATCAATGATTTGGTTGTTCTTACCTTTATTCTTCCCAGAACCCTCATCTGCTGATTTATTACTTTTAGTAGTTACTTTATAAGTTTTCTCAGGCCTTTTCTCAATGGTGATCTCAGAAGTTTTGGGTTTGGAATTGTCTAAGCTCTTTTTTCTTCTAAGTTCATACTGTTCTCTGACCTGCATGATGGAATTTTCAAAACCTAGCCTGTAATCCTTAGATTCCGATCCTTCCTCATCCCAATATGAGGATGAGGGTTGATCTTCCTCTGTGGAACAATTATGGATTGAGTTTTCTATTTCAAACATGTTTATCGCGGTTCCCTCAGACTCTTCTATGATTCCCTCATCTTCATCAAGAAAGTTCTCTTGAAATGGGGGAATAACTTGCTGATCTGGGTCTCTTTGTCTGTTGGGAGTGGTGTTGTTTCTTCTAAAGATCTGGTTCTGACAACCATTTTTTCCACCATTTGTTGTAGTTTTTCCACGTTTTTAGATAGACGGTCATAATTGGGGTCAGATGTGGAGGCTACAGTGTCATCTCTATATGTTACCCTTTTCTCAGCTCTCAATCTTACTTTTTTCTCAATCAGATTAGCCTCTACACTCACTGCTCCCTTTTGCATGTCTTCCAATGTGTTGTAATCTCTCTCCTTGAGCTGGTAGGCCATGTTAGCATCAAAGCCTTCAGGGTATTTCACTAAATCCATAACATGGGGAGGTTTCATATGTGGAGGGAGAGCGTTATAAACGATGTTAAACCTTATAGAGTAGTCATGGACACTCTCTCCTACGTTTCTTTTAAGGCTTTTGTATTCTGCTAAGATTTGGAGAGGGTTGGTCTTAACTTCCAATTTTTTTATGAAGGTCTGATACAAAGCAGGAAGGTCTTAGATACTATTAGGGGGTAGGCCTTTAAACCATTTCTTCACATCACCTCCTAAGCTCTGGGAAAATATTCTCATTTTGACCGTATCATCATCTATCTCCATGTAGTTGAAAGAATCTTCCATCCTGTCTACATGGTGCTAAGTTGTGGTAGACTCTTTTGTAGTGAAGTGTGGGATCTTTGATTGATAATCGTTGGGTAAGGGCACTAGAGGCTGGGGTAACATCAGGGGTGCGTACCAGGCTACCATGATGATGTTCTGAGGAGGTAAGGGATTAGCTTTCGTAGTTGGTATATGGATGGCAGGGATACTAGGACCAGCATAAGTCTGTTGAGTAGATTTAGGGTGGCAGAGCCCCAAGTTCTGAATGAAGCGAATATCAGGAGGTGTAGATGGAGGGGTCTCTCTGTCCCTAATGTGTTTACCACTTTGAGGTGGTGAACCAGGAAGCTCAAGGTCTGGCTAGTCTAGAGCATTGAATGACCTAGTTATAGGTACACTATTTTGAGAGTCTAGGTCAAAAAGTGCGTCTGATAGAGTTGCAAAATCTTTCGGTGCAGAGTTAGCTCTATGGATATGACTGGAAATAGTTGGTATTTTAGGTGCAGGATACTTCTTGAGGATGCTCTCAGGGTTATCAACTATTCCAGGTGGGTTTGGGTTGGGATAAGATCTTGTGTGAATGGTTCTTGAAGCCAGAATGTTGTTTTTCAACAAAGCAGCTTAACCCTACTTGTTACTTCTATTATGGCCGATGTTTTTATGGAGGCTGGTCTCCCAGTGGAGTCTTATGTGAACCAAGATAATCAGAAGGCCTACTGATCATCAGTGGAGTCTTTGATCTTTAATAAATTATGGAGTTTCCAGGTGGAAGGTTTAGGATGTTTCTAGGAGGTACACTATCCCCCACAGTGCTTATGTAATGCCCCTTTTCAAGGATATATTGAAAACACAGCAAACTCTAACCAGAGATGGACTAGGAGGGCTTTTACCAGATATTTCACCTCTGAAAGAGAGTGAGGTCTGGAGGCTATCTGGCCCTTTTCAGACTCTATCTAAGAGTGTGGGAGAAACACAACAAGTGGTGCAGAAGTGAATTGCAAGTGGAAGTGTTTCATTGCCAACCTAACCAGAGATCGTTGGCTTTCTGAGGCTCCTATGATGTAGTAAGATGGAAAATACTCAAAAATTCCCAGCGGAGTCGCCATTATGTTTGGGTTCCCATGTTTTGGAAGTTTGGAAATACCAAAAGATGAGACAACATCAAAACCACTTTCAGACCCTAGGATCTAGCCCTCCTGGGTCCTGAGAGGGATCTCTCTATATAGGCAAAAGTTTTATGTCTTTGAAGCTCTGAGTTAGGATATTAGGCTAGTTATAAGGCTTGGTGTTGTTTGTTTGGTTTTTATTTGGTTGTTGGGAAACAAGAAAGGAAGGTTTCAATATTAGGCAAGGATGAGCAAAGAGGAAGTTAGGCAAAGGAGGGATGACTCAAAGAACATTCGAGACCATTGGAAAATGGAGTCAGGAAAGGGTTTACTTTCTATTTGATATGTAGGCTTTCAGCTGGGCTAGTCATCTAAAGCATTGGATCTTAAAGATGATAGTGTAGTGTGAAGAGGCAAGAAAGAAGGTGAAAGCAAGGAAACCTCCAAGGTGACCTTCAGGAATCAGATCCAGGGACATGACATGCTGTTGGACAACCTGTGACCCAAGACCCAAAGGTTAGCTCTTTAGAAAAGAAAACATTAAATGTTTTAGAACATAAAGGTGAAAACCTAAGATTAGAGAGAGACTTTGAACTCTCAATGCTTCGGCCTCCAACTTAAGGGAACTTAGAAAGGTTTAATCAATTGAAAAGGACCCTAGTGAGACAGAGACAAAATTCTAAACTCCCAGTATCCCAATTCATTCAATTAAAGCCTAACAAGAACATCTAAGAACAGACTCATTAATTCATACATCAGCTAGCAATATATATTTGACCACTACACTGGTTAAATTAGCTTGAAATCAATCCTCAGATAACACACTCTGCAGAAAACATTGAAGGCAAGGAGAGCAGAAACATAGGGTACCTAACATGGGTAAATCCTATGCCAGATTTCTGATGCGTGCCAGAAGAAATGAAATGTAATGAACGATAAGGTAAAACAAAGACAAAGATAAGGAAACATCACCGCTACTTTAAATTAGGATCCAAAGAAATGTGCTTGTCATATTAAAGAGCAACACCAGTCATGTACAACATTGCCAATAACTTGATATTTAGTCTGAAAACATCTTCCTCAGCCTATCTTACAACTTTACACAGAGACTATGTCTCAAGAGAAACAACTTACAATTCACAGATATCCAATCAACCCCCTTACAATGTTTTCTCAAGAGTTTTTATATCAGAAAGAGAGGAAGAGGAGGTAGATGAAACACTAAATGAAACATTAAACAGAGTAGGAGCAGTGGGTTGAAACCCATTCTGTTTTAATGTCTATGCATCGAACTTCTGTACTCTTTAGGCGAAAGAGCGGTCTTCGACAGGTTGAAATTTACTCCGGGTATGCTCGTGATGTACTCTTGACTGTAGTATTCTGCAGTACTTTGGTGAATAAACAAAAGACAGATACAAACTATGAGGTCTGCCATACTATGTAACAAATGCTTTGGTAGCATTAGGACCGTGGTCATGGTGGAGATCTTCTCTGGAACACGACACAGAATGAAATAAGTATGGGCATTTCATCCTTTCATGGGAAAGAACATTCTGCTGATGGTGACACTGGTATATCATTTTTTGTTCCCTAGGCCCTATCGGGACCTTGTGTTAGTCTCTAGGTATTCAATCTGGTACATATCCTTTCAATTACTGGATCAAGGCTTCAGAAATCTTTAATTATCGGCCTTAAATTCTCTGATCTTTCACTGATACTCTTTGCTACTCCAGTACTGTCCCTGTCTGTGAAATTTGAGCTTTAATGGCATTGGAGAGGTTTTGCAGAGTTGAAATCTGTCCACTCAATGGATAATCATGTTCTAACACCTTCCCAGGCCTTTCTCTGTAAAATCAAGCTCTGAACCCAACTTCTCTGTGCTTTGTGTCACTAAAACAGTGACCACGGATCATGGTGTTTCCGCCTGCCTGTAACCCTGCAAAACACGTAAACACGTTAAGAAAACCATGCATGGGGAGGGTGGATGTAGTGGAGGATTGGAGGATAGGTGGCGG
Source organism: Pinus albicaulis (assembly GCA_034641835.2). NCBI lineage: Eukaryota > Viridiplantae > Streptophyta > Pinopsida > Pinales > Pinaceae > Pinus > Pinus albicaulis. Next base: position 80,514,448 of record CM076584.1, on the reverse strand, counting down.
AACTGTGGAGGGATGCACGTGGATCGTTCGATAATCGCATGGGGCGATGATCAACGACGGAAGATAAATGATGGAAGGGTTTTGGAAATCAGGCGGAATACAAAAGAAATGGGACAAATCCACAAAGGCAGGTGATGTGGAGCTCTAGTGGTGGGACCCGATCCAGGGCGGGGGCGAGGATTTGATCCAGACCGTCCGATCTCAGGAGGAGATCAACGGCTACAAGTGCATTAGAGGGAGACTGATGGTGGGTCATGGGTTCTGTTTTGCTCTGGTTATCTCCCGAGCATCTTTGGGATGCGATCACCGTCGGATGGCCAACATCAGATTGGATGGCGCACACACATATCGCGTCGGGTCTGCCATCGAACTTTAACGCGCGATGAGGGCGGGTTTGAAAAACAGCCCGAAGCCACGTGTCGGACAGTGGCGTTGATTGCTGTCGATTGGAAAAAACCACCCTCCTTCCAAAAGCGGTGCGATAAAAACTGCCGGTTTTGTACAGTGCTATTGTGGGGACCACCGAGGCGTGTGAAATGTGGGCCGTCTATCTATATAGATCGACGGCGGGTATTGCACTCGACCATTGCTCTGATAAGCGCGCTACGGGCTAGCGCCTGGTTTAGCACCCGGGTCATGTGGGGAAATGGTTGAGGGGGCTGGCCAAAGGGAGCTAAGCCTGATATATGAATAATATGGGTTTTTTGGCCTGTTTTCAATGTAATTTGAGGCTAAAAAGGGGTAACAATAGAGGGAAAAAGGGGTCATTTGGCCAAACAAAGGTATTTTTGAGGCTTAGAAGGGATTTGGGATGATTTAGAGGAATTGAGGGAGGGAAGAGGAGAGGAAAACAGAGGCTTTAAAACTAGGAAAAGTATTGAGGATTTTTCAAAGGACCCAGGCACAGGGAGGCTTCAAGGATGATGTGTTTTCAGGGGAGATGCATTCCTTGGAGGCTCAACAAACCATTTAGCCCCTTATTTGCTTGTCAAAAAATTCATAGGGGGCTAACACACCGTTCTCTAATATTTACAAGTTTCCTCCATAATACAAATTATGCAACCTGTCCAACATCTCTTTTGTAGTTTCACAATGTTACACATAAAGATTATCAAATCGTCAAAGCCCGTGCAAAATAATCTCTTTAGCCATATTAGAAAATTCATATTTTATTCCATAATCCACTGATAGCAAAATATTTTCATCAAAAGATAGCAAATATATATCTAATTGCACCTTCCATGTTGCAAATTTACCTCCGTGAAGAATTGGAACTCCTTTTTTATCCACTTTGAAAAAATATTTGCAAAATTTCTACCAATACTCCCTGGATCTACTCTCCAATGATTAAGTTGCAACCAAGAGCCCCACTCTTATACCAATTGTTAGAAATGTATATCGCTACTGAGAGGGGGGTTGAATCAATAATGAAGGCACTTATATATTTTTTCTCCAATTAATTATTCTTAAACTATTCACAATCTAAAACATATAAATATAGATCATAGCATGAAAACATTGCACAAAACCATAAAAAATTAAACACATGGGACATAAATACTTATGGTGGAAAACTACCTCGAGTTCAAATATCACCCTTGTTGTTGATGTGCTGCTTCTTGTTCTCTTATTATTAAATAACCAAAATCATTTACATTTATTTTTCTGGCCACCACCATCAAGGAGCCACTACCCTTATGATTGGTATTGTTGGAAACCACTAGCTAGGAAGTCTCTACTCAGACGAATCTACAAGACACCACCTGCTAGAAGAAACCACTCCCATCAAACCTCGCCCAACTACCACTGTACTATCCAACCACCATTGGATGGAGATATTACTCCCAATATACTATTTTTCTAGCCCCCATAAACAAGGAGCCACACCCCTATATTGTTGAGCAACCACTGAATAGAGGCCACCACCTCCTCAAACTCTCAGAGCCACACTTTCATTCATTTTCAAATTGGAATCCAAGGAGAAATTCACATATCAACAACAACATATCAGTATCCGCAAAATATAGAACCAGTCAATACAAACACTGCATAAAATAATATGTTAAACAAATCAGCAACAATTCTCTCTGTAGTAGATAAATCTTCTCACAAACAAATGTTGCACACAAACAATAAACAAGAGAATACATAAGTAGCTACCATTCACCAAAAATATTTGCAACCAATCCTTACTTCATCTTCTCGCTCTCTACATAAAATGTTGGTTGAGATACACCTCTGGTACCTTCTCCAATACCTAAAAATTGCTTCAAAATTTTTGCATCGTATCTCTCACAGCTTGCACACACTTCTCATCTCTCACACTCACTAAACACATAACACAACCAACCTCTCTATCATTGAGCTCTCTCCAATATATAAATTATCTAAAGTGATTAACTCAATAATTACCAAATAGTACCGAGTTGAACAAATATTTTCTCATACACTCAGGGAATGATTCAAAATTGTGAACATATCTTCATCCTTGACTTGATCCTCCGCTATCTTCATTTAATGAGAGAGATATTTCCACTTTAACCACCTTATTGATGATGGTCAACCTTTTCCAACTATTTAATGAAAAATCTCTAACAAAGCAACCAGAAAAACCAATGAAACACCTGAGATGTGTGAGGAATGAAAATATTTTCACTTTTAGTCCACAATTGCAAGGATGATAACTAGTTCCCAGAGGCTACAGTCGCACCCTTACCATGGGAATCCCAGTGGCTAAGACCCTACAATCTCACTGTGTAGGTCTTACTCCCTACAACTGTGGCTTAATTTGGGCTATACCTTCTCCTATCAATCCATAATTTTCAACCCGGCTTTAATAGGGTGTGAGGGACATCATGACAAACTTCCACACACAATTTGACACCATGGCAACATGTAAATGACTCAGTACAAAGCATCAAACTCATGAGTGGAGAATCTTCATCATGTGGCATCAACTTGTAGCTCAACTCTTCTAGAACCTATCCAACATCTCCAGCAATTGTTCAAGCATCTCCAACACTTCTAGATCCTTTTCCAACTCCCATGCATCATCAAGAACACACAAGATACATTTTCATCATGTCATCAACATGAAGACCTATTCAGGAACATGGAGACCTCATTCGTCAACCTCCTCTGCATGAATCAACACATATGCATCAGAAAAAGATCACTGCAAAAAACCAATAAACACTCATCATAATCATGAGGAGTACCATCATCAGGTTGACATAAAACATATGAAAAACAATAAGAATACCATGTTTGACATCAATGTCAACAAAAAATATATCTAAAAAGTACCAAAATGTAAAAGAGTGAGACCACTTCAAACATTTTGACCATAAAAACTTAATTTTTTCAAATAGTTTGCATACTTAGATTAAAATGTTTTACATAACATGTGCATTAAGACATTTTATCTATGGACTACATTGTCCACATTAAAATGTTTTTTTTTTTTGTTATTAATATATTTTTAAGTATATGTGAATATTACTTAATCATGCATATTAAAATATTTTATTGATGATCTAATTGAATTTGTTTATTGTTATGAATAATTTTAAATGTCACATATTAATTTGATATTAAGAATGGAAAGAATTACAAATATCCCTCTTATTATTCTTATTTGGAATTACTTGATATTTTTTATTTTATTTTTAACTTTTAATTATTATTTTTATTTGTTCATTGAATATTTTTATATACACTATAAAATATTTTATATTAACATTTTCTTTCTATATATAGATATATATGAAGTTGATATCAACATAAATTAGTTAACATAGATGTTCAAATAGTTTATTTAATGCTTGTATTGAATATTTTTTTTAAAGTATAAGGTTTGAACATCTTACACATTTTTCACTTCTAAATACTTCATCTTTTATTTTTAAGTTAATATAAAATTATATTATTGTCATGTTGACATTGAAATATTTTATCTATGACGAAGAGTGAGGGAAATATTTTTACCATATTGGGTTGTAATATCTGCTAGACTAGATCCATCTTAACTCTGGATCTACAAGTGTTGGATCAAATCTAGTTTCACTCTAAAAGAGACTTGAATTTCAAGAGATTCTATCTAAAAGAGGTTTTCATATCAAGAGATTTGATCCATCTCCAAGTTTGATAGATCCGGAGTTAAGATGGATCTAGGCTAGTTTAATTATTAATTATAATTATAATTATAAATATATTTATTAATTCTATGTTTTTTTAAAATGTTTTATTAATAATTATAATTATAATTTTTTTAGTTTTTATTTAATTTTGTTATTTTTAATTATATTTTATATATTATTGTATTTTTACCGAGTCAAAATATTAAACATTACAACATCTCTACCATACTATCTGGAGAGTGCCACTCAGTGCAACAACAAAGTGCCACTAAGTACAACAACAAATAGAGTGATTACTATTTTATAATACTTTTAATTAAAACTAGTTAAACAGGTATATTCATTTCTGTTTTTTTATTATAGTCAACATTGCATTTTTATTTAGAAAATATTTTATTGTTATTTTAAGGAGGATATGTGTCAACACTACATCAAACAAGGACAAAATCACACATTACCCTCATATTAAACTATAAAACATATGTCTCTATCCCTCAATGACAAGTTCCAACACTTTCATTTTAATTATGCCGATAGGAATTTTATTGTAGGATTTCTTGTTTGTGACATTGTTGAGATTCATCGTTCTCAATAGTGTCACAACAAATCTCAATAGTTTTGTGCCGCCCCGTACAAAAATTCACTTATTTTCTCTTCCAACGCACACATTTTGTCATCTAGTCCTTCACAAAGAGTCCATCTCATGTAGGAACCCTCCATAGTCCATCTCATCGTTTTTAAATCCTCTAAATGCAGGTAAAGCGTTGGATATTGAACCATTGAAGTTGTTTATCCCACATCCAAGTAAGCAACAAGGGTATAGGCATTATCGCGCCATGATAATTTCCTGCCCTGGCTTCCATCCTTTCGGTTTCAGATTTAAATTGATACCGAGCCAGCTCTTGTTCGATCAGAGTCATCCATTTATAGTCTAAAGGGCATGGAGTCGTCGCACTCCAAAGAGATTTTCTACTGTTATGCCTTCCATCAGCCAGATCCTGTACCAGATTTTGTAGATATGGTAGATCGATTCATAAAGGCTTACAGTGGACTACCATTATCCTTGAAATTATTTGGGGTGCTGGTTTTTGGAGACAATGAAAATTACTAGCCAGAGATATTGGATAAACTTGACAACGTGCTACCGAGATATTTGATAGATTAAAAATTATTTAAAAGTCTCTTAGTAAAATGGTGAAGGAAATATTCTTAGATATTTTTCTTTTTTTTTTTCTTTTTTTTTTCTTTTTTTTCTTTTTTTTTTTTTTTTTTCCGGCAGAAGATGGAGATCAAGGAAAAAAGAATCTGTCTGGTCCCTTGGTGAACCCTGCACCTCAGCTGGATCTTTATGCGCAGGATCTTTATGTCGGCTAGGGCGTCCACATTGTGCAGGGGGTGAAGCTCTTGGCCGGGAAGGCAGATCGACAGGCCCTCGATGATTCCATTAAAGAACTCATGCAAGTGGGTGTTAGTAGAGAAGTAAATACAAAAGTTGTTTTCAAGGAAAAGTGCATAACTGTAAGAGATGGTGGTAGTTGGGCCAAGTACATGTTAGTGGATGAAAACAGAGAAGGTTGTGCTACTGCGTTTGGAGATGATTGTCATTGAGAGTCTAGCGTTAGAGTTCTAAAGAGAAATATTTGTGCTTTAGGCTCATGGATATGATGCCATTGTAAGAGAGTAAAATTAGTTTTTTTTCTTCCACATAGTTCAAGAGGCTAAGTGTCTGGTCCTCTCGTTTTCCTATTCATGAAATGCATAGGATGGTGCATAGCGGGTGCTGATCATTACGAGCCATTGATTTCCTGTGCAGTGCCAGTAGCCTCACAAGATAATGCTGCAATTGTTTTGTCATCAATGAATGTTGAGATTCCAGAGTGAGATTTCAGTTTTGCAGGAAGAGAATGAGAATCCAAAAGATTGACTGGTGTTATTATTGTTGTTGGCAAGGTTATTTATAGGAATGTTTTTGTTTGTATTGAAGCAAATCTCATTTATTCATTTGATGCTCTGGAGAGTTTTTGTTATCCTTCCTTTCTTTTTCCTTTTTCATTGCTCACTTCCTTGTGAGACCCTGTCCATCTAGAGCAGATTCTTCTCATTCTTTCAACAATTTTTTTGATAGCATCCACATTGTTATAATTTTCTAGGATTGAAAAATGCAAAGGTTTTATTTTATGGAAAAAAAGGCAAAAAGAATATGGGGCGAGGTGGGAGTTCGAAATCTACAAGACAAGTGTTTGTTGGAGTTGGATGAAAATAAAAAATAAAAATGCATGATCACATTAGGGACATGGGAATAAATATTGCCGAGAAAGGATCCAAGCCCCTTCGTCTTAGGGATTGGATGATCAACACCATTGATGATTTGTTGGAGCAATCGTAAAATGTAAGTATTTCAACCATTCAAACATTCATCTTCCGTTCAATTCAATTTTGATCTTTAAAACTTGTGTTTTGAAGAGAAATATAGATCTACTTGCTTTGTCTTTCTAAAAAAATGAACAACAGTTCATAACCAAAGTTCGTGGAATCAAAATGGTTAGTTATTACTATGACATCTTCTGAAATGTCGAAGACGTGCCCTTTCTATACTTCGAGAGGTCTGAAAGCTTATAAATGAGGCACCTACCCTCGTCAAGAAGCTCACAAATGAGGCTTAAAAATCTGAGACTTGTTATAGCCAAAGGATTTTATTTAGATGAAGGAGGGTGCAATCGCCCAATCTGATATGGCTGCGCTGGTAAATATGTCTCTGCTCTTCTCTGCCTTCCTGGCTTCCCAAGGAGAATCTTTGCATTTTAGAATTGGACCCTTTATCACCCCATTATGCACTGGCAATGATCCTTAGTTTGTGAGCATTGGATAATTGTTTTCCTTGAGGTTTGTGATGGGCTTGGAATGCAGGCTTAACTGAGCCATAAAGGAAGGGCTTATCAAAAAATCCTTTTGTTCGTGAAAGGCCATAAATGCCAAGTTCCTTGCTAGCCATCTTCGTTGAAACCACTTGGTTATTTATCATGGAAAAGTATATAGCCACAATGGGATAAAATCTGAAACATTTATGATAAATCTCTTATTTAAATATTGCATGCCACCGTCTTTGCCACATCTCCATATTAATCCATTATGACCACTCTTGAATTCTTGTTAAGCCTCTTTTTAAGTATGAAATTTTAAAATTTGCCACTTCTACCTCAACTTTTTTAGAGTTTCTCAATGGACTTCTCAATTTATTGGGAAACTCTTAAATTGTTAAGAATAAAAGCTTTTTTTTGCACTCTTTGGCCAGCCTTGGACTTCTCTTTCTCTGTTCGAATGCCAATCATCACATAGTCTTGTTTAGTCAACAAATGAAGCGTTTGAGTAGGGCTAAGCTCACCTTTATATCCCCTTAGAGGAAAGGCAATGGTGGAAAAAATCTAAGGAACAAGTAGATACATGAAGATTAATGCCCCAACACGAGAAAATTGAAGGAACAAGCAGACACATGAAGATTAATGATACAAGAAGATTAATGCCCTAGCACCTCCTGCAAGGACACTAGGATCTGATGATAGAAATGAGTCTATTGTAGTTGAAGCTATGAGTTTCACCTCTTCGATTGCCTTTGTAGTTTGTTCAGCTGCCCCCCCTGCTACAACTGTTACAGTCTTTGTTGCTCCTACCACTAGTTTTGGATCAACACCAGCAGATTCAAGTGCTTTATGAGCTTATTGAGTGACATCTGATGCTACCAGGGAAGTTATCTGAATTAAAAAATTAGAAGCCTTTTGTATGTATGGAATTGCAACATCCATTACAGGCTTCATGGTCTTGATAGCTTGTTCAATGAACTCCTTTGACACCCCATATGCACTTGAGGTTACTCCAAGCTTTTGGTATGTATCCTTCACCTTTGTCAATGTTGTAAGAATATCTTCCTTTATCATAGCTTTGGCATCTCCCACAAATGTGAAAATGGATAGGAGGGTAGGTAAATAATGTGTCTTTTTGTTGAGATTATCATCCCAATTTGCATTGGCAACGATCCTCAAGCCGTGAGTATTGGGTAATTATTTTCCTTGAAGTTTGTGATGGGCTTGAAATGCAGGCTGAAGTCCTCAGTGTGTTATATTTAGCTTATTTAGCTTTACAAACTTTTTTTAACTCACCATTCCATTGAAAACAAGGGTTTCAACACTCTAGAAAAAAATCCCTTCTAACAAGAAAGCAAGTGGTGTAAAAAACTGCAGCTGAAGCAAACAATGTTCATGACCTACTATGTCAAGGATTATTGAAGGTTATAAAATATAAAAATCTGTAACCATAAATGCTTTCGAGTTTGGGTTTGGAGTTCCAATTCTGGGTAAAGTTAAATTCAACGGGATCTGTGGATTTAAGCGGACATTGCAGATAAGATCAAAATAAAAATGAACAACAAGAGGAGAGAACATAATTTACATATGTGTCACTGAGAACAAAAATGAATTTGAAAGTCGTCTTTGAGAAAACTCTCTGCTACATATGTGTCACTTACCTAAAAAATCAAACACTTCCATCATACATTACATGACACGAAGTGCGTTTTCCGATTTAAAAATCCATAGGAGATCAAAATGGAGTCGGTCGTGAGATTCACTGTTGCGATATTATTGCTTTCCTACTCCCAAAATTTTATGGGAGACATGTGTCTGAGAATTTTTTGCAGCTTTTAGATTATCACAAGGGACAATGAAAGATTATTTCTTATAAACCAGTCAACATACTTACGTTTTGAGTGGGCGTTGGATTCAATTTTCTTGTCGTGGTAACTTTATTTTTATTTCCCATTCTTAATTTTTTTTCCAAATCGGAGAGAATAATAAAGATATTTTACCTTGCAAAATTATTAAATTTTATAGTGTCGCTATATTGTAGATTTTATTATACACGTTTACCTATTTAGAAAGCTCAACTTCATCAATACTTTAGTCTATTAATTCTTTATGCTTTCCTTTTCCACATCTTTATTTCCTATACTGCTACCTCTGCATCACTCTACATCTACATTTCTATTGACGTGTCTTTACACCCTTTTGGTGCAAATACTAATTTATCTTATTTTCCAAAAAATAACTCAATTGGTCTAACTTTTAAAACCTCCCATAAAGAAACTTAACTCATTCTTGATATGTATTAAAAAGATAGTTAGTTAAAAGTGAAGTCAATTTTAAATGAGTTTGATAGAATGATATTTATTAAAAAGAATTGTTCATTGGAAGTGAATTCAATTATGAACGAGTTTAATATTTTGAGGTTTGAGGGCACTGAGGGAACATTTCATTATAAAAAATTAACTTATTTGATTAAAATTTTAAAATATATTTTATTAATAATTCTGAAGAAGACTAAACGCATTATAATCGTTTCACAAGAAATCAGATGATGATTAAATTTTATACTTACCCACACTTCAACATTTTTCAAAATTTCAAAGTACCTTTTTGCGAATGAATCTTAGTTGAATATTCCTAATAAATAGAATATTTTAATAAATTAATTTAATATTCCTAAATAAGTAGAATATTATAATAAATTAATTTAATGAATATAAAAGGATGTAATTATGAGTGAAATTTATAAAAAATTTAAAAATTATTTAGTTTTTTTTTTTTTTTAATGTTAAATGTTATCATTAGTTTTAAGAATAATCTAATTAGTCATTAATATAATATAAATTATTGTGTAAACTAAGAGATTCAAGGTTCAAATTTTTTGAGAGGAGAATGATCATAGGCTCCAGACAAAGGAAGATGATCATAGGCCTCAGAAAGAGGAGGACGATCATAGACCCTAGACCTTCGATCATAGACCCCAGACCTTATTGTGGCAGTGGTCATAATGGACTCGAGTGCGACTCAATTGGCCCTTTTCCTAGCATTTTTTTGGTCAATTTTGTTCAAAATATTATAGAGTGTTTTTTAAACCATAATTTTAAGTTATTTAATTTGCGAAAATACAATGTTTCACGAATTTTTAGTAGTGTTGAATCTATTTATGCATTCAAAAAAATATTTTAAATTACAAAAAATCACAATCTCACTAAAAATTGTATTATGATAAAGAAATATATCACTTTCTCTATTACTTAGATTACTTCTATATTAATATTAAAAAATTTATTTAATATACATTTTATATCTATATATTTTATATGAATTTTATTTAAATTTTAATTAAAGATAATTAAAATAATATATTTGAATGGTTAAACTAATATATTGAGTTTTAAAAAAACTTATGTTTTAAATCCATTTTTAAATTCAAAAGATATAATAAAGAATGGAAATTGGTAATTTCATGAGGAATTGTATATAAAAATATAAAATAGTTAAATTTCAATCTAGAAAAATACTTTATTAAAAATTGTCTAATCAAATTGGCAAAATAGATAAAACATAGAATCATTAAATTTCACCGGGGGTAAATATTTTATAAAAAAGTTTTAAATGATTCCTCGACCCAACTCCAAGTATATCTAGAATTCAAACCCTATATATATATATATATAGAGAGAGAGAGAGAGAGAGAGAGATGATGGTTAATGTCCACAGACCAATCTTTGGTCTATTGAACCTAAAGAAAAGAGTTATTTAATTTGATTTAAGAGATAATTGAATAAATAAATTGTTAATTTTTTTTTATAATTATTTATTTTAGATTTAGTTATAATTTATTTAAAATAAGGATATATTCATTTTAATTCTGATATTTCTCACATTTAGTAAATCTAAAATTAATAAGATAAATTTATGTTATTTTTTATCGTACTATTTGATGATGATGATGATGGTTAACGTCCACTGAGACCAATCTTTGGTCTATCAGACCTAAAGAAAAGAGTTATTTAATTTGATTTAAGATTTTATTCCTATGCTCAAAAACCTTGGTGAGAAGCCTCCCGAGCTCACTATAATTTTGACATCTTAAAAGGCTAAGAACGTCGGTATTGCAACAAAGATTATGAAATTGAGCTCTAATGTGGTTGAACGCGGGGCACTCTAAGAGGAAGTGATTTTTATCCTCGATGTTCATATTCTCACAGAGATGGCAGATCCTTTCCATCCATGGTGTTTTAGGAACTGTCCAACGACCTGTTTCACTATGGAGCTCATGAGAGTTCGTTCTAATCTTGGCTATATTATTTTTCTTCTTTGAGCTAGTTAAAATAGAGAGATACTTTTGATCTTCTAAGGTGGGGTTGATGACCTCCTTATAATACCTTAATTTTCTTTTAGCTGCTAGATCTTTCTTGCACCACATTTTTTCTTTGAACTTAGAAGTAACAATTTTTTTAATGTTATTGATGTTTTGCAATGCAACATTCTCGTCAATCTCCCAATGGTTTAACCAGGCCCTGGTGTCTTTATACCAACCTCGTTTAAGCCTTAGGTGATTTTTGCTGGAATTTAAAGCTAGCTTAGGAAGTTTATGGTCTCCTATGCTATTGAGCTTGTGCTTGTACAATAAAAGCCTAGTCATAGCTAGGCTCTCAATAGGGGAAAGACCCACTTCTATAAGGAGAATAGGATATGGTGTATTGCTTTTAATTTTAAGGTTATACGTTATAAAACGCTTCTGGATTTGCTCAATATTTCTCCAGGATTCTCTAGAGATGCTGCAACCCCAAACCTCACATCCATATAAGATAACAGGAGTGACTAAAGTTTCAAAGAAGAACTTCTTTCTATCCCACATTACCAGGTTTTTTTGTTTTACAATTATTTTCAAGACCAAAATAAGCTTTCCATCCCCCATTAATCCTTTTCTGAATGCTATAGTTCTAGTTGAGCTTGTGATGAATATCAATTCCTAGGTACTTGTGAGAAGACACTTCCTCCAAGTTACTATTGTCATACATAAAATTAGCGTAAGTGTCCTTCTTGGATTTGATAATCATAGCTTTTGTTTTGTCAGTGTTAACAGACATACCCATGGTAGAGGAGAAATCCTTAAGAAGTCTAAGTTTCTTATCAAGATCATATGGGCACCTTGTGAGAAGAACAATATCATCAGCATAGAGAAGAAGGATGATGACTATCCAAACTAAGATCGTGCCAACACATCCTGCTTCCTCTAAACAACCTTCTAGCTTGTCGATGTAAATGCCAAATAGCGTAGGGGAGAGGGGGAAACCTTGTTTAACTCTGATATTACATTTAATATCTTTAGACCACCCCTGATTGCTCTTTAACTTGGCAATTACATTCTCGTATAACCTTGTAACGACCGCTCTTAGCTCAAATGGAACATTTAGCTCTTATAATCTATTCCATAGGTTATTTCTAGGAACTGTATCAAAAGCCTTTCCAAAGTCCACAAAGAAACATAAGAGATTGGATTTATCATTGCGGCATTCTTCCAAAATGATCCTAAGAATAACAAGGTGGTCCGTTGTTGAGTGCTGCCTTCTAAAACCTGCTTGGCCTTTAGCCCGCTTACCTTCACTTTCAAGCCAAATTCTCAAATTATTTTCCAAAATAATACCATATAACTTGGCTAAGAGAGGGCTGATCATAATTGTTCGATAATTAGAGGGGTTATTTGTATCCCCACTTTTAAATATAGGGATAATGAGGCTCTGAGTCCAAGGTTTACGGAACCCTTGCTTGACTGCTTGGTTGAAAAGCTTGTGGATGTGGGGGATGAGGACAAGACCTCCAATTTTTAAGATTTCCGCCTGGTAACCTTCAATTTCTTTAGCTTTCCCATTTGCCAGGTGTTTAACCCCAAAATCAATGTCTTCTAATGAGAAAAATTCTTTCGTTGTGAGCAGCATTTCAAAATCCTTGGCATTTGGCGATTCATAAAGCTTTTTAAGATAGGAATTCCAGTCGTGTAAAGCAATTTTATTATTATCTTTAGTTTTCCTAGTTAGAATTTGCCTCCAGAATTTCTTAGGAGCCACCTTAGAGAGGTGTAAGAGATTCTCTTGTCTTTTACGAATATATTGCCTTTTTTTCCTTTTAGTTAGGACTTTGTAGATTTTTATCTTGTTAATTTTGAGAGATTCATCAATAGCTTCCTTAATTGCTCTCCTCGCACTTTTAAAATCTTTGTCATACCATGGGTTGGTTTTGCTATTTCTTTTATTACTTGAGACTTCAATTGAGAAATTTTTAATAGAATATGAGAGGGTTGTAGTAAAATTATAATAGAGGTCATCTATGTTGTCTATACTAGATAAAGGAAGCAAATTAGTTTTTAATTCATTTAGAAAGAGATTGTTTATATTTCTATCAAAGATTAAGTTCTTTTCACTGTAAGGATTATCTTCTATGGGATCTCTATGCATGAAAAAATTGAGAGTTATGAGTAAAGGCCTATGATCAGAGTCAGGCTCGTGGTCATCTAAGATGTCAAAATTTATTATTTCGTTGTATAAAGGGAGATCGAAAAGAACATAGTCTACCACACTCCTGCCAAGCCCATGGATGCAGGTCATCTTGCTAGAATTGGGCCACGTCTTTAGACCATTGCAAATTGTGAGATCCTGAGCACTATAGAGCTTGGCTAGATCCGACCCAAACAAATTATCCCCGAGGTCTTTAGAGCTCCTTTTGTACCGGCTAGACAGAGTAAGCTCTTCGTTTAACCAAAGAGGATTGGGGTTGGAATGATTGCTTAGAAGAATAGCTTGGTTGCTTGAAGTTCGAGCTAAAGTCACCCATTAAAATGATATTACCTTCATTCCTTAGGCTAGAAATATCATTCTGTAAACCATTGTAAGGACTATTTTTATCTAGATTCTTTTTCTTATAGAAGTTAGAATTAATGGGGGGGAAATAACAGATTGCTATGAAGGTCTTTTTATCATTAATGTTAGTAATATCAATCCAACTATATTGGTTGTAAGGGTCGTTTTTATAAATCCTAGCATGGGGGGAGATGTTCTTATTAATGTAGCAAGCTATGCCCCCAATGCCTCTACTCGAGGATCGCTTATTCCAGGTAGACCATAGTGCAAAGCCATATATGTTAGGGACCTTAGATTCTTCGTGCTCCCAAGTTTCAACAAGCAATATAATATCAACATCATTTGAGATCCAACTTAGCTTGTGGCCTTTGTTCCATGGAAAGCCCCGACAGTTCCAAGAAAGAATCGGAGCATGTTGAATTGCTATTTATTACTATCTTTTTGGTTTCTATCTCGAATAACGGCTTTTCTAATTCTGATTATTGCCCATTTTCCTTCCTTCCTAGCTTCTTTTACCTTTTGAACCTCCTTTCTTAATTCTGCTTGATCTTCTGGAATGAGATCTTCGTTTATAAATATTCCTATTCCTTTTAGACTTGAGGTTTTACTAAGTATGTCATACTTATGGTTAGTAGAGCTCACCTTTATTCGGATCAGCCTTCCTTTATTCTCAGTTAATTTCCCTAACCTTGTTGCTTCAGTGAGACACGTGGTTTCAATTTGTAATCTATTATGTAATTATGTCTAGGATATGACTAAAGTATCCTCGTCTACCTCCTCTTTCAAACCGAAGATTATAAGGTTCAAGGCCCTTTTATTACGCTCATGGTCTAATTCGATCAATTTTTTCATTTCATATTTAATTGGTTTGATATCTAATTTACCTACCCCAATATTTAGGGTGAGATTGTTGTTAACTTTTTCTTATAGCTCTTTAATCATGTCCTTCATTTTAAGACTCTCTATATTATCAGCATCTCCTTGCTGGGATGTTTGGTTCGTATCTTGGTTTTGTTTTTCTATGACCTGCAACCTAGTTTCCATTGCCTCCATTTTATTCTCCAATAGTTCTATTTTATTTTCTATTTGTTTTTGGATCTTGTCTTCAAGAGATGTGAATTTGTTTTCTAGCATGGCTTCTAACTCGGTTTGTATTTTGACTTCTCTTTCTTCTCTATGTTTCTCTAAAGACTCTATATACTCATAAAGGATCTGTAGAGTAACTGTGCTAGGTCTACCTTTGGTAATCTTTGGTAGCTGTTGTGAATTATTCATACTTGAGAAAATATGAGCACATATGTTTTAGAAAAATATAAGGAAAGTGTGCACCTGAATATCAGCAAATCGGACAACAGACCTCAAGTGCCCAGGTCCGAAAATTTATCGAGAAAAAATCACAGCAGACCCAAGTAGTAATGGAGAAAATTCACCACAAAATTTTCATCGCAAAATTTCATCGCAGACCCAAGTATTAATCCAAAAAATTCACCGCATACCCAAGTATTAATGGAGACAATTCACCCCAAAATTTTTACCGCAGACCCAAGTATTAATCCAGAAACCCAAGTATTAATGGAGAAAATTCACCGCAAAATTTTCACGGCAGAATTTCATCGCAGACCCAAGTATTAATCAGGAAAATTCATCGCAGACCAAAGTATTAATCGAGAAACCCAAGTATTAATGGAGAAAATTCACCGCAAAATTTTCATCGCAAAATTTCATAGGTTTATATGGGGTAGCTGTGGTGAATTATTGATACTTGAGAATATATGAGCAAATATGTATTAGAAAAAGATAAGGAATGTGTGCACCTGAATATCAGCAAACTAGACAACAGACCCAATTAGTAATGGAGAAAATTCACTGCAAAATTTTTACCGTAGAATTTCACCACAAAATTTATATATTATACAGAAATATATAAAAATATATTTTTTATTATAAAATTAATTTTAATTTATATAATTATTATTAGTTTAATTTAAATATGAAATATTTAAATATCATGATTTTAAATCATTTATAATTTTATTAATAAAAACAAAATTACAATATAATATTTTCATAAAATTTGTTATTTTTTAAAAATTAAATTAATATTATATTTTATCATCAATAATATTTTTATATAACTCGTCACTACAACACATCTTAATAATATTTGTATATAACTCATTACTACAACACATCTTATGTAGTGTTTCATTATAGCATCTCTCCCTAATGAATTTGACCTTTAGATCAAATGCTCATTTATCAAATAAATAAATAAATTTGATCTTACATCAAATAAATTTTGATATGATTATCTTAAACTTACATCAAATAAAGCTCATATAATTCTGGCACCATTTTCTACCACTATCTCTTCTAGAATATTTTATGCATACTTTTGCGACTAAGTATCTATAAAAAATAAACATAGGAAACAATAAGGAATTTCCTTGATATACACACAATCTTATATGTGTGAGTCTCTTCCTATACAAAACACCTTTTCCTTTTAAGAAGTATTGCACTTCTTGAGTTAAGCTTTGCAGTTCAACTCTGTTTTGGTCTATATATAACACTCATATAATAGATAAGTCTACACTTCTATTGGTAAGTCCCCATTTTAAACTTGTTTTTGTATATTTGTCACCTTCATCTTTGGATGTTGCATATGGATAGTAAGGAGGATTGTGGAAAATCTCATAAGGGATGCATTAGGAGTAGAAAAAATTGTTGAGAAGATTAGGTAGATCCATTTCTAAGTATAGGAGATGCTAAAGAAGTCATAAGGAAAGTGCAAGGCGAGGAATGATCAACATAGAATAGAGAAGTCATTCAAAGTGCGAGACAAGCTATGGTTACCATTAAATAAGGAAATACTACAGGTTCTTGGTAAGAAGATCAAGGCTTCAAGATATGGTCCTTCCAAGATATCAGAAAAGGTGGGAGATAATGAATACATACTCAATCTCCCCCATACATGTGCATTTACTTAGTAGTGAATGTGGAAAGTCTTAAACTCTATGAGTCCTCCATGTTGGATCAATAAGAGAAGCAGGTCTTACATTCTATAGAGGACTTAACTCCAAATGCCTAGGCAGAGTTGACAAAAGATATGGTTTGGCAAAAGAGGTCAAAAAATACATGATAGGGGCAATGTCACCTTTGATAGATTGGGTTAAAAGGAGAATTTCCATGTAAAGCAAAGTAGTACTGTAGGGAGAAGGTAGAGGAAATATTTCCTCACCTCATTTAGTAAAATATTTTGGGGGCCAAAATCCCCCATAAATGGGGAGATATGATCTAAGTTAGATCATGATATTGTTTTTCATCTATTTTGATGCTTCAAAAGTGGAAACTTTGGAGGAATCAACTTGTAGTGTCATTTTTATTGATGGGACCCAGTTTGGAGAATTGGGGTCTGAAACCTTCCAAGGCCATTTTGAGGCATTAAATGGTGTTTTGTGGAGTAAAATATCTCTTGCTTAAGAATTGGGACCTAAGATGTTATTCTACACTTAGATACCTTTCCAAGAGTGAAAGAATCTTGTTAATCATAGTTTGTATGCAAAAATTAGGCCTCTCACAAACTGATCTATTGTGATTGACAACCATGGTTCAATATGATGCCACATAATTCCCCATTACTCATGGAAAAGGGGCTAGCCATGTGTGGGTTATGAAGAAGAGTCTTAAAGGTTTAAATTTGTAACTCTAGTTAACAATTGAGAAATTCAAACCCGACTCCTAGTTGGCTATCATGTTATGTTAAAACTGGGTCACTTAGAGGAGCAGAAGGGGTTTCATTCTATTTGATTATATCTAGTTCCATAATAGAGTAGAGCAACTAGAAGTGGGAGTTATAGATCATAGCAAGAGAGGTTAATGTTTTGTAGTAGCCTAAAAAGCCACAATTCTAAATAAACTCCATAGAGAGCGACTTTTCCTTTGTACTCGCATTATTTCCATTATAGAGAAAAAAGAGTAGAGCAACCTCACCTTCTAGTTGGGTTTTCTCTTGTAAGAGTTTTCTAGAGTAAATCCTTATGTTCATTGTTGATGTCTGATTGGATTTATTGCTCTTTATTTTCTGCACTTTATATATTACATGAATAAGAAAAAAAAACAATAATTAATAAATTTGGAATCTAAAGGAATTTAACCTTCATAATATAGATTTCAGTTAGTTTATCAAATGTGTTGTGATTAACTATTTAGTGGAATATCCATGGTCGTTTACATATCAAACACACATGAACATGCTTAACTAACCACGTCATTTCTATGATAGTATATGATAAAGGGGTGATGCAAAATTATGGATGTGAGATTTGACAATAAAATACCACTAGATCGACCATAGATAGACATAGGACAAAACACAAAATCCACAAAGATCATGCCATGCAGTTCATTTCGATAATGATTTCAATTATGCAAATTTAAATTAAGATCTCTTATACACTATAATATTTCAAATCCATCGTTAAGAAGTACACTCACTTAACTTGTTGGATCATCAATATTTATATTGTTCATAAATTCTCTTCGACTCTTTACAAGTTTTTCGAATGTGATGACTATGGTTTTCCAAAAAATTCATGTATTTTTGTGGTTAGTAGATGAACAAGCGACCATGCTTCCAGTTTACATGATTTCTATTTCATATCATTTTTAAAACTACTTTACATAATACCATTTTAGAAATTTTCCATTTCTCACATTGAAGGAGAGTTTGAGAAAGCGCATTATCGCATAAACATAAGCTTTTCCTAAAAGTGATGTGTCATGAAAACTAAGCACAATGTCATAACCAAAGACATTTTAGATGGAATACAAACCATGTAATGCTAAAGGAAACTTGTGAAACTATGATTTGTCACATATAAATAAACTTCACTGTGATGTGAAATGCCACGACAATGAAAATATTGAAGTGATGTGTCATGTCACAAGGAATGTTTTTGAAAGCTTGACATGTTTCATAGAAAGAATTGTTCTTACTATGCAATATGTTGTGATAAAGGAAAGTTTGAGGTGATGTACAACCTAGTGGCCAACGACATTTTAGGTTCGATACACACTACATCAAAATGCAGGAAATTTCATTGTTCCACATACATGATATTTGACATTATGTGATATGTCACAACAAAATAAATTTTGGAGTTATGTGGTTTTCATGATGTAATATTCCCTTTTGGGAATATTTGTAAAACACAGTAAACTCTAACCAGAGATGGACTGGGAGGGCATTTACCAGATAATTCACCTCTGAAAAGAGGATGAGATCTGGAGGCTATCTGGCCCTTTCCAGACTCTGTCTAGGAGTGTGGGGGAAACACAACAAGTGGTACGGAAATCAAGATGCAAAGGGAAGAAATAACAGATTGCAGACATGCACAGATATTCAAGAAATAAGAGAGCGCTGAGCCATTTTATTAATTTGAAAAATACAGAGGAGTACAATAAGTGATCAAGCATCTAAATTTGCACAAGATCTATTCTCAGAATGTTGCTGTGTTTCAGATCTGTGTTGCATGGGATAGCTGTGACTCAGATCTGCGTTCCAGCTGATGACAAACGACGGTGTCGCTGCCCAGATGGGCCCCCTTATGGATCTGCGCCTTCCTCCAGTTAATCACGCCTCCTCTGACTGGGATCTACAATATTAAAATCACCCGCCGATCCAGAGCTTCCCTCAACAGACGCGTTGTTATCCCTGTGCTTGATCTCTTACCCACGATCTTTCAAGAATACACCCAGAGCTTCCCAACTACGAACCGCGTCCTTCTGCACATCCAATGAACGCGTGGACCCTCCTTAGGTGCGGCGTGGTTAATAAACACGCTGATCCTTAACAAATACATCGGATCGTTCTTCCTACACAAATGCTGACAGAACTACCTCACCTGAGCAGGCACTCGAAGTCCTCTGGGGCTGAGGGCGAGATCTCCGAACAGAGACACTCAATGCGCTAAACAGCGCTGCAGATAGGCTAAACAGCCAGTGTGCTCAGTAGTCACAATGACCAGATTCGAAATACATAAATTCTCCATGATCCCCCAATGAAGACATTATCTCCTTAATATAGCGTTTGGCTACTCTTGAATCCTTCGGCCGCCTCAACCCATGATACCACGGTAATCTTCCTTGCTGCGTGCGCTTCCCCTCCTGATATCATGGTATTACCTCTTTGCTGCGTGCCCAATTTGGCTTCCCTCTGTAATTAACACGTGCGTCTTATTCATGGCCCCTTTTACTCACGTTTTATTCATAATCTAACTACGTTTATTCCTAAGCTAACCACTTAAGGTAAAATTGACAAAAAATGATTATATCAATTAGCTATTGCAAATTGGGAATATTACACATGACCAAAGGTGTTTTAGGTGTAATGCATACTATGTCATGATATTAAAAGTTTTAGCAAGTGTGTTGTGTCTCATGGAAAGAAACATTGTTGTGATGTGGTATGTCACCACAAATGAACATTTGGAGAGATGCAATATGTCACATCCAAATACAATTTACATTCGATATATTGCAAATGAGTTCTTTTAGAAATTTACAAAAAAGAAAAACACTCTATACGATATATCAGAAAATAGAATCATATAGTTCAATCCACTTGAGGCATTCAACCAATAAACTCTACAACCTCCTCAATTCTGAACCCACAATCAACAACAACAACAAAATGTTGAAGATTTCCTCCAATTAAACAAAAAAGTGTCCTTATAATGTAAAATTGCAAATTAAAACACACAATTTGAATAATAATAAAAAGACTAATAACCAAATTAAAAACCTATATTATCTCAAAAAACACAATATCAATAACATTGATCTTTATCCCAACAATTTCATTAAAGTTCTCCTACATAATACAATCAATTATAATCTATAATACCCTTTAATAATCATCAATCAAATTATAATATATAAAACCCTTTAATATTCATCAATATTCATCACTGCCCCCACATAAAAAAAAAAAAAAACACACTAAAAAGTCTATCAAAATTATAACTTTACATCCTTCTAAATTTTACTAAATTTTAACTCAAAAATACAAAATACTTTTTATAACCTTCAAAAAAATAAATAAATATAAAATACGTTTTACAACACTATCAACCATCACCCGTTCAAGAGCAATTGCTAAGTACAACCTTGAAGATATCCAAGCTAATAGAATCACTTAATCACTTTCAAATGCCCACCCGAGAGTTGACTTAGAGACTCATATTCCACTAATATTCAATGTAGCAATAAAATCTCCGTTACTTTTCCTATTGGATTTCACATGATAAGAAATATGAAGAGACGTTTAGCAACCACATGATAAAATATGCAGGTCATTTTAACTTTATAAGGCTTAAGTTAAAAGCATGAAAGTTTTAGTGAATTGGAGGATTTGGAAGGAAGTTTTAGTTTTAGTTTTGTTTTTTTGTTTAGAGGTGTTTTCTAATATGAAATGATAGAGATATTGCAATGTTTAATATTTTGATTTTGTCAAAATAAAAATAAAAGAAAAAACATAATTATTTTTAGCCAAAGTATAATAGAGATGTTGTATTGTTTTGTTTAACATTTTCAAATTCTAATTTATGATTCTTTTCATGATATTGTTTTCTAATGTATTTTATTTAAAAACATATACTAATAATTAAACCAACTTATATCTATCTGAACTCGAGATCAATAAAATGTAGAAAACTTCTTTAAGAATCAAATTTCTTAAATGCTTAAAATAAAAAAAATTGATCGTTGTCAATAGTTAGAAAATTTGAATCTAAATTAGTTATTAAAAAAAATATAAATATAAAATATGTTTCAAAAGATATTTTTTTTTTTTTTTGCTAAGTTAAATTAATCTATTATCAGTAGGAAAATAATGTACAACTGGCCGAGGCCATTACTGTGCCTTCAGAGAGGCAATTAGACTGACATTGACTGGAATAGGGCAGCCCTGCAAGGGGCGCCAACTTGAAGAACCCAGAACATGGAAAAATCCCACGCAGGGGATCGAGCTAGAAAAACTTGGGTTTGTAACCATACATTTTGCTAAGACCCAGACTGGAAACTGAACCTGAAACATGACTAGACTATGAAACAGACTGGAACTGAAATTTACAAAAAGTGTACCAGTATTGAGATTGACATTGATATAGCAAGACAAGCCCTCCACGAGGGTAGCGAAAAAACAGAAGCAACCAGCAAGAAGAGACGAGTTACTCATCCGGCGGGACCTCTTCAATCCTGCAGCTGTAATCTTCTGGATTGCTGTGATCATGGGGGAAATCGTCATTATGGTGAGCAGCCTCAGCAGCCGAAGCATGAACACGAACAAAGTCCGTCTGCAGAGCCGCCCCGGAAGCCTCAGGCTGACTCCCCACGCTTTGCTGCATCTGGTTCAAGTGAGTACCGGCTTCAGGAACGGGCTCCTCAGGCGGAGTCTCCGGAATAGGCTCCTCCAAGAAGACCACGGAGATGGCCACCGTCACACGAGGCTTGTTCAATGCACAATCAAACGAGAAAAGAGCAGTATGCGACTGAGCGGGCAGCTCATCACCTGAAGGGGAATCCAATCTTCGACCAGAACGCAGCAGACGCCCCCGGAGGAGGCGAGGGAGACAGTCAGAGTGAGAGGAGTCGTCCGAGGGTGAAGAGGAGGGAGAGGGGGACGGCCTTCTGGCAGAGCGCGAAGACCCCCTCCTGCACCTCATACGCTGCCTTAACCTTGGCATGGTTGCAGAATTCGCAGGATTGGAGTTCAAAGGAATCTGAGAACTCGAAACAGGAGGGATGCCCAGCACAACAGTCGCGAGGCGACAGGAGCCAACAACAGAAATGTGTAAGCTGTCGTCAGCTTGCAGACAGCAAGTGAGCCGACTTCGCTTACCAGTTGAGGTGCGATCGGTGGCTCTGTTCAGAGCAGAATTGCAATGCGCATACAGCGGATGGGGGCGAACGTCTCCATGGCTCTTAAAGAACAAAGACTGCAACTCTTCATAGGCAGCATTGAATTGCCAATCTCGCAAATCCTGTGCGTGATGTGGGTTCTGCAGTCGAGGCAGCAACGTATCGCCTCACCGAAAATGAGTTTCGCCATCAGAGCTAACTCCATTAAACACAATCTGGAATGTATTAACTGCGAGCAGAGATAACAGGCTTAACGTTTGCGGTCGGACAGGTGTAGTGAATGCTGCCGCGAGGGAGGGCATGTGGCCTCCCGTCCGGTGGCGCCTGTCCTTTCACATTCATTTGCCACCGAAGCACCCGCATCCGGGATGTTTCAAAAGATATTACATAAAAAGATGTTTATAATTAAAAATAAATATAAAAATATGTTTGAAAAAATATAACATAAACGGATGGTTATAAAATTTATTAATAACTAAATTAAATTTTATTAATAATTTTTATTTATTTTTTTTAAATATTTGAATGTTGTAAAACTTAAAATATCAAAAATAAAATAAAAAATACGTTAAATATTTTAAAATATTTTCTTTAAATTTATTATAAAAATTAAAAATATTAATTAACTTTCATTAAAATTAAAATTAATTTAATTAAATAAAAATTAATAATAAACGGTTATCTTCATCATACAATTGTATAACTTATATACCCGTTATCAATGTACACGTATTGCAATTTTATTTGAAATGCACCCCATTGATCTCCATTGTATACACACTCAATAGATACACTAATATATTACAAGTCAATATATAGTATTTTTTATTAATTTTTTTTCATATATTAATTTAATTCAGATTTATATTTCATTAACAACAAATATATATATACTATATACTAAATAGTGTCAAAACTTTTTCTGGATTAAATTGCTTGAAATACAAAATTTAATTGTTAACGGTTAGTAGATCATAGATCTAAATAGTTTTTTATTAAAAATTAAAAATATAAAAATATATAACATAAAAAGATAGTATAAGACTTATAATAAAGAAATTATTTTTTTAATAATATATATATATATATATATATATATATATATATATTTTTGAATGTCCAAAAATTAGAATATTAAATTTTAAAAATAAAATTATGTTTCATATTTTAAAATATTTTTCATTAAATTTATTATATAAAAAATATTTATTAACTTTCATCTAAATTAAAAATAAATTTAATTAAGTAAAAATTATAAATAATAAATAAATATTAAACTGTTATCTTCATCATACAATTGCATAACTTATTATCAACGTACACGTATTGCAATTTATTTGAAATGTTTGACATATATTGGACAATGGTAAACCTAAACCTCATGCGCCCCATTGTTACTGATCTCCAGTGTATACACACTCAACCCTAGATGCACTAATGTTTTACAAGTCAATATATAGTATTCTTTAATGATTTTTTTCCTAAATTAATTAAAATTTTCATTTATTAATTCTATTCAGATTTATACTTCATCAACAGTAATTTAAATTTTGTAATTTTAAATTCATGCAATTAAAATCAATTAATATATTACCAATTCCATAGTTAGAACAGCAGCATTCAATCCCTGTGAACGGAAGTGCTAATCGCATTTATACTTTTGACGCGTCACGTTTCATTGGGATACCAAGTAGTCAAGCGGCCACGCCTCATGTTTCATTTCCTTCGTTTCTCCACAGGTAACAAGTTACCTCGACGCTTACGTGTCACCGCACATCTTTTCAGACATGACATTGTGTGGCCATAATACGGGGGGCCGCGCCGCCGCCCTTGCTTCGAATACGATTAAGGGAAAATGCAGTCGGCAAAGTTGTGGGTATATTTACGGGATAATATGGAGTAAAGGGAGTGTAAGCGAGGGAAGTGGCGTGGAAATTACGGGGTTTTAGAGCTGGACGGAAGGAAAGTAACAGAAACAGAGCAGGTGTTCATACTGACATTCTTTTTGGAGGAGAACGCTGCCAGGAAGGTGCAGGGAAATACGCAGAGTAGCGGCACCAATCACAATTTCAGGAGAAGACTTTGACTGAAGAGGATAATAAGCAGAGCTTCAAAGGTATCTTTGTCTAATCAGCCTGCTAAATTGCCCTGAAAATCACTCGGGATACTCTGCAGAGTTTCAATTACATGGATGGGATTTCCTCACTTGTGCACATAATTTGCTGTGATTGTTAGTGTGTTGCGTATTGAAAGGATTTGGGTTTGTATCAGGGGAGGAAGAGGGAGTTTTCTTGAGCCATTACCTGTAAAATGCCTGCCTCTGTTCCAGGAATGGATTGGAGTTCGTCTTTGGACGTGTATGATGAATACGAGAAGCTCATTATACGAATGAATACGCCCAGGTTAGTAGTTTCTTCTGTGACCTTCCTTCTTCCATACAGAAAATGGTTTTCTAGTAAGTTGCTGCCGAAACTTTCTGATTTTTGGGGGAATTTTCATTAGCTCACTATCGAGGAATCCTAAAGTTTTGATTTGATTTCAGGGTTGTGATTGATAACGCCGTCTGTGAAAACGCAACATTGGTGAAGGTGAGGCCCTTGGCTTTCTTAGTAGTCTGAATTTCTTGAATCCATCCTATGTGGGGTAGTTTTTCACTATGCATTTGTTCTGTCCAAAGAGCGTTTGGGCTTTAGGGAGAAGTGACCCTCCAGTTTCCGGGATGTGGAGTTAAATTGGCAACTGATTTAGGGGTTTTCCTTTTTACAGGTGGACAGTGCAAACAAGCATGGTATTCTGTTGGAGGCTGTTCAAGTCCTGACAGAGTTGAACCTTAATATCAACAAGGCTTATGTTTCTTCAGATGGGAGATGGTTCATGGACGGTATGTTGTAATTAATGATATTATGTCTGTGTTTTTGTAGGTCAATACTTTTACCATTGTTTTGGTCCTGCTCCTGACAATTTCTTCTGCTTTGGCAGTGTTCCATGTCACAGATGAAAACGGCAAAAAACTTACAGATGAAGGCGTAATTGGGTACATCGAGAAGGTATGCTTAAATTGATTTCAAACCAGGGTTAGCAATGCAAAAGTGTTTCCTATGTTTTCTGAATCATCCATTCCTTGTATTGCAGAGGTTGGCCACAAACCCTTGCGTGCTACCTTTGTTTGGAAAACCAGTAGGTCTAGATGCAGCCGCTGAACATACGGCAATTGAATTAACAGGCACTGACCGACCGGGATTGCTATCTGAAATATTTGCCGTACTCGGTGACCTAAAATGTAACGTTGTGGGGGCGGAGTTGTGGACTCACAACAGGAGGGTTGCTTGTCTTGTTTACGTTACTGATGAGGACACAGGTGCGGCCATCGAAGACCAGCAAAAGATTTGTAAAACTGAAGAGCTCTTGTTAAATGTAATGAGAGGAAACAGCAACATCAGAGAAGCTAAAACGGTGGTGTCAATGGGATTCACTCACACAGAAAGGCGGCTTCATCAATTGATGTTTGCTGACCGTGACTATGATAAACTCGATGGAACTGGAGACAGAGCACCTCTTCCTCTCAAGGGCAACGACAACACCAAGCCTCTTGTGACTGTTGACAACTGTTTGGAGAGGGGGTATTCTGTGGTGACTGTTCAGTGTAAAGACAGGCCTAAGCTTCTCTTTGATATTGTTTGCAGCTTGACAGATATGGAGTATGTTGTCTTTCACGCCACTATTGACTCTCAAGGCCCACAAACTTTTCAGGTATAGCTCCAGCACTCACAAGAGACTTGATTTTTCATAGGATCTTTGTCTTCTTTCAAATGTTTATTTCCTTCTTTGATTTTGTTAAACCAGGTATAGGTTATTCCAGCTCACATCCCTAATCGGATTCAGATTAATTTTATTTAGGTTAAAGAATAGTTTGGGCATTTATTTCCTTTCTTCTCCTTTGTGATACAGGAGTACTACATCAGGCATACTGATGGACGTCCCGTGTATGCAGAAGCAGAGAAGCAGCGTCTGATTCAGTGTCTGGAGGCTGCCATTAGACGAAGAGCATCAGAGGTACGAGTCCAAGGATAAAATCCATGGTGGAAATTTATTCAAGACCCTAGGACTTGGGATTCAAATTTGTTCCTTCTTTAATTTTAGTCAGCTTAGTGTGAGTTTTGTTGATGATGTTTTATGAATTCAGGGTATGCGACTGGAACTCTGCACCAAAGACCGTGTTGGGCTTCTGTCGGAGGTGACTCGCATATTTAGAGAAAATGGGATGTCAGTTACTAAAGCAGAGGTGTCAACACGGGGTGATAAGGTAGCTGATGTGTTCTATGTGACTGATACAGCTGGAAACCCTGTTGATGCGAAGACAGTAGAAGCTGTTCGCCAAGAAATTGGACTATCAATCTTGCAAGTAAAAGACCCAAAGTCTCCTCCAAGGGAACCTGCCATCAGATTCTCCCTTGGTGATCTCTTCAAATCAAAGTCAGAGCGTTTTCTCTACAGTCTTGGATTGATAAAATCCTATTCGTAGATTATGTATTTTAGGCCTCTTGCAATGGGATTAAGTAATTGCCTTTGAAGCTTGTATGTATGGACGATGGTTTTCTAAAAACCATTGTCGTTTATCTGTTTTCCATTGTCACAATTACCTTGCTGAAGACAGAAATTGTTGTGATTCCAAAATACTTCAGACTGAAATTCTCTAAGATATTGGTACAGAAATGCCAGGATCTGGAAAGCACAAATACCACTGGGATTTGCCAAATATGATTTGTTGAACATCGAACAGGGGACCAGCAATGGAGAACTATGCACCACACTGGCCGAACATGGCCCTGTCATTTGATGAGCCAGGAATTGGGAAATTGACCTCATAGAGAAGTGTGCAAAATTGGTTGAACTGAAAGAAGACCGTGCTAATTACAGTGGTGGTAGGAGAAAGGAACTAAATCCACCTAGCTTAGAATTAAACATACAAGTTGTACAAATTACAAGCTGATAAATAGTCTTTGTTCCACAGAACGACAACTCTTCAAACTACACAGGTAAAGACCATTGATGAATCACAGTGTTAACATAGATTCTAGTGGTTGACATAGATTCTTAGCACTTCTTGGCCTTACAGGAAGTAAAAAACTCCTTTTAGCCACTGGAGATTTCCTTTGAAAAGTAGAAGGCATGATCCCAAGTCTATCTGCAAGAATTGGGCAGAATGATGGAGAAGGCGTTGGATACTCCTGGACTTGTTGCTCAACATCTGAATTTGAAAGGAGTGTGATTTGGTCGGAGATTGGTACAGCACGAGGTGACAATTTGGGGCAATTGCTGGTATTTTCTGCTTTCCTTCATCTGCACCCCACCTTACTGTTTAGAGATTCCTATTTAGTGGTATGTTTTCGCTGGATCAGCTAATACAGTTCTTCCCCCTCTTTCTTTAAATCATTTGAATCCACTGCCACTTCTGATCATTTGCACTTTTATACCGTTGTATTGATGATGTAAAATATGTAAATTACTGTATAGCAATGTAATATTCTCTTTCTTGATCCAGTCAAAGTGGATAGAATCAATTCATGGTACTTAACGTGGTATTTTCTCATGGTATTGACCCATGGTATTTCTTGTTGGTATTGACCCATGGTATTTACTCATGGTATTTCTTGTTGGTATTGACCCATCAAGCCTATAAAATGGGAGAGAAGCTAGGCATTTAGAGCATTCTCTTATTATCTATCTTATTATGTTTGGGTTGAGAACTTGGCTTGGCCAATTCTATTATTGATCTCGAGACGAAAACCCTGCGGTAATGTTTGTGGTGGATCCATCCAGGATTCACAAGTGGGCTTTAGTTTCTTATATTTGTCATTGTCAAGCAGTTGTGCATGCCATTTGTAGGTTTATATGGTTTTGGCATGTATTTTAGTTTCAGTGAATAATATAAATAAAATGGCTGCATTTCTTGTGTTCTAGTTCTTGATGAAAGATTGTATTAAATGAGAACACTAATATGTTTTAGATCTATCAAAATTTTTATTGTTTGGAATCTTACAGTGGTATTAGAGCTGTGCATCTTGCCAGCCTGAGAGTTTTATGCAAGGAACTTTGGTGAAATTTAATTTTCACCCTAGCCAACATTTGCAAGGAACTTTGGTGAAATTTAATTTTCACCCTAGCCAACATTTCTCACTTTGGTGATATTTATCACCCTAATTGGATTTTTATTTTTTAGTAAATTATTTTATTGGGAGACATAAGTGAAGGGAAAATCATTTATAAGTCTGTGGGTTAAATTTGTGAAAATATTTGAAGGCATGATTGACAAAATCATTTATAGCTTGTATATAGCCTCTTATGAATAAATGTACCCATGATATTTATTCATGTGTATAGAATATTATGATATTTATTCATGTGTATGGAAGATTCATATCTTTCTTGCAAATATGGTCAAATATGGTCATTGTTGAAAGGTTGGAAAGTTATTGCTAGAGAGGGATTATTCCCAGGTTTCTCATTAGCTAAGTATTGAGATCCATTGACGCCAATGTCGTCATTTTATTTTTGGAAACACCACAAAAATCAACATAATGATATATCAGTCGATTCTTTGGGCTACAATACTTTTGTGGATCAAAGATGGCAACAACATACAAATCAGAAGCAAGAGCAGAACAATGGACCGTTCTCTCGAAAGGTCCATGTTATCCTTCAGCAGTCAAAAGATACTTGGAAGGAAGATGTAAAAAGTAAGTGTCTCTTTGATCTTGGATCCAAATTGCAGGGTACAAAGTCAAAAGATGTTCTACAACTAGACACATTAAATATGGCTTTGAGTTTGATAGAGAAATCAGAATGGGAAGGGTCAAGTTGGGCCTTGAAGCCATCCATGTTTGCTTTGATACGACCTAGGTTCTTAGAGCATTCTTGTGAAAAGGTTAGACTCACAGTCGTCTCTTGTCTTAGTAAAATCATAGCCTTAACAGCACCGCTATTGCCCTACAATGATGACATCATGAGGTGGACTTTTCGGGTAATGTTAGAAGCACTCCAAGGGTTGGACAACAACACTGTTCTTACTTTTTTCCAGAAGCGAACAGTTTTGGAACACATGGAGAAATTTAGATTTGGTATGCTTATGCTGGATCTAGAGTGATGATTTAATCCTTCAGATGCTCCAATACTTATGCAATGGAATTACAACGTCTCATCCAAACTTCATCAAAATAGACATGCAAAAGATCATGTCTCCGATCTTAGGAGAAGATAGGGCCATCTGCGAACAATTGAGATCAAAATTGTTGGCCATTTGGAGGAAGGAGCTAATTGCATCACCTGCTGCTTATGAACTAGCTGAGGGGTTGATCAAACAGAGCATCAAACTACTTAGAAAGAAGTTAACCAAGGAGGAACTAACAAAGATTTGTGGAGACAGCAAGAATGAACTAAGCAGGAAAGGCTTATGCTTTGTATGCAAGGGAGTTTGGGCACTTGACCATTCATGCCCAGATAATAAGGAGGTGACAAGGATAGAAAAATAGAGACTTCTTCAGATCATGGAAATTCATCCATAGATGGGTTTGCTGATTTTCAGGAGAGGACCTATGAAGGATTAAGTACAAATGGTGAACAACAACACCATGCTCTTCAGAGAAACTTGCAGGACAAGCTGATTAGTCAACTTGACAAAGTACATGACGAAAGGAAAGATGCAATTCCTCCTGATGATGTGGTAGTTGAATCTATAAATACAATGGAGGACATCCATACAGAGTATGGGCAATCAGGTATAGACAACAGTCCACTAGTACATCCATGTTTGACAACCAGAGAGGATGGACAATTGATCTTCACATGTGAAGAGGTCCAGGATGAATACACCCTAGGCGAATCAAATGAGGAGCCAGTAGTAATGAACCGATATGATGAGCATGATCATGCAGGCCAGCAAGACAAAGATAGTATGCAGGATGAGTCATTTCTAAAGGGCCAATCAAAGATTCAAGTTGAAGCAGTGGTCGTGGGGCATCCAGTGCAGTCAAATACAAAGACATTCAACAGGGCACTAGAATTTCTAGTGAAAGACTTTCAGGAGAGGATCATGCATTTCAAGACAGATCTTATGTTGTTGAAGCAAAGAGTCTGGATAGTCCGAGACACTATCTTACAGGAGAACAGAAAAATTGAGGAACTCATAGGGGTGTGTGCTGAATCAACGACCAAGTTGTCTAGTGTTGAGGAACGACTCAAATCCCTCACAAGGCAGCAAGAGGAGTACAATTGGGAGTTCCAGAGCAACCCTCTACATGAGTTCATAGATAAGTCTTGCAACACTACCAACAACCCACCTTTATACATTGGGAAGAGAGGGGAAGAGTTCTCCAACTGCATCATGTTGGGTAACCAAGTAGAGAAGCATGAATTGAGCATCGAACAACATCAACATAGTAGATTTGTAGATATTCATTCTTTCCCAAGTATGGATTGACGAGAGATTATGAATTGGTATTCTATCGATAGGTTGATTCTTTGGAGGATACTCACAGCCGAGGGTATATTGCAGCTTGGGCCCTTTAGTGCGGGCAGTGATGGAGGGCTGAAATGGTACCATAACCCACAGGTCCCAGGATTTAGGTGGCATTGGGATTCGGGAGAATCCATTGGGGAAAGGATGGTTTGGGATTCAGGTAAATCTATTGAGGGGAGGATTGGTCGGAGGATTGTTTGGGATCTAGGTATTGGAGGATCCATTCAGGACCATTCAACATGGAGGGTACATCAGATTGTATGGGATCTTGGTATCAACGTACAAATGCTTCTTTTGTGGATAGAAGTGGATCGCTTGAGGACAAGCAATCTTTGGGCGGGAGGATTTGTAATATTTCCTTTCTTGATCCAGTCAAAGTGGATAGAATCAATCCAATGTATTTAATGTGGTATTTTTTCATGGTATTGACCCATGGTATTTCTTATTGGTATTGATCCATGAAGCCTATAAAATGGGAGAGAAGCTAGGCATTTAGAGCATTCTCGTATTATCTATCTTATTATGTTTGAGTTGAGAACCTGACTTGGCCAGTTCTATTATTGATCCCAAGACGAAAACCCCGCGGTGATGTTTATGTGGTGGATCTATCCAGGATTCACAAGTGGGCTTCAGTTTCTTATATTTGTCATTATCAAGCAACTGTGCATGCC
Source organism: Pinus albicaulis (assembly GCA_034641835.2). NCBI lineage: Eukaryota > Viridiplantae > Streptophyta > Pinopsida > Pinales > Pinaceae > Pinus > Pinus albicaulis. The sequence continues at coordinate 80,482,483 of CM076584.1, read as the reverse complement.
ATTTGTAGGATTTTATGGTTTTGGCATGTATTTTACTTTCAGTGAATAATATAAATAAAATGGGTGCATTTCTTGTATTCTAGTTCTTGATGAAAGATTGTATTAAATGAGAACACTAATATGTTTTAGATCTATCAAAATTTTTATTGTTTAGAATCTTACAAGCAAATTCAATGGAGTTGGCCTCTGGATGATCATAATTTATTAAATACGACTTTAATTATTTGTGATCGACTTGACTAGGGTTGGCCTCTGTGTCTTCTGTTTCTTTATCAGCACATAATAATAATAAAAAATTAGTTAATTTTAGTTTTTTTAAAAGTTATTTGCTTAAAAAAATTATTTTATTTAAAACATTACCAAAATTTTATATAGAATATTATAAAATTATTAATAATTGAAGTATTTTTACAACAAAATATCCTCAGATATTTTGAAATTTTTATATTAGGGGCTTTTAAGATAAATTTCTATCCTTGACATTTTCAATAATGTATAGTGCTTGTTTAAGCTATTATAATTAATGTTATGTTTGACACTTTTTATAAAGTAACCGAGGTGATTTTCAATAATGTGTAGTGCTTGTTTAAGCTATTGTTATTAATGTTATGTTTGACACTTTATGAAGTAACCGAGGTGATGATATTTCAGGTATTTCGTTGCAATGTTGATTGGCTGTGTCTGATTTATAAGATTTCCATTGTTATTTCATGGTAGGTTGCTATGCTGTCTCATCTTAACAACAAATTATGATTTGTGGTGGAAAATGAACTTTTAAAGGATCTAAAGAAGTGAATTTTCAAGGAAAAAATGTCTTATTTTTAAAACTAGGGTTTTAAGTTTATCACACTGTTCTTTAAATGTCCTCAAGTCAATGGCAATGGTTGTTAGAGCACCGTGGACTTACAAGAACGAAGAATAATGAATTCCGTGAAAATGCAGTGTTTAAAGATATTTATACAGTGTAGGAAGTACAAGAAAGCATTGCCTTGCCTAAAATGGATAACAAAATAATTTTAATGATAATAACACAATCATTTTAATGATAAGTCAATCTGTGAGATCAATTATATATGGCTTAAAGTTAAAAGTAACTCTGTAAAATACGAAAAACAGTCAACGTTAATCATTCTAGAACTATTTGGATCTTCATCTTATTACATATTTTCACTTGCATACATACTTTCACTTGCAAATATTGGCGACCTATCTCGGATACTTTGACTTGGGGACGTTGGACGAATCTAACCAATTAGTAATTTGGAATTTGATTCTCTATTGTGAATTAACAATGCCCATAAAAGGTCAAATTGTATGATGAATTCGATGTTTCAAAATTCATTTGTCAACACAACTATTTAAAACTTTTTATGATTGCAATTTTTTAAATCCAAAATATAGTTTAGAATTTCATAAATTTATCTTTCGTTAATGACTTTGTGAAAATTTTAATGATATGATCACTTATCTTGCAATAAATAAGATTCACAATATCTTCTCGTACCTATTTTTGTTAAACAATGGGCATGAAACTTTACATATACCATTTCACAATGAATAACAAGATTTTGTATTGGCTGTAGTCTAAAAAGGCAATAGAATAGTCTAGAATCCGGTGAAGATTTTGAAAAAATCTAGCAAAGATTTATCATAATCTTGTTTACAGTTGTTAAACTTCGGTATTTTGGGTGCCCTAAGAGTTTTTGACAGTGCTGAATCTATTGTTAAACTTCAGTATTTTGGGTGCTCTAATGTCCTAAGAGTTTTTGATAAGTGCTAAATCCATTTCCACTATTAAAAATGCAATTCAAACACTCCAATTACCTAATTTTTTGAATTTTTTTTACCGGATTTCGGCAAAAAGCTGACATCCGAGCTATTTATTCCATATGCTAGATAGACAATTCCACTATTAAAAATGCAATTCAAACACTCCAATTACCTAATTTTTTGAATTTTTTTTACCGGATTTCGGCAAAACGATGACATCCGAGCTATTTATTCCATATGCTAGATAGACAACTTCTTTTGTATTGCATTGCATAATACATTCAATGGGTTCCTCAAATGAAAAGTCAACCTCATCCATTATATGTGGATTCACATTTCCTCTATTCCAACATTAAATGCACCCTTGTATTATTTTACAATGAATCACAAGATTTTGTATTGCACTCTGATTGCATGATACATTGGAATCCATTCTTCAAAGGAAAAGTCAACCTCATCCATTATATGTGGATTCACATTACCTCTATTCCAACATTAAATGCACCGTTGTATTTAATGTTAGTGGTCTATAGTTCTGCATCTTACAAGACCAAAGTATGAGTCCAAAGCCAAGATGAAACACATAATTTGAAGTTGACTTTTTATCATCTTTGTCTCTAGCCCAACCTAAGTTGATATAATTCACTGCCTAGTTTCATAGTACTTGATATTGTGCTAATATGTATCTTTCATAAACAATCCTTTTTGTGGCCATTAAGCAACTCTTGTTCATATCCTACATGAATTTGTAGATCACGCTAACATCAAATGATATATCAAATTTGCTTTGAATCAAGTAAATGAGGCTCTAGTAGTCTCCTTGTAGAGAGTACCATTAATTTTTAGAGTCACACTCGGTAAATTTCTTTCTTGATTGATATGGTGACAAAATGGTTTATAGTGTTCCATCCTGAACATGTATAATGGATGGTGATATATATTTAGGTAAATAAATATATTGTCATCCATTTGCAGAACTTGGCTGCCATAAGGAAATACAACATACTAAGATTTGTAATTTCAAATGTCTCTATTTATTGTGTTTTCAAACCCAAAATTAGGTTGACACTACTTCAATTTATGGTTAAGTCACCAACATGTAAGTATCATCACTTGCAAAATATAAACATTGTAATCAAATTCATGAAGCTTGAAATCAAAACTAATAATCAATCAATCTTTTTATACTACAATGTGGAGGCTTGCTTCTAAGTGTAAAAGGATTTCTTTAATGGACAAACAAGATTGTGGCCCTTCTCAAAGCCTTGGGGTTGCTCCATATAAATCTCTTCATTGATAACACCATGTAAAAAAACACTATTGACATCTTCTCAAAGCCTTGGGGTTGCTACTTTGCATAATTGAAAACACTGCAACACTATTTTGTAGGAAGGAACTTCTACACTAATTTGCAAGAAGAAATTTTTATACTAATTACATAAAAGAAAATTGCATAAAAATGACTTAATTTTTAATTGCAGAAGAGAAATCGAATGGGAAACTTGTGACTCTAAAGTGATTACTTGTGCGCGTAGTTAACTCCAAAGAACACTTTTGTTATCATTTAGGAAATTAATTTTGAGTAATGAAATATTTAATTGCTAGAAAGAAAAATGTATGTAGAAATTAGATCTTTTTGGTATTTTCTTTTTATGAGTACTCTGAAATCAAAACAACAATTTATCAGAATATGACCGTTTTGAAGCTAATTAAGGAAATTCTTAAAGAAACTATCACACTATAAGCAAACTGGAAATGAAAAACAAAACAAAATAACCTTACAACTTGACAGGGATCCCTCCCGTGAGCGTAGGGTCGCAATCAGTTAAAAAAATCGTTAGGCACACATTAAGAACATAGAATTAGATCAACTCAAAATAGAGTATCACAAGTCTTGAAAATAAACCACCATAAACTTAATAATCGCACCGTGCTTTTGGTCTCGCCTTGTGACTTTTATACAAATTTCATTAAACAACTTCAAGAGTTTCACGCTGATACAAAATGAACTAATATAACAACTATGAAATGGATTTAATTTGAAACTCTATCTCCTTATGACTTGCTACTGAAAGAGCAAGTCATAAGAGATTCATCTCGAACCATATCCTAACGATTCAACAAGTCTTCTACATGCTCGCTTGATGTTGTTTTGATCTTTTGTTGCTCTTGCTTCACTGTTGCACCATCATACTCAAAGTTTGACTTTGAGTTTGACTCTTAGATACCCCAATCTCTGTATTTTTCCAGGTCATGCCAATTGGTGGTCGTTCATGTATTGAACATTTATCATCATCAAATATCCTTTGTTTCTTTACTGATACATTGCAACTTGTTTAATCATGGAATCAACCGTAGAATTCAACATTAGTCGCAAAATGTTCATAATTTTGTCACTGTAGGAATATTTTCATTATAATTCATAAAAAGATATAGATTGTAAACATGGATGATAAATACATTTTTGTAAGTTGAATTAACCTAGAGTACGTTGAAACTGCTACAAAAATTATGACAAAAAGGTGAAGGAGATTGAAAAAGGTAGTAAAAAAGGAGACAATTTTAGACTTCAACGTTCCCCCACACCAAAGGTCTTGCATGTCTCCTATGCACAAAAAATTCAAAATTGGTTCTTTTTTCTTCTTCAATTTATGATTTCTGAAGTTCATGGGGTCTTGGATAGACGTTAATCGGGTGCTCTATTAAGACACTCCTTGATGTGAAGTCATTAGTTCAATTCCCCTACGCCCCCCAACCCCCCGATCGAGGTGATGTATTGGATATTATGAAGATGTAGTCCTGCCAAGCTTAAAAAAAAATGTATGAATTCTGAAGTTGGTGCGAGCACATCTAGACTAGTGTTTTTCTTTCTCTTTCTAATGCTGAAGGTAGGCTTTGGTCTTTTCATTAGAATTTTACTTTGTAATCTTCTCATTATGTTCTTAAGAAACTTATTGTGAACTTTTAAGTTTTTTTATTTTCTTATACCAATGACATAGATGGAGTATGTTATCATTCTGGGTTCTTAATATCTCATTTTGTACTTTTGTTGCTTCCCTTTCCTATGTCAGGTGTTTATTAAGAATTTGTAGCTCATATATGTCATGTTTCAAATCTCTTTCAACTCTGTCTTCCTATTCTGGAGTTTATTTTGTCGTGGAAGTTTCACCAATTTCATGTTGAGAGAGTTTTTCCTTCTGTTGTGCTATTTGTTCCAAAGATTCTACATAATCATAAATTACCTGTTGAACAGAGTCATTTTTGTTGTTTTCCTTGTTGGACTTGTTGTTTGAGGAGGTGTTTTATCTTTCTTCTACAAGATCGATCATGTATGGAGACTGCACATTTATCATTTTTAAAATTATTCCACTTCTTCTTAATTTTACTCTCAACTCTTCAATGTATTGACTTTTTTCTTTGTTAACCTCTTGTTTTCCATTTTCTACTTTTTCATTTTCTTGAGGTAACTCAGGATTTAGGCTAAGTTTCTTTCTTCTAAGACATTGTTTTATATTTTCCTATTTACACTTGTTAAAATATTGGAAGAGTGGAGTATCATCTTCAAATGGGTCTTTTAGTGCCTCTGACTCATTTTGTTATGGAATTTATTCTTCAAATTTCTCTCTTTTCAAGGTTAGGGTTTGATATTGACTTTCATCAACTTCGTTTAACCCTACTACTTGTTTCTTCCTCCTGGACTTCTACAAAATGGTTTCAGACTAAGATATTTTTCCAATTGTCTTCTTTTGCTTCTAAACGCGCCTCTATAAGGATTTTGATGAGTCTGTGATGGTAGAAGGAATTATCAATATATATAGACTCTCTCTATATACTGGAATTCATTTTTCTAAGACTTTGAAGCAAAAAGTAAGGAAAATTGATTTCATTCCCGTCAATAAAATGCATCAAGAGTCGGGCATGGTAGAAAAACATAGTTCCAAATATATCCTCACAAGTTAATTTTTTTTGGATAACTAACAAAAAATTTCTCCATTTCCCTTTTAATGTAGTAAATGCAATTCCCTTTTTGAATATGGATAAATCCATACTTGTCTCTCTGAGGAAATGTACCTAGTCATTCTCCTTGATTTTCCTTTTCTTGAACCAACGCTTCCCATTTCTAGGAAATCTCGTAGCTTTTGTCATGATAGATTTTGTTAGAATAAGCTTGATATCTCTAATTTCGGCTTCAATTCCATCGAAAGCTCGAGCAAAGTATTTGGTAGCCTTTGTTTCATGATAGTCGAACTTTTCAAAGAATTGAAGCCATCCTACTTGCATCAATTGATCTTTAACCCTTGGATATATATGAAGAAACTTAATTCCATTTGGTTCAGAGAAGATAGTAATCTCCATGGAAAGAAGAAGTTTTGGTCCTTGATTGTTTCATTTGATAATGATGGTGGAAGAAAGGGAATGAGTGCATTTTGAATGAAATTTTTTTAAAATGGGGCAAAATGAGATGAAGTGAGAAAAATGATAGTGAAACACGACATTTTATGGAGGAATACATCTCATGATTGGACCGTGCCTTCCCACAATTCCCAGCTCTGATTTCATAGTGTCGGCGTAATGTACATGATTTTGAATCGGACTATTGTGACCGACTGAGTAACGATGGGAGAGGGGTATAATGGTTGTGATGATGGGTTTATTTTATTAATAGTTTTATAAGGTCTTTAATTATAAAATCATCCATGAATAAAAACATAATATTCTTATATGAAAAATAATTCAATACCCTTCATACCTTAATTTTGTGAATTTCTTTAATGTTTTTTTGTTATGGACTTTTGTGATGTTGATGTAGATGTAGGATTCAGACTTGACTGCGGAATTGAAGATCAGCTATAGAATGATATAATTTTTGTTGCTTCTTATTATTTATTGAATTTTTCTTGTTGGATCAGGGAAAGACTCTTTTATTGTTGCTGCTACTTTGGGTGGTCAGTGAAGACAAAGAATAATCTTCATAATTTACATTGCTTGCCACCTGAAATTTATTAGAAAAAGGAGGACAAAAAGAAATAGGGACAACAAAAAGGGAATTATGAAAATCAAAACTACCAAGAAATCTATGTTTTCAGTTAGGGTTTTCTGTGTAAACATGCCAACATAGTTGATTTTCATGTTATATAATAAAAGTACAAACATGAAAACCAACTATGTTGGTACTTTTATTATATAACATGAAAATCAACTATGTTGGCATGTTTACACAGAAAACCCTAACTGAAAACATAGATTTCTTGGCAGTTTTGATTTTCATAATTCCCTTTTTGTTGTATATATATATATATATATATATATATATATATATATATTTAAGAAAAACTACAATAGTTGGATAATGAGGAGAAAATTCTCCTTTCTTGATCAATTTTAATTCAGAATTCTCTTGCAAGTATGTTGGTATGTTTACACAGAAAACCCTAACTGAAAACATAGATTTCTTGGCAGTTTTGATTTTCATAATTCCCTTTTTGTTGTATATATATATATATATATATATATATATATATTTAAGAAAAACTACAATAGTTGGATAATGAGGAGAAAATTCTCCTTTCTTGATCAATTTTAATTCAGAATTCTCTTGCAAGTATTTGACAAATTCTTCCCTTGTTAATGGTTTATGATACAATCTTAATCTATGACCATTAACAATGAAACTAATTTGTTTATCATCAATAGTTTTGATTTTGACTGTTCCATTATAAAAAATAGTATCAATTTCATAAGGACCAAGCCAATGAGTTTGAAATTTTACATGAAAATATTTGAATTTGGAATAAAAAGAAGAGCCCAGTTACCCTGCTTGAAATTTTTAGCTTTGATAAATTTGTCATGCCACTTTTATCTCTATTGCTGCAATATGCTAGTTCTTTGAATAACATATTTTCAGATCTCATCTAGCTCATTCAATTGTGCTAGTCTTTTCTTTTGTGCTTTTGATAGCGCAAGGCCCTATTTATTAGTTGCTCTGTAGATTTCCACTTCGAACTCAATTGAAAACAAAACTTGTTTCCCATAAACAAGCTCATAAGGAGTGTTTCAAATTGTGTTTTTGCATGTGGTTCGATATGCCTATAGTGCTTATAGAAGTTTTCTTCCCAATCCTTTCTATGCAAATGCACAGTCATGGTAAGAATTGCTTTAAGTATTTTTTTGGTGGATTCCACTTGTCCATTGGCTTATGGATGACGTGGAGTGTACTTAATGTGTTTGATTTTATATCGCTCCATGATCATTTGCACCAACTTAGATGTGAATTGGGTACTTGATCTGTTACAATTTTTTTTGGAACACCAAAATGAGTAAAGACGTCCTCAAAAATAAATGCAACTACAACATTTTCAGTTGCGAATAAAAGAGTTTTAGCTTCTAGCCATTTTGTGGCAGAATCTGTGCAATCAAGTATGTACTTTTTCTGTTTGGATGGAGGATTTATTGGTCCAACAAAATCTAAAGCCCATTTTTCAAAAGGCTCTACACGTACCCGTGGTTGTAGAGACATTTCATCTAATAGTAAAAAATTTTCCATTCTTTGACAAATATTACATCTTTTGACATATTCTTTGGTATCCTTGAAAATAGATGGCCAATAATATCATAAAAGAAGGATTTTGTAAGAATTTCTTTTGTCAGCAAAATGTCCCCCACATGGCTCATCGTGACAAGCTTTCATAATTTCTGGTACTTCATCTTCTTGAACACATCTTCGAATGATAAAATGAGGTCCAATTTATATAATTCCCCATCTATCCAAGAATAAGGTGCATTGGTTTTGATAACATTTTGTTTTTCTCTAGCTGACAATTGTGGTGGTAATTTTTCTGTAGCTAAATAATTGGAAATGTCTACAAACCAAGGTAATTTAGTAGATACAACAAAATTTACTCATTATGAAAATTATCCTTTACAGGAATATCATCATTATTATTTTTCGTTCTGAAAAGAAAATCAATAACTTTATTTTCTTTTCCTAGTCTACCAATAATAATAATGTTGAATTCTTGTAATAATAATAGCCATCTTGTAATTCTTCCATTAGCAATTGGTTTGTTCATTAGATATCTAATGACAGAATGATTTGTATGAATTAAAGTTTCATAACTAGTGATGTAAAGACGAAAATTATTAATGACATGTACAATAACTAAAAACTATTTTTTTGTCACAGTATAATTTAACTCTGTTGGAGTCAAATTTTTGCTTGTAAAATAGATATGATAAGGAGTTAAACCTTTTTGTCCCAATACAACTCATAAAGCTATGTCTGAATCATCAACATAAATATGAAAATGGAGAGACCAATTAGGTTCTCTTAGAATTGGTGCTTCGGTAATCCTTTGTTTCAGTACTTCAAATGCTTTTTGACAATCAAAGTTCCATGCAAATTCACAATCTTTTGTAAGAAATTTGAAAAATGGCTAGGCTATTTTTGTGAAATTTTCTATGAATCTCCTATAATATCCAATAAAAGCAAGAAAAATTCTAACATCTCTTTGACAAACGGGAATTGAAATTTTATAAATGATTTCTACTTTAGATGTATCCACTTTAATTCCATCACTTGAAATATGGTGGTCTAAAACAATCTCTTCATTGAACATCATAAAAATTTTCTCATGGCTTAATGAAAAGTTTGATTCCTTGCATCTAATAAGAACTTTTTCTAAATTTTATATAGCGTCATCAAAAGTATCCCCATACACAGTGAATTCATTCATGTATACTTCCACACAATCATGAATTAGATAAGAAAATATACTTAAAACTACTCTTTGAAATGTTTCAGTTGCATTACATAATCCAAAGGGAAGTACCTTATAGGCATATGTTCCCAATGAACATGCAAAAATGGTTTTGTCTTGATCTTCTAGTGCTAGTTGGATTTGATTGTATCTAGTAAAACCATCTAAAAATGAAAAATAATTCTTTCTTTCCAAGGTATCTAATACTTGATCTATAAAGGGTAGTGGAAAATGATCTTCCAGGGTGACTTTGTTTAATTACCTATAGTCAATACATACTCTCCATTTTCCATTTTTATTTGGAGCAATCACTAAAGGTGACACCCATTGACTATTTGATATTGGATAAATTAAATTCACATTCAAAAGCTTTTATAATTCCTCTTTAACAATTTCTCTCATATTCAGGTTCATTCTTTTCTGAGGTTGTCTAGCTGGTTTGACATTTTCCTGGATATAACTATGATACATACAAGTTTTAGGATAAATCTCTTTCACATGTATATATTCCTGTGCATAAGCAGATGAATGTTTTTGCAACATCTTTATCGATTTTCTCTTTTGAAATTCTTCTGAGTTATTATTAATATTCAATGTTTTACCTGGAAAAATTTCTACTCGAGAATTGTAGCACTTTTCCATAGAATTTAAAGCTATTTGATGATATTATAGATATTCAATATTACATTATTCTTGAAAACTTTGATCTTTCTCACAGTAAGAAGAAGAATCATTATTATTCATTAAATTTATCAATTGATCTTCCTAATCCAATTCTAAAAAACTATAAACTGGTTACATATTATCAAAGTATTCATTATCATCATCTATCCAGATTTCACTTTCTACTTTAGTTATTGTCTTTGTAGGAGGAATCTACAATGTGAATTTTTTAGTGGAATTTCCATCAGATATATCCCGAAATATACAACTTATAAATGCATCAATTGTAGCTAGCCAAAGTCTACCAAGGATCAATGAATGACCTCCTAAATTATTCTTGGGAGTTAAAATCATGCAGTCTACATGATATTCCCAAGAATCTAGAGAAACAGACACATCTTCCAATACACCATCTGGTTTGATAATAGATCTATTTGCTAATTGCAATAATGTTGGAGTATATTGAATATTGGGAAGCTTTAATTTCTCCATTCTTCGTTTACTCGTAATATTAATGGTTCCTCCTAGATCAATCAAAGTGTTTGGAATGTCAATACCATTGATGTGGATTTTTACAATGGGGCTACCTGGGTTTAGATATTTTTGAACAATAGGTTTCCCCATCATAATATCAACAATTTTTTCTACCAATTGGATCTTTTTAATATCTTTTCTTTTTCTTCTTGGTTTTCTAATGCATAGCTCCTTGATAGTTTTTTCAAATATTGGTATTTCCTTTATGGCTTGGAGTAAAGGATTTTTTTATGCAAATATTCTTAAGTTCATCTAGCATATCATAATCTAGTAAAACAATTTGTCTTTTTATTCCTATCAATTTGAAGTCTTTTAGGAAAAAGTGGATTCTGTAAAGAAATAGAAGGTTGTTATACTAGAAGAATTGTAGGAACTTGTTTTATTTGTTCATCCTTTGATTTTATAGGAACATTTTCCTTTAGAGGAATATTTTCTTGATCAAGATTTGCATATTTTTCATGAACCTCATCCTCTTCATATTTTTGGATGGAAATTGTTGGTGGCTTCTTTTGCAAAACCCTACCATATTTAAGTTGAACATCAGTTAGACCTAATGGGGTAATCATACAAGCTTGAAAATTTTGTCCTTCAACATTATAAACAATTTGTTGATTTTCATTATTTGGATTTGGAAGTGGTTGAGCAAGCAGTTGATTTGATTTTTGAGGAAATGGTAATGAAACTTGTTGATTTGGACTTTGGAATTGAGGAGGTTGAGTTGGACGAGGAGGATAATATTGTGGTGGAAAAGAAGGATAAGGTTGTTGGAAGTGAGGATATCGAAGATATTTTCCATAAGGATTTTGCAAACTTGTGCCAAATATGGATTCTGAGATTGTGGGGGCCAAGGTTTCTAAGGCATGGGTGCAGTACAATTGCTCTGTGGCTGTGAACATGATTGAGTATTGAAACCTTGTGTCACGTTTGGTTTTTTTATTTTCCATGGTATTTTAGCAATAAAACAAAGAGATTTGGCTGGGCTTGTTCCAGCTTCGTCTTGAAAAACAACTTTAAGACCATGTATCGAAGGAAATTCCTTCATATTATGATTTTCAGCACATATGACACAAATTTATATATTATCAATGAGACATTATCTCAAGGCATGTTTCTTCCTACATCTGGGACAAAATATATAATGAAACATTCTCAAATTTTTTCTTGTTTTGTATCTTAAGAGTATCTAATTGTTCACTAAGACTCCCAAGAATATATGTTTTGAAATTGTCAATCAGACTACCAATTTCAACTCTATTTATTATTCCAGTTGCAGATTCATTCATTCTGAACATAACATGATCTCTTGGATTTTTTCCAGTTCTAGCCTTACCCCTTGAAATATGTTTATGTAAATCACATACTTTTCCAAATGAAAGTTGAGAAACATATCCTTTTCCCATTAAATTGAGAAGGTAAATTCACTCATCTCTAATAGATTTTAGCAAAAGAGATTTTAGTGTTTCATCATATAAATTATACCTCTTTTCTCTTTTAAAGTTTTAAGCAAATATTTCAACTAAATGTTGAAGACCTTCATCTGCTTTTTGCATCATCTTAAAGAATTCATCCTTAAGGTTATGGGGCATGCAATAATCTTTATATTTTTCTAAGAACACATTTTTCATTTCTTCCTATGTTTTAATAGTATGTGTTCCTAATCCCATGAACCACTTAAGTGATCCATATTTATGAGTAGATGGAAATAATTTCAATTTTTTAGGATCAAGTAAGTAGTCGTAAGATCTACATAGAACTTCAAACTCAAAAATAAATGTTTCAGGGTCCTCATGTCTTAAAACATGGAAATTAGGGAGAATGGAAGGTGAGATGTTTTTCATTGTGGTTGTGGTATCTTCATAAAATATTGGAAATCCATAAATATATGGTTCTCCTCTGCCACCTCTTCTTCCACCTCCACCTCTATTTCCTCCTCGACCTCTTTCACCTCCAAATCTAAGTTCGTCATTTACATTATGTATGTCTCCATATCCTTCCCATGCCATTGTAGATTCCTCAAAGTTAATATAAAGTTCTATAATTGGATTGCATAATTCTTCTTCTAATTATTATACTTATGGAATATTGAAATAAGTTTCTTCCTCTTCTTCATTAGGAACTCCTAGTTCTTGTCTTAGAAGTGGTTCTCCAGTGGAAGAGAGAAAGATTGCTCCTTCTGTTGGGGATGTAGGTTCTTCAACTACAATTTCAGTAGAATAAGTTGGTGAATCTCTAGGTTGGATTCCATATCTATGCACCTCAGGGAGTCTATGTCTACCTGCAAATGATGGGATGTGAGTGTTAGTGGATAGTGTGAAACTGCGAGGTTTAAGTGGAGTGAGTGGTGCGGTTAGAATTGAACTTCTACCTCTACTTACAAATCTACCCCTAGAATCCCTTTCTCTATGCATAAATTTTTGTAATCATGTTTTTCAATTATCAAGCTTGAATGTCCCTAAATGATATGCAAACAAAAAATGGAATCCTAGATATACTTCCTCGAAAACAACGCCAAAATGTTGGGTAATTTAATTGTTATTAAATTACATCATTAATTATCAACCAAGATTCGTGTACTTATGAAGCATATGTGAACCATATATGCTAGGATTCTTTCTATGAATTGATTGGTTCTAAAGATGAAATTAATCTAAGTATGGACATATGTTTTTATGAGATTTAGAGAATAATTACACACATGTTTTTTCAATTTAAAGTTACATCGAATCCTAATTACTTAACTGAATTAAAATACATTTTGTACAATTGAAAATCTATTTTAATTGCAGAATTCAAAACTTAATTCTACTTTCATAAAAGGAAACGCTAAAGCTAAATTGCAAGAAAAATAATCTAGTGCTACTTTGCAGAATTGAAAACACTACAACATTATTTTGCAGAAAGGAAATTCTACACTAATTTGCAAGATGGAATTTATATACTAATTACATAAAAGAAAATTACATAAAAGGAATTGATTTCTAATTGCAGAAGAGAAATAAAATGGAAAAATTGTAACTCGAAAGTGATTACTTGTATGTGCAGGTTACTCTAAAGAACACTTTTGTTATTATCTAAGAAATTAATTTTGAGTAATGAAATCTTTAATTGCTAGAAAGAAAAATGCATGTAGAAATTATATATTTTTGGTATTTTACTTTTATGAGTACTCTGAAATCAAAGCAACAATTTATCAGAATATGGTTATGATGAAACTAATTAATGAAATTCTTAAAGACACTATCACGATATAAGAAAACTGGAAATGCAAAACAAAAAAATAACCTTACAACTCGACAGGGGGCCCTCCCGTGAGCATAGGTTTTCTATCAGTCAAAGAATTCCTGAGGCACATTAAGAACAAAGAATTATATTAACTTAGAATAGAGTACCACAAGTCTTGAAAATAAACCACCGTAAAATTAATAATCGAACTGTCTTTTTTGGTCTCTCCTTACTGATTTTATATAAATTTCATTAAAAAAATTCAAGGGTTTCATTTCGATACAAAATGAACTAATATGAAATCTATGAAATGGATTTAGTTTGAAACTCTATCTCCTTATGACTTTCTACAAAAATAACAAGTCATAATCGATTCTTCTCGAACCATATCCTAATGATTGAACATGTCTTCTACATGCTTGCTTGATGTCATTTTGATCCTCTGTTGCTCTTGCTTGACCGCTACACTTGTCATACTCAGAGTTTGATACTTAGATCTCTCGATCTATGTAGTCTTCCAAGTCATGCCAATAGGTGGTCATCCATGTATTGAACATTTTTCATCTTCCTATATCCTTTGTTTCCTTATTGATGCCTTGCAACCTGTCTAATCATAGGTTCAACTGCAGAATTCAACATTAGTTACCGAATGTTCACAATTATGTTATTGTACAAGAATATTTTCATTATAATTCATAAAGAGACATAGATTCTAAAAATAGATGATACAGTCACATAAAGGATTTTCCTATTTCATTACAAAGGTCTCTTAGCTTCTTTATCATCCTCATTCACAACAAAGGTCTTTCATCTTCTTTATCGTCCTCGCTCACAATAAATTGATAACTGAGTAGATAAGATGAAAATTACTTTAAATGTTTTTGCCATAAAAAGTGCCTCTATAAGCTATGATTTTCTCAGAGATGTCAATTGAACCTTTTTTTTATACCCTTTTGTGTGCTGAACTTGGGCCTTTGGTGTCGTGGAGATTTTGGGTTTATTCAGTGATGTAGGTTGTCCAATGCTACTTCCTGCAACATTGAAACAATAATACTAGGCTTCGTCTTCCATTTTACTTTTGGATTCTGAACAAGAGTCCATATTTCCTTGGCTTGTGTTCTCTCATTAATTTTGACTTGGAGAGCATTTAGATGAGAGGAACTTGCAACAATTTATTCTTACTACTGATTGTTTCTTTCAATAAAATTTAATAGATTTCCATTTTCTTAAGTCGTAAATACAAGATCATTTCACCATTATTCTCGTACAAAGACTTATAATTTTGATAATACTTTCAATTAAGGTCTGAAAATATGTTTGACACCCGACTCTTAGTTGAACATATATGATAGTTAATTTCATTTAAACGTGAAATGACATCCATTCTACGTGTTAACCATAATAAAGTTCATTACCCTTAATTACTCATGTTAATGCTTAAAGTACATGGATTAATGCTTTAATTGTAAGGATTAACACTAATGTTGTGCCACGATGGGAAGTCGCTTTCATTAAATAACGTAAGACCATTACTTTTTTTTGTTAATACCCAACTTTAGCGCTTTATAATGAACTATTCTAGTTGTTGATGTAGATAGATGATATATATAAGATGTTTATGTGTAACCCCTGTGACAGTGCCACACATGTCAATTAGAAAAGGAACAACACTAATGCTTCCATTAAATGACATAAATATCCCCATCTAGACTGAATTCACACCAAGAAACGAATCCCTAAGCCTAACGTGGCTACTGTACTCCACCTTCACCTCAGGTTTTGTACAGTCATGTGTCACTTGTTTTGGCCATATCAACATGCATAAATCACGTATTTCATCTGCCATATTTCATTGTCTTGGGGTGACATGTCATCACTTTGCATACTATGCTTGCCACAATACCTATTGACAACTCAAGTTAATTAAAAGTTGCAAAATGCCAATTAGCACATTATTTGACACACATTATCCCATTCTACGACAATGTTTTGGCAAAATGTCACATAAATTCAATCAACCTCCTGCAACACAGATTGGTGTATATTAAAAAATTAATTAAGGCTTATTCCTATGATTCAAAAAAGTTCCCATGACAGTAAATGTAACTCTTTTCAGGCGAATCAACATGTAATCAAGACATCATTCAAGTGCTTAATAACATTTACTTTGAAGCATTTTGTAAACCATTGGAGGTAAACAAATCAAGAAGGTGTAGAGGGTTTCACAGCCAAGAGTCTATCCTAGTAGATTGCAGAAACAAGAGGTGTCCTCACGTACAAATAATCCGTTTCGAATAAAGAAAAAACACGAACCCCACACTGCCTTAAAATCAGGCCAAATACTGATAACTACCAAAAAAGGCAGGGACTATGTTGCTACGCAACTATCCCACTTGTTTAAGTTAGTTGTAATTTGAAAGTGTGATTTGATTTGTCATTTCAACATGATAATAAACTATATTATATATTTTACATATATTATTTGGTTAAAAAAATATTATTATTTTAATGAAAAATATTAACCAAAAGATTAAACTTTAAAACCTATTAAAAGTGAAAGTCTATCCCCTTGGGCCTAATGGTTAAGAGCATGTGTTTCTTCCTAAGAGGTCACGGTTCAAAACTAGAGGGGGTAGAGTATGTGTGCCTTCCTAGACTTAGTAGTCAAATCGTTGCGCGGAGGTGGGTCCCTTGTCCCACAAACAAGGGGTCCTCATACACCAATTTGGTATCAGGCTTGTCGTGACCTTAAAATTAGATAATAATAATAATATATATGATGAAGAGTAATTTCAAACTAATACAATTAATAATTTCCTTTAAAAAAGGGTGATGCATCCATCTACATTCATTTATAATATTTAATAATAATTGTCTTCACTAATATTTAACAATTTAATTATGATGATTCTTATAATTTAAAAAAAATATGTTAATAATTTAATTATGATCAATCTTGTAATTGAAAAAAATTCTTATAATTTACAATGTGGATCCCTTAATTTTTTTATTTTATAATTCACAATGTTGATCTCTTGTCGTACAAACAAGGGGGTCTCATACACCAATTTGGTATCAGGCTCTTGGTGACCTTAAAATTGGATAATAATAATAATATATATTATGAAGAGTAATTTCAAATTAATACAATACATCCATTTACATTCATTTATACTATTTAATAATAATTTTCTTCACTATATTTAACAATTTAATTATGATAAATCTTATAATTTAAAAAAATCTTAATAATTCAATTATGATAAATTTTATAATTAAAAAAAATCATATAATTTGCAATGTGGGTCTCTTATTCCACAAACAAAGGGTCAGATACATCAATTTGGTATCAAGCTTGTCATGACCTTAAAATTGGATAACGATAATAATATATATTATGAAAAATAATTTCAAATTAATACAATTAATAATTTTCTTTAAATAAAATTAATACATCCATCGACATTTATTTATAATATATAATAATAATTGTCTTCACTAATATTTAACAATTTAATTATGATAAATCTTATAATTAAAAAAAAAATCTTAATAATTTAATTATGATAAATCTTATAATTAAAATAAAACTTATAATTTACAAGAGAGAATTTTTATTAATCAACCCACGGTTAATAATAATTATATTTACTAGTATGATAAATTTTATTACTAGTTTTAATATCTTAAACCATCTTCCTTCAGTTTGTTATTGTAGCCTTTTTCTTTAATTAGCACCCTATTGGTAGGCAAAAACTATAGTTTTGTCCTCTAAGGCGGGTCAACCGTCAAACATGTATGCTCATTTTATTCTCCTTGAAAATTAAAATTTCAATAGATATTTTTCTCCAAATAACTCGTTTCTAGGCATTCGTCCTCCTTATGTGTAGCGCAGTCGTGCATTTAATGTGAAGGATGCACATGGGAGGGTGGTTTGAACTTTGAATGTGTTGAGAAACAATTTCAATTTTTTATCCGTCCAATCAAATGGGGTGTAGAGTCACGTTGGTTAATTTTGATTTGATAGCGTAATATAGTCAAGATAAACATTACAAAGTGTAATATAATTCAAAGAGTATAGTCAAGATAAATATTACATAGGTAGTTCACAAAGGAGCATCAAAAGCATAAATCATATAGTCAAGATAAACATTATATAGGTGGCTCATAAATGAGCATCAAACATTATATCAATGAGACTTGAACCTAGGTGGGGAGGTTATCATTATGTTGGTGTCCCGTGGTTTGGCAGATTAGTATACCAAATGACAAGGCAACATGGAACCAGTCTTTGGAGTCCTAGGACCTAACCTTCTTGGACTCAGAGAGGGATCTTTCTATTTGTTTTGCAAAGGATATGGGCTTGTTTGCTTTTAAGGGTTGATTTTAGGCTACTTATTAAGTGTGAGGTTTTGTTGTTTTTTTTGGTTGGACATAATGATCAAAGAGCATAGATAGAGTGAGGAAATCTCTAAGTCATTGGGCAATGGAGTCAAATGGAAGTCATGATAAGTACATCAATATATCGGGGTGTATCATAGGGAAAATCTAACTTTTCCAGTGGATCTTCAAAGTTTTAGGATAATGAGATGAACATTAAGGATAAGAATGAAAAGTAGGACAAAGGGGAAACTAAGAATCCTTTATCATGTACTTTAAAAAAGAGAAATATTTCAAGGTAATTGCTTGAAACAAGCCAAAGGGCAAGGCAAACCATAGACTTCTTTGGACAAATTTTTAATAAGCAAACCTTTCATACAACAATCCAACAATCAAAAGACTACTTTCAGATAAAGAAAACATATAAGATAACAGTGAGAGTAGCCTAATATCAAACAGAAATAATCTAATCTGCTTTTGACTAACTCTCTAGGGATATTTCAAAGCAACCTTCTGAGGCAATCCAGAGGATAGGGCATGCCATAGACTTCCCTAGTTTAGACTCTAGTAAGCATACTTTAAAGAAGATCTTAAAAAATATATCTCAAGTTGTACTCAAAGGAGCATGGACTCACCACTGGTTTTCCTGGTTTCACTCTATTGAAATCATTCCTTAAAACAACCTCTCAAGCCGTACTCAAAGGAATATGGACTTACCAAAAGAGAAACTCCTTGGTTATACTCTATTGAATTATTTCTAAAATAATAAGCTATATGTAACTGGAGGGCAATTAAGAATCCTCCAACCAGACCTTGTAGAAGAAAACATTAAGATAATGGAGAGCAAACAGAACTAAGGTGCTTTCGAAAGACATTTCTTAGCCTAAAACGTTTGCTCTAATGTAACAAAGAAAGATGGAAGTATCATGAAAACAGGAAATAACAATAACAGATAGAGGCACTTCACCAACAGCCAAGCTCAGGGATCTAGTGATCTAGCCTCCTCCATCAACAAACAAACTAAGACATCCACAAGTTCCAAGACTGCAATTTTCTTTCAACTTCCAAGAGACTATGTATTACTTCAACGAGTCATCAAATGCCAACCATACAATGATTTCAAATGTAGTATTTATGCTGCAAATGAGGAGGTGAAGCCTAAGATAGGGTTTGAGTGTAATTTATTACAGAGTAAATGCATTCCTATCCTTGAAAACCATGCAAGGCTTAAGGCAAGAATATCTGTAGCTATTTATTTGTTTTAATAACTCTATCTTATCTTCAAAGGAAGAATAGGTGAAATGTTTGACTTTAAAGGCTTTGTAATAACTTTGCAATAACTATTGAGCTGTTTCAAAATATCTCTGACTTTGTAATAACTGCCCACTACCTTTATGGAAAGAAATAATGCTATAGGTGGCAGTTTTGGTCTTTGGAGAAGTAAATACTTCTTTGTTGAGTTATTCGAAACTGTCTTTGGGTAAATCTATCTTTGTTTAATCACAAAGTTCTGTATTAGGCCTTTGAACCTTGATTCGAAACTGTCTTTGGGTAAATCTATCTTTGTTTAATCACAAAGTTCTGTATTAGGCCTTTGAACCTTGATTTAGCCTTTTTGTCTGTCCCACTGTCTTTATCCTTTATTTCTTCTTTATGACTGTTTGTTTATTTATTCTTTGTTTTTAAACCTTTGAATTTCATCGTTTGATCACTATCTTCATGGCTAATCCTTTTTGTTTATCCTTTGGTCTTGAATTAGCCTTTTAATCCTTTTTTTCTTCATTTTCTTCACTTCTTCTTCTGTTGTAATTGTCCTGTGTATAGGGAGGGTTTCTTCATGGTATGAGAGTTTATAACCCATCGATGATCATGATTCATCGAGGGTTAAGCCTTTATGTAAACCTCTGGCCTTATTTTATATGCATTTTCTTCTTGGATCATCATCCAGAGGTTATTTTGACCATTGGAATGCCCCTTTGGGCATCACCGCCATTAAAACCTACAAAAAAAAAATCAAACATTAGTTTAAAACTTGCGAGGATTGGTGAGACTGCGTTTTTTCAAGGTTTGGAGCGGTCAGGAGGTGTTAGCAGAGGGGGGATGGAGCAGGGGGATGGTTCCAGAGGCGGAACTATGGGAAAATTTCAAACATAGGTGAAGGAAATTGATTTTGGTGTGGGGAGGGAAAAAGTGGTTTTGGAAAACCACGACAGTTTATCGTGCGAGTGGAAGGTGCTAAGTGGTTTTGGGTCAATTGGACGCGATTCCACTGGGCGATCATCGCATGGCAGGGCGAAACTGCCCATTTCGAGCGGGTTAGGGGTTGTTAATCCCATCGCAAGATTCTACGCGATATGGGATCTAGACCGTTAGATCTCGAGGAGCGAGATCGACGGTGCAGACAGAGCCCAGGAGAGGGGTGTAGTTTTGGGAAGTGGAGCCTAGTGACAAGTGGTGAGCTGCGTGTGGACGACAGGGTCAAATGAAGAGCGGGGCCCAGGCGTGTTGACGTGGCGAGATTTTTCGGGTAGCGTGGGGCTGGAATAGTGGGGGATGAGGGAAGGGGATGCGATTGCTGTTGGATCGGGGCCTAAGGTTCAAGAACAATGGTGGAGATTTGGCCGGATATAACAGAAAGCGGGGGGCCACTTTTGATCTTTTAAAGGTTACGGAGGGGGTTTTATAATGTTTGCAGGGGTGCTTAAAATAAAAGGGGAAGAAGTGTAATAAAAATAGGGAAGGGGTTATAAATAAGGAAACCAATTCTCTGGAAACTCTTCCTGTAGTTTAGATAAAATTTGGTTCTTGGAATCATTGGATTGGTTTTTGTATTGTAAGTGGAAATAATGTCTATACATTCATTCCACTAGATCCCTCAAACTTTTGTAAAAGTTTTTCCCCCTTTCGTTAACCTCCAGCACCACTCCAGATGAGCTAAGGAGCAATTCATTTTCTTTTGCATGCTCTATTTTTTTTCTTTTGATAGAACAACATTCATTTTCTGAGTTGTTGGTCCCTGCAGAACATTAAACAGATGTGAATTAATAGACTGTTTGACACATGTTATCTAATAATTTGAAGTATATTATTAATGATAATTAAAAAAAACTCATATTGGATCGATAGTATTTTTTCATTCCCCTGAGTCATCCTTTTGTAAATTTTCCATCAAGAATTTACACTCTTCTGGTCTTAGATCAGAAATAATCTTATCGAGCTTCGTCATTTTGTGGCTTTTCATGATACACAGTAAACAATATATATTAGTTAAACTTATATATAGTTCAAAAATAATATTTTTTATAAAGAATTTACAAAGAACTTGCCTTTTTTGATTTTCTTGATGTGTTATCAGTATTTGTGTTACTTGATCTCTTGTCAGTCATTTATTTATCAATTTTAAACCTGTACCATATCATTCATTAATATATTTATAAATAAATTGTCAACTTTTCAGGTAAAAAATAAATCTCAAGAAACCGGTGTGCCTTTCATCATGTACGCACCGCCGTCGTTGCGTGGGGGTATTAAAAACACACCGCAAAAATGATATAATAGATCGTACGGTACGTGGGGGTATTATAAACGCACCACATAAACAGTGTAATAGACCGTACGGTGCTATCCCCGTAACATGGAGCATAGGTGCCCTATTTCAGATATGGCGCACTGATTTAAAAAAAATGTTTTCAAAATTTTTTATTACACAGTACTTGCGCGGTGCGTTGTATAATACAACGCACTGATGCGATAGGTTACATAGGGCGCATTGATTAAAAAAAATCCATTTTTTCCAAAAATTCACGCAAGGGCTGAATGGATTGGGATCCGACTATGCTAGTCGTCCCGTGGGTTGAATGTCAATATAAATGAAAAGCCCTAATTCTGAAATCACAGAAACAGGGTGAAGAAAGGGCATAAACAAAAAAGTGAAGGGTTTAGGGTAAAAATGGATAAAACTGCAGAAAAAGTAAAAATAATAATCAAATTTAATCACGAGATGGTTTGAAATTTTATGATACAGGGTTTGAATCACCAGAGGTTTGGTTTCTAATTGTCTGAATACTTCTGTTAGAACGTATTTCGTTGCTCCACATTACTCTCGTGCTCTCTTGCTTCAGGTATGTCTCTTGCAAATCTCTGGCTGAAAATTTTAGCAAAAATAGTGAAATAATGAAAATTGTTTAGTATTTAAAGAATTATTTTATGAAATTAGATTTTCAAAAATATTTAGCCGCCCATTTTTCAATTTGCCGTTTTTTTTTTTCACTTAAAAAAATAGAGTTGCGCTTTTTTTATTTGTGTTTATTCGTCATCGGTGCGTCACTTAATAGCACTGCACCAATGTGTATTTTTGTAACACCGGCACTAGTGCGTAGTAACTAAAACGCACCGGTGCAGTTATATGTACAATAACATCGATTTGCGGTTTAGGCATCGAAATTACTTTTTGGTGTGTACACCAAAACTTAGTGAACTCCAACCATAGAAATTGAGAATTAGAATATTTTTTTATTCTAGAGAATTTAAATTAGAATTAGAATTGAGAATTGGAATTGGATAAATTCTTGATGGAAATAACTATTCTTCCAATGCATTTTGTTTATTGCAGGAGGTCCCCACTGATTATGTGGAGAGAAGCAATGTGGGGCGTGTGAAGATGCAATACTACAGGGCCCAAGTGGGCAATTGTGGTATGTGAACCTATGCTATGCTAAGACATGGGAAGTTTTCACAAATGGTTGGGAAAGTTTTGTTTCTGAGCAGTTTATTGAAGTTGGAGATATTTTAGTTTTTAGACATGTTGGAAATGTACATTTTACTGTGAAAATATTTCAGCCATTTCTTTTCAAAACGACACCTCTTCTTCTTTTAGAAAAATTAACTTGAACCTTTTCATAACCTGCAATAAGAAAAGGTGCCCCATGATCTGCTTGCTCATTTGTAAGTTCCTCCTCCATCTTGGCATCCAATTTTCTCTTTTCTCCTTTGTGTTTTCTATCTTGATCTTAACAAAATTTATACAATCTCTGTTTTACGAGAAACTGACCTTGAATGTTCTGGGAGCAATGACAACGAGTCCTTCATTCTGCATTTGTTATCAGAACACTACTACATTTGGCGGAAATTCCGACACCTGTTTCCGACGCTTTTGACCAAATGTCGGAAATTTTCCCAAATTTTTTCCATCCTGCCCGAAACCGTCGCTATACCGACGTCTATAGAAAAGTGTCGCAATACCGACACTTAAACAAGTGTCGCAATTGCGACGTTTAAAGGAAGACGTCGCAATTGCGACACCATGGCCCAAAGCGTCGCTATTGAGACGACTCTAAACGTCGCAACTGTGACACACTGTCTAGGTGTCGCCATTGCGACGTTTGGAGGCACCGTCCTAATAGCGACGCCTTTTCCGCCGTCGGTATAGCGACAGTTATTTTCGCGCTACATAAAAATACCAAACTTATATGGGCCCTACATAAAAATTCGAAACTTATATGCGCGCTACATAAAAATGTTTCTTATTTGTCGCAATAGCTACGTTTGATATCACGCGCGCATTCGCTCTCTGCTCTTGTAACAACATTTGCCCTCGCACTGCGTCAAATTTCTGCGTAACAAAATTTTCCTCGAAAGATTCGCCCTCGCCGTTCGCTCTCACCTCCCAGGCACGTATTTCCGCCCTCAGCTCTTGCAAAATGGTAAGTTCTTACTGCAGGCCCTTCCTCCTATAGTAAGGTTGACTCTATTTGGGTTTTTTTGGTCAATTCCATTGGATTGTGTTAGGCTGTAGGGTTCTCTCTAGATGTCAAGAATCAAGATTCAATACCCTCTATTATCTTCATCACCCAATATAAGATTTAAATTTTTCCCAAAGAAATGCTTATTAATTTGGCAGCCATTATTTCTCCCTGCTTTAAAAACCCTACATTTAAATGAAAACAAGCATTGCATTTCAACTACAAAAATCTATTAGTGTTCAAATGTCCATGTGTGCTACATTAACGTCTGATATCACGCGCGCATTCGCCCTCCTCTCTTGCAGAACACCATTTGCTCAAGATTCGCCTCTCGCCTGCGTGTATCAAGATTCGCCTGCATTCGCCCCGAAGCCTAGTATAACAACATTCGCCTCAACATTCGCCCTCGCCTCTTGCACGATTCGAACAGCATTCGCCCTGGATTCGCCCTCAGCTCTTTCAGAACAGCATTCGCCCTGCATTCGCCCTCAGCTCTTGCAGAACAGCCTTTGCCCTCAGCATTCGCCCTCAGCGTTCGCTCTCAGCTCTTGCAGAACAACATTCGCCCTCAGCTCTTGCAAAATGGTAAGTTCTTACTGCAGGCCCTTCCTCCTATAGTAGGGTTGACTCTATTTGGGTTTTTTTGGTCAATTCCATTGGATTGTGTTAGGTTGTATGGTTCTCTCTAGATGTCAAGAATCAAGATTCAATACCCTCTATTATCTTCATCACCCAATACAAGATTTAAATTTTTCCCAAAGAAATGCTTATTAATTTGGCAGCCATTATTTCTCCCTGCTTTAAAAACCCTACATTTAAATGAAAACAAGCATTGCATTTCAACTACAAAAATATATTAGTGTTAAAATGTACATGTGTACATCACTTGTGTAGGGTATTCCTTTTCCACTTTCACATTATCCAAGAATGTGTGCAGTATAGTTCATATTTTTGTGATTTAGATTATCTTGAAAAAGGAAAGGTAAATTATTTCCCATGGAAAAAGAAGGTTTTCCCTTTTTATAGGTTGTTTGGACTTACGTGGAAAAATTTATGGTATTCCTTTCATATTATGTAGTTTAAATTTGAATTAATAGATTATTCTACATGAAAATATAATTACCTATGTGATGTCCTTCATCACTAATTAAAATTATAGGGTTTCAATTTCCTAGACTCTAACTCATCTGATGCTAAATTCTAGGTTCTCATTGGTGGATCAATCTTCCATTGATTTCCTTTCCCTCTGGATCTTGTCATACTTTAAAAGTCATCAATGATACATATATTATTTCAGGTATCCCAAAAGGCTTTATAGTAGAACATATTGTGATTTTTTTTTGACACTTGAGGATTCTTTTTAGAACTGCAACGTGGTCTATGCTATCGAGTTATATATCAAGCAACTTGTCCTTAATAACCACACTATGAGGTAGGTTCAACCAGTTTGAACTTGTTGGGACATAGCATATGAAGTTGTGTGATGAGTCCATATCACAGGTCTATTATGGTGAAAAAAGTGAAGACATGTAATGATAGTTATTATGTTAACATTACTAGAAACATTTTAGAAATTATCCATGCTATCAAGATGTCAAAATTCCAGGCATTAGGTGTCAATACTCGTAGCTAATAGATAATAATAATAATATAAAAAAATCACAACTTTATTCTTGAAATATGTTTGTTACACATTGGTAACCTAGTTCATGAGTTACTATCACCCAAAGACTGCAAAACAAACTTAAAATATAAATTAAACCAACATGAGAATCCAACTAAGGGTTTCTCGACAAAATCATGCCATAACTTGGCATTTTGAAACCCAAATTTGAATCCATCATAAGTAATACAATTCAAACTCAGATGGATTTTCAATGCATGTTTGCATGCTACACTTATTCTCTGTCTAGATATCATTTTTTAAATGGAACCATTAGTCAAGCCCATAGTCCTTTTTATGTGAAAAATTTCAGCTCTATTTGAGCTCTTTTTTGCTCCACCACCTCCATAAACCAGTGTTACACGGGGTCTCGGCCCCCCACCTAGGGGTCTAGATTCCTCGCCCCCTCGCGCTCCGGGGTCTTGGGGACTTCTAGGGGATGTTTCCCTCACGCCCCCTCACGTCCCCTCAACGCCCCTTTTAGTTTATGGTTTCGTGTTAAAAGTTGATGTGCCACTTAGCATATTTGAGAATCCAAGTGATTCTGATTCAGATGGTGACATGGTTGATCTTGATATATTCGTGCGGAAGTTGGATGCAGAGACTAGTGGGGCATTAACTTGAGCATTTATGCTCATTTATCAGTATGATGATATCATTTGATATTCATATGTTATGTTTTATGTTTTATGTTTCAGACATAACTTATTTGCGTTTAAGATTTATGTTTCAGACTTGAGTTGTAAACTTCAGTTTAAACTCTATTTTGAATCTTGATATAATATGTCATATGATATCTTAAACTTTATTTTCATTGTACATTGTTAGTAGTTACATTAATGATTATATAGTTACAAACTTACAAACTTACATGCATGATTGTATGATGTATGTTTTAAATTTTAACTTTTAAATTTGTTTCAATTATATGATTCATCATTCATCGATTTGTAATTTTATCATTTATGATTTATCTTTCATGATGCAAGTGTATGATGACTGTATATACATTCCTTGCAAAAATATAGTTACATTTTAAATGTTAAATTTTATAATTTTTATGACCCCGACGTCCCCCCACGTTTCCTGAAAATTGGTAGGGAGCTTTTGCATAGGCCGCTCCCGCGCTCCCTCGTCCCCTCGCTCCCACCTCCAGGGGACTTGGTGGAACATTGCCATAAACATATGCAAACATATATCATGATCTTGAAATTCCATTACATATGTATGTGCCAATGTTCCATAATCTTGCCCCATCATCAATTTAAGAAATTTCCATTGAATATCAAATTATGGAGGGGGGGAACTTTTTGCTGCAACATTTGGCTCAAAATCGGGGACCATCTTCGTATGAGGTGAATGAGAACTATAGATATTTGAAGAAGTAGATTAGTGCCTTTTCCTCTGGCCATGGAGTCATATACAGTCATCCATCACAAAAATTTGTCTTTGTTCATTCTCACCTTGAAAGTTGCAAAAAATCATGCCCTAATTGAAGCGACACTAAATTTGAAAGATATAATAAAAATGCAAGCTAGAAGTGCCCTATTAATACAAAGGGAAAACCTTCCTACCTACCCTAACTGAGATAAATTTTGATTGAATAGGAAACATGATATTTCCTATGGAGTTGATCCAACAACTTGTTAAATGTATGGGACTAAATCATGCATTTGATTTCCGGGGAAACATGCGCATGAAGAGAAAAAGTGCAGAATTAATGGAAAATCCATACATGCCACTTATAAAAACTACACCGAAAGGTCAAAAAATACTTAAGGCCTTAACTTAATTTGAATCAAAAATGACAAAACAGGATTAGTGAAAACACGAGAGTGGTGTGGGTGAACAACATAAATAAAAAGTGAAGATACCTTTCCCCAAGATGCCTTTGTCACCGTTGTATGAAAACATGTTTTCCTTTCCCTTTATACATGCAAGTGAATGCATTATAGGTATGGTGTTTTCCCGAGATAGGAGAATCCTACTTAAATATATCATTCGTGGATTGAATGTTTGGGTGCCTTAATGTGCAATGACATGTTTCCAGGACTGAATTCAATGCAAGGCATATTTGAAACTCTAACTCTGTCTTCCGGTGTCTTATTAGAAATTATTTCAGTTTTCATTTTGTGTTTTTAAGTTAGATATTGTTTTCAAGTTTTTACATTTATAATTTTATTGCAATGTGGCAGACTGATCAGAGCAGTGCAGGAACAACCCCGAGACAGGATGATCGCGGAAAGAGGCCAACGGAAGAACATGTAAAGTGCTAGCATTGCTCTATCTTTAGGTATTTTAGTTATTTACATAATTGAAATAACATTAATTTTGTTCCAATATGCAGACACCTAGCCATGGTACGCCTGATGATTCCCTCTTTGAGGAAGAGCTTTCTTCATCCCTATCTCCAGTGTTGTTGTTGCAAAAAAAGGCACGAGATGCAAGGTCGGAATTTAATGCTTTGATAGATGCGCCTCAAACACCTGAAACAGAAGAGAGGATACAACATCTTATGAGGTAGCTAAATAGATATCAGGTAATAATAAAAAGTCAAAATGATATTTTTTTTGTTCTGCATGAGATGAATTGTGATAGTTTGATTTTTAATTTTTACATTGACTAAACTAACAAAAGTTCTTTTGTATGTAGCGTTTTCTGACACTTGTTGAACCTGGTGTTGGTGGTAGTGGGACACAAGGGCAAGAGATTGCCCAGAAAACCTCTCATACACCTTCTACTCCTTTAGGTGCCAGCCAAGAAACACACCCTGCCCAAGCAGACACCTAGCCAACCGCTGAACGTGTTGGCAATGATGAGGCTGATATGGCCAACTACATTATTGTGTTTCCTGGAGCTACACGTGTCAGCTCCACAGGGACCATTAATGGCACGTTGTTGGTGAACGATGAGGGTGTCCCTATAAAGCATGTACAACTCCCAGGTAAATTTTAATATTTTAACTCTTTCATGTACTTTATCTAAAACATATTTATCATGATTTTTATTTTTAAATTAATGATAATATCTTCTTCTTTTTTTGGTTTTATTCTGTGTAGGAAACAATGAGTTCTACAGGATTCCGGAGAGCCATGCGTTGGTAATTTTTGGCCCAACCATACGTACAGGGTGGAATTCCCAGAATTCCAACCTGAAAAAAGAACTTCTAGATTATCTAGAAGCCCTTTTTGGGGTCGGCACATTTGACAGAAAAGCGGTGGCTCAGGTAGCCGGAAAATATTTGAAATATACCGGGGACACCTATAGGACGCAATTGCAATTTAACCCTAGATATGAGCGTCCTCTCGCAGTTTCAGAGAGTGAGTGGAGAGCACTCATCCATGACGGAAAAGAGAAAAGGGCAAAGAAAGAAGGAAAAATGCCAACTGGACCCGCAAGGTAAATTACAACTTTAATTCAATGGCTTTAATTTTCTCTATGTCTAAAATAAAAGTGTGCTACGTCATATCTGACTTCAATATTTTGATGCTAGGTTGCTTGACACCTCAAAGGCAACCAAAGCTAGGATTGAAAAAAAGGGCCATCACAAGCTAGGCCATGGCGGCTACTTGAAATTAGCTGCAAGAATTGTAATTAAGTAGCTAAACATCTTATAATTAATTGTATCGCCTTCCAACGTTTTTGTAATCCTATCAGATATGATTAAAAATACACAATCATATATAATGTAGGGTGATGACTTTGGAACAATAACTACTGAGGAAGATAAAAATATTGCTTTCCGTTTTGGCTATCAAGCTGTAGTTGAACGTCGCAGAAGCTTGGGGCAGGTCCCAAGATCTACAATGCCTGATAAGGTAAAACATTAACCTTTCAATATTTTTGTTTTCGTCCATAAATTTAATGTCTAACAACTTTGTTTAAATCAGGGGAGCAACACTACCGGCGAGGTAAATAACCCAGTTTTAGAGCCAGATGTAGATGATCCTCTTGTGCAACCTGATCATTGTAGTGGGGACCAGCCCGACAATGCTGCTATCAGTGAGGGCCGTGACGGTAATTAATTTCCACTTATAATTTTTTCTAATTATACCTTGATGGTTGTCCTTATAACGTTTTTTGTTTAAATGACAGAGAATGTTTCCCTTGAGGATCTTACCACCAGAGAGGAAGACAGGGCAACAGTCCCAACAGCGACAACTGGTGCACTAGGTAAATAATCTCATTGCAATTTTTTTTATTAATATTACCGAACTAGTTCAATGATATTTAAAAGCTGACAATTAAAATTTAATATTATCTGTTTTTGTAGGCGATGCCCCGTCACTGGATGAGACCAGACATCGTGACAACGCAACTAGGTCAGCGGCGACAACTGGTGCACCAGGTAAATAATCTCATTGCAATTTTTTTTATTAATATTACCGAACTAGTTCAATGATATTTAAAAACCGACAATTAAAATTTAATATTATCTATTTTTGTAGGCGATGCCCCGTCACTGGATGAGCCCAGACATCGTGAATACGCAACTAGGTCAGCAGTGCGGGTTGAAAGGCACGAAACAGGAGCAGAGTACGATGATATTGATGATGTAATTAGGAGCTTTAAAAATAGGAAGAAGAAAAAGAAAATTTGACAATGTAAAATATTGTATTATTATAAGACAAACGTTACCATACTTGGAACATTTTTTTGCGTTATATAAAAAACTCATTTATCATACTATTTTTATGTCAAGCATTAATTGCAATGTTTTCTTGCGTACTTTTTGTTGAATTGTTTTTTTATTAGTTATTGAATATTTTTTTTTATGCTCATGAAAGTAAAAAATGAAATATAGATTGGGTATTGGGGAATTGAGAGTGATGTGAGGGAGGGGGAGGGGCCATAAGAGCTTCCACCTTCACGTGGTTGGCCCTGTTTAGTAGAGAATAATTTATTGGAGCGATTTAATCTTGGAGCAAACCTCCCTTGATCCAGCGTAGCAACAAAAAAGTCACTGTTGACTTAGTTGCTACTCTTTCAGATCGTGGGAGGCTTGTTCCAAGTTCATGCTACTCCAATAAATTGTTCTTGAAACGAAGAGGAGCTTATTCAGGTATGTTTTGACATTTTCAACATATGTTCTAACATTATCATAAGAATGCATCTTAGAGTAAAAAATACTACATCGATTACTTGTATTTATTGTATAGATAATGATGGATTTTGATTGACTTGGCAGTGCAGGTACAAATCCTCTTGCATCATGAGCAATACAACTTGTCAACCAGGGTCATGTCCGGGATATTTTTGCTTGTGCACTTGACCAGGTTCGTAATGTCACATTTTGTAAGTTCCTTTACAGTTCATAATTCAATATTAAGCTTGTTCATGATTATTATCTAGGTTTTTTGTATGTGTTTTTCATCTATTTGATTCTAAGCAACTCTGCATGTTTCCTATTGTTCACTATGATTTCTCCCATTACCACTCCCAGGATGAATCTGACTTTATTGTTACATAGGTTACTTTATTGTTACTATGATTTCTCCATTTACGATTTCATAGGTTACATCATGTAAAGTTGTCAATCTCAGGTTGGTGATGAGCTTTAGTTCTCCAGATTTGGGGCTTTTCCGATATTTTCTCCCTCATGTCATTCCTGCATCACCTCGTTGTTTGAGCATGCCAATTGTCTACCACTTGTACCAATTGGCACATGTCAATCTCTGAGTGGTGCCACATTCCACCTATTTTCAGTGAGAGTTTAGGGTTTCTCTAACATAGCTTCAGAAATCCGATTCAGTGCCTGCTTGAATATTGTCACATAATACTTATGGTTTGGATTGATGAGCATGTTCTGAATGGTTGGTTGATTCATAAGAACCACCCATAAATCTCTCTTCCTCTAACACAGAGAAAATAAAAATTTCTTTGACAGGAGACAGAGTTTCAATACTTTGAAAACAAACTTCTATTCCCTTCAATAACTCAAAAAAAAACTATTACACTTCTTCCTCAT
This sequence comes from Pinus albicaulis, assembly GCA_034641835.2. Lineage (NCBI taxonomy): Eukaryota > Viridiplantae > Streptophyta > Pinopsida > Pinales > Pinaceae > Pinus > Pinus albicaulis. The sequence continues at coordinate 80,450,785 of CM076584.1, read as the reverse complement.
TGAGAGGGATTACAAAATTATGACTGCTACAAAACGCAGTGCATAAAACCAACTCACTGTCTGTTCAAAACAAACATACTCTGTCTCTAAGACACTCTGTTGTGTTTTTCCCTTTCGCACTACTGTGCATACACACTTAAAAAGTTACACTCAGTTTTTCACTTTTTACACACTGCTATGTAATAAAAAATTTACGTACTGTCTATAAAAAAAACTACCAAGCTTTTTCGACCTTTTTTATTTTATATGCCGGAACATATAAAACATATTATAATAAACCCTCTTTTAAAAAAAATAAAATTAAAACTAAATTCTATGGCCCACCTTTCATTTTGCATATGATATATATATATAACATATGTTTAAAACATATGTATATATTAAAGCATACATAAAATTAAACTATCAAAACATTAAAGAACCCTTTCCGTCGGACTTCAAAAGTCTAAATAGATTGAATTTCAAACCAAATTTGCGTTCCAAAATGGGATGCTGACGTCTGCCTAATTTTAACTCGAATTCTCAATCCAATGTGCCCTATAAAAAATTCGGGTCCGGTTTTCAGGTTTTCAGATTCCCTTCAATTTCATGCGATCCAATATTAATGCTCCAGGTGTCCTCCTTTTGAATTTACAAAACTGTCGGGTAAATTTCTGTTTGTTTAATTTCTGGTTGGTGAATTGCGTTAATGCTGGCTGTTGTGTTTAAATACAATCCTGTACAGAAATATGGCTGTGGCCGTCTACAAAAAAAACTTGCAGGAAATTTAAATGCTGAATTAAATTTCTGGATGGCATGCAAGCAACCTCCAAAAAAAAATGTTGCTGCTGCATCCGTCCTTCTGCTGCAGCAGTTGAAGTTAAAATTCAACAGCACAGGTTTTAATAAGTGAGGGTGTAAAGGTAACTTTTTGTCGATGGTACTGGATTAAGATCATCTATTCATTTTTGTAGGGTCTTATGGTGTTTGGTTTTTTAGTTTTGGGTTGGGTTTATTGAGTCTAAGATAGTTTTTGAGTGAAAAAATTGCTATCGGGTATTAAAAAATTTTGGTTCTTTTGTCAAAATTTATGAGCTTGTTAGGAAATACAAAACTGACAATGGTTGTATCTTAAATTTGTGGAAAATAATTTGAAATGAAACCTTTTTGTTTAGGTTGTTGCGGCAGTGAAAACCCTGTTCAAATTACTATGGGCATTGACAAGACAATAAAGGCCCTTGTTTCGGAACTCAAAATTTTGTCAAAGGAGGTAAACGCTTGCCTTTTGAGTAGGCTGGTTTTCCTTTTTGCTGATGGTTTGGTGTATCTAATTGAATTAGTTGCCTAAGGTATTTTTGGTTGCAAACTCCTTTTCATTTTTCATACGGTATTGGCCTTGTGGAATACATTTGATTGTGTGGTCTTGTTAGATCTACAACATTTGTAGTTGTTTAGTCTTATGGCCGAGGTGCACTTTTATTATGGAAATAGTTGATGCAATATTGTCATTTAATCCTTACTGCAGGGTAGCATGTTGAGAAGTTTTTGTGAAACATTTGGTATTCAAAATGACACTTGATCCTATACAGCATCATGCACTTGACTTCAAAATTTATATTCAAAGTGTGCCAGACAATTCTTGCAAAATTTCAAATATTTAGGTTGTTTTAAACCATTATCTTTTTCATGTATTGGATGCTGAAAATGTGAAAAACACTTTGGTATGAAACCAACTGGTGAATAATTTCCAGCACAACAACCACTTCCAAGACATGATTTAGAAGTAGAACAAATGTGCTTATGAAGCATAGAAAGATATCCTTGATGCATTGTCAATGTTTGGCTAGGGTTATTTTTGGAGAAAATAACTCCTTATTCCTAGAATAGTGATCTTCGATACAAGTAAATGCCAGAGAAGAGAGATCATCGTGTGACGCAACAAAACTGAAATTGGACCCCCAAGGAGAGCTGGTGTGTCTACAATCGCTCTGTCAGCATTTTCCCTTGGTGTACCCCATTCTTTTCCTCCAGCCTGAGTCTTAATTGACTTCTTCTTTCTTCAGGTTTATTTATCAAATTCGTAGAATTTGATAAATAAATACTATCCACAATAGTTGGACTTTAATTTATATTCCCGACTTTATATTATCTCCAATCCTTATAACCAATGTTTAACTTTCAACACTTTGTATTTATACTCCACGTTTCTTTTAAAATAAATAACTTGTAATGAACTTTCGGCTCTATATTTCACCACCCAGCCTTACAACAATCACGCTCCAGACTTATGCTAATTATCCGCCAATCGTTTAATTAAAAAATTTCATTATACTCCGGCCCCACCTATATATATCAATAACCAATCAAACACTCGTATCGTACTTGGCTATCCTCCGCACACCTTAGTTAACCTCCGGGCAAGTTCAACGTGCGACCACCGTCCAATGGCCCTTCTCCAAATCAACGACTCTTGGCAATTTCGCTCGGCTTCCAACGTCGGGCTTTAACGTGCGATGGCGTGGGTTAAACGGTTGTTTTCCGGGGTCACTTCGCCACGTGTCGCATTCCCTATGGAATCGCTCGCGAATAGGAAATATCGCCTACTCCGCAAAAGCGGTGCGATATGGGCAACCCGCTTTTGTGATTCCGCTCGTGGTTTTGGTAGAGGGCTTGACCACGGGTGCATGTCTAGTTCCACTATCCTTTTGTTTGTTAACTCATGTCCAATCCTCGGGTCAGGTTCCGAAAGCACAACAATTTTGTCTCTTTATTAAGCGGGATTTTAATATGTGTATTATCAAAGAAAACCAACACAAATTTTATAAGAAAATTGTTCAAAAGTCGAGCCCGCCGGACTTCAAACGGCGATAAACCATAATTCAAACCAAATTCGTGTTCCAAAATAGCCTGCTGACGTCGGCCAATTTTGTGACGCGAATTTCTTATCAAATTCGCCCTAATATTTTACGGGTCCGGATTTCCACTGCGCGAGCGGCCCAAACAAAGATCCGCTCCAATCAATTTTTGCCACGTGTCCTCGATAAAAACTTGCCCTGCTCCTGGCTGCGGGTGCATTCGATGGCGTTTAAGGTGATGGGACATGGATATGGCGATTTCATATCATTCGCATTAACATTTAACGTTGTTCAATTAAGTTTTCACATCAAATCTACATTAATTAATTTTTAACACTATTCAAGATCGGACCTCCACTCCTCTGAGCGATTCCGCACGCTCCAATTTGATCCGGCCTTCGGCTCTCATTATTAATGATCAGAGATTCATTATGACGGGCGTCCTTTGATTGCATTGCAGAGGGGTCGACATACAAAATGGCGTTTAGCCATGGTTTTTCAGACAAGCCGGTTGCTGGATTACACTGCCTGGTAACTGTGACGATAAGGAGAAGTGGCTAGCGGAACTTCTGCCTAGATTTTGTTGCATATTTCCATTTCTCTCGGTTCTGTCTCTGTCTGTCTTCCTCTGTTAATTGGAATTCTGCTTCTTCGTCTCTTGTGCCCACTGCGCCTGAGATTGCACCCATGCCTCGCGTGTGTCATAGGATGCGTTGCCGCAGGGGGAGCACTAGAGGTCAATCCCGGCGCGCTCCCTCCAGCACCTCAACAGAGATGACTTCCGGCCAGTCCAGTGATTATTACTTGGGTCGATATCCAAATACTAGGAGTGGGCGGGGTCGGCTTGTAGCATCTGGCCACCGTATGGATTCCCCTGCTCCTGGCTTCCCCACCGCTAGTTCACCTTCTCCCACGACGCGCACTGCGCAATTTTCCTTTGATTGCACTCTCAACCGCCCGCGAATCACAGCTGTAGTCATTGTGGTCTTCCGCGAGGAGGCCCAAACGGAGGAAGAATGCACCCGTCCGGCGGGTCTGAGCTCGGAAAAAGCCGGCCAGCATTCGGGCCTTCGGGAGGGGAGCCGTGGCATGCATGTGGAGGTAGCACCTAGCGATCCTGGACCTTCCGAAGGATGGTGCCGAATCGTGGAGGAACCAGCGGAGGATTAGTTTGGTTAATTTGTTTTTCTTGCTTAGCAGGCCTAGTTAATTGGGCTGCTTTTAGTTTATTTTACTGTGCTATTTTACTGTGCTGGACCTTTAAGTAATATTTTTGAATTCTGTAAATTAAACGTTCAAGACTGGTTTCCCCGTATGAGGGCAGTCTTCTTAATTTTTTGATTTTTTGATGATAAATTTGCCATGAGTATGGCCAGGCAATGTTTTTGACTTCGGTGTAATTTTATTCGCAATGTTAATAGATTAACTTTACTTAGAATTCTCACATGATTAGCGTTTTTCTTGATCTGTTCAAGGATTTTGGGTACTTTAATTTGTATTTAGAACAATGGACGTCGGTACTCTATCTGTTGCTTTATTGTTCTACATACTACTATTTCACTTTCTTATAGATGCCTCAGGCATATTTGAATGCTTTCTCAGATTGTCGATAATCTCCATGTGGACCGTTACTGGATTTTATATCATGTCCCTGTATGTGACATGGGGTATTTTTCTATCATTGTCTGGGGTGGGTCTTCCACTTTTCTGGATGGATATTTGGGTTCCAATCTTCAGATGTGAAAATGTAATGACTTCATGGACTGTTTTACTTCATATAATATATTCAAAATAGCGTTTTTTCTCTTCTGAAAAAAAAAATGATTAATGTTTATCATTATGCCTTCAAAACTAGCGATGTTGGTCTATGTTGCTGGTTTATTGATATGGTCTGATGGTCTTTTTATATTTTGGACATATCACACTCCTCACATGATTAGCGTTTTTCTCTGTTCAAGGATTTTGGGTACTTTAATTTGTATTTGGAACAATGGACGTCGATACGTACTCTATCTGTTGCTTTACTATTCTACATACTGCTATTTCACTTTCTTATAGATGCCTCGGGCATATTTGGATGCTTTCTCAGATTGTCGATAATCTCCATGTGGACCGTTACTGGGTTTTATATCATGTCCTTGTATGTGACATAGGGTATTTTTCTATCATTGTCTGGGGTGGGACTTCCACTTTTCTGGATGGATATTTGGGTTCCAATCTTCAGATGTGAAAATGTAATGACTTCATGGACTGTTTTACTTCATACAATATATTGAAAACATCGTTTTTTCTCTTGTGAAAAAAAAAATGATTAATGTTTATCACTCTGCCTTCAAAACTAGCGATGCTGGTCTATGTTGCTGGTTTATTGATATGGTACGATAGTCTTTTTATATTTTGGACATATAACACTCCTCACATGATTAGCGTTTTTCTCTGTTGCAGGATTTTGGGTACTTTAATTTGTATTTGGAACAATGGACGTCGGTACTCTATATGTTGCTTTACTATTCTACATACTGCTATTTCACTTTCTTATAGATGCCTCGGGCATATTTGGATGCTTTCTCAAATTGTCGATAATCTCCATGTGGACCGTTATTGGGTTTTATATCAAGTCCCTGTATGTGACATGGGGTATTTTTCTATCACTGTCTGGGGTGGGACTTCCACTTTTCTGGATGGATATTTGGGTTCCAATCTTCAGATGTGAAAATGTAATGATTTCATGGACTGTTTTACTTCATATAGTATATTCAAAACAACGTTTTTTCTCTTGTGAAAAAAAAAATGATTAATGTTTATCACTCTGCCTTCAAAACTAGCGATGCTGGTCTATGTTGCTGGTTTATTGATATGGTCTGATGGTCTTTTTATATTTTGGACATATCACACTCCTCACATGATTATGATTCGCGTTTTTCTCTGTTGCAGGGTTTTGGGTACTTTAATTTGTATTTGGAACAATGGACGTCGGTACTCTATCTGTTGCTTTACTATTCTACATATTGCTATTTCACTTTCATGGACTGTTTTACTTCATATAATATCTTCACTTTCATGGACTGTTTTACTTCACTGTTGTAGGGTTTTGGGTACTTTAATTTGTATTTGGAACAATGGACGTCGGTACTCTATCTGTTGCTTTACTATTCTACATACTGCTATTTCACTTTCATGGACTGTTTTACTTCACTGTTGTAGGGTTTGGGGTACTTTAATTTGTATTTGGAACAATGGACGTCGGTACTCTATCTGTTGCTTTACTATTCTACATACTGCTATTTCACTTTCATGGACTGTTTTACTTAACTGTTGTAGGGTTTTGGGTACTTTAATTTGTATTTGGAACAATGGACGTCGGTACTCTATCTGTTGCTTTACTATTCTACATACTGCTATTTCACTTTCATGGACTGTTTTACTTCATATAATATCTTCACTTTCATGGACTGTTTTACTTCACTTTTGTAGGGTTTTGGGTACTTTAATTTGTATTTGGAACAATGGACGTCGGTACTCTATCTGTTGCTTTATTATTCTACATACTGCTATTTCACTTTCATGGACTGTTTTACTTCATATAATATCTTCAAAACAACGTTTCTCGTCTTTTAAAATTTTAATTTTTTTTTTAAAAATTGAACCCTCCGTCGGTCTACCGACGCCTTGTAGACGTCGGAACTGCGACAACCCAGAAACGTCGGAAGAGAGACAGTATGAAAACGTCGGAAGAGCGACGTCAAAAACGTCGGAAGAGTGACGTCTAAAACGTCGGACCACGTTTAGTCGGAATTGCGACAGTTTACAAGCGTCGGAAGAGCGACGCCAAAACGTCGGACCACGTTTAGTCGGAACTGCGACGGTTTATAAGCGTTGGAAGAGCGACGTCCAAAACGTCGGACCATGCTACGTCGGAATTGCGACGGTTTATAAGTGTCGGAAGAGCGACGTTCCAAACGTCGAACCACATTTCACCGGAAGTGCGACAATTTACAAACGTCGGAGGCGCGACGGTTTGTGAGACATCGGAAGAGTGACACTAGTTCGGAACGACGGAAGAAGTGTCGATAGTGCGACACTTTTTACTTGCGTCGGAACGACGACGACATGACAAACCACGGTTTGTCCGCCCCCGAACTGTCGCTCTTGCGACGACTATGTGTCGGAATAGAGACGTATTGGCCGTCGGAATTTCCGCCAAATTCTCTAGTGGAAGAAGACTGATTTTCGACTAGACAATGCAGTTATTACACGTGGAGGCAATGGTTTCCCATAGAAAATGAGTATAGGGTTGAGCAGAGGAAAGACATTGCAAAATGGGCTATTACATTAGCTTTTCCAATGGGAAACCGATTTACAGGTGGAAATATGGTAGCTACAGGTATCTATGTTTTTCTTCCCACAGAAATGGTCATTGGATTTCCATTTATAAAACAAGAAGACTTTTTACTGGTTTCATCTACAGGACCACAACTCAGACAAGTTAGAGATGCCATTCAGGTTCAATTGAAAGTTGAAGATGTGATTTTATGCGACGTGAGTTTTGCCGGTAAAAGTTTATGTAAGCCAACCGAAGCTCGGACAATACTCCCAGCTACTTTTAAATGCATTCTGGAGAATATTTTCCTTTATGGGACCTACCAGCCTGATCAACAACATCAATTGATCTTTCTCTGTTGTCCTTAAGGGAATGAGAATCCTTCCCTTCATGGTGCCTCTTGGCTTTATCGATTGCCTCAATTGATCTTTCTCTGCCATCAACTCTGCTCTTTATTTCTCCATCATGGGACCTCTTAACCCTATCATTGACCTCAACCGAATGCTCTCTGCCGGTCTCAACCTGTACTCCTTTTCTCCTTTTATACTCTGTCGAGCTCTGTAGCCGTCTGCATCCCTGTAAGCGTCTTTGTCCGTCTTTCTGTTTGAATCACCCATTTTCTTTGCTATAAACTTCTCAGCCGAAATTCGAACTCTCATCTTTTCAAACCCTCATCTCCTCAGAAAAATTCTTGCCCACGATTCAAACCCTCTGCTGCTCCAATACTACACTTTAAAGAATAATCATGTTCCGGTGCGCAGGGTTTTATAGGCGCACCGGTGCGGGTTTGTAATTCATAAGATCACGGTTTATGTTTTGGTGCGGTGTTTCATGATGCACCGGTGCGTCTTAGTACTAAGATGCACCAGTGCGGTTTATTATTATAGGCACACCAGATAAAAAACCAGGAATCTCGGCTAGAAATGGCGTATTGTATAAAGTTCTTTTTTTTTGGTATGTAAGATCGTAATAAAATAATGATAATTCTAAAGTACATGAAGTTATTTGCATTATTTTCTAAACTTTATTATGTTACAAAAATTCATATTATTCTAGATTTATTATTTTACAATTATTTACAAATTTACAAATTTAAATATTTTAATAAAATCATTTCACATTAATACAATTAACATTTTACAAATATTTTACATACAATTACAATTAAAATTACAATTAGAATTAGAATTATAATTAGAATTACAATTACGATTAAAATTAGAATTAGAATTTTAATTTTACATACAATTACATTTACAATTACAATCATTTCACAGTAAGACCATTAAAATTTTACAACTATTTTACATACAATTAGAATTAGAATTAGAATTACATTTACAATTTCAGTTGCAATTTTATAAATATTTTACATACAATTATCATTAAAATTAAAATTACAAATACAATTACAATTTTAGAATTTTACATACAATTAGAATTAGAATTACAATTTTACAATTTGTCATATATACAATTATAATTAAAATTACAATTACAATCATTTCACAATAAATTAAATATTACAATTACAATTAAAATTTTACATTAAATATTTTGCATATAATTACAGTTAAAATTACAATTACAATTACAAATACAATTTTACATAAAATTAAAATTAAAATTAAAAATTACAATCATGACATAATATTTAATAAATATCATGGTCATTTAATATTAAATTAATTAATAAACATCATGATCATGATAACCATTGTACAAACATCATATTCGACTAAAAAACACAATTAAAATTATATATTAACATCATCACAACACAAACATCAAATATACATCTCATGTCAAATAACTCATGCTATCACATACACATCTATCTGCAAGCTGCACATTAAATGAACATATCTAACATGACCTAACAATATACACATCATGATGATCACCAACATGTAAATTAAGTACAACTGCAACATGAACATAAAATACATGGACCATATATATAACTGAATAATGTTAAAAATATACAACTATAATATAAATGTCATGGATCAGCTTGTGGTAGTACAACATCAATAACAGTGCTAGTGGAGGCCTGCTCAATCAATGGTGTAGCCTCGACGGTCGATGGTCCAACCTGCTCATGATCATGGGTACTGATGGATGCTGCAGGTTGCTGACTGGACGTGGCTAATGGTCCAGCCTCATCTCCATGATGACTGTTGCTAAATGCTAGTGGAGGCTCATGCTCATCTGGCGCGGCGCGAGGTGAACGATCATGAGATGATGAGTCGCTGTTCGCGGACTGTCCATCATGTGATGTGGCTTGACCACGTCTATAATGTGCAACAATCCTCCTCGGTCACGTAACAGTTGTCGTAGCTCCTATGACATGCCGCATCAGGCTGTACATGTCACGCGTCATGCCTCTCCACATCTGTAATAACCTATCGTCAGCTTGTATGTTTCTATAATGAGTGGGCCTGATGCTCGCCTCAACAATCAATGCACTGAGTTGGTCGCCCAACTCCATCGTGTATCTAGTATCAAGTCATCCGTGCCTAGCAAAAGGTGGTACCAACGCACTAGCAGGAGCATGTCTCTCTGCACTGGCCTCCTGATGATCCTCGGCATTTGGCATGCCCTGATCGTCATCAGGATCCACCCCTGGATCATGTGGCGGTGTCGACATCTCCTCGCCATCAAAAGAGCCAATGTCTGCAAAATATATACAAGTACACAACAATAATTAGACAATTTCATTACACAATATAATAAAAACAAGTTAAAGAACATCTTAGAATAAATTTAAATAAAAAGTAATATTACCTCTATCATCTGGCGGCTCATCATCTATGAATACGATGTTGGCACTCCCTCGCCAATCCAATCCAGCAGAAGGAAAAAGGACCATAATGAAGGGATGCAGCTCATCAACACTAGCTAGCAAGTCCAATGCATCATGTGATATCGTGGTTGGAAACATAGTCTCGACCCTCTTGGGCATCATCTGCCCCCACATGTGCATTCGTGCCTCTAACATCGGCCTACGAGGCTGCAGAACAAATTTAGGCCTCATCTCTGGAAAGCTCTCAAAAAATAAACAAAAAATCTCTGAAGCAAAAGGGAAGTTGACCCTCCGTTGTGCATGAGCACGACATCTATCTAAGGCTGTATAGAACTGCCGCAAAAAAATGGCAGAACACCTGACAAGTCGTGGCTCCTGTACTAAAGAATCAACATAATATAGAAGCGATCAACTAATGCGTCGCCCGTCAATGGTTTTGTGTGAAATGGTCGAAATGAGAAGTGAGAGGCACTGCATGTCCTCACTACCAAATGCACCAATACGTAACTGACCTCCAGCGACCTAAAAATTTGTAGGAGATAGTACTAATGCTCCAATGTATCTTTAGGAGTAAACTAACTGACTCCCTGCTAAACAACCAGCTAGAACCTTTGGAAACGAGGGAAAATTCACCCCTCTCCTCAATAGCCCTGTAATGAAATATATATCCTCCTCAGTGGGTGTGTACCACTGGTTAGAACCAACCTGGAAAGCCTGTCGGTGGGCATTCCACTTGCGGATAAGATGTCTCAAAAACACACTATGGGCCTTTAGGGAAGTAGCCTCCTCATAGAACTTGAGGAGGCCTACCTGCCTTAGGAGCCCCTGGGTATCTCCTGTAATAGGGCAAGTGTTCGCATCTCTCTCCCTCTCTCGTGCCTCCCACAGGCTAACCATGTCATACTGCTCCGCTTGTTGTTGCTGTTGTTCCTCCTATTCTCTCTGAATCATTGACGTATTAAATAATATTTTTTTATTAAATGAGACATGTATTTAGGAATATACATATATAAATTTTTTTGGAAAAAAAATAGACTAGTCGGTGCGCCACAAAAACAGTCATGCACTAGTTCCGGTGCATTGTTTGTTTGTCGCGCACCGGGGGTGGTGCCCTAGATGACATTCAACGCACCGTATGCGGTGCACCTAAATTTTTTTAAAGTATCGTTGACCATGTATGGTGTCAGAAGAGCGGTGCGCTGACTAAAATATACGCCCCAACGTGTATAGTTGTGTCGGTGCACCGATTTCCTGACAAATTACATAGTCAATGGTCCAGTCTTTTACCAGGCTGCACTGTTGACCCTGTCGGAATGCTGAATGCGGTGCGCTGACAGACACCGGGGCAGATATTTCCGTCAACGCACTGTGTTGCTATTCCCATGGTCAACGTTCCGACTAGCTAAATGACCGCACCACACTTTTTTGTTTAAATTTAAAATAATGTGGTGCGCCTTTCGGTACTACCTCGGACACGGTGTGGATACCGTTAGCACCAGTTGTGGTGCAACTTGTAAATTTTACAGGCAACATCGCTTACTGGTGTGAGCCAGATGGCTTGTGCGCACTGTGTGACAAATTTTTTTTTCTTTTAAATGGTTAATTTTAAGGTTATTTGAAATTCTAATCCACTAAAAAGCTTAATTATGGAAAAACAAGAAAAATACTTGTACATTTCGCCATCGAGGAGGCATATTGGCTGTAGAATTTTCAAAAGAAAATTTACCCACCGTTTGCAAAATGCAAGCTGGAGATTGGTGGGCAATGCACAACAGCAGTGCGTGCAATGGGTGCAATGGGAGCACTGATGTCAGGGCAGCTCAGAAAAGGATAAATTGCACCAGTGCTTGAGAGCTCTGGAGCACTGAGAAAAGTGAAAAATGTGGTTTTTTGGCCATAATTTTTTTTTATTAACCCTGTTCCGGTGCGCGGGGTTTTATAGGTGCACCGGTGCTGTTTCTTACGAACACACTGGTCGGTTTCTATTTTAGCGCGATGTTTTATGATGCACCGACGCAAAAGAGTTGTGAAGTACCGATGCTCTAGAGTAATAGGATGCACTGGGCGGGTGTCTATGGAGCGCACGGTGTCCGGTGTGACAATGTTTTATGCGCACTGGTGCTTTCACTTGTAGAGTGCACCGGTGATTAAGAGCTTTGGAGCACTGAGAAAAGTGAAAAATGAAGTTTTTTGGTTGTAATTTTATTAAGCCTATTCCGGTGTGCGAGGTTTATAGGCACATCGGTCGATTTCTATTTTGGTGCGTGTTTTATGATGCACCGACGCGGAAGAGTTGTGAAGCACCAGTGCTCTATAGTAATACGACGCATCAGATGGGTGTGTACAAAGCGCACGGTGTTCGATGTGCCAATTTTTTGTGCACATCGATGATTGAGAGCTCTGGAGCATTGAGAAAAGTGAAAAATGCGGTTTTTTGGCCGTAATTTTTTTTTTTATTTGACCCTGTTCTAGTGCGCGTGGTTTATAGGAGCACCGGTGCTGTTTCTTATGAACGCACCGGTCAGTTTTTGTTTTGGCGCGGTGTTTTATGATGCACCAGTGCGGTTTCTTAATACCGCACCTGGCGGTTTCTATTTTGGCGCCGTGTTTTATGATACACTGGCGTGGAAGAGTTGTGAAGCACCAGTGCTTTACAGTAATACGACACACCGGGTGGGTGTGTACGGAGTGCACGGTCTTTGGTGTGCCAATGTTTTGTGCACCCCGGTGATTTCTCTTGTAGAGAGAACCGGTACGATTTTGGATGATAAGCGCATTGAGTGGAAAACATCCGCAAAACCCTCCGCCCGCCAACCTCCTCTAGTAACCTTCACTAGAAACAGATGTATGGGGTATTTTTATAAGTGTTTCTTCAAAAACATCCGCTAGAGGGCATTTTCCTTGTAGTGATTGTGCCTTGGCCAGTAAGGTAAAGAAGGCCAAGGGAAATAAATACCAACATGAAGTGGGAAAGAAAGACTTGTCCAAGATCAGATGCTTTCACTGTCACGAGCATGGGAACTATGCTACAAATTTTCCACAGAAGAAAATCAAGAAGGAGTCTGCAGTTGCAACAGGTGAAGCATTGGCTTCACAGTTTGAGCTTGATTTTACTCTCATTGCATGCATGGCCAACATTGTAATTAGATGCATGCAGTATCTAGAGAGCGGTGCCTCGTTCCATATGACAGGGGATAGAGATATCTTCAGTGAATTGGAGGAGAAGGACCTCCAACAGAGCATAGATTTTGGAGATGACAAGAGGTATAGTGCTACCGACATAGGTATAATTACCTTTCAAAGGAAGAATGGCTCCTATATTAGACTAGTAGATGTTTTTCATGTTCCAGGCCTAAGGAAGAATCTTGTACGTAGCGATATTGGAAGAACGTGGTTATGAAGTAATGTTTAGAAAAGGAAAAGTTTTCCTTAAACACATAACCACGGGACAAGTGAATTAGATCAGTGTAAGAGTCAAGAACCTATATGCTCTCAAGGTTGAGGATGCATGCAAGGATTTGAGGAGAAAAGTAGTGGTTAATGACTTGTTGGTTGAGAGAGAGAAATTATCTCTCAACATGCAGTCTCAGAAGCAATCTCAGAAGGTTGTGGAGAATTAAAGAGGAGATTGAGTGGAAGAGTCCACTCAAGTAGAGACCTCTAGGAGGGGGGAATTTTGAGCCAGAAGGGTAGAGGGAGTACATGTAGCTATACCTCCAGGTGCGAGGTGGGGTGATGTGCATAATTAATCCCAAGAAGAAATTGGGCAGGATTCATTGAGATGGTGTGTCTCATGGATCGAACCTAGCTACAAGGAGCCCACATTACAACAGTAGGAGGAAGGATCGGTTAGATTGATGCAATCAGATGTCAAGAAGACAAAAACGAGAGTGATAGGTGTTGAATATTGGAGCACAGATCAGAGTTGGCAACAGTGCAGAGTGCATGGATGCAGATGTCAACAACGCAGAGAGTCCAGTAGACATGTGCAGTAGGCACCAACAATCAGAAGACTCTGATGACAGATGCATTATACTGATTCACTTGTTTGGAGGCTATTCAGTTTCAGAAGTGTTGCATGTGCAAACAACACTAGAGAAGTGTTGCATGCAAGAGTTTCATGTGCGAACAACACTAGAGAAGTGTTTCATGTGCACATGAAAGAACATTCCAAAGGTATCGGATCATGACATATTGATTCCTTTCTTGTTGAGAGGGAGTGTTGAAATTTGCAACAAGAAACAATGAAATTGGCATCTAGAAACAACATGATAGTACACACACTAGTTTGGCATCACAGGTCACACAGTGATGGGTCCTAGCGATACATTAGTGTGCAAGCCAATTTATTAAATAAATTGGAAATGTGTCTAATTTAATTTTCCCTTAATTAAATTGGACAATAAATTGTAATCTTATCTCATAATCACTTGTAATAGTTAACTAAGTGTGATAGACTCAGTTAGCTCATGAAATTAGAGTTGAGTGTGGTTGGTGAGGCATGTAGAGTGATTCTATTTGTTTTAGAGTCCAAGTTGCAGTTAGTGTATTAGTTTAATGCATGAGAAATCAGTTAACTCAATTAAGCGAGTTAACATCAGTCTAACTAGTTGTAACTGATTGTTGCACTAGTAAGAGGTCAAGTGAATTAAATCAGATTTAATCCACATGCAATGATCTGTAAATTGACTGATGATTTACTATTAATAGTTGCATACATGTCAGTTCTGATGAAGACCCAGTTGAGACAGAGGTTAAAGGGAAGTTATCTATCAATTGTATTTATAGCAAATTTCCCAGGCACAATTATATACACCATAGGATGCCCATGATGTATTGCGTAGTCAAGGAAGGATAATTATCCTAAATAAAAGGGATTAATTGCCTAGGGATTGTGCAAGCAAGGCAGGCTAAGAAGAGGCTAAAAATTGGCTAAGTGTTGGTCGATTTTGTCCGGATCAGTGTGAGACAATTGTGAGAGTGCAACAGGCTCTTGTGAGAAGAGTGCATTGTAATTGTTTCATGATTCCTTGGTGAATATACAATAGAATATAGAGGGGTTTTGAGCAAAAAAATTTCCCTGGGAAAATGTCTGTTTCATGGTTTGATTTGATTATTTCTTTACTTGTTGTGATTGGTGATCGTGTTTATTTTCCGCAATTAATTTGTAGAAGGATTCATTATCTTGCTTTACCATATCACATGATCGGATTGAATCCATTGGTATACATATTGTTTGTATAATTTCTACAAATTCCAATAAGATGATTGGCCAATAAGCAGATATTCCAATTTTTGACCTCCCAGTATGTTTGAGGTAGATTGGATGATATACATCACTTAACTAACCCCAACCCTCTGTCTCCATTGATCTATAAACGTGTCGCGTTTTGTTACTACTAGGAATCCACACATGTTTTTGTGAGTCAAGATTCCTAATAGTAGAAACCCCAATAGATCAAAGGCCAATATACCATAATCTAATGGCCTAGGTTAATATGTCATTGTTCGATAAGTACCTTTCTCAATAATTTTCGATAACTTCTGGTTTGATAGTTATTGTTGTTGTAGTATAACAATAAGAATTTTTCTATCAACCGATATCCATCATTGAGAACTATTAATATCACGAGTTTCTCATGTGTGACTGATGTCCCATGTCCTAACATATGAATCCTAGATGTCCCAACACTACTATCCCTAATGGCTTGAAAATCGATTCCCACCACCCTGATAGCCAAAGGGACAATGTGCCAGTGGTAGGTTGAATAGAATATATTCATTAAACTATGGTATATGGAGGCACCCCTTGACACCAATAGCTTGATACCATGATAATCTACCTCCATGGGACTTAATCCCCATTTTGGTTTACTCTTGTTCACAATACCCTTGTCGACCCACATAAATAGGGGCTAAGGTTGGGGAAACCCTAACCCCAAATTTCCAAATGAATTGAAAGATGAAAGGGATTTATTCCTTGAATTTTCTAAGGAAAAGTACATTTTTAGAGGGGATTTTTTTCTGTCTATCCCCAAGGATGGAAAATATTCTTACAAGACATTATTCCACCCAAAATACTTCTAAAAATGCAAAGGTACATTCTATCCTTGACGGTATCCAGACTCCTTCATCTCACTTGGCATATTCCATGCCTTTCCTTTATTTAGCATACTTCCACTAGCTCTAGAATTCTTCAGTGAACTCTTTAATACCTTCCCTAAAATGTTCTGAGAAGACTCTTTCCCTTAATTTTCCATTTCTAAGGTCAATGCTTCTATTCTTGTCAAAGGCCCATATCACCCACAAGAAATTTTGATCACTTTAGTAGGCCTAAAGCTTCTTGAACATTATCCATAGCTAAGACTAAAGGTTTGTCAGTCCCATGCTTAAGGGAACTATTTACTTCCTATACAAACATTAAAGACACACAAGAGAGAACATTAAAAATTAATTAGCAGACATATGAATGTTTTTTAGCCATTACAATTAGACATACTGATTTGCATCATAACACATTATATATGTTATATTGTCCATTCAACCAATAAGCAGATAAACACAACAAATTTCATCAATTATCATTTATTTTGTATTAACATTGGTTTGCATTACATAGATACAGTCCACAAGGGTAATTATCTAATCCAATTCATTAACTTTCTACAACTAATGAAGGGTGAACCATGTTCCAACCTATAATAGGATCAAATGCACTACCATGTTTCTTATAGTTTTCCACCCCCAAGGTAGACCATGAAGCCATGATGGAAATTCCCAACTTGACACTATAGGACATAGTCATGAATACCACTCTCCATCAATTCAAACTCATTAGGTGTTTTAGAGTCCCACTAAGCCTAATGTCTACCCAGTTGTTATGGGGTTTCTCAACTACTTTACATACCAAGCAACCCAAAATGGAAAATCTCTTCTAAGCTATCAATGGTGTAGGGATGAAGACCATGTTGAAATTGACAATAAGAAGTGGCTTCTAATTTAATTTTCCCTTAATTAAATTAGAAGGAAATTTTAATTCCACATCACATGACAGCTTGTACGAGTTAGCTGAGTTAGGAAGACTTAGTTAGCTTAGTCAATTCGAGTTGAGGTTCAAATTGGAGGCATGTAAAGTTTTATCTAAGTTTTAGGGGGTCCAGTTACAATTTATTTTTAGTTGTAATTATTTAACTTAATTATTTGAGTCAAAATTAGTTTAACTAGCTCTAACTCGCAGAGGAGCTAGTGAGAGGTCCAGTGAATTAAATCTGATTTAATTCACATGCAATGATCAATTAGATAACTGATAATTCACTATAAATAGTTCTTGCATGTCAGTTATGAGGAAGACCTAGTTGAGATTGGAGTTAAAGGGAAGTGTACTATAAGTTGTATAATTAGAAAATTGTACAGGTCATGCATGAGGTCAACATAAGACCTTAGATGTATTGCACAATCATTAATTGGAAATTTACTAATTAATTGTTGGAAATATTTTCATTGATGGCAAAGGAGAAGACAGGAGCAGCATTAGACAAGAAACAAAGACAAGCAAGAAGCAGCAGAGGAATTAGAGGTAGAGTAGTGAGGTAGAAGGCCCGGCCATCCGATTTGAAGATCTGGACAAGACAAGAAGAAGTTGGGTAAGTGGATTCATTTGCATCTATGGAAGGAATTGTTCAGCATTACATGAGTATTTTTTAGTTTAAATGCTGTGTGATGAGACTCTGTAATTGGGGGTTTGAATATACTCTGTATATCAGTGAAGAAATCGACATTCATTGGAGAAATATAGTTCTGTTGTAATGTATGCCTACAGGATATTTTATGTGTGATGGTGCATATCTAGAGGCCATCTAAAGACCATGAAATTATACACAGCGAGGAACGCATGAAAATGAGTTGAGAAACTATGTTACATTTGAAGAATCGAGTGAAGACACAATAATGACGATGGATAGAAGTTAGTGTAGCAAGTTGAAAGGGTTTACCAGAATCGAAGTGGTGAGCCAGCTTTTAAACGGAACCATGAATGTGTGGAGGCCTCAGATTGCTTGAGATGTTGAAGTGTTAACAGAACAATGGGTTAATACCTAAAGAGGAGTAGCAAAGCAATTTTGGAAGTGGAACTGTATATCACGGAAATTTAACTGAATAACAGAACAATGAAGGTGGGTTCGGAGATAAAAACCGGTGGTATTCGCACTTTTAAAAATTGGTAAGTAGATTCATGAAAAAAAGTGCAATATAGTTCAGCGTGTGACACGTGGCTTAGGCGGTTTTGAAATACAACCCTTTTCACATTTTTTTTGGGAGTTAAATCTCTGTGGTGGAAAAAATGCGATAGCCGTCGGATGGGCTCCTAAAGCATTGTTGGAGCGCGATAAGTTATTAGTCGTTGGATGGAATGGGGAGTTAAAGGCTGGGACCCACTTTTATCGCACGACGCTGATGGATTAAGCCTCGAGCAGGTTCGTAGCGCAATGTCCGTAGGATCGCTGAAGTCAAACGCGACAATATTTCCATCGTTGGATGGAGAGGTATGTCAAATGTGCGGCCGGATGATTGTTATTTCATATGTGCATTGGTGCGATGGATTATAACCAAGGTCGAAGATTTATTTTTGGTGCGATGGAATATGAACATAGCACAATGTGTTAATAAAAGGCGAAGACTTATTTTTGATATAATATATGTTGCCCGAGAGAAAGAGTAAACAAAACTCTAATATGTTGATATTCACGTTGTGGGACCCAAAAAAATCGTAACGTATGCTAAGACTTATATATATGGTTTGAAATATACTGTGGGCCAGACATTTATATGTATTAGGTTATAATCGTAGAGCATGGACGAGAAATAACTCTGCACGTGAAGATGAAGAATTGGGTCTTATTATAAAGTTTAAATCAGAGATTTAAAATATACGCTTCCACATAGAGAACTAAAAGGGTTGAATTGAATTACTCACAGGGTTTGGATACATGGTAAAGTGTTGAAATATATATATTGATATATGTGCTGGGCAAGATTTAGTGTTGGTTTAACTTACGCTAGAACCAATATACAATATAATTTGATATGCATTGAATGAGGATGTGGGCCCAAAGGTCCCTGTTGATATATGCATCAGTGCGTTGTTTTTAACCGAAGTTGGGATTGATATGAATAAAATATGAAATTCTGGCCCACCATAATGCATGTTGATACTTTGGTGAACTTTACCAAGGTCAAAGGTAATAAAATGCACTCATAGATGGTGAATTAATAAAGCGTTGGCACATATGTTGACATTTAATTAATCAAGGTCTGAAGTATGGTATATAGAGGAAACTGCGCATATGAAGACTGAAGTTTTGAAGATGAAAAGAGAAAAATATTCCGCTTCGGTTATTGGCTGTATTACTGTATAACTTATAGTGAAATGATTTATAAAAGAGCTTCCACAATGAACAGAGATTGCCCAGATTGGAGAAATTGAGGACCCTTTTGGATGATAAATTAGAAACGCATTTTTATATACACAGTGAACTTGGAGAATGTGCATCTGACAGGGGTACATACACAGAAAGCAGGGGAGTAAGAAGAAATTGAAAAAGCCAATGACAGCAACAGAAAAGACAAACTCACAGTGAGCCAAAAACTGAATGGGCTGAATAGAAATTATTATTGTAACTGAAAATGTAAAGTTTTATTTATTTTATCTTGTTTTGTGATGCAAAGGCAAGTCTTCGGAGAAAAAAATATCCCACTGTAATGATGAAATGTATATCTATTGTTATATGTTTTTCTGAATAAGCTAGGAAATAAATGAGAAGGTGGAAGTCAAAGAGTCATGGTTGTTCACTTCAAATTCCCTGTGGAATACAAACAGTCATGAGGTGAACCCTATAAATGATATCACATAGATATGCATAGAGAGGTTAGAGAATTAAGAAATGAATCAGAGAGGATAAGAAGAAGGAGGAGCAGAAAGAGAAGTTGTGAAGATTCAGAGATGATATAAGGTAGATGGACAACAGTGAAGAAGGTACAGAACAGAGCTGATATCCAGGTAAATGAGCATGTTTTTTTTTGAAAGAGTAAGGAAGTTGGAGCTTCCCTATCAAGTTTTAGCTTGATAGATGTCAGTTGTAGCTGACTTAGGTAGGAGCCTCCTGTAGGTTGTAGCCTGTAAAAAATAGAGGAAGTTGGTGCTTCCATATCAAGTTGTAGCTTGATAGAAGTCAGTTGTAGCCGGCTGAGGTAGGAGCTTCCTGTAGGTTGGTGCCTGCAGAAAATTGATGAGAGTTGGAGCTTCCTTGCAAGTTGTAGCTTGCAAAATTGAGGTATGAGCCTCCTGTGGGTTGGAGCCTACATAAAATCAATGGTGAGAGGGAGTTGGAGCTTGCCTTTGCATCACAACAATAATAAGATGTGGTTTTCTCCCTTTATGGGTTTCCACTTATATATTTTGTCCATATGCATGATGATTATGTGTTGATACTCTGTTTTTGTTCTGCTTAATACCTGCTGCTCACTTATTAAGATTGTTGTTCCATTGTATAGTAAGTTGATCACAAAATGATGATGTGAATGAGTATAAAAGAAAGTTTAAAAAGAACATAACTGCATTAAATTGATTCACCCCCCCCCCCCCTACCCCCCCTTCTCAGTTTAACCAAGGGTTCAACATTAATAGGGGCTCAATTTCCCTAGGGATTGTGCAAGCAAATCAGGGCATTGAAAGGTGAGAAATTAGTTAAGTGTTGGACCAAACTTGCTTGGGATACAATGAGATAGTCAAAGATAGTGAAAATAACTCTCAAGCCTGCAAGAAGCATTATATTGTTTCATATTCTTGACTTAATGCAATATACATATAACGAGGTTTTAGCTGAGAATTTCCCCAGATAAAACTTTGTGTTGTGCGATTGAAATTCTTTCTCTTTCTTGTTCAAGTTATTATGTGATCGTAATTGGTTTCCACAATTTGTAGAATAAATTCGAGTATTTTATTTTATAATATTACAAGATCAGTTGAATCTATGTGTATTTTATACATGGAATCAGATCAGGAATCACTATAGAAGAGAAGAATACGATTTTTTTTGAACACGTGAATCGAATTTGCAGATCTACTCTTCAGGACCAACAACAGAATCATAATGTATTTTTGTGGATTGAGACTCAAATATGCCCTTGAGGTTAGTTCAAATTACATAGCTTGGAAGGACAAGATGGAAGTAGTGATGGAAGACAACGAGCTGAAGGAGTTCATAGACAGTGATCAATATTCCCAGGCTCACAAAAACAAATGCTCAAAGTCTTGATGCATGGAATAAGAATGTAGCAAAGGCAAGAAGGATTTTGTTAGAAGGATTTAGAGATCATATTTTCTCGAAACTAAATGGAAAGGAAACTCCATATGCTATTTAGAAGGCCTTAAAAAATTTGTTTAAGAACAAAAACGACCACAGGAATCTGGTGTTGAAGGACAAACTCAGAAAAATCAAGATGGAGAAGGGCGACACAATACCAAAACACTTGATGAAGTTCGCTTAATGTCAAGATGAGCTTAGAAGTGTTGGTGTGACAGTTTTCGAAGATTATATGGTGATCATAGCACTTCTATGCCTTCCCAAGAGCTTGCACAACTACCGAGATTTGGCGAATTGGAGGGAGAAGTTACTAGAGTGGGAGAAATTGTGGTCCGACTTGGTACAATAAGAGATTCGGTGGAATACCAAAGACCAATCCACATCAAAGAATGATGATGAGGAGAAATCTGTATTGGATGGGAAGACAAAGAAAGGGAAAGGGAAGGTGTTTGATTCCAAATAAGATTCTAGTCAGGCAGGCAAGAAGAAGGACTTGTTGAAGATTAAATGTTTTAACTGTCATGAGCTTGAACACTATGCCTCAAAGCATTCACACAAGAAGGCCGACAATAATCCCTCAGGAGTAGCGGCAGGTGAGGCACTTTCTTCACAATTCGAGTTGTATTTCACTCTCATCGCATGCATGGTGTCATCGATGATGGGTTGTGTGCTACTTGGATAGTGGAGCTTCTTTCCATATGACCAGAAACAAAGAATTATTTAACAAATTGGGGGAGAAGGATATACAGATGCACATCGAGATGGGAGATGATGGGACGTATAATGAAATTGACATAGTTACTGTTACCTTTTAGAGGGAGTTTGGTACTCCTCTCACATTAAAATATGTCATGTATGTTCCTGGATTAAAGAAGAATTTATTTTCAATTGCTATGTTGGAAGATTGTGGCTATGATGTGATAGTTAGCAAAGGAAAGAAATTCCTTCGTCACAAAGCCACGAGACAAGTGAATAAGATTGGGGTTCAGGTAAAGAACCTCTAAAAATTTGATTTAGAATATGGTTCTTCCGTGAGAATGACAGTAGAGAAGGTGCAGAGCCGAAACGACAGTGAGTTATGGCATAGAATATTTGGCCATCTACACCATGGCGCTTTGAAGATCATGCAACAGATTTCTACAGGAATTCCTAATCTAGATGGCTTCAGAGACAAACACAAGACAAAGAGGGCTTATGAAATATAAAAAATAAAAGTGTTTAGATTTCTTTTGAACCAAGACCAGAGTGTAGATCTCATCGTCCTAATCACAACGGTGTGAACGATTCGTCAAACCGAGTTCATATAAGAAAGTTAGAGTAGTTTGAAATTTTGTTAAGGCAAGGGAAGTGGGGCCCACAGCATGCGACATGGGTTCCCAGTAAGCACGTGGGACCCACATGGGAAGCCCCTCAGCTGTTGACACATGGTGCTCCTCCATTGGCTCCTTTCCCTTGCAGAAAAGACAAAAACAAAATGATGTTTAATTTCCCACATAAAAACAAAAACAAAAAAAATCATTAAAAAAATAACTATATATTAAATATATATTAAATATAGTTATTAAAAAAACAAAATCAATTTAAATATGGTAAATTGTTATGTAACAAAAATCATATTAAATATGGTTAAATTCCATATTAAACAAAACCTCCATTTTTGTTTTTGGGAGTCGTTACAATATGGAGATACGAATTCCATATATTATATAGTTTGAAAAAACTATATTAAAACTAAAATTGGGTTTTAAAACAATATTTGGACTCAATGGGATTTGAACTCAAAACCTCCCAACAACAACTATCTTAATATGATTATGCCAACCAATGTGATAACCTCACACTTTGTCTTTTTCATTCTCACACTTTATTATAGAATGACATTCAAATGGTTCAAGGAAACCATGGAGAATGATGGAGAATGATGGAGAATACATGAGAGATGAGGGAATAAGAAGGCAAATGGAACCGTGAGAAAAGAGAAAGTAGGCCAGGCAGCAGAGGTTGGAGCACACAGATCAAGGCAGGAGTAGGTACGAATTTCGAGACAGATTCCTATTTGATGCCAAGGGAATCTTTTGATCCCAAGGAGGTAAATCTTTCAAAATGTATTAAACTTTATATCCATTTTAACCAGAATTTCGCAGGGAACATGATGGTATGCCAAATTTTCCATTGAGAAATGATTTTCCATATTCGCTGTGGAGGAGAATCTTTAGGAATCTCGAGGGAATCTTTCAGATTCCTTGGGGGTCGAAATTCGCCGGTGTCAGAATGAGGTCAACCTTATACTCATTCTTCTCGAAATTTCGCAAGGATATCAATGGTGAGATCAGATTCCTATTTTGAGTTTCATATTTCCAGATTCCCTGTGGAGCAACATCTTTGAGGAATCTAGGGGGAATCTAAAAGATTCCCTAAGGCCCAGATTTAGACAACGTCAGAATTCAACAAATTGACAGTCGATCCTACACCTCTCGGCGGCATGAGTTCAGCGGTGTAGTCAGATTTTCCATCTGAGCCTTATGTTTTTTAGCCACTTTTCAAAATGGAGTTGTAGGTGTCAACATTCAATGTGTGATCAGTCGTTTTCAGGATATTTGACGCCACAAGATTGATGGTACAACTAGATCTAACAATTTATCATCCCTCTCTTCAGATAGCTCCAGGATGTGAGGTATATGCAGTGTGTTCATGTACTTATTTGTCTCTTTTCTATGAGATGCATTGTGCTGTATAGATCCCCATTGATGTTTGATGTGGGATCTTTTTTTTGTTCTTGATGTGAGATGTAATTCCTATCATGGATTTGTATTATGTTTCAGATCCCTTTCTTGCCGTGTTGGCGGGATACTTGTTGTCACATGTATGATTGATTGAGATCCCTTTGTTGCCATGCTGGCGGGATACTCATAGTAATTATGTGTGATTTATTATCATACTGATAGGAGTCCTTTTTGTGAATGAGAGTTATTGTAGTGGAACATCTCGTGGAGAGGTCCAGCCACTCCTCGGTGAGGGAATTTTCATTGTATGACAGAGAAAATACCATCCATGTACATCATCACTCTTTCCAGCACTTAATGCAGCGACCTACACCATCTTGACACTGAGGCCCGGAGATGTCGTCCCTCCTAGATGAACTCCATTATCAATATCTTATGTTGCTAATTCTTTTTATGTTCCTCTTATTTACAACATGCATATGTTCATTTATGTTCATTTAATGATTTTATTAAATGCAATTATAACACATCAGCTGAAGTAAGAGGTCTTGGTTTAAAGGGTATCAGGAATTTACCTGGATAAAGTGGTATTAGAGCAGGTATTCTTGTTGATTTGGATTGCAGGTGTGAACCATGTAACGTTCCCTGAGTTGAGAAATGGAGGATGTCAAAGACATGTATGAGACCATGCTCAGGGTGTACGAGAAAGCAGACATGTTGTACGAAGCTTATGAGAAACAAGCAGCAGACAACGCTGAGTTGAAGACACTCCTACAAGTAGAGAAGGAGGAAAAACATGATTGCAGCTTCAATTGCAAGCCACGACAGAGGAGTTGGAAGAATTTAAGCGCGAAAACCAAAGTCTTCAAACAGAGCATGCTGCATTGAAAAAACTCCTACAGAAAGAGAAGGAGAAAGAGCAGTGAGTGCAACTTCAATTGCAAGCCACGACAGAGGCATTGGAAGAATTGAAGCGCCATGACGAAAGTCTTCAAGCAGATCATGAGGCATTGAAGACACTCCTACAGGAAGATAAGGAGGAGAAGCAGTGATTGTAGCTTCAGCTACAAGCCATGACAGAGGCCTTGGAAGAAGTGAAGCGAAACGAAGGCTTATAGAAGCCCTCTTCACCTGTTTCAAAATTGACGGCTGAGGTAAAAAGTGTTGATTTCTCTTTCATATCATCTTCACATGATATAATTTTTGTTGGAAGTGTGGAGATCCCCGTTGCAGGAACCTACATGAGACTCCTCACCAAGATGGGGTACAAAGGAGGAGGACTTGGTGTTCGTGGCCAAGGCATAACCCAACCATTAGAGGTTGTGCAAAGACCTCGCTACACAGGTTTGGGATACACTGAAAGAGGATATTCGAAGGACATCAAAGGCTCAATTGGGAAGAGGATTGATGGGAAAACTTTGCCATCATCCCATGGAAGTGCATGTTGCAGTGAAAGAGCTTAGGCAAGATGTAATCACCATGATCACACCAGAGACCACCAGGGAAGGTATAACAAGTCTCACTATTCCTGAGTTCATTTTGATTATAATAATGTTGCTAATCATGGTCGTAAATCACAACATTGAAAAAATTGTCATTTTTGTGGTTTACATAACCATGTTATTTCTAAGTGTTGGAAAATAATGACAACACAAAGGAGGATGAGGAGAAAAAAGCCTTCTCCTCAGCAGAAAAAGAAACTGGTTAAGCAGTTCTGGAGGAAGAATAAATTTTGCAGCCAGTGAAACCAAAGTGGCCATCAAAGAGCCACGTGTTCGGGGCTCCATCCAGAGCAACACCTCAAGGATGAAGCGTCGGTGCATGAATCTATTGAAATAAATGTTCGACAAGCAAACTTGCCACAGGGAGATGACCCATTCACTTTGATAAGTGAGAGATGGTTTTTCTAGATGTGGTAGTGTGTCATGGCTTTATTTTTGTAAACCATGTGTTGCATTTCTTTGTGTAAAAGTGATGATGTGTTTTTCCATCACTTGTTAAGCAGCAATGATATTTTGGCCTTGTTTTATAAATCACGTGATGCATTTCTTTCATTTAAAAGGGATGATGTGTTTGTCATCACTTCGAAATGAGACAATGATGTTTTGGCCTTGTAATGATAGCTGGGGTGTGATTTCCATTTGATATAAACTTGACTACCGAGTATGTAAACTTGTGGCAAGTATGGAAATGTTTGGGTAATAGTTGGTCAATTTGAGCATGTAATTTGCAGGAGATTGTACTACATGTTTGCAAAAGAAGCAGGTGTCGGTTCATTGCTTAAGGCTTCGAAGAACAAAGGTGAAGGAGATGGAAGGGTGACCTTTTTCAAGACTCTTGTGGTGTAGACATTGTACACATCAGTTGCAAATTATTATTGATGCTTTTGGTGGACCAAAAGCTCTTCAGTGGGGAGGATTGATCTAGGTGGCTCCGGAGACACACATAGGACAAAGAAGGCTTATAAAAGCTCAAAAATAAAAGTGTTTATATTTCTTTTGAACCATGACCAGAGCGTAGATCTCATCATCTTGATCGCAATGGTGTTAATGGTTCGTCAAACCGAGTTCATATAAGAAAGTTAGAGAAGTTTGAAGTTTTCTTAAGGCAAGGGAAATGAGGCCCACAACATGCCACATGGTGTCCTAGTAAGAATGTGGGACCCACATGGAAATCCCCTCAGTTTTTGACACATGGTGCTCCTCCATTGGCCCCTTGCCTCGGCAGAAAAGACAAAAAAAAATGATATTTAATTTCCCACATAAAAACAAAAGAAAAAAAATCATTAAAAAAATAACTATATATTAAATATAGATATTAAACAAACGAAATCAATTTAAATATGGTAAATTTTTATGTAACAAAAATCATATTAAATATGGTTAAATTCCATATGAAACAAAACCTCCATTTTTGTTTTTGGGACTCATTACAATATGGAGATACGAATTCCATATATTATATAGTTTGGAAAAACTATATTTAAACTAAAATTGGGTTTTAAAACAATATTTGGACTCAATTGGATTTAAACTCAAATCCTACCAACAACAACTATTTTAATATGATTATGCCAACCAATGTGCCAACCTCACACTTTGTCTTAATTCATTCTCACACTTTGTTATAAAATGGCATTCAAATGGTTCAAGGAAACCATGGATACTGATGGAGAATGATGGATAATACATGAGGGATGAGGGCACAAGAAGGCCAATGGAGCTATGAGAAAAGAGAAGGTAGGCCAAGAAACAGAGGTTGGATCACAAATATCGAGGCAGGAGCAGACACAGATTTCGAGACAGATTCCTGTTTGATTCCAAGGGAATCTTTTGATCCCAAGGAGGTAAATTTTTCAGAATGTATTAAAACTTATATGCATTTTAACTAGAATTTCACAAGGAACGTGATGGTGTGCCCATATTTTCCATTGGAGCAACGGTTTTTAATATTCTCTGTGGAGGTGAATCTTTAGGAATCTTGAGAGAATCTTTCAGATTCCTTGGGGCCGAAATTTGTCGGTGTCAGAATGAGGTCAACCTTATACTCATTCTTCTCGAAATTTTGTAAGGATATCAATGGTGAGATTAGATTCCTGTTTTGAGATGCATATTTCCAGATTCCCTGTGGAGCAGTATCTTCGAGGAATCTAAGGGGAATCTAAAATATTTCCTAAGGCCCAGATTTCGACAGTGTCAGAATTCAGCAAATTGATAGTTGATCCTACACCTCTCAGTGACACGAGTTCAAAAGTGCAGTCGGATTTTCCATCTGACCCTTATGTTTTTTGGCCACTTTTCAAAGTGGAGTTGCAGGTGTCAGCATTCAATGTGTGATCAGTCATTTTTAGGATATTCGACGCCATGAGATTGATGGTATAGCCATATCCATTAGTTTATCATCCTTGTCTTTAGATAGCTCCAGGATGTGAGGTATATGTAGTGTGTTCATGTACTTCTTTGTCTCTTTGCTATGAGATGAATTGTGCTGTATAGATCCTTGTTGATGTTTGATGTGGGATCTTGTTTTTGTCTTTGATGTGAGATGTAATTTCTATCATGGATTTGTATTATGTTTGAGATCCCTTTGTTTCCATGTTGGTGGGATACTCATTGTCACATATATGTTTGATTGAGAACCCTTTGTTGCCATTCTGGCAGGATAACTCATAGTCATTATATGTGAGTTATTGTCATACTGATATGAGTCCTTTTTGTGAATGAGAGTTCCTGTAGTGGAACATCTCGTGGAGAGGTCCAACCACTCCTGCGTGAGGACATTTTCATTGCATGACAGAGAAAATACCATCCATGTACATCATCACTTTTTCCAGCACTTAATGTAGCGGATTACACCATCTTTACACCGAGGCCCGGAGACGTAGTCCCTCTTGGACGAACTCCATTATCAATTTCTTATGTTGCTAATGCTTGTTATGATCCTCTTATTTACAACATGCAGATGCTCATTTATGTTCATTTAACACTTTGATTAAATGCAATTCTAACACATCAGCCGAAGTAAAAGGTCTTGGTTTAAAGGGTATCAGGAATTTACCTGGATCACTTCCCAAGGCTGCACTTGAGCAGCGAGATGCATGCAATGGGTGTACATTGAGTAAGTACACCAAATCCACCTTTCATGATAAGGAAATTTGAGCGAAGGTGATCCTTGAAAGAGTTCACTCAGATGTGTGTGGACCGTTCTCGACAACCTCCACAAAAAAACACAGGTATCATATGATTTTTGTAGATTATTTTTCACACAAGTGTTGGATATTCTTCCTGAAGAAGAAATATTAGACATTCTCAAAATTTTGTGAGTTCAAAGCACTTGTTGAGAAAGATACAGGGAAGAAGGTGAAGGCTCCCAAGAGCGACAATGGTGGAGAATATGTCTCGAATGAATTCAAGAAATTATGTGCTTCATAAGGAATTCGACGGGAATTGATAACACACCATAACCCACAGTAGAATGCGGTTGTAGAAAGGAGCAAAAAAACTATTGTGGGAGTAGCACGAGCGATGCTGCATGATCAAGGCCTACCATCGCACTTGTGGGTGGAAGCATCCAACACAACCATATTTGTTCAGAACATAATTCCTCATCAGATTCTTGGAATGAGTACACAAAATGAAGATTTTTCAGGTAAGAAACCAGATGTGGCACATTTTAAAATTTTTGGTTCATCAATTTATTGTCATGTAACCAAAGATGCTAGGAAGAAACTACAGCCAAAAACTAAGTTGGGAATATTTTTGGGGTACAATGATACACCTCACAACTATCAAGTGTACTTTCCATCACAGAGGATGAAAATGGTCAGAAGAGATGTGAAATTCGATGAAGAGAAGGCCATGAAAATTTCCCTTGAGAGGGAGCTTCAGTTGCATGCAGTTGAGGAGTTCTTAGCTCCAAAAGAAGAACCTAAGGATGTGGAGTAACCACAAGTAGAGGAAAAAAGAGTGGAAGCACCCACTCATGCAGAGACATAAGAAACCACACTAGAGAGGCTGATATGTTGGTGCTTGATGCTAGAGACAATGTGGGAGCACCCACATCACAAGGCATGCAGAGAAGGTCCCCGAAGCGGTACACTAGCTACATGGCTCTTATGAGTGAGAGTGTAGAGATTGATCCATCCTCATTCGAAGAAGCGGTGCAAAAAATATTTTGGGTTGATTCCATGGTTGAAGAGTATGATTCCATTTTCAAGAATAATGCATGGGAATTTGTCCCAAGATCAAAGGACAAGTTAGTCATCGGATCTAGGTGGATCTACAAGGTAAAGTAGGTAGGTAGCGTGGAGAAAAAAAAGGCCATATTTGTGTCTAGAGGTTTCTCTCAGGTGGAGGGGATTGATTACAAGGAGTCATTATCTAGTTACAAGGTATTGTCAATCATATCCACCCTTGCACTTTCAACGCAGATGGGATCGTAGATACATCAGATGGATGTAAAGACAACCTTCCTCGATAGAGTGATTGAGGAAGAGGTGTACATTGAGAAGCTGGAAGGTTTTGAGAACTATGACAGAGAGTCACATGTGTGTAGACTCAAGAGAGAGTTATATGGATTGAAACAAGCACCCCGTGCTTAGTGCACCAGGATTGAAAACTACTTCACCGGGTTGGGTTTCACAAAATTTGAAACAGATGCGAACCTTTACCATATTGTGGTAGAAGGTAAACTATTGATCATTGTACTGTATGTAGATGATTTGATTCTGACAGGTGATGAGCATCTCATCAAGTCTTGCAAAGAGGATGTTGCAAGAGAATTTGAGATGAAGGATATGAGGATCTTGCATTATTTCCTTGGATAGTAAATTTGGCAAAGAGATGGGGAAATATTTGTATATCAGGGAAATTATGCCAATGAGATTCTAAAGAAGTTTCACATGGAGAGCAACAAACCCATGGAAACTTATTTAGCAGGGAACCGGAGGAAGGAGGATCCTACTTCAAACGAAGTGGTATACAAGAAGCTTGTGGGTTCACTCATGTATTTGGTGAACACATGACCATACATATGGTATTCAATTAAACAAAATTTTCAAGCTATGCTTAAGATTACTAAGCTCTATTCGAAGGTAGGAAAGCATGTGTTGAGATACCTTAGAGGTACAACAGAGATTGGGATATGGTATAGGCAGACAGAGGGAGTGAAGCTTTAAGGATTCACAGATGCAGATTGGGAAAGGAGTCCATCCGAAAGGAAGAGCACATTAGGGGGCATCTTCAGTATTGGGTCAACAACAGTGTCCTGGTACAACATGAAGCAAAGATCAGTTGCACTTAGTTCAACATAGGCAGAGTACATGGCTGCTAGTCAAGCAGCTTGTGAGGCCATCTAGATGAGGAAGGTACTTGTTGGTTTGTTTGGTTAGAAGATGGGTTCGACAATGATTTATTGTGATAACCAGAGTTTCATAAAACTCTCGGTTAATCCATTTTTTCATGACAGGTCCAAGCATATTGATATCTGGTATCACCATCTCAAAGATTGTGTGCAGAGGAGGATTATGTCATTACAGTACATTCCTGCATAGGAGTAGGATGAAAAGATCTTGACGAAGGAACTATCAAGAGGAAGATTCAAGTTCCATAGAGGCAGGATCGGGGTAGCAGACAATCCCTTTCTTGTTGAGAGGGAGTGTTGAAATTGGCAACAAGAATAGGCTTCCAATTTAAGTTTCCCTTGATTAAATTAGAAGGAAATTGTAATTCCACATCACATGACAACTTGTACGAGTTAACTGAGTTAGGTAGACTTAGTTAGCTCATTCAATTCAAGTTGAGGGTCAAATTGGAGGCATGTAGAGTTTTATCTAAGTTCTAGGGGGTCCAGTTATAATTTATTTTGAGTTTTAATTATTTAACTTAATTATTTGAGTTAAAATCAGTTTAACTAGTTATAACAGATGGAGGAGCTAGTGAGAGGTCGAGTGAATTAAATATGATTTAATTCACATGCAGTGATCAATTAGATAACTGATAATTCACTATAAATAGTTGTTACATGTTAGTTCTGAGGAAGACCCAGTCAAGATTGGAGCTAAAGGGAAGTATACTATCAATTTTATAATTAGAAAATTGTATAAGTCATGCATGAGGTCCGTAGAAGGCCTTAGATGTATTGCACAATCATTAATTAAGAATTTCCTAATTAATAGGGGCTCAATTTACCTAGGGATTTCACAAGCAAGGCAAGGCATCGAGAGGCAAGAAATTGGTTAAGTATTGGACAAAACTTACTTGGGATAGAGTCACGATACAGTCAGAGATAGTGCAGATAACTCTCAAGCTTGAGAGAAGCATTGTATTGGTTCATATTCTTGACTTAATACAATATACATATAGCAAGGTTTTTAGCTGAGGCTTTCCCTTGATAAATATTTGTGTTGTGCGATTGAAATTCTCTCTTTCTTGTTCAAGTGATTATGCAATCGTAATTGGTTTATGCAATTTGTAGAATAGATTTAAGTATTTTGTTTTAGCATATTACAAGATCAATTGAATCTATGTGGATTTTCTACAGGCCACTCTTCTTCATTCACATGGAAGTCATTACGAGATCTCCCAACCTATTTATCTAGGTCCTTTTCTCATTCAAAATATGGCAACCAAGGGCCTACATAGCACAAATATAACCTCTGTTAATACTTTCCTTCTCTACTTCTCATGCATGGGTTCAACAAGCTATCATAGAAGCTAACCATTCTAAGGCTACATAGTTGGAAGGAGTTTATTCACTCAAGCAAGAGTCCTCAGTGATTCCCCTCTATGCTTTTGCATATAACACAAACAAATTATTCAAAAATCTAGTTAGCCCTTTGGCTTACAATAAGGACTCAAATGTTGACATGTCTCACAGCTTGGTGGACTCAATCACACACATGGTTTTTTCTTTACTTCCCATGAGAGAATCCTCTCATATCTTTTCACAAATAAAAATCATGAGAGCAGAGATAAACACAAAATAATAGATTGTATTACTGTTCATGAATCAATAGAGATTACATACGTATATATAGTTGAATTCAGATCCAACTAATTCTAATCTTAGAGAGAGAGGTTGAGAGAATCTCTCAACATCCTCCAACAAACCAAACCAAACCCTAAACTTTAGTGTGCATCATAAATGAGGCATTATCTCAAACACCCCCCCTTAATGCCTACATTACAGAAAACTTACAATACAGAGATCACAATTACAAAATTTGTATTTGTCTTTGTCTGGTTGGTCTTCATTAGCAACTCTACCCACTCTGCAGTCTTTTGGATTCCACTCTTTCTGTCTTCACATTTAAAGTACACCTGCTTCTGACCATCAATGCTGAATTTGTAAGATTAAATATTCTTGACACCCTCGAAGAAGAGTCTCGATACTGAACTACCCTATGGAAATATTTCCATCTGTGAAATAACCTCGAAGAATAAATTTCAACAGTCATATAGGAAAATATTCTAGGTACAGAATATGATCAGTGATCAATCCTACAAAGTGACCTTTAGATACTTACAAAATCACAAGGTAAAGGTAACCTGTAATTGTCGATCTTGGAGCACCGAAGCACAATAAGAGTCTACAACATATAACAGATTCTCACAATCAAATTAGCGATACATTCTCTCGGCACCGAAGAACATCGAGAACCACTATTTTAAATTGTGTAAATCTATTCAATAATTGGTTTTTTATCATAAATTTTACAAACCAACAAAACACTACTCTCACCAATAAACCCACAAATCCAACGTAAATAAAACCAATAGCATGACCAAAATACATAATATTGTCTGAACCAATGTAGAAGTAATGATGCGTTCTCTTCCGCACCTGTTGAAAGGATAACACAACTAAACTGATTTTCCCAAATGCAATCCAGTAAGCGACAATCGATCCTCTGCTTACACTAAAATATAGTTTATAAAACAGTCAAATATGAAATAATTCACATCGAAACCGAGTTGGGAGGAGGTGAAATGTGTATTTACGGAAAATACACCTAAACATATCTATCCAATTACTGCGGGCTCTCGTAAAATTTAGCGAACCACGACGAAACAGACACGTGAATAATTTATTTAATTCATTACTTCTGGAATAAATTGGATCTCTCATGTCGTTGTTGCTACATCTCAAACTGTTCACGTTTTCTACAGTGACATGATTTCAGACGCATAGAGATCGAAGTTCTTGAAGGAAGATCATCCCTCGGCGGCCATTGCTTTGGCAGTCTCCTTCAGTTCTGTCACTCGTTTTGTTAACTCCCTTCCTTTTTGTTCCACCATTAACAACTTAACAACTTTTTCCACGTTGTCTCTGGTAACGAGCCAATTCTGATGGACTCTTTTGGGCGCCTCGAGAACTATAATCCCCTGCTTCTTCTCCATAATGCGAGCATAGAATTCTGACGACTCTTCTTTTGCTGTAGCAGCTCACTCATGCAATTCCACCGAATAGAGTTCAACAACGATTCAATAAATGCAGCTGACAGCAATCCTTGCGTGCGCAGGTCAACTGACTGTGATGCGTGGCAATACGATCCTCCTCCAATAGCAATAGTGGCAGCGAAAAACAAATTCAAACAACACTTCTACAATACATTGAAATATTTAACATAAAACAAAATATGAAAATAAAAAATAGACATTTCACTTTCACACTTATGTACAGACAATCAGTTATTTAGACTCTCACATTCTTCTGGGCACTCCCGTGAAGGATTAAGCCCAACCAAGCTCCGATACCAAAATAAAAATCATGAGAGCAGAGATACACACAAAATAATAGATTGTATTACTGCTCATGAATCAATAGAGATTACATACGTATATATAGTTGAATTCAGATCCAACTAATTCTAATCTTAGAGAGAGAGGTTGAGAGAATCTCTCAACATCCTCCAACAAACCAAACCAATCCCTAAACTTTAGTATGCATCATAAATGAGGCATTATCTCAAACATTCATTGATTTTATGCTCTTCTCTCCTCTTTTCCATCCCCACAAGTAATTTCCCTTGTCCCTTTCCTCCTCCTAGGGTTTCCTTCCTTGATGGATTATATGGGTAGTTAGAAGTATCCAGAAAGGAGTGTACATAACCCATACCTCTGAGAAGTTTGATACCACTGCCCCACTCCTCTCAGAAATCTTAGAAACTATTTACCTATCCCATTGGATATTTTCTTAGGTACCAATTCCCCCCAAAAGAAATTAGGGGCTTTTCCCCTTGATGACTCCTCTAGATAGGGAGGCTACCATCCCTCCATTACATTTGGAAGACATGAATAAGGAATCAGGCTAGTAATGCAAAGAATATAACACATAACCAACATATTTTTCATTTGTATTGAATAATATAAACCTAACACATTTGAAGATCTAAAGGATTTTGTAAGGAATTGTACCATAAATGTTGTAAAAAACAATAGATGCTCTCTTAGACTTCAAGCATGATCCCCTCCATTTGAGTATCTTCCCTCATATAGATCATAAGTAATTAGCAATGTTGTGCTATGTATCAACATGTCTTTTGGTAATCAATATTAAATAGATGTTTATTTTGGAGGAAATGCTTCAAGAGGAAGGACTTTCCCTCCTCCCTTTTGAGAAATATAACTTAGCCTTTTATAAAAAAAATACAAGACTTAATTAAGTCCCAAACTTGTGATGATTAAATAAACCTTATCAATCCTGTTGAAATTTTTGCAAACATGCCTGTAATAGGTTCCTTTAGACCTTCCCAATTTTAAAGGAAAACTTAAATAAAACCCTATGAATCACATTAAGTCCTATCACATGTTGTAATTTTTGAATAATGTTATGAAAGATAGTGTGAGACTTATTATGGTTGTAGTGGCCTCATCGTACATTAATGTTCAAGGTGGTTCATATTCTATCTTTATAGCTCTAGCCTCCTATAGTCACTCGCTAGCACAAATAAATACAATAATGGGTTCTTCGGTGGAACACATTATCTCGGGTGCCCTTGCATAATTGCAATACACATAATGTACTCGGTGAGCACCCTTGCAAAAAGACTGGGAGCATTGTACACCTTGATAACTTACTCATTGGTTTGACACACTAAGACTTTGTATCAACCACCATCCCTGTACAGGTTCGAGACTTGGTAGGAATGCCAGCTGCTACTAAACTGGTGCTTTTCTTTTAATGCATCGGTTTCCATACGTACAGATTGTGACTATTAGTTATAAATAAATAATACGAAACGTGACGGTACCTAGAGCCGGTAACGCTGTTGGAATATTAATTAATGGATACTCATATCTCATTAACACTACACGTTTACACGTTTTGTGACTTCTGACAGTTGCTAGGATTTCAATCTAGTAGTCTTTAGTGCGATTTTTTGAAAGCTTTTAGGGTGAAGTGTAATTTCTTTAAATTTTGGCAGGAATTTATTGAAAAGAGATGTTTGATTGTTAACTTTGCACAACCGAAGTGCCCTAAAATTTTTGAGGGTGCTGAATCCATATATAGAGTCAAAAAAACCAGTTTGAATAACAAAAACCAAGATTTTACCTCAAAATTTTTCACCAGATTCCGACCCCTGAAACTTAAAAAAATCACACTAAAAACAACTCCAATCTCAATAGAGCGAATCGATATATATTAAAAATGTCCATCGAGTACCGTTAATGTCCACGGCATACACTTGCCAGGAACGCTAACTGCTACTGAGCTGGATTGTCGGTTGAAACCAGCTGCTGGCTTTTCTTTTAACGAGTAGTTTTTAGATTTTATCTCAAATTCTTTTACCAGGTACTTAAAACTTCAAAAAATTTCAAAAAAACAACTCCTCTTTTAACACATCGGTTTTTAAATAAATATATTCGTTTCAATAAGACCACTTTAATCGTCAAAAACATCTAGACTATGCCATTTTGAAACATATATTGATTTCTGCTTCATGGGATTATTAATTTTTTTTATTTGTGTGGGTAAGGGAGCATTCTACTAATAGATTTGCTAGCTGATCAGTTTAGTGTTAACTAATCTTTAATTTTGTAAATCATTGAAGTATATTTTATTTTAAATAAAAAAACAGTTTGTTATCGTTTAATTGATTTACAAGTTTGTGTTTAAAATTAAAATTAAATTTATATTTAAATAAATTATAATCATTTTTTTCCATTTATTAACACAAAATCCAGGAAGAATTTTTTTTCAAAGTAAAAGTAAATTTATATTTACTTAAATTATAATTAATTTTCTTCAATTTATTAGCATAAAATCAAGGAAAAAAAACTTTTGAGAATAATATGTTTAGATATTTACTCAAACATTTTTTCAAACGAAGTTATAATAATTTATAAATTATTAAATATAAAATAATAATTTTAAAGATAATTTAATATCAAATTAAATAACTCTTTTCTTTAAGTCTGATGTGGATGTTAACTATCATCATCATCAATTTATTGTTGTTATAATATTTTTCTATATAATTTATTGTTGTTATAGACTAATTATTTTATTTTAGTTAGTATTGAAATTTATTAAAACATTTATATAATTTTTATATTTTTACATAATAAAAAATATTTTAAATAATAACTCACCTATAAATATAATAAGTTTTAGGAGTATGTCCTAAAACTATTTTTGTTTGGCTATGAGTTTGTTTTCCTTAGACTCAAGAAAACAAGTTAACGACCCAAGACCCAGAAGCATCTCGTAAGACTTATGGTTTTCTTTGAATAAGGGCGATAACTCATCCTACATTAGGGGATAATAGGCTGTGATGAGTCATTGTGCATTCACACATAGGACCCAAAGATTATAAATATAAAAATTAAATAATTAAACAATAATAAATATATTATAAATATTATCAAATTTGAAATAAATTTAAACTAGTTTGATTTTAAATATTTATTTTTATTTTTATATAAAGTTATTTATTTTTTCAAATTTCATATAAATTATTGAATTAATTTAAGTTTAAATTTAAATTAGTTAAAATTTTTAAATAATTTTTTTGTGAATGTAGTAGTGCTTTATTATTATTTATTTATTAAAAAGAAAATAATTTTTAATTTTTAATTTTTTAAAATATTTTTACATTTTATTTGTTTAATATAATACAATATTTTCTTTTTTATAATAAATTCCAAATTACACATAAAATGAGATAATTTAATTCAAACTTAAAGAGTAATAATTTAATATTATAACAACACTATTTAAAGAAAGGACAAATTTAATATTATAACAATTTTGTGGCAAAATCTTTCATGCTGGGATCTTGTAATTTGATTGACAAATTGGGTTGACAGTTGAAACATAGTTGGGTGAATGGTGAATGCATGCATGGTGTTTTAGTTAAGGAATAATAAAATGTTCTTAAACTATAAACATTCATTTAAAAAAAACATTTGAAAGATTTTCAATCACTGTTATTCAAGTTTTCCAGAATCTTTTAGTCATCTTTTTATTTTCTTCTAATAATTTCGATTTCATATCTTTTTCTAATACTCCTTGGAAGCTCTTGAGTTTAGAATAGTACACACAAATGTCATCCATTACATTTGATTTTTTATTTTCTCAATTATTGATTGCAATAGAAAATATTTTTTTCTATGGACAAAGATTAATATGTATTGTGGGGAATAGTTTATAGTTTACACTTAATTTGTTTTCTTATTATTACGACATGTTCATCATAACTACTCATATTTATCTTTAAGTCAGAATTTGCAAAATAATGTGAAAGAAATCTGGGTTTTGTTGTTAAAAAGTTGATCCCCAGCTGGTGACAATATCAAGACAACCCCACACAAGTGCACCAACTAGAAGAAATTTCGGCGGAAAGGCAAGCCTTAGTACTTTATTCTTGAATCTTGGAATTTTGTAGCAGTCATATTTTCAGAAATTTGAAAATTTTGAAGCTTCACTGACAATCACCTATTCACAGGTTCTCACTGGAAGGGTTATCGCCAATCTTATCGGAAAATGCAAACACCGAATATTTCAAAAGGAGTGTGCCAGTAATCACTTATGACGATCTGAGGCCTGAAATACGTCGTATTTCCAGCGGAGACACTGCCCCCATCCTTTCTGCTCATCCAGTTTCTAAATTATTTCAATTTTTACAGTTGAAAAATTACTTCATTCTTACTTATGCTTCGGTTGACAAATTACTTCAATTTGTTTTTACCTAAGAAATATAGATTGTGTTTGAGATTTAAGAGTGCATGATAAGCGGTTATTTTTATTTCAATGGTAAATTGTAAAATATTTATTTATTAATAAATTTGATAGCAGGTTTCAGAATATTTGAGGTATAACATACGTGGTTCTAATTAGAACGTCTATGTTTAAATATTTTGTAATTCAAATTTGTTGGCCTTTAAATTTGCTTGTAGATTCAAAATATTCTATAGATATAATGATAAATTGTTGATTCCCAAATAATTTAGAGATACAATATGAATTTTTTTTATAAATTAAGTGGATCTATTCACATTCATAAAGAAACATAGATTACATTGCAGCCTTAAGAGGCAAATAGTCAGGACCAACCTTCAACGCAAATATATCTCGCCCTCTGGGAAGGAGTATATAGAGAGAGACTCAGAGGGGAGAAAGATGCATACAAAATCATGATAAAAGCAAAAAAACAGAGGCACCTAGATGCTTTGGAAAAAAAGGCCATTGGGCCTCGAACACTGAGAGAAAAACATAGAGAGAGAGGAAATCAAGCCCATAGCAGTGGAATTACGGACCAGGGGAGTGCCGCACATCCGCTTCATTATTCAGGTAATCGTCGACACTGATGGGTTTGTCCGGAGTTCTTTCCTCCGGGCCGAAGACCTAGCGGCGAAGCGTGGAGGGGCCAGCTTCTTGGCAATCAACCTTGGAAGGGCGAGGAGCCTCCTCTTCAATCTTGGGGCTCTGTTGAAGGTGCGTCGTTGAACACCTTTTTAGTGTGGCATAGTGAGGTGAGTTGTGGTCGATGAAACGCATATGGTGAACTTCCTTCACATACACGACGAACTTATCAGTGAGGGAGTCAATTTTCTGCTCCAGCTCCTTACTGGTGTTCCTCTGTTCCTGCAATGCAATGGCCAGGAATGTCTTGGTGTGCCAGTGTAGGTCAATAGTTCTACTATACAGGTTCTCTTGAGACCTCCTTAGCCCTGGATCCGGGATCCATCTGAGAGAAGCATCAACCGCCTCCAAAGGCATGGCTCTGCGACAGATATGGGTCGCCAAATCCATGTGTGCATTAGCCTCTGCATGACAAGGTCTTGATGTCTACATAGCTGCGGGCCGAGTTTTTGGCGGAGGTCTCAGCTTGAGTAACAGGCGGGCGAGAGGGGTTAGCCAAGAATGCATGGTAGTCACAACGAGTGAGGGAAGGCGGTTGAGAGCGGCGCGGGGCCATGGAGGCGGGGCGAGGATGTAGAATGGAGGTAGAGTCGAGGAAATGAGGGGGGGTGGCGCTATGAGACAGATTAGGGGGAGGCCAAGTAGTTGTAGAGTTCACAAATGAAACAGTCAGGTGTGAGGTGTGAGCAGGGAGGAAGGAATTTAAATAGGCGGCCGAGAGGTGTGTATGCCCCGAGAAGCCTGTGGTAGGCGTGCCGGAGGAGTTGGAAAAATCATGTGGGGAATTAATGTCTGGAGTGGGATCATACTGCAGGGAGCGGATCGACAGATAGCTGCCTGAGTGCTCAATCGTGAGAAGGGAGGCTAGAGGTGTGATCATGATGACGTAATTGATTGAGGGGCGAAATCAAGGAGGAGGTCGAGTTGGCCTGCTGCATATCTTGCCCATTGATACAGAGACATTCAACTGTTTTGACAGTTGGCTCCATTATAGAATCACAGTCCGTTGATGTGAGTCTGTTGGAATCTCCAACGCCGGTATTTGCTAGGAAATCCCCCAGCTTGTTGGCCTTTCTTCGGACCGCTGAGAAGGAAATACCTCTTGCATTGTCAATGCTTACCTTGATATTTTGAAGGATTTTGTTGATGCGCCAGCATTCAGAGACTTGCCGAACGCTGCGCCCCTGCTGAAATTTCTGACAATCTTGGGTAGCAATGGTAGAGTCTCCTTCTACCAGAAGGGGCCATAAATTGTGATGAATGGCTATATCAAGGCTATGAGCCAACGCCTGGAGTTCAGCGGCATTGTTGGTGGTGTGACCAATGTTCCTGTTAGCCACCTATAAAATTTGCTATATCAAATGGTAGCTAAATCTTTTTAGCCTTCAAGAGATAGTTCCCTTTGAAAACTTATCATATTTTGACGTCTTATGATGTTCTTTATCCTTTGAATTAATCTTCACTGCTGTTTCACTATAAGTCCTCAAGTACCTGCTGTTACTAAGAGAAAAACTGCTTTTAAGGCTCCATTCTTCATTCATTCACTTCATCATTTTACTCTTATGAGATTCCATTTTTCAGCCTTAAAACATTCCAAAATTCCTCTATAAACCTTCATTTTAACCTCTAAATCATCCTAAACCCTTTTTAAACCTTATGTTCCCCTTTCATTTGGTTTAAAAACCCTTATCTCACCTATCGGGACCCTCTTTTGGCCTAAAAACAACCCTTTGCACTTCTAAAATCATTAAGCCCCCGAGGGCTTATTTTCTTTAACCCCTTCCTCCATGGGTCCTTGGCCCTACAATCGGGCGCTAAAGGGTCTAAACATCCCTTCGGAAACTTTCTTTCTTTCTATTTTTTGTTTTTCGACCTTATGGTGTTAAACAAATGTAGACCGTCCATCTCGATAAATCTGACGATCATTGTACACCCCGATGATTCAAATACCTTTTTGACTTGTCCACCCCGCGACAAAGTTGTTGATGCACCACCGGACCCACTCTAATTTTCCCTTAGGACTATTGAGTTTTCACGCTCAATGATAGCCATTGATTTGCGCTCCTTCCATCAGATCAACAGTCACGGTCCCATCGTGCCCCGTCGAGCCCTATGTCCCACCATACATCCTTCGCGCATCTCTGGATTGATCGCGTTCTACTCGCACTGTCCGATCTCCTGACGATCATCCGACAGCTCAAACACAATATCGCGCAATTTTTGTCTCCCTTCCGCAGTGCGCTACTTCCGTGCGATAAAAGTGGTTTCCATTTTCCACGTGTCGAGCGATGAATGGAATCATGTTCCAAAAGTTAATACCGCCTCCCCCCCCAAATGCTGCGCGAAAACCACTGATGGTTTTCTCGAAACTGCTTCTTCCCAATTCGCGCCATATTTTAAAATTAAACCCTGGTTCTGTGTTTTATCATAGAAACTCGTTTTCTGCTACAAATTCCTCCATCCTCACTGCTCTGAAACACTTCCACGAACCTTCCAAAGCAGTTTAAACCAATAAATCGCAGGGTTTAAATAATGTTTGTTTGTTTTTATGCAGGTTTAATGAAGATTAAGGTTAAAAACCCTCCAGTAGATAATTACAATATTATGGGCCGAGGATGACAATCCTCATGGCCTTTGATACAAATTAAAGGGTTTTAAAGTGATAATTACATGTTTTTATAAGATCGATAAGTCATGATTATCGGTTTTTCTGAACAAAAACTCCAACAAACCCTCTGCGCACCTGCAAACAACAAAACACAGTGAACATCAGGTGATTAAAGAATATCAACATTAAAAACAGAGGATTAAAGCAAAGGCAAAATATTAAAGATGTTAATCAAAGCTTAAAGGATCAAGGTACAAATAAAATATCAAAGGCCTAATCCACAAATGAAGATCTCCAAAAAATCCTCGAATGCCACATCACTGGGGCTAATTGAATCCTCAGCCTACCAAAAATGCCACTTGTAACCTCTCTGCCTCAAAGGAATACCCAGATCAAATCTAAATCAGGAAACATTAAGACTAAAGGCAGTTGACAATTATTACAAACAAAAGAACATATTTTAAACTGTCAGTAAAGTTATTGTAAAAGATAAAAAGAGCCTTAAAGTCAATCTTTTCACCCACAAAGCCCAAAAAGCAGAAAACATAGTTAATAAAACAAAGTTGTAAATTGAATGCTTTCCTGCCTTATGCCTTGCATGGTTTTCAAGGCTAGGAGTTGCATTTAGTATAGAATTAATGATACTCCATCCTAGAAACTCTTCCACCTCCTCATTTTCTTATAAAACGTCCTTCAGGAGCACATTGTAAAGGGTTGGTTGTTGGACTCTTGATGTAATAGTTATTGTATCGAATCATTGTTGAATGTAAATAAGTTCTGAAGCTCTGAAGCTCTGTTAAGTTATTGAAGAAGATTGGCTGAGAAGAGAAAGTTGTTGCTGTGCTGAAACATTGGACTTGAAGTATGTAACTGGATTGACATCAATATACAAGCTGATTCATGGGATCCTGGTCTATACCATTGGTGAAGTACCTCTTGCTGTTATTGTTTTCCTTTCATGTATGCCATCTTGTCCACTTTTCTCGGATAAAGAACATCAAGCATAGAGCTAGAATTTACTGTTAAAAGTACCCTAATCTCACTGATAAGCTTTATCTATATGTTTTCTGCTAATTGTGATATTTGGGAATGACTTAAATTAAGTGTAAACATTATCAAGGA
Source organism: Pinus albicaulis (assembly GCA_034641835.2). Lineage (NCBI taxonomy): Eukaryota > Viridiplantae > Streptophyta > Pinopsida > Pinales > Pinaceae > Pinus > Pinus albicaulis. Next base: position 80,407,645 of record CM076584.1, on the reverse strand, counting down.
ATGTTGGTTAGTCCATGTCTTGATGTGCAAAACTTGAAAGGAAGTTCTTGAATGATATTTTCATTACATGCTAAGTAGAGTTAAACTAGAAAAGTTTATGGTTTGCCTTGTCTTCTAGTTCTTTCTCCAAGGGTTGTTTGAAAGTTTCCCTAAGTGTATGCTAAAAGCAGGCCTTGATTTTAATACATCTGACCTGATCTTAAGCTGCACTTTGTTTCTCTTATCTATTTTCATCTCTTCTGAAAGTAGCCTAGTGAGATTACTAGATTGTTGTCTGATAAGTTAGCTTAAATACAAACTTGTCCAAAGAAGTTTATGGTTAGCCCTGTCCTTTGGATGGTTTCAAATAGTTACTTAAAAAATGTTTTTCTTGTATGGTAAGTTGATAAATCCTTGTTGAAATTATTGGCTTTTTCCACTTTCACAACACTTTTAATGTTCCACTCCATCATTTAATGTAAAGGATATTTTGATATAGATGACTTGCCCCTTGGACCACTCTTAAAATTGTTGCACAATTAAAACCCTTTTGTGACTCCATTGCCCAATGGTTTAAATCTGCTTCATACTAATCCTATCTGCTGAACACTTCTCAATACACATGTATCTTCACCCTTTGGAATTCTTTCATTTTGTGATATTCCATCCAATTAAAGATCATACCCGACCAAACAAACAAATAAAAACCCTTGTTCTTAATAACTAGCCTAATATCATACTAAAACTGTAAAATATAAATCAATCTTTGCACTTATAGAGAGATCCCTCTCCGGATTCAGGAGGGCTAGATCCTAGAATCCCAAAGTTTTTTTTGATGTACGCTCTGCATCGTTTAGTCTTGCCACTCTACTAAATTACGGAGCCCTAACATTTTCTGGCGACCATACTGGGGACTTTCTGAAGTAATAGATAACTTCACAGCTCAGATAATCCCATTTTTAACAAATGAACCAAGTGTCTGCCTAGAGTGGTTTTTCATTGTTGATGGTGAACAACATTCAAGCCCTGAAATCAAGTAAAAACTCTTCGCCTGGTGACTCCACTGAAGATCAGTAGGCCTACTGATTTTCCTTGGTTTTCCAAAGACTCCACGAGGGAATTAAGAGTGAATTACATTTTATACATCTCTGAGACCTCAGAAGACCCAGACATCCTTAGATTGGTTTCATAATAAACATGGTGGTGGAACCATAAAACATTTTACCTCCATAAAAGCTAAAAATTTTCCACTTGGCGACTCCACACTCTACAAACTCCCAAAAGACCAAATGACTCCACTGCTAGAAGACCCTGAATTGATTGAACAGATACAATGACCTCTTATCCAATTTGCGAAATGATTCCAAGAATAAAATGAAGATATGCCCCAATGAGTAGAGAACATATCTCTGGGTTTCCACATAAGATGCCCCAGGTATTATGGGATGATAACCTTCCTGTTTTTCAGGGTGAAACGTTTGATAACCCACTGTTACATCTTATCAAATTTCACATACATGTATGGAGGTTAAAGGTTGAATGGCATGAAGATTGCCTAATGAAAATGTTCATGTTAACATTAGAAGGGAAAGCTAGGGATTGGTATGAATGGTTGAAATCTGGTAGTTTGTTTTCTTTAAAAGACCTTGAATATGTGTTTTATGAGAAATATAAAGGAAACACTACATCATTATCATGGGGTGAAATAGATTATGATCCATCACAAAACATCACCCAACACATTATAGACAATGATGAGGATTTGGAAGAAATACATCCTGAAGATCTTTTAACAGCCATTCATGAGTTTAATATCCTTTTGAAAAGTTACAAGAATATAGATGAATCAGTTGAGGAAGAAATCAACCAAGAAATAAAGGACATTCCTCAAGATATTTATGAAAACCCAAATAATGATTCATTATCCCTTATAGCTGAGGCTCAAAAAGAAATCCAGCCTCAAAACCAGTTTACACAAGAGAAAGAGGGCAGCTGTATTTCTGTTTATGCTGAAAGAGAAATATCTCCTTGGACAGAAGAAGAAATTGATCAAATACTAAACAAACAGCCAGCCTCCGAGCCTTCATTTGAACAAGATAATCATCAACATAGTGCTTATCCCACAGAACAACCAAATGGGACTCAAGACAAAGAGGATAGTAGGGAAATTAAGGGTAAAACTGAAAATAGTCCTCTTTGGAGTATGAATTTTAGTGGGTCATGTAGTAAAACTAGTACAGGTGTAGGAATATGGATTTATAATACATAAAATAATCATTCTAAAGCCTATTCATATAAATTGAATTTTCAATGCACAAATAACATCGTAGAGTATGAAGCACTTCTTTTAGGGCTGCACTTATTGAAAAAATTAGGAGCCCAGAGGATAACAGTTCATGGAAATGCAGAATTAGTAATTAGGCAAGTGAACGAAGAATGCATGGTTAAACATCCCAGACTTAGAGCCTATAAGGATGATGCCATGGATTTGTTAAAATCTTTTAAATAATTCCAACTTACCCTTGTTCCTAAAGACCAAAACAGTTTTTCCAGTGGATTATCCCTTATTGCTAGTACATGTCTGAGACCTTGGGAAAGCAAATAATATAAATTCAAGAGAAATTCAGACCAGCAGTCCCAAACAATAAAAGGTACTGGCAAGTCTTTGGGGAATAAAAACAAATACAAGACTGTCCTACTGAGGATATATTATCTTTTCAAGAGAAATCCTTTCCCATTTCTGGTATCAATCTGTCATCAAAAGAACCTGAATTCACACTAGAAGCAAGCATAGATTTAGAGAAAGAATAAATTCCACTGTTTGTTGATTTGCAGGTTAAGGATGATGATGCTTCCAAGGAACATCCTGAAGGTGCAGTCCTCAAAGCTGATATCTTAGAGGCAGACAATCTACCAATCGTGGAGGGCCAAAAAGAAGAGATTTCTCATCTTTTCTTTGTTGATCCTATGGAAGAGTGTGTGGAGGCCCCAATTGGCTCAAATTCTCAAGCATGGATCCTTTGCAGGAGCCAAAGACATAAAACTTTGTCACCTCCTGTGACAGCCTTGATTTTAAAGATTAAGATTCAATATGTACTGTGGTTACCTCTGACTAGTAGCCAATTTCTCTATTCCCTTTTGTCACTACTCAACTGGCTACATTGGCATTATTGTACCATATAAAGCAGCAGAGATTTTCAACTTAGATTAGGTTAGATAGGAATGTCAATAAAGCTCAGCCTTTGAGCATTTAGTTAGTTGTTGATTTTTGCTTTGAAGGAAAAAGAAAAATAAAAAAGAAATAAAAATAGAAAAGAGGGAAGAATGAAAACAAGAAAGGTAAAACCCCATACCAAAAAAGAGAAATAAAATCTAAAAGTGTGCAAGCTCAAATGCCACTACCACAAGAAAAACTTCCTATTCAATCATATAGTCAAATCATGATTGGATAAGTTTAAATTTACTGCTGATAGGTTAGTGAACCAGATTTTCCAAACAACTCAATCTTGGTTTATCAGTAAGGTAGATTAGGATAGAAAAACAAAGGTTCAAACAAGCTCAAATCTTGAACCTATGAGATTGATGGAGAACTGGTTCTAAAAAGCTCAAAACTTGAACCAGGAAAGAAAGAGGAAGCAGCTCAAACAAAATCAAAACCAGAGCTGAAGAAATAATGAAGGATGTTTTAGTTTTCAGATCTTAAGCCTTTACAGTTTTGTTTTACTTTTCTGCAAATAAAATCTATGTGCACCTTGTTTTTATGCCATAGATCCACAACAAGTCAGACTGCTTAATCCTGGCTTGGTTGCTTTTAAATTTTTGTTTTAGAAAATAGAGAATGAAGTTTGTCAGACAGTCTAATCCTGATATATAGTAGTTAGGTAGAGAAACTTATGAGTTCAATTGCTTAATCTGAACTCATGGAGAAATACGAGTAGACTTAGATTAGTTTTACGCTTTCAATAAAATAATAAAATATTGATGAAAAGGCTTGCAAGTCCAAGTGCACCTTCTGAAGAAAAAATGTTAGGAAGTAGGTTGTGTAGGTAGTTGTTTGGAAAATACTTTCCTGCTGATATTTCAAGTTCTAAGTCATTTTGTTAGCAGCTTATTACAAGAAAAAGATTATCAAGTGCAACCCACTGATCAGCGTCCAAAGATAACTTGTCTGAGGTTCTGGACACCTAAAGAAACAACTGTCCTCCCCAAGTGGAGCCACTATTAGCCACCTATAAAATTTGCTATATCAAATGGTAGTTAAATCTTTTTAGCCTTCAAGAGATAGTTTCCTTTGAAAACTTATCATATTTTGAAGTCTTATGATGTTATTTACATTGCTTTTTCACTATAAGTCCTCAAGTACTTGCTGTTACTAAGAGAAAACTGCTTTTAAGGCTCCATTATTCATTCATTCACTTCATCATTTTACTCTTATGAGATTCCATTTTCCACCCTTAAAACATTCCAAAATTCCTCTATAAACCTTCATTTTAACCTCTAAATCATCCTAAACCCTTTTTAAACCTTATGTTCCCCTTTCATTTGGTTTAAAAACCCTTATCTCACCTATCAGGACCCTCTTTTGGCCTTGAAATCTCTGTTTTTGGCCTAAAAACAGCCCTTTGAACTTCTGAAATCATTAAGCCCCCGAGGGCTTATTTTCTTTAACCCCTTCCTCCACGCATCCTTGGCCCCGCAATCAGGTGCTAAAGGGTCTAAACATCCCTTCGAAACCTTTCTTTCTTTCTATTTTTTGTTTTCTGACCTTATGGTGTTAAAAAAATGTAGACCGTCCATCCCGATAAATCTGATGATCATTGTACACCTCGATGATTCAAATACCTTTTTGACCCGTCCATCCCGCGACAAAGTTGCTGACGCACCACTGGACCCACTCTAATTTTCCCTCAGGACTCTTGAGTTTTCGCGCTCAATGATAGCTGTTTATCCGCGCTCCTTCCATCAGATCAACGGTCACGGTCCTATCGCGCGCCGTCGAGCCCTATGTCCCACCATACATCCTTCGCGCATCTCTGGATTGATCACGTTCTACCCGCACCGTCTGATCTCCCAACGATCATCCGACGACTCAAACACAATATCACGCAATTTTTGGCTCCCTTCCGCAGTGCGCTACTTTCGCGCGATAAAAGCAGTTTTCATTTTCCACGTGTCGAGCGATGAATGGAATTGCGTTCCAAAAGTTAATACTGCCTCCCCCCCCAAATGCTGCGCGAAAACCACTGATGGTTTTCCCAAAACTGCTTCTTCCCAATTCGCGCCATATTTTAAAATTAAACCCTGGTTCTGTGTTTTATCATAGAAATCTGTTTTCCACTGCAAATTCCTCCATCCTCACTGCTCTGAAACACTTCCATGAACCTTCCAAAGCAGTTTAAACCAATAAATCGCAGGATTTAAATAACGTTTGTTTGTTTTTATGCAGGTTTAATGAAGATTAAGGTTAAAAAATCTCCAGCAGATAATTACAGTATTATGGGACGAGGATGACGATCCTCACGGCCTTTGATGCAAATTAAAGGGTTTTAAAGTGATAATTACATGTTTTTAGAAGATCAATAAACCATGATTATCGGTTTTTCTGAACAAAAACTCCAACAAACCCTCTGCGCACCTGCAAACAACAAAACATAGTGAACATCAGGTGATAAAATAATATCAGCATTAAAAACAGAGGATCAAAGCAAAGACAAAAGATTAAAGATGTTAATCAAAGCTTAAAGGATGAAGGCAAAAATAAAATATCAAAGGCCTAATCCACAAATGAAGATCTCCAGAAAAGCCTCGAATGCCACATCACAGGGGCTAATTGAATCCTCAGCCTACCAAAAATACTACTTGTAACCTCTTTGCCTCAAAGGAATACCCAAATCAAATCTCAGTCAGGAAACATTAAGACTAAAGGTAGCTGATAGTTATTACAAACAAAATAAAATATTTTAAACTGTCAGTAAAGTTATTGTAAAATATAAAAAGAGCCTTAACGTCAATATTTTCACCCACAAAGCCCAAAAAGCAGAAAACAGAGTTAATGAAACAGAGTTGTAAATTGAATGCTTTCCTGCCTTATGCCTTGCATGGTTTTCAAGGCCAGGAGTTGCATTTAGTATAGAATTAATGATACTCTATCCTAGAAACTCTTCCACCTCCTCATTTTCTTATAAAACCTCCTTGAGGAGCACATTGTAAAGGGTTGGTTGTTGGAATCTTGATGTAATAGTTGTTGTATCGAATCATTGTTGAATGTAAATAAGTTCTGAAGGTTTGAAAATCTGTTAAGTTATTGAAGAAGATTGGCTGAGAAGAGAAAGTTGTTGCTGTACTGAAACATTGGACTTGAAGTATGTAACTGGATTGACATCAATATACAAGCTGATTCATGGGATCTTGGTCTATACCATTGGTGAAGTACCTCTTACTATTATTGTTTTCCTTTCATGTATGCCATATTGTCCACTTTTCTCTGATAAAGAACAACAAGCATAGAGATAGGATTTACTGTTAAAAGTACCCTACTCTCACTGATAAGATTTATCTATATGTTTTCTGCTAATTGTGATATTTGGGAATGACTTAAATTAAGTGTAAACATTATCAAGGAATGTTGGTTAGTCCATGTCTTGATGTGAAAAACTTGAAAGGAAGTTCTTGAATGATATTTTCATTACATGCTAAGTAGAGTTAAACTAGAAAAGTTTATGGTTTGCCCTGTCTTCTAGTTCTTTCTCCAAAGGTTGTTTGAAAGTTTCCCTAAGTGTACGCTAAAAGCAGGCCTTGATTTTAATACATCTGACTTGATCTTAAGTAGCACTTTGTTTCTCTTATCTGTTTTCATCCCTTTTGAAAGTAGCCTAGTGAGATTACTGGATTGTTATCTGATAATTTAGCTTAAATACAAATTTGTCCAAAGAAGTTTATGGTTAGCCCTGTCCTTTGGATGGTTTCAAACAGTTACTTAAAAATGGATTTTCTTATATGGTAAGTTGATAAATCCTTGTTGAAATTATTGGCTTTTTCCACTTTCACAACACTTTTAATGTTCCACTCCATCATTTAATCTAAAGGATATTTTGATATAGATGACTTGCCCCTTGGACCACTCTTAAAATTGTTGCACAATTAAAACCCTTTTGTGACTCCATTGCCCAATGGTTTAAAGTTGCTTCATACTAATCCTATCTGCTGAACACTTCTCAATACACTTGTATCTTCACCCTTAGGAATTATTTAATTTTGTGATATTCCATCCAATTAAAGATCATACTCGACCAACCAAACAAATAAAAACCCTTGTTCTTAATAACTAGTCTAATATCATACTAAAACCTTAAAATATAAATCAATCTTTGCACTTATAGAGAGATCCCTCTTTGGATTTAGGAGGGCTAGATCCTAGAATCCCAAAGTGGTTTTTGATGTAGGCTCTGCAGCATTTAGTCTTGCCACTCTACTAAATTACGGAGCCTTAACAGTTCCCATAGTAGATCCAAAGAATTGTGCCGTTGTGGTTGCGAAAGACTCCCCCAAAACCCACATTTCCAGGATTTTCCTTGGAAGCACCATCATAATTGAGTTTGATAAAGCTGGGATTGAGAGGAATCCAAACAGTCTCAGGAGTGGAAGCGGGGGAAGCAGCGGGGTGAGGGAGATGGAAGAGGGGGGAGAGGTTGAGAAGGGAAAGAATGCGGCTGTCCTCCCTAGTCAGGGGGGAGGAGGGGTCTGGGAGCTTGGCTATGGATACAGATTCACGCAAGGTTTGTTTGATGAGGTGAAGAATATGTTCTTCCTTGTTAGCCTTGTTTTTGAAGATGCAAGAATTCCTTTCTTTCTAGAGAGCCTAGAAAATGATGCCAGGGAGAAGGTTCCAAGCCAGATTGATAAGGGGCTGGGAAGAGAAGGAGGGCTGCCAGTCATCAAGGGAAATGAGGATGGAGGATGGATTACGGTCATAGGAATTGAAGACAAGGGAGAGCCAATTCCAGATATTGGAGGCAAAATGACATTCATTGAGAATGTGATTGGTCGTTTTAGGGTTGGATTTTCATAGAGTACAGATATACGGACCTATGAAGCCTTTTTTTTGAAGATTATCCCATGTCAGAATTTTTTGATGCATGAATAACCAAAGAAAAAGAGAGATTTTAGGCCAATGATTCCGGTTCCAAAGCCTTTTCCACTTGCTGTCCAAAGGAATGGGATCAGGGTCTAGAAGGAGACTGTATGCCTCTTTGATATTGAAGTGCCCTGCTGCATTGGAACCCCACCGAAGTTTGTCTGGATCCATGTCCCTTTGAATCTGTCTTTTGTTAAGCTCCTCTGCCAGAATTGCAGTGGACTGGTGGTAGTTAATTTTAGCCGTCTCACTGAGGCCCAACCACACCCTCCATTCCATGTTGTCTGCAGTCTTCCAAAAGTCTTTGACCACCTTTTTGTTAAGCCTTTCCATTTGCATCATGGTGGGGAGGCAGATGTAAGTGTTGAGTTTGGGGTGTTGCTCCCAAGTGTCATCCCAGAACAAGGTATTTTCCTCGTTGCACACTTCGCAAAAGAAATGGTCTTAAATGAGAGATCTATTGTCCCAAGCCTGATTCCAAATAGGTGAGATTTTTTGACTACCTGAGAGTCTGATCAGGGAGTAAAGATGATGCGAAGGGGCATATTTGGATTTCTAAAGCATAGCCAAAGGGTGGTAGGATTGGTAATCCAACGCCACTAGGTTTTCGCTCTGAAGACCTTGCCAAGGAGATCCGGATCCTGAAGACCAAGACCTCCAACTTTTTTGGGCTTGCATAATTTTTCCCAGGCGACCAACGCTCATTTGCCCTTATTTTCCTTGCCTTTCTAGAGGAAATCTCTTTGAATTGCTCTTATTTGGTCAGATATATATCGGGGGCAGCAATGGCGGAGAATTGGTACATGGGCATGGATTGAAGGACAGAACAAACAAGGACCAGTCTGCCTGGGAAATTAAGGAAGTGGAAGGTCCAGTTGGAATTTTTTTTTGAGGCTTAGAGATAAGGGGTTCCTAGTTTCCTTTGGCCAGAGGTTTATCGGTGAGGGGAACACCCAGATATTTCGATGAGAAGTTGCTAAGATGGAAGCCAAGAATGTGAGCGATGTTTGTTTGAATGGCATTGGAAGTATTAAGGAAAAAGAGTTTGGACTTGGTTTTGTTAACAGAGGAACCAGAGGCTAGAGCGAAATCATCTAGAAGGGCTCGATAGGCATGGGGTTATTTAGCAGAGGGACTACCCATTAGGAGCGTGTCATCCACGAATTGTTGGTGAGTATTAGGAGGGTTGGGGGGGTAGAGGTTGAGGCCGGTGATCCGGCCTACTGAGGTAGCAGCAGAAATGGAGTGTCTGAGGCCTTCTGCCATGATCACAAAGAGGAAGGGTGAAAGAGGGTCACCCTGTCTGATACCTCTGGAGGGGTTGATGATGGGATAAGGGGAGCCATTTAGGAGGATGGAGAAGAAAACCCCCAAGACCAAAGCCATGATCCAGTTTATGCTATATTTGTTGAACCCAAAAGCTGCCAGCATATGCCTTATATAATTCGACCAATTGATTTTGTCGAAAGCTTTGGACATGCCCAGTTGAATGAGCATGCCTGATTTGTTTTGATCCTTGAGGGAGTGGATAACTTCCTGAGAGAGGATGATGTTTTCCATAATTTCCCTTCCTTCGACGTAGCTTGTTTGGTGGGGTGAGATGAGGAGCGGAAGGAAAATTTTGATGCAATTGGCTAAGACTTTAGAGATGAGCTTGTAGATAACATTGCAAAGGGCTATGGGCCGAATCTGGTCTTGGGAGTCTGCCTTATCCGACTTCGAAATAAGGGTGAGAAAGGTGGCATTGAAGGATTTTAGGATGGATCTTTTAATATGAGATTCTTCGATTAGGTCATAGACATCATCTTTGATCAGAGGCCAACAGGCTTTGTAGAAATCAATAGTGAAACCATCTGGACCTAGGGCCTTGCCATTGGGCATGGAATGGACAATTGCTTCCACTTCAACCATAGTTATATTTTTTAGCAACATTTTGTTATGCTCTCTGGTTAGGATAGTAGGGATGTTCCTAATGATTTTCATGATATATTCCTCATTATCGTGGTTGCTCTCCTTGAGGATGGTCCCAAAATACTGGTTGAGCTCAGCTTCAATCTCATTGTGGATGCTTAGAATGAGGCCCTGCTGATTTTTAAGGCTGAGGATTCTGTTGTATTTTCTGTGTTGGATCATGGATCTGTGAAAGAAATCCATGTTATTTTCCCCATCTTTGACGCAACTGATTCTAGATTTTTGCCTCCACAACATTTCTTCTCGAGCTGCTTGGTCGTCCCAATTTTTTTGAAGCTCAGTTTCCTCCTGCTTTTTTTCCTCTATCATTCCATGATGGATGATGTTCTGTTGGAGAGCTTGCATTTTTAGCTCGATTATCTTTCTGTTTTCTATTATGTCTCCAAAGGTTTGCTTGTTCTAGGTCTTGAGTTCCAGTTTGATGAGCTTTAGTCTTTGTTGGAAGTTATACATCTTGTTGCCTTGCAAGGGTAGGGGATGGACCATCACTCCTTCATTTTATGTTGGAATTATGGATGGGTGATCCAGAAAGCCTCAAACCTGAAGGGAGCGTTTTTAGGTCTTTCAGAGAGCTTGAAGTTTATAAAGATAGGCCAGTGATATGAGCCGGCTTGGGGGGCGATGCTAGCTTCCGTTTCCAGGGAAGAAAGGAAGAGATCCTCAGAGAGAAGAGAGCAATCTAGCCTTGAGGCTATCTGTCAGTCCCCTCCTCTTCTATTATTCCAAGTGTAAGTGCCATTTTTGGTGGGGGTTTCTATGAGACCTCGATCAACAATTATGGCTTGAAAGGCTGAAGAGTCAGTGTCCAATCTTTGGAGACCGCCACGATTTTCCCCAGAATTGAGAGTCATGTTGAAATCCCTAGCTAGAAGACTGAGAGAGTGGCAGAGGGAAATGAGGTGTTTCTTAAGGTAGGTGAGCCAAGCTACCTGCTCCGAGGTAGAATGGGGGGTGTAGACATTAGTGATGCAAAGCTTTTCTTTAGTTCCCGTGATTTGAAGGACCATAGTGAGAGCATGTTTGGAAGCCGAAGATTCATGTAGGTGGAATTTGGAGTCCTTCCAGAATGTGGCAAGGCCTCCAGCGATGCCTGAGGCCACTATGGCCAGATGGCTATATTGCTTTCTGAAGCAAGAATGTTGGATGGAGTCCATATCATTCAAGTTGCTTTTGGTTTCTTGAAGAAGTACAATGTCAGGCTTTTCTGATGCAATTTTGGATTTCAAGATCCTTTTCTTACAGGGACTATTTAGTCCTCTTATATTCCATGAGGTGCAATTCATGATAACATATTGGGGGAGAGAGTGAGCACCCTTACCTTTCCTTCATTTACTAGGCAGATTCCAAGCTCTTGAAGGTACTAGTTATTGGTTTTTCTGCCTCTTTTCCAAGTCTGGCCTTTGGTGATTTGTTGGTTGGCTTTGAGATTAGCCATGATATGTCCTGCTAGATTTTTCCCCTTGTTTTGATGCTCTCTTTGCTTCTGAAGAATTTGCTGTAGGAGGTAGGCCTCCTCGATTCTTTGTATGTACTCTATTGGCACTCCTTCTATACCTTTTGCATTCCAATATTTTGTTATTTTTTGTAGGTCCATTCCCATCAGGACTTGCTCAATCACTCTTTCCTCGGGCGTGGGTACATCCCGAATGGTATCCATATCTATGTCATCTTGAAGCAAATTGCCTTCTTGTGTAAGAGAGATTGTAGTGTCCATTTTTGTGTCATTGATGTTCATAAGCATTTCCTACTCTGTTGTCTGTTCCTTTTCTTTGCTATGTTGGCTTTCGTCCTCTTGAAGCATGGATTGGATGTCATACTTGTTTTGCTGGGTGAACTTTGGGGGATCTTTCCTTATGGTCGTTCGTTTTCCTTGCTTGTGTTTTCTTCCGGATTTGGTGAATCCATGTTCATCCTTTTTGCTTGCCTGATCATCCTTTGTAGGGGATTTGTTTTGCAGGCAGTCTCTGAAGAGATGCCCATGTTCATAGAATTTTCTGTAGCAGAAGGGTATGTGCTCATAGTCCACAGTTTGGTTCCATATGTCGTCCCTGAAGTTCAGTTTGATGGCCTTTGGTAGGGCACCAGAAACATCGATGTAGGCACAAATGTGGGCGTAGGAGATGTAGTGCCTATCTTTTGTTCCTTCAGACATCTTTATATATTCTCCTAGTTCATCCCCGATGGCCTTGAGGATCAAGGTAGACCAGTAATCTGTAGGAAGAGAGTATAACCTAATCCTAATCGGAACCCTTGTGAAATCCTCTTTTTCTGGTGTGAAAGTTTCCCTCCAATATCTCATGTATAGCCCTACTAAGTTAAAGGAGTATGGGTCGCCTTCAAAGATCCGATCTCTGTCTTCCAGGAGTGTAAAGACTACTGTGAAGAAGCCTTTGGATCCTATTTGTAGTTCTATTCCACCTTTTGGATTCCATGTGGCGTGGATCCATCCTTTGAGTGCTCTCTCCGTTGGCCAGATGCCCATGAACTTGCAGATTACCGCATGTTATTGCATGTATTCTCTGTAGACTGAGATGTATGGATCCTGAATGACTATTTCAGGGATCTTTTATGCCTTGGGGTTGCATGCATTCGGATTTTTGGCTCCATCGTGAGTAGTCGAAGTCAATTTTGCCTCTATCCCTGCAGAGGGGATGGGATTTTCAGAGTCCGGGAAGGCTGCAATGATGTTGTTCTGCTGAGAATCTTGAGTAGCCTGATTGAGTTCTTGCTGAGTGGATTTGGGGCACAGCTCTAGGTCGGTGCGAGGGGAGGCAGATGTGTTAGTGAGTCGAGTGAAGAATGAGATTCCTAGCAAATGGGAGGACCCCACAACCTGATCTCAGAAGGATGGAGCCTTCGGGCCTCCATCCTGCTCCATGGAGGGAGAAATCGAAGAGATATGGCAGGTATGCGACGGTAGAGCCTGCAGTAGCCAGAGGCATGGGTCATAGAGGGGCAGGGTGCTTAGGGCATATGCTAGGGTTTCCTTCGACTCAAATTTAGCTTTTATTTCCTCTAGCCTTGAGACAATTTTTTCGGCTTTGGGGTTTTTCTTTGCTTCGTTCTCTCGAGATACAATAGGAGTTGTTCATGGTAGTAAAATCAAATTAAATCTCTAAAATAATCTTAAATCTGACATATGTTCAAATTTGAAAAAATAAAAATAAAATTAATTTCTAAATTATTTTAAAATCTATAAATTCAATTTTCAAAATATTTAAAAATTTAAAATTTACCAATAATTTATTCAATATTCAAAATATAGATTATTTCTAAATAAGTTGGTAGTCATATTTAATTTTGTTGCAGTTTTTTTAATTGTTGAATTTAATTTGGTTGATTGAAGATTTTAGGAATTTGATCTTCATATTCACTGAGCCAAGTGTCCTCAGTGACTCCCCTCTCTACTTTTGCACAGAGTCCTAAGTGATTCCCCTCTCTACTTTTGGGCATAACATAGACAAATTCCTCAAAATTACAGTTAGTCCTTTGGCTTACATTAAGGACTCAAATGCTAATGCTCTTCTGTCTCACAACTTGGTGGGCTCAATCAGGCACATGGATTTTTCTTTACTTCCCATGAGAGTGTAACCCTTATGAATATTTAAAGATTTATTTCAATTTACTACAATAATTATGTTATTACAAACTCATTTAAAATAATTTAATTTAAGTAAACATTTGTATAAGTGGTATTTGATGCAATAAGTGTTTTATTTTTATACATGAGAAGAAATCTCGCTGGTAACAAATTTCAACCCTGGGCAGTTGAGGCAGTTGCACAGTTAGAAAAATCCTTTGTAGATTTAAAGGAAATCTGAAGAGAGGGAGGGGTTTTTTCTGGTTTTTCCTAGGAATTTCTGTGAAGAGACAAGAGGAAAAGAAAAACAGAGATAAGTCTGTGACAGACAGGACATTGTCTGCAAAGTTACTCCCAAGCTGGACCTGGATCTAGTGGAGAAGCTCAAATTTGATTACTAGAGGTTGGATTGCAGCCCCGTTGCCTTAGAGGCTAAACTGTGAAGCAATTGTGGAACCTGTCCAGGAGCCGAAGCTCAGTGGTTAGAAGAGGACCGTATTGTCCTTCTCAAGGTTGAGAGGACCAACCTTACTTACTTGATTGTATTCATTGGGAAAGAAAAAAATAAGTATTTATATAGTGATACTGAGTTGAATTATTGAGTTTTTTAATAGTTAAGTAATCATGTGCAAACAGACTACTAAGTAGATTAACTTCTTCTTTATGTGAAAGAAATACTCATAGCACAACATAGACTAACTCTATACTATAAGTTGAAACATGTGTAATAATCATTATAGGAAGAAGAGTCATTTCATTTGGATTCCAAATGACAAATATTTAGGAACAGACAACCATCAACTATTATAAAGGTTACATCATAACTTGAAGATATTAGATTAGAAAACAAACCGAACTAATTATGAGTGAATAGGAGAATTTTGTGCTTAACTACTTTGTATGCACACATACTTTAACTGGAGAAGTCCCTTATGAAACTTAAGTTTTGTTGTTACTGTTAAATATGGATTGTAAGTAAATAAGAGGAATCCAACACCTGAAAGGTGTAGCTATGCTCCGGAGCGAGGTCAGAGACTGCCATGTCCTTTCCGAGTGCATATGAAATTACTATTAGTTTTTAAAAGAAAATACAACCATTTCTGACAGTGGGAAATTTAGGCAGATATGGTGTAGTGCATATCAATTACAGAAGAAAAAGAATCAACTTCTTTGTAAACATGAAATTACTCTTTTCAACTAAAATGGTGAAGCACCACAATTAGCTAAAATATGCATACAAACCAAATCCAAGGAGAAAAAATAGTGATAAGTTGCCATTCATAACGAGGGTCGAGATGACATCGACTGAACTAATAGACAAATGCCCAAGCAGGGTAAAGACATAAATTAAAGCGCATATCGAAATAACAAACATTAGAGTATAGACAAAAATTAGATAACATATCGAAAGAATAAACATTGGAGTAAAGATCAATTTAGCGTTATGGAAAAACTACGATTATGAACAACAGTATTTTTATAACCCTTATGTGACCAAAAGAGTAGTCGCAAAGACAATATGAGTCAAACCATACAGTAAATAAGGAACAATGGGGTTCCAAATCACCAAAAAAATACATTATAGGTCATACTTATTCAAATTTATAAGGAGCAAAAAGTTGGAAACATGGTAGAGTTTGGAGCATGCCGAAACTATCATCCATATTGCATAGGCCAACTATCTAGAGATGTGGCCTCATAGTAGCCATTAAAGAAGTAATTTCATAACACAATCATGATTGAAACAATAAATATAGAGACCATCGCCGGGTTAAAACCCGCGTTTAGAACTTTAAAATAAAACAATTACGAAACTGGCGAGCTCAGGAAGAATCCCTCAATCCTCTCTCTGTAAGACTTGCCAAAGGAAGGACACGCATATGAGGTACAGTATAACCAGGTTACCTAGTAAAATCCAGTGTAGTAGTAATGGAGAATGGAAAGCCGACCTGAGCTCGAGCCGAAACTTCCAAGCTCTGAAATAAAAAAACATTCAAAGATTAGAAAACCTGCAACCTCAGATAGGTAATGTATCCTTGTCAATTCAACAATAAGGATCGTGAGGGTAGTTGACCTCACCTGAGCTAACCAAAGACAGTGAAGGGAACCCTGGTTCCACGAAGTTGCAAACCAACACGCATTTGTGGAAATGACTTCCTTGAATTCTCAACAATTAAACAATCATAATATAAGTTCCCAATGACGGAAAGGAACCGTGTTAAAAACTGCAACACTGACCATAAGAGAATTGTCATTACCTCGAAAACTTCCAGTACACACAACAAACATTCAACCATGAAAAATGGGCGAGTTAAAGTGTTACCTACTCCAACAATGTGCATCGCCATGAAGGAAGTTCGTCGTGACAGAGAAGACTCGAAGGTCGACCACCAAGTCTTGCAGAGCAACCTACAGTGGTAGCACACAAAAGAATTACCGCGACAATATGGGATCAGCAGGGTATAATCCTAACTGCCCACCTGAGAACCTCCACCATCCAATGACCTCAAGATCATCATAGAGTGAATGAAATATGTTAACTAGAGCTTGTGCCAGACACCAGGCGAGAACCTTTGGATGGGATATATCCAAATATATGAATTATAACATTAAAACCAATTTAATACTGTGCGATAAAATATTAACCCATAGTACTCATACAAAGAGCTGGCACTAATAATTGAATGAGGAGCATGTGGGCAGATCTACCTCGCAATATTGGTAATCATGCAAACATATTGTCCTATGGTTGATATGTAATATATGACATAATACACAATACATAACATAGTACAATTAATCATGTTTGTTCACCTTGACTTATGTGCATATGTAAAGTCGTAACATGAATGAAATCCATAATATATTTTGTTTGTTGTTTAATCGACCAACAATTATAGTTGAAAGGTATGCCAATAGTTTGTTTATTTTTATTTTTAATTATTATTTTGATTATTACTATATCATAAGGCTAAATGTGGACATTACAAGTGGTATTGGAGCCACGTTCCAACACTGTGGCTATGTGGGGACTGAGTATGTGATGATGTGATGAACGCAGGGAAAGTGAAAAAAGAGTTAAGATGCAAAGAGGGTCCATATCAATAGGGATACCAGAAGCATCGTATGGAGGAAATGACATAGAGATGTGAGTACAACTGGATGCAACCTGACAACATCATATGAATAGAATGATGGAAGGGCAACAATAACAAATAAGATATCTGTTGGAAATTGTGCAACAATTGCAATATGAGTTGATGCAAATGAGAAATGATAATGTCAGATAGATTCAATAACAAGACAAAAGCCTAAAAAGTCTCTCCAATAAGAAAAATAATAGAGCCTATTATCTGGACCCAGATCATGAAACCCGGTATGAAAGAGAACAAAAACATACTAAAAATGAGCAAGAGGAAAGTTATACCCAGAGGATTCAACGCCATGAGAGGCATAGGTTTGAGCATGAAGAAGAATCTGATAATGTCCTTGACCAAGGAATGAAAAAGAAACATATAACGAAACTACAAGGAAAGTTTTGGAAAATTAAACCACCAACCAATGATGGAGAAAAGGAAGAGGCAATTGACGCTTGGATTATTGAAATGACCAAATATTTTCAAGTGTATGATTATAATAACAACATCCAGGTTGGGCTGGCTATCTGCCAATTATGAGGAAAGGCCACTCTATGGTGGATTTTGTAAGGAATTGTACCATAAATGTTGTAAAAAACAATAGATGCTCTATTAGACTTCAAGCATGATCCCCTCCATTTGAGTATCTTCCCTCATATAGATCATAAGTAATTAGCAATGTTGTGCTATGTATCAACATGTATTTTGGTAGTCAATATTTAAGAGATGTTTATTTTGGAGTAAATGCTTTAAGAGGAGGGACTTCCCCTCCTCCCTTTTGAGGAATATAACTTAGCCTTTTATAAAAAAATTACAAGACTTAATTAAGACACAAACTTGTGATGATTAAATAAACCTATCAATCATGTTGAAATTTTTTCAAACATGCCTGTAATAGGTTGCTTTAGACCTTCCCAATTTTTAAAGGGAAACTTAAATAAAACCCTATGAATCACATTAGGGCCTATCACATGTTGTAATTTTTGAATAGTGTCATGAAAGATAATGTGAGACTTAGGAATTTCTAGAGCAATCTTATGGTTGTAGTGGCCTCATCGTACATTAATGTTCAAGGTGTTTCATATTCTATCTTTATAGCTTTAGCCTCCCGTAGTCACTCGCTAGCACAAATGAATACAATAGTTGGTTGTTTGGTGGAACACATTGTCTCGGGTGCCCTTGCATGATTGCAATGTACATAATGTACCTTGGAACACATATGTCATCTCAAATTATTTCATCATGGCTGCTTTAAATTCATATAACTCAATATCACCTATAAAAATCATATCATTAACATATAAGAAAACTATCAAAATTTGTCCATGCTCATTTACCTTTGTGTATAAGGTAGGTTCAATTCTACTTCTGCAAAATCCATTCTTAATCATGTAACTGTAGATTCTGCTATACCATGCTCTAGGTGCTTGCTTTAGTCCATAGAGTTATTTCTTCAACCTGTAAACTTTATCTTCTTTACCTTCAACTTCATAACCTGGGAGTTGCTGCACATAAATTTATTCTTCTAGAATTCCATTCAAGAAGGTTGATTTGACATCCATCTGATATACTTTCCACTTGTTCTCAGCTTTTGTCGCTAGAACTGTTATTACAATATCCAATATGGCTACTGGAGAAAATATTTCCCCAAAGTCTATTCCTGGTTGTTGCGAGAATCCTTTAGCTACAAGTCTTGCTTTAAATCTGTCAATCTCACCCTTCTCATTCACCTGTGTCTTATACACCCACTTCACACCAATGAGGTTTTTATTGTTTGGTAAATTAACCAAATCCCATGTATCATTATTTTCAATAGAATCCATCTCTTCATCCATGGCTTGCACCCAATTTTAATCTCTGATTGATTCTTCAAACAAAGAAGGTTGGAATGCCAACAATGAAAAAATTGAACTAACATCCAAATCATCATAAATATCTTTTAAAATTCTCATTTTTTTCTTACCATTGCTTGATTCATTACCTGATTGGCTGCTTGGAGAATTCTGGTCTGTTGATTTATTTGAGGATCATGCTTCTCCAAAAATCTTGGAGTCCTTGCTGGTGTGACTCTGTTTGGTGTCTGCTTTCTTGGTTCTTGCTGCTTCTTTTCTGCTACATCATGCTCTTCCATAAATGGTGCTTGTGCATCGGTTGGTTTGGTTACAGTCCCATTCTCTGCTAATGATTGTCTTCTTGGTGACAGGGTTATACAATTTGTAAGCTTTTGACTACTCACTATAACCAGTAAATATGAATTTTTCACTTTGATCATCTAATTTTCCTTGTATCTTCTTAGGCACATATGCATAGGCTACACATCCAAAAACTCTAAAATGAGATACACTGCATGACATACCTGACCATGCTTCTTCTGGAAATCTGTTCATCACACTCTTTGTAGGAGATCTGTTTATCACATAAGCATCACATGCAACTGCTTCTGCCCAATAATCATTAGACAAGTGTCTTTCTTTCAACATGCTCCTTGTCATGTTCATGATCATTATATTTTGTCTCCCTGCTACAACATTCTGTTACGGTGTGTATCTAGTTGTAAACTATCTTCTGATTCCATGTTGTTTGCAGTACTCATGGAATTCTTTCGAATCATATTCTCCACCACAATATGATCTCAATACCTTAATTTGTCGATCACTTTGGTTCTCCACTAAGGCTTTGAACTCTTTGAACTTTGAAAATGTTTCAGAATTCTGCTTCAAGAAGTAAACCCAAGTCTTCCTGCTATAGTCATCAATAAAAGTGAGGAAGTATCAACTTCCACCAATCGACTGTGTCCTCATAGGTCCACACAAGTCTTTATGCACCAACTCAAGTGGTTTCTTTGCTCTGTATGAAACTCCTTTTGGAAAAATTTCATGGTTGCTTTGCCAAGATGCAACACTCACAAGTGCTAGCAGGTTCTTTGATGGGAGGTAAAACTTTGACCATCTGTTTCTGTTGCAACAATCTTAAACCGGAAAAATGCAAGCGTCCAAACCAAAATTTTCATAACCAGTAATAATTAGAACATGCAACTGTAAAAGAACTAACCTAATCATTAGAGTTAATAATTAGAGGAAAGAGTTTGTTCCTCGTCATTAGCACCTTTGCTATCAGCTGCTTGTTTGTGAGTTTTTCATAAATAACACACTCTTGCCCCTGAAAGATAACTCTGTCCTTTCTGTGTCTATTGACCAACACTTATGAAATTGTGTTTGAAACCAGGAACATAATATACCTCTGATATTGTTTTTGGTCCCCCCTGCTTGGTCAGAATGTTGACCACTCCTTTTCCATCTACATCCACAGTCTTGTCAGTCCCCAAATTTACCTCTGTCTTCACAAATTCATCCAAATTTGCAACCAAATTCTTGTTGCATGTCATGTGGTTATTGTAACCACTGTCTAATAGCTACACCTTATCAGAAAGGAACATGGAGTTAGTATTTTCTGTACTAACATTAGCTCTCTGATTTCCTTGATCATCTATATTCTTCCTGAAATCACGACCATAAGGACCAAATTTATTGCAATAATAACATTTTACCTTTGATTTGTCATACCTTTGATTATTGTGAAAGCTTCTATTGCTGCTGCTTCCACTTTGATGCTCATGCTCTTCTAGGCCATCTCTCTTTGAAATATAAACTTGACTTTTGAAGGCAGTTTCTAAAGTGGAATCCTTATTTCTGTCTATCCTTGCCTCATGCGATAGAAGTGATCCCGTCAACTCATCAAGTGTTAGTTTTTCCAAATCCTTGGCTTCTTCTATGGCTACTACCACAACATCAAACTTGGTAGACAAAGATCTAAGAAACTTCTCAATCATTGTTCGATCTTTAATATATTCATCTTATATTTTTAACTGATTGACTAATTGATGTCCTCCGTCTCCTTCATCTGCACACTTTCAAAATCTCTCCTAGTATTATGCAATTTAACAATATTGACTTTGGCCATACCTTGATATATGGTCACCAAAGTTTCCAATGCTTCCTTTGTTGAAGACTTGATCATTAACTTCTGGAACATTGCTCGTTCCACTCCACGCTGGATAAGAAGTAACCCTTGTGCATTCTTCCGCTTGTATTTCTTCCATTGTTCCCTATGTTAGGTTCTCTGTAATTTGCAAGTTTGGAAAATACAAACTGCAGAGCCTACATATAAACCACTTTGGGATTCTAGGATCTAGCCCTCCTGAATCCAGAGAGGGATCTCTCTATGAGTGTGTTTAAAGATGTGATCTTTAAAGCTTGAAATGCGATATTAGGCTCGTTATGAAGAGCATGGGTTTTGTTTGATTTTTTGTTTTGGTTGGGCACAAACATGATGAAGGTGAAGGCAGTTTAAATGAAGGGTGAAGGCGTATGCAAGTGAAGGGATGATTCAGTTGATAAGATAGGAAAAAGGCAGCTTCAATCCATTGGGCTATGGAGTCATAAGAGGATTTAATTGGACAACAAGGTTCAAGAGTGATCTATGGGGCAAGTCATCTATGTCAAAGGATCTCTTTTTAATTGATTTTATGGAATGAAACAAATGGGAAATGGAGAACACACAAATGAGGAACAAAGAGCAGCCTAAGATCAAGTAAGTACTTTGAAACTATCCTGCTTTGGCATGCACTTAAGGAAAAAACATAAAAGTAATCTAAGATCAGGTAAGCACTTCAAAACTAGCCTGCATTGATGTACTTTCAATAGAGAACATTTAAAACACTTAGAATAGCTTAAGATCAAGAAGGACTTTGAACCTATCCTGCTTTCATCATATTCCATGGGAAAGGGAAACTTTCAAAGGAGGAAAACATAGAAATAAAGCTTATCAGTGAGAGTAGGGTACTGTTTAGAGTAAATCCTAGCTCTGTATTTGCTGTTCTTTATTAGAGAAAGTGGAAGAATGAAAACACAAAGAAAAATAGCAATTAACAGTAAGAAAACACATCACCATTGACATAGACTAGGATCCCATAAATTAGCTTGTATTTGATGTTCAAACCAGTTACAATCATCAAGCACGGTGGGTCTCTACAACTTCAAACTTCTCATTTCAGCTTATGTATCTTCAATTTCAAATAGGGCTTTAGTAGCTTCAGAAAACTATTAACATGCAATTAAATATCCAGAGACCAACCATTACAATGTGCTCCTCAAGGAGAATTTATAAGAAAATCAGGAAGTGGGAGAGTTTCTGTTAGGTCCCTATATTACTAGTATAGTCCCTTATTGTTGTTAGTGTAACCCCATTATTGTTATTATTGTACCCTTGTAAACCCCATATTATTATTATTGTGCCCGTAAATTATTATTGTTAGGTCGGCTAGGATTACATTGTGGCCCCACTAGGATTACATTATGGCCCCATGGAATCCTATATATAGAAAGGAGGTTTTGTAAATTGTATCATCGAAGAATTGTTCATTTATGTAATGTATTGGAGGTTGCCCCCTCAAAGTGGCTTATTTCTAAGGCATTGATATCTCTTTTCTTCTATTTTTGGAGTTGGTTACACAACATTTGGTATCGTGTATTGATTCTAGGGTTTCTGCCACCTAAAATGTGTCATCGTGGAATTTTTGCTATAAATTTTTTTCTACGAAGTTTCAGAAGCTGAAATTTTTAGGGTGCGAAGCCGAAATCCTGAGGAATCCAAGATCTTAAATTTTTAGAAAATAAAGCTTATCAGTGAGAGTAGGGTACTATTTAGAGTAAATCCTAGCTCTGTATTTGTTGTTCTTTATTAGAGAAAGTGGAAGAATGAAAACACAAAGAAAAATAGCAATTAACAGTAAGAAAACACATCACCATTGACATAGACCAGGATCCCATAAATTAGCTTGTATTTGATGTTCAAACTAGTTACAATCATCAAGCACGGTGGGTCTCTACAACTTCAAACTTCTCATTTCAGCTTATGTATCTTCAATTTCAAATAGGGCTTTAGTAGCTTCAGAAAACTATTAACATGAAATTAGATATCCAGAGACCAACCATTACAATGTGCTCCTCAAGGAGAATTTATAAGAAAATCAGGAAGTGGGAGAGTTTCTGTTAGGTCCTTATATTACTAGTATAGTCCCTTATTGTTGTTAGTGTAACCCCCTTATTGTTATTATTGTACCCTTGTAAACCCCATACTGTTATTATTATGCCCTTAAATTATTATTGTTAGGTCGGCTAGGATTACATTGTGGCCCCAATAGGATTACATTATGGCCCCATGGACTCCTATATATAGAAAGGAGGTTTTGTAAATTGTATCATCGAAGAATTGTTCATTTATGTAATGTATTGGAGGTTGCCCCCTCGAAGTGGCTTATTTCTAAGGCATTGATATCTCTTTTCTTCTATTTTTGGAGCTGGTTACAAAACATTTCGTATCAGAGCTTTGGATTCTAGGGTTTCGCTGCTCCAAACAGGTCATCGTAGAATTTTCGCTATAATTTTTTTTCTACGAAGTTTCAGAAGCTGAAAATTTTAGGGTGAAAAGCAGAAATCCTAAGGAATGGTTTCTAAAAATTTCAGATCTTGGTTCACAATAGTTTCGGAGATATGATCTGTGGAAGTTAGGTATTTGTTTAGGCTCCTAAACAGGTCATCGTGGAATTGGCGCTATAAATTTTTTCTACCAAGGTTCAGAGTCTACATTTTTTAGGGTACGAAGCTGAAATCCTGAGGAAACTCGTCAAAAAATTTCAGATCTTGGTTCGCAATATTTTTGGAGATATGATCTGTGGAAGGCAGTGCTTTTTCAGGCTCCAAAATTTCATCTCAAAGAGGTGATCGTGGGAAAATATTCATAAATCTCTCTCTGAGCATCGGATTGGAGTTCCGTAAAAATTGGTCACAAGTATACGGACTTTAGTTTCTTGGCTATCAATTTCAGAGTCGAAGGATGAAACCGAGACATGTGGAAAGTCGTACAAGTTCGCTCTACTGAACCAGTCCATAATTAGGTCATTGTGGGAGATTGGACACAACTTTGTCTTGGAGAATCCAAATCAGGTCAGACCTGTGGCATTCGAAAGAGAACTCAGAGGGCTACGTTGGTACTGAAATTCAAATATTGAAGTTCTTCCATTATAGAGATAATCCAATTTCAATATAGAGCTCCTCAAAAGCAAGAAAAATGTGTGTATTTGTTTTTCCGAATTGCATAAGTCTTGTTTGAAGAATCAATTTGAATTGATTCCAAGGGCATATTGTAGAATAGATATCAGTATTGGGTTCTAAAATATTTCCCGTAAAAATAACTCAACACCCATTAAGCCTTCATAAGGCTCTACTATGACTCATGAAGATGAAGAATTGCAACATGATCTATCTAAATTACAAGAGCAATGCACCAAATTTTGCTCTTGCAAAGAGCAACAAAAAATGAAATGGAATTTTTGAAGAAAGGCATGGAAGCTGGCATGGAAGCTAATATGGAAAACATGAAGAATGATCTAAAAGCAGACATGGAAGGTTTGACAAAGTTGATACAAGAAATGTTTCATAATGGTGAAAAGATAGTAGAAGAAACTCACGATGAGAACAAAATAAATGTTAATAGTGATTTCACAAACTCTAATGTTGGCGGGAAGAACCACCATATTCCAAAAAATGGAGATGAGGAAGTTTTATGGAAAGGATCCTGTAACATGGATACTACAAATGGAGCAATATTTTGATCTCCATAATGTGAAAAACACACAAAAGGTACGCATTGCAACTTTACATTTAGAACAAAATACATTTGTATGGTATCGATTGCTTAGCTCCTGTAAAAAAATTGTCACTTGGTCAATTTTTACAGAGGAAATGATAGCACATTATGAGGATACAAAGAGAAACACCTTCTTTATCCAATTGATAAATTTCAAACAAAAGGGCTTAGTGGGGGAGCACATTGAGGACTTCCAAAAATTGAATATAAGGGTAACTGATATTCCAGAGGAACACAGGATTGATCTCTTCATAAGCACTTTAAAGGATAACATCCAACATGAAGTTCGCGTTTTGGAACCTGATTCATTGGAGAAGGCATTCAAGTTGGCAAGAAAAATTGAATGTAAAATTATGGCGACAAGGAAGCCTACCACTCACTTCTATAAAGAAGGAAGTGTTGTTACACCTAGATTTACACAACCTACAAGGTTGACACCACAACAATTGGAAGAAAAAGAGAAAAAGGGCTTTGCTACAATTGTGATAGCAAATACATTAAAGGTCATAAGTGTGCTGAGAAGAAATTATTTTACATAGATTGTGAAGAGGAAGAAGAAAATGAACAAGAAGAGGATATACACCAGGAACCAGCCCTAGAAGAGGAAGAAATGAATCCGACCATATCGTGTAATGCACTGGCAAGAATTACCACTCCTCAAACTCTCAAGATAGAAGGACAAATCAAGAAGAAAAGGTAATAGTGTTGATTGATTCAGGTAGCACCCATAATTTTATTCATTGTAAGGTAGCCAAGGAATTAAATTGTTTCCTATACCCAGCACCAGAATGTCAAGTGATGGTTGCAAATGGAGGAACTATAAATTTCTCTGGAAAATGCCATAATATCAAGCCAACCATGGGGGAATATGTATTGACTAGTCCAATGCTTTCCATTCCTATGGGAGGTGCTGATGTTGTACTAGGAGTACAATGGTTACAATCTTTGGGGACGGTAGCTTTTAATTTTCAAGAACTTTTCTTGAAATTTTTTTCATAAGGAAAGGAAGTCGAATTACGTGGTATTGAAGGGAAGTTGGGAAGGATAATAAGATCTAATGTCATGACAAAGCTTCTAAAGAAAGAACAACGAGGCGTAATTGCATAATTATGCTCACTAGAAGTTTCGACATCAAAATCATCTATTTCTGCATATCTCCAACAAGTCTTGGACAATCATTCCAAAGTGTTTGAAACTCCGAAAGGACTCCCACCTATTCATGATCATGATCATGCTATTCATTTGATTCCAGGAAGTGTTCCTCCAAACATCAGGCCTTATAGATATCCTTACTTCCAAAAGAGCGAAATTGAACGTATGATTGCAGAAATGTTAGAGGCGGGTATAATTCAATCTAGTCAAAGTTCTTTCTCTGCTCCTGTAGTATTGGTACACAAGAAGGATGGATCATGGCGAATGTGTCCGGATTATAGGGAGCTAAATAAGCTCACCATTAAAGACAAATTTCCCATTCCTGTGATTGATGAATTATTGGATGAATTACATGGAGCAATTTATTTTACCAAGTTGGATCTTCATTCAGGATATCATGAAATTAGAATGAAGACTGAAGATATTCCAAAAACAACATTTCGAACTCATGAGGGTCATTATGAATTTTTGGTCATGCCTTTTGGCCTTACCAATGCACCTTCTACATTTCAAGGGTTGATGAATTCCATTTTCAAACCCTTCCTTAGAAAATTTTTGCTAGTATTTTTTGATGATATACTAATCTACAGCAGGTCTTGGAAGGATCATGTCGAACATGTTGACAGGGTGCTCAAACTATTGCAGGAGAAACAATTATATGCAAAAACATCCAAATGTTTCTTTGGAGTACAAGAGGTGGAATATCTCGGTCATATTGTATCTCACGAGGGTGTTAAAGTAGACCCTAACAAAATTAAAGCCATTAAGGAATGGAAAGTTCCCACAACCATAAAGCAGTTGCGAGGATTTCTCGGGTTAACAGGGTATTATCGCAAGTTTGTTAAGAATTATGGGAGAATAGCAGCACCTCTAACTACATTATTGAAGAAAGATGCATTTTCATGGACTCCTGAAGCAACTAAGGCCTTTGAACGTCTTAAAGAGGCAATGTGCCTAGCACCGGTCTTAGCTACACCAGACTTCACAAAAACCTTTATTGTGGAATGTGATGCCTCAGAAAATGGAATTGGTGCAGTTTTAATGCAGGAAGGAAGACCCATTGCTTTTGAAAGTCGTCCAATCAAAGGAAAGTATTTACAAAAACCTATTTATGAGAAGGAAATGTTAGCAATACTGCATGCACTAAAGAAATGGCGAATTTACCTAATGGGAAGACACTTCAAGGTAAAAACTGATCATGATAGTCTTAAACACTTTTTGGAACAAAGACTATCTTCAGAAGAGCAGCAAAAATGGGTCACAAAGATGTTGGGTTATGACTTTGAAATAATCTACAAAAAAGAAAAGCTTAATTTTGTTGCAGATGCACTCTCAAGAAAGAATGAAGAGGTGGAAGCATTTCTTTGTTCCATTTTTATTATCCAACCAGATTGGATAACCGAAGCAAAAGATGAATGGAAGAAGGACAAAGATGTATGGACACTCATTCAAAAGTTGCAGTAAGAACCCAGTACATCTGATACATTTAGCTGGAAAAATGATTCCTTATGGTACAAAGATCGCTTATATCTTTGTAGGAACTCCCAAATAAAACAAAAGATTCTTTTTGAACTGCAAACTTCTCCTTAGGAGGACACTCAGGATTTTTAAAAACTTACCACAGGGTGAGGAAAGATTTTTTTTGGGATGGCCTTAAATCTGATATTCAAAAGTTTGTGGCGGAACGTTTAGTTTTCCAGCAGAATAAAGTTGAGACAATTAAGACCCCGGGACTTCTACAACCTTTATCCATTCCAAGTCAACGTTGGGAGGAGATTTCAATGGATTTTATCATAGGTTTACCTAAGTCCGAAGGAAAGAGTGTCATCATAGTGGTAGTTGATAGACTTACCAAGTATGCACACTTTTGTGCATTATCTCATCCATTTAAAGCAAGTACAGTTGCTACTACATTTATGGACAGAATTCAAAAGCTACATGGAAGCCCAAAGGTTATTGTGAGCGACAGAGATCCCATTTTTACTGGAAATTTTTGGACGGAGTTATTTTCTTGTTTGGGTACTCAATTAGCTCATAGCTCATCTTATCATCCTCAATCTGATGGTCAAACAGAGATAGTAAATAAATGTTTGGAAGGATATCTTCGTTGTTTTGTATCCGATAAACAAACACTTGTAGAAATTAGCCGAATAAATCACTTATTCACTGAAGATTAACCCGATCATACATCAATTTCGAATTGCATGCATAACACATAACCTTCTTCTACAATTAATTGTCACATGCGGACATGTCGCATACTTCAAGAATCTCCAAGTAGAATTCCCAAATTATTCTCCGTATGTCTAAAAATAGACATAGTCTAAAAATAGACTTTGCGCCAGAATTTGCCTGCGGGCCCACTTAGTGAAGGCGACTTCATTTCACTAAGCTCCATCATCTTGCCGCATTCTCAACAACACAATGGGTCAAGTGGTTACCTCTTGCTGAATGGTGGTATAACACTTCCTTCCATACAGCAACAAAAATGACCCCATTTATGGCACTTTATGGATATCATCCACCATCCATCACATCATATTTAAGGGAAAATTCGAAGGTTCAAGCAGTGGAAGATCACATCGAGCATCAGCAAGAAGTTCTCCAACTCTTAAAGGATAGCCTGAATTTGGCACAAAACCGAATGAAACAACAGGGAGATCAACATTGCAGCGAGAGAAGTTTTGATGTAGGAGATTGTGTATTTTTACGGCTACAACCAACACAGCCAGTGTCCCTGAAAACCATGACCAGAAGGATATGGTCTGCAAAGTCACATGGTCCTTACAAAGGTGTTGAAAATGTCAGGCACTATGGCATAAAAATGGAATCTTCTGTTGCTAAGGATACATCAGACTTTTGTTTCATGTAAAGAGGTTATAGGTGAAAATATTCCAGTTCAAACAATATTGTCAGAACTTGAAGAAGGAGGAAAAATCATATTGGAACCTGAAGCGGTCACGGAAACAAGAACTGACAGCTACAGAATCGATCAATTTCGGAGTATCTCATCAAGTGGAAGAACTTACCCACTGAAGATTCTACATGGGAGGATGAGAATTTTATACAGAAGCACCCAGAGCTACTCAAGCGTTGAGGACAACACTTTTTTGACAGAGAGGGGCATGTTAGGTCTCCATATTACTAGTATAGTCCCTTATTGTTGTTAGTGTAACCCCTTATTGTTATTACTTTACCCTTGTAAACCCCATATTGTTATTATTGTGTCCTTAAATTATTATTGTTAGGTCGGCTAGGATTACATTGTGGCCCCACTAGGATTACATTATGGCCCCACTAGGATTACATTATGGCCCCATGGACTCCTATATATAGAAAGGAGGTTTTGTAAATTGTATCATCGAATAATTGTTCATTTATGTAATGTATTGTAGGTTTCCCCCTCAAAGTGGCTTATTTCTAAGGCATTGATATCTCTTTTCTTCTATTTTTGGAGCTGGTTACACAATAGTTTCTCGGGGTCAAGTATCATTAATTCCATAATCAATGCAATTCCTGGCCTTGAAAACCATGCAAGGCATAAGGCAGGAATGCATTCAACCTATAACTCTGCTTCATAACTCTGTTTCTGCCTTTCGAGGCTTAATGGACGAAAATATTGACTTTAGGGCTGTTTTTTATCTTTAAAATAACTTTGCTGACAATTAATAATAAGTTCATTTGATTTGTATTAATTGTTCAGCTATATTTAGGAAAATATCTATTGTTCTTACAATAACTATGCCTTCTTTGATTTCTGTGAGGCTGCAGGTGTCTTTTGGTAGCTGGAGAGGGTTGGCTTTTGGTGTTGGAAAGGGTTCAATTGGCCTCTGATGTGGCGGTGGAGGCTTCTCGGACTGATAGATTTCTTTGTCTTTCCCTAAAACACCTTTAATTTACTTTATCCTTGTGTTTTAGGTTTGATTAGGCTTAATCTTTGTCTTCAGATCTTCATACTGCCTTTATCTCCTTTAATCACTAGATTGTGTCATTAATCTTCAATAACATGCTTTTAATCCCTTTAGACTGTCACTGATACTCTTTACCGCTTATGTTGACTGTTTCTGGTGCCTTTGCGGGTTTAATGGCGCAAGGGGGTTTAGATCAGGGTTTGACATTGATATTTAATGAAAACCACGTTCTAAACCTTCTCAGGCACTTTCCTCTGCAATTTATGGCTTTTAAAATACCTTCCATGTGCTCTGATAAACCCTGTCTGTAACCGTGTAACAGAGTGGATTCGCGCCGCTTTAAAACCTATAAAAACATGATAAATACATTAAGAAATCCATGTGGGAGTGGGGTATGGAAAAAAGCAATGAAAAACAATGGTAGCAGCGCAAAAACAATGGAAAACCATGACAAAATGGAGAAAAATGGTCTGATGAAGGTCTGGGGCGAGGCGGTTTCTAAACCGTCCTATTACACTGATGGATGATGATCAACGGTCAGGATTTACCAGTGCAGTGGTTTAGACTGAATTAGGCGAAAGAAAATACCTTTAGTGTTAAAACAAATAGTTTAATGTTTGGGTGAACTACAAAGGAAAAAGGTTAAAAGGAATTAAATCA
Source organism: Pinus albicaulis (assembly GCA_034641835.2). Classification (NCBI taxonomy): domain Eukaryota; kingdom Viridiplantae; phylum Streptophyta; class Pinopsida; order Pinales; family Pinaceae; genus Pinus; species Pinus albicaulis. The sequence goes on along the minus strand of CM076584.1, from coordinate 80,377,414 downwards.
GAGGCTTTTGTTGGTGGGCCCGGGGGGCGGAGGAAGAGTGAACGTGGACCGTTGGACCACTGGAGGAGATCAATGGTGGAGATATTCCGGTGAGATCATTTGGAAGTTCCGATGAAAGAAATATGGATGAAGACGCGATATAATATGAACCGTTAGATCAATCAATCAACGGCTAGGATTAAAAGAAGGATTATATCAGGGAGGGTGGTTTTTAGATGAAAACTGCTGGTTTCGCGTGGCTCCAAAGCGGTTTTGAAACTTCTCCAAAAAAACGCGATATGCATCGCTGCCTGAAAAGTGTCCTCCCAAAACTGCTGTCATCACATAATTTTGAAACATTAAACCTCAGACGCAGAAATCACGCCATATGCACCTCAGCCATTGGATGTAGGACGAGGAGATCTGATGGTGCAGGATAGGGCACGATGGGGAAAGATGCGCGGGCGGTAAAGTGAGAAAAGCTAACGGTAGATTAAATATTGATCGTTGGATCTACAGAATGAACAGCGGAGATTTAAAAGAGACAGCGGAGGCAAAGGGGCAAGTGAATGAGTGGGGAAAAGGAGAGCCGTTGGATCTACCAAAATGAACAACTAAGATCTAATAACATTGGAGAAAGGCAGGGGCCAAAACTCCGAGGTTTTGATTTTGCGATTTAGCGCGGACCATTAGATCAAAAGGGGGAATCAACGGTGGAGATTTGATCGGAGGGGAGACGACAGGGGGAAAATGAGAGGAGCACAATTAAATCTGGGCTGTTGGTTCTTGTAGATTCAACAGTCCAGATTAAATCGACAGAGCGATGATGTTGGGCTCAAGAGTGGAGTGCGATGGTGTCTCAACCATCAAATCTGTATGGATGGACGGTCAGGATTTAATCAGGGATCACATATCGGCGGAGACAAGGGATGGAATTTGAAACTTTGCGATTGGCGATCAACCGTTGGATCTACGGATAATCAACGGTGGAGATTGCAGCGGAGGCTGATAGAACAAATGGTCATCGCATCGGAAAATTACAAGAAACAAATGAAAAATGTGATAGCAGACGGCTCTGATTGCGATTAGTGCCACGGGGCTTAGCGCCTGGTCTTGGGCATAGGTCATATGTGGGAAAAGGGGCTAAGGGCTAGGTCGAAAGAGGCTTAAGGCCTCAATGGAAAAAGGGTGTTTTCAAGCCAAAATGAGCGTTTTTAAAGGATTTCTTGGCTTTCGGTAAAGGGGAAAAGGGTGTTTTAAACTTGTAAAAGGGGTTTTTAGAGGCTTAAAAGGATTTTGGAGGTTTTTAGAGGGATATGGAGGCTTAGTGAAAATGGAGGGAAATGAATGAAACTGGGCAATTACAGAGGCCTTTTGAAGCATTCTTTTCACAAAAAAGTGAGGCTTTTTTGATGGAAACAACAGTGAAGATATTTTCAAAGGAAAAAGACACATGGAGGCTTCAAGAATGATATGCTTTCAGAGGAAATGTATCTCTTGAAGACTCGGAAACATTTTAGCCACCTGTTTGCTATGTAAAAAATTTATAGGTGGCTAACAGTGGCTCCACATGGGGATGGCATCTTCTTGAAGGTGTCAAGAATCTCAGAAAATAATATTTGGAAGTAGGCCAGATGCCTGATCTTGAAACATCTCTTCTTTTCTTTAATCAACTGCCACAAACATGATGGATATTAAATCAGCAGAAAACACTTTCCCAAACACTACCTACCCATCCTACTGTCCTAACATTTTTTCTTCAAGGTGCATTTAGACTTGTAGACCTTCTTCATCACTTTTTTTATTATTGAAAGTAGAAGACACTAATCTAATTCTACCATTATTCCTCCATGAGACCAGATTAAATATTTGGCCTCATACCTTCTCTACCTACACTAATATCTGCTAGGATTAAACTATCTAGCAGATTTCTTTCTCTACATTCTAAAACAGAAATTTAAAAACAGTCAAACCAGGATTAGACTGTCTAGTTTGCTGTGGGTCCATGGCATAAAGACAACTGCACATGAACTCAATTTTTTAGGAAATTGAAAACAAAATTGTGAAGGCTGGAAATTGTGAAACTTTTAGAGCATCCTTCTTTCTCTCGTGACTCAGATTTTGAGCTTGTTAGACTCAGTTTTTCTTCTTCATTTCAGCTCTGGTTTTGGGCTTGTTAGAGCTGATCTATCTTCTTTCTTTGCTGGTTCAGGTTTTGAGCATATTAGAATCAACTTCTCACTTTCTTTGGCTCAAGTGTTGGGCTGATTTGAGCCATTCTTTGGAACTTTTAGAGGTTCAAATTTTGAGCTTGTCTGAACCTTTTCCTTTCTCTTTTTTTTTTTATATATTTTTTCTTTGTGTGAAACTGAACAAAGCCATGGTATTTACAATGGAAATGAAAACTTTGAACTTCGAATTTTAGCAGTAATAATGTTTGAGCATCCTGCCATTGACAGGACCCCCAAACAGATCTGTACCATCTAACTCTTGCAGGAAGAATGCATTTGGACCAATGGTGGACTAAATAATGTAAGTACCTTGCCACAAACTGTCAAATTTGCCATGCTTACCCTTATCCTCTCTTCTAGAGTCCCACTTGAGTACCTTGTCTCCAATTTTGAAGTCACAAGCTTTTGTTATTTTTTCAAACAACCTCTTTACGTTCTCCTGCACTTTTTGAGCTCTGTTGTAGACCTCTTCCCTTGTCTGCTGGAGATGTATTGTTTGATTGATCCTCCTTACCATTCTGTCCTCTTCTGACTGTATTTATTGGACTAATTTTATCACTGGTACCCCTAGGCTGGTAGGGAACACTGCATCTGCTCCATAGACTAACTGATATGGAGACATTCCAATGGATTTCTTTGTTGTTAATTTGTCAGCCCATAGAGCATGCTCCAACTTGTTATGCCATGATTTTTTATTCTCTTCAAGCAGCTTCTTGATGATGGTCACCAAAATTTTATTTGATGATTCTTCTAGCCCATTACCTTGAGGGTAATAAGCAGTAGAATGACCAATAGAAATCTGATACTTGTGACAAAAATCAATCATCTTTTTGGAGCCGAAAGCAACAGCATTATCAGTAATAATCTTCTTAGGGTAGCCAAATCTAGATAGGATATGGTCTTCAAGGAATTTTATAATAATAGAAACCATGGCATTCCTAGAAGGGATGGCCTTTATCCATTTTGTGAAATAGTCAGTGGCTGTGAGAATCCATTTGTGCTGGGAAGATGAAGCAGGATGGATTTCCCCTATGAAATCTAGGCCCCATTCTTGAAAAGGAGCTTCAACAATGATTGATTGTAATGGTAAAGGAAGGAGCTTTCTTTTGCCCTAAAAAATTTGGCACTTGTGACAGTGTTGTAGCCGCTACAACACCACCCAAAATTTTGGGTATATTTAAAATTTCGGGTTCCCCCTCTGCTCGCCTAGGAGTTAAAATCTTTCACCTGACCCGTAGTCAACGACATCCCACCGACCTATCCCCAACTCCTCATGAGTTGTCTCATCACCATGACTTGACGCTGTCGCTGCAATCACGCCATATGTGGGATGAATCATCTAGCGTACGCTCGAAAATTCTTACCGTAGTCGCGCCATGTGTAATGAGATTGCCATGCATACGTTTGAATGGAAACCTTTTGTGTATTGACGAGTAAAAGCCCTCCTGCTGTAGGTCATTAAGCATGTTGTTTGAATACTTCCCTTAAGCTTGTTAGTTTCATGTGTTTTATCTGTGGTCATAATTATTGAAGAGTAATTATGATGTTGTAATATTCCACGCAGGTTGACCCCACGGGTGACAAACTCCTTAGTCGTGTCACGACATCAAGGGAAATAAAATTGGGCTCAACGACGAGGCCAAAGTTGCGGAACAGGGGAGGAGCAGGAGCAAACGATCAGTACTGTTAAAAGGGGGATAGTGTGATACATGTTGATCAGAGAGAACCTTCTATGTCACTAATGCAAAAGATTTCTTCACTAGTGCGCACCAGATGCTTAAAAGCGCTCCGTTTGGAAATGGCCAGATCCTGCAGCATACCATCTAAATGTTGATAGGCGCACGCAAAGAAACATATTTCACCACCCTGACCAGTCTAGCCCAAAGTATAGCTCGGTGAACAAAGTGGTCTTAGAAGACTCACATAGAACGAAAATCTCAGTCAAGGTGTTTCGTGTCGAGCAGCAGTGCAAAAGTACACATGTTGGTGTGGCAGGCCAACGGCAGAGTTTTCAATATGTGAGTGCAATTTTGAGAAGCACCATTTATTAAGCCTGAGCTACATGGTGTGGAATTATTCTTGCTGCAAGGGGTATTATGAGGTAAAGTAAATGATCAAATTAAAACAAGGCTCGGAAGCATATGGTTTTAAAACCATAAGTTATCCTGGAGAAAAACCAAGTGATAACATTATAAAAGGCGCACATTCAATAGGTGATGTTGTATATATTAATGCAAGGCGCAAGACCACGTGGTTTCCAAAACTGGTGAGTCAAGACTATATGGAAACATTATGAATGAGCTTAATATTTCCATAGCATATATAATGGTCAAAGGTTTATTTCTTAAAACATGGAGCGGGCGCAAAGGTTTGATAGTGGATGTTTGGAGCAATTTACATGTGTAGCAGTCAATGTTACGTTGGAAACGTGGCGCACAACTACATGCACACGTTGCATGGAGTCAAACCATCCGATGGCATGTTTCAATTTATGTTAAAACATTGGAGGCAGGTATATATATAAGGTGGTCAATTTTACGATTGAAATGATGGAAAACGCGTTGCGTGGAGCCAACTGTTAAATATTTATGTTGCATGGAGCCAACGTAATGGTTGATGTATATACGTGGCAGTCGACTTTTAACTCAAGCATGGAGTGGAGTGCTATAACTATCCTGACATGTTATAACCACGGTTTTAAACGGTGCAAATCACATAGGACTTCACAACTGTATAAGATTTCTGAGCAGACACGTATGACTGTTGTGTTACCATGGGTGCAAGCAGTTTAATGGTGCAGGTTCAATCCACGTGGGGCAGGCATATGACGGTCAACCTTACGGTTGGCGCACACAAGGAGTAGACACGTTGCATGGAGCCAACGTAAATGTACATATATATGCATGGCAATCAAATTTCCAACTTACGGTGAACGTTGGAGTGGATATAACACAACGGTCAAATGTATGATTAAACACGGATCACAGCTATGGCAGAGTTTTATTCTTTAGAGAGGATATATTGTATTTGGTCAAAAGGCATTTTTGAACATGGATTCCAACATTATGCTGGTGGTTTCAACCTATCATGAAACATTCGGAGCAAAATTTACGTTCTACAGTGGCAACATTGTAATGTTGGTGCATTGAAAATAAAAAAAAATCGCAAGATTGAGTTTCCACGGCAACATCACAAAAGAATCGCGCTTTTTAAGTAAGTGTGTAAGGCTATCAATACTGAAAAGGAATGCGAGTAGTTTATGCGTTGCAACTGAATTCCTGCACCGAAAAGCCAGCGCTATAAAAGCATGTTGCGTTTGACACTAAAAAGAGCTATTTTTAAAGGAACAGACAGCAGCCGACTTCTGTAACCCCGACGGCGATATTCCGGGAGAGAATCACTCTTTAAATTTGCTGCGCTGGTCACATTTAGAAAGACGTTATCACTACAGATTCGTTGGGAGCTGATTTTTCGATATTACCACTGCTAACCACGTCTAGTTGTCTCCACAGAGCTAATTTTCGATAATTTCTAAGGCGTTTTTCTTGTACTCTGTCCAGAGGCACTGAAAAACTAGATCTTGCATTCCACGTAGATTCATTCATGGCTGTTTGCAGCACGTTCAATTGTAGGCCCGTGAGGGAAAGATAAGCTCACCACAGAAGAAATGGGCTCACGGAAAGAGCGACCTTTTGATTTATTCTAAATCCACCAAGATAATTCAGAATCCTCTGCATACCTGGTCAGCACGGTCGACCTGCAAAGTTATCTCTGTTAGACAACCTCCGAGACAGTGAGGTCGCTCACAGCATCAACATGCATGCAAATAGAACCCTAAACCATTTCGCTGTAGGCATACATACGTGTAAGAGACTTTTTCGACTCAGAGGAGAAGAAACCACATATAATTAGCCTTGCACAACGACAGATCTGGTTTCTGGAGGTGGGATCGAAGTGCACGAACAAAGAATAGTATTCGAAGCTGCATGCTCTTGTTTTAATGCATGTTGAATGGCGTACGGATTCAACTGTATCGACTCTGTCATGGTCGTAAGATACAGATCCACCAGGAAAAGCGAAACACTCATTTTAACTAGTGAAATAACGACTATGGGACGTTATTTTCGGAGTGGCCAATCCCTCAAATACAACAGATGAGAAATGATCTGTTGCAAGCGCAAGAGTCCCACCTTGGAAATAAATCGAAGATGTTGTATTAAATTTTCTGGGGAAATAGCTTCAAATCTGGTGAATCGAGAACCCCAAGTGGCACCTACGTTGGCCAAATAAACCCCAGTTTGAAGTACGTTGCATTATAACAGAAACTGAGTGCAATGCTAAACCATTGTGGACATGGAAGAAGCGGCATTCCATAAACTGGTAACAGCCACCAAAAAAATTTAAACTGCAGATCTGCATTTGGCACTCAGTCCATAACCATACCAATGGAAATTATAATGATTGAAGAGACTCAGAGAAAGATTTCCCTAGCCATTCTCTCCGACGATTCAGTATTTGACCACACAGGGGTCTAAGTTATTATTTTCATTCTTACAATTGATTAAAATGCCCTTAGCATTATTATTATTCCATCATGAAGATATGTGACCTGTGTTATTTTATTGCAGGAGAAACCACTTTGTTTTCCCATAAGAGCCAAGGTCTTTCCCAGAAAACAAGGGGACATTTTCAAAACAAGTAGATGCTAGAGAAACTCCAAAGAACTCACTGATTTGCCCAAGGTCGCAGGTCGCATATCTGGCTAGGTTGCGAGGTTGCAAATCCCTGGAGGTCGCAGATCTGGCGAGGTCGCATGTCTGCCGAGGTCGCGAGGCCACAAATATCACGAGGTTGCAAGGTCGCATGTGCATCTTTTTTCATGATCCGCGACCTCACGACCCAGCGACCTAGTCGCAAGGTCGCAAGGTCGCATGTGCATCTGTTTTCACGATCCGCGACCCAGCGACCTAGTCGCAAGGTCGCAAGGTCGCATGTGCATCTGTTTTCACGATCCGCGACCCCACGACCTAGCGACCTAGTCGCAAGGTCGCAAGGTCGCATGTGCGGCTGTTTTTATGATCCGCAACCCCACGAGCCAGCGACCTAGTCGCAAGGTCGCAAGGTTGCATGTGCATCTGTTTTCACGATCCGCGACCCCGCGACCCTGCGACCCTGCGACCCAATCGCAGGGTCGCAAGGTCGCACCTTGGAAATTTTCTTACAACCTGCGACCCCGCGACCCAGTCAGGTCACAGGTCACAACAAAAGCTCAGGTCACAGGTCGCAACAACAGCTCAGGTCGCAGGTCGCAGAAAAGACTGGGTCGCAAGGAAGCCCAACGGTCAAGAAGATGAAAAGTCAAGGAAGCCCAAAGGGCAGGTTTCGTATTATAAATACTCCTTCGAGATCTTGTAATAAAGATCTTTTGTTGGGGGACTCGAGCTGAGTACATTGTATTACCAGTAGATTATACATTTAATGATGAATACAAGCATTTTGTAAAATCTCTTTGTGGATCTGGTGTCGTTTTATGTACGAGCACTCATGAGTATTATATTTCAGTTTCTAAACATCTTTAGATTAAGGGAACTATATCTTTAATTCAGTTCACAGTTACATAACAGTTTGCTGAGTATGTTAATGGTGGTTGAGTTATTTCACTTTCTTAGCGAATGATGATGAATTTGTTTATCTGCGTTTGTGTTATCATTTAGAGCTTTTAGGAAGTGAAGGGTGTTCTCGCCATGAGGAACTGTTTCTTTCATGGTCAGAATAGCTTACAGGCATGAACCTAATGAAGTGTTGCTAACACCACTTCCTTCGGTCGTCACGCTTTATTATTTTTCTCTTGCTACCCATAGTGTCGTATGTACATTTAATGCATCAAGCATATGTATTGTATCAGTCGATTAGGTGTGTATTCACTATTTTATTGAGTTTAAGCGAGACCCAAAGCAAAGGAGAAATCAGTGGTAGCCAGACCCACACCCCGGACGGGATCCCTAATCCAAACGGTTCAAGGTCTAATTGGGACCTTTTATCGGGGAGATCCCCTGTTGTTGGTCGGACAGATTTTCCCGTCAACAGAATTGGCGCTAGAAGGAGGGCCAGATGACAAGCTGAGCCCTGAGAGCCTGTAGTTAATCTCATATCTGTAATGGCTCGTTCCCAAATCATTCTCCCGAGATGTTTTTCAGAGTTTTATGAGCCTCGATACTTCATCCCCGATGAACTTATGTATCACTTGTCCCAGTTAAAATTTGATGGTGAAAATTGGGTGTCCATAAACCAACACTTTTTAGATTTCTGTGACTTTGGTGAGTTCTACGAAATTGACGATGAAGGTTTGATTTGTTTGCTTTTCTTCCTCACTCTCGAAGGTCGCGCTAAGCAATGGTGCCACACATTGCCGAAAGCTTCCATCCATTCATTTGAACAACTCGCCAGTGAATTGTGACAAGCTTTTCACAGGTACGATTTGCAAAGTGTATTGATAAAGCTAAATGACATTAGAATGGAACCTCAGGAATCTCTAGACGAATTCTCTATTAGATTTGTTCATTATTGTTTTGAGTTCCCTGAAAGGGATGTCAATTGGAAATGTTTAAATGAACAGTTCAAGTATGTGATTCTCGTTTCTCTTGAACAATTTCAGTTAGATCCTAGTGTTCCCTATGATAACCCGCAAGTTACCGGCTGTTCAGATTTTGTCCCTAACGCTTCGTTGTCCATCTCCTCGAGTCCAGACCACATTCAGGCCTCCAAGGAGAGCGTTGCTATTTGTGACATTCTCACCCCTCCTCCTGAGTTGTCGGGTAGTGGAGTTGTGACCTCAAAAGTCCTGAGCAAGGATAGACACTGGCAAGAGGATAAAGCCTACTGCACTACCTTTGAATATTTCATGCACCATGTCGAATCAGAGCTTGAAAACCCCAGTGACTCATTACCTCCCTCGGTTCATGAAACCTACCTTGAGCCCACTCGGTGTCTCCCTGGACACAAATATAAATCTGATTCGCATACTGATTACGAATCGACTCCTACCCCATAGAAAGTTGATTCCCTTACAAGGCCTTCCAGATCATCGTTTTCTCTAAATGACACAGATGCACGTGTTGAAAATCCTTGTAGGGTCAACACCCCTGCGATTCAATCTTTTCGTTCATTATTCCCCGGTTGGTTTCCCGATCCTGTCACACCAGTAATTTCTTCGAGACATTCAAAATTTCCTTATACTGGTATTGGCGACAATCAAAAGCACGAAGATAGTGTTTCACAATCACAGTTCAAAATCGATGAATCTTTCAGGTCTGATCTTTCTCACTCGGAATCTTTAGACAACCATAGGAGCGATTGTCTGTCTGGGCAACCTCAAGATGCCCTCTTTATTGATCCATCCTAGTCGGTAGCTCTTGGGGAGCCTGACATGCCAGGTACCCAACTCGACCGCATCGATGGTTTTTGCGATCACTCCTTATCTGAAAACATATTCAATCATACCGCTGAGGATTGTCACTCACATCTCTTTTCAGACCATATGGAGACACTAGCATTCGATGATTCACTTTGGGAAGTTTCAAGTACCCATTAGAAAGTTGAAGCGCTTCAGATTCTGCCAACTGTTTCTGAGATGACGATCCCCAAGTACCACGCTCCTCCCAGCATAACTGCGGTGAATCCACCCTACCCTGGCGAATCTAAAGAATATGATATATCGATCTATCAATATGTCAGCACGCAAACATTTGACCAAGTTGATACAAAGCCCACTGACATTTTTCAACTCACCACAATGCATGATCACATCCATTCACCTGTTGATCTCGCCCAACCGTCAAAGTTGGAAAGCCCCTTTCTCGAAGGTCCAGAGTTTGTTCAAGGCAGTGAGGAATTTTAGGATCCACTAAAAGTGGATTCAGATCCTTATACCCTTGACCAAACCCAGAAGCAATCCCGAACTAGGGTTTTCGAAACTAGGGTTTTCGAAACTAGGGTTTCTACGCTTGGATGCGCATGCATCTATAATCCGCCTGGAACTTGCTTATTGTTTCCATTCCATAAAACTGATGGTCCTCAACACCTTGATGAGATTGCTGGTCAACTCGACCAACCCTATCCGGTGGATGTACCTACAAATAGGCCATGGCCTGCCCAACGCCCATCAGACCCGGGACTGTGCCTGAATGATTGTGTGTCATGTATAAATGGTGAGTTTCAAGAACATATTGCTATGTATCAAGATGAGAGTGGGTTTCAACTTGCGCAATCTATTTTGGCATGTTCTTTGGTAAGTATCTATGATCATCTTGCCGTTGCACCTGCTCCTCAGGTAAGTTTTGTTGCTGCTACACTTTTTTGGATATTAGCTCTGGTCCTGATCATTATTGTTCTTGCAGGTCAGGAACTAATGTGGTGGCTACACTGGAAAGCTGATTTTACATAACTCGACCGCATCATTGGTTAAACTAGGGTTTAGGTGTAGGCTAGCTAGGACCAGTTAATAAAAATTTGTCAGTTCAAAGTTTTTAATTAGGTTTACTTGCTAAATTTTTTCTTCATGATTTAAAAGTGTGTTTGTTGTTTTTGTTTATGATTAATATCTTAGGCAACATCATGTTACAAGTATTTTCGTTCATTTCTTTTTCAGTTTGCTTGTTGCTGCATACATAATTACTGCTTGTATTGCACTTCTTTCCCACCTACAACTGGTTAATTTCTCCCACATGGCGTTGCATTGCATCTTGAGCCTCGCCTATTACATTGTGCTCTCTCCCTCACATCATTTTTTTTCATATAACCTGCCACTTCATGAGCCCTCATTGCAACCCTATCACCTCTCGGTTTCGTTTTTCCCCGATTGCTGAAACAGTAACCCCCATTATTTTTGCGGGAGGTTGCGGTGGCTATCTCAAGAGGCAGCTTTCTCTTAGGACCAGTCATCGAAGTCGCATTCTCAACAAGATGCCTGTGAGTCTAAACTTATTTAGCCAGGGATATACGAGCCAGTTTTTGTGGGGGACCTAATGAGTTTGAATGGCCCAATACCCGTAAGCCTAAGTCTTGTGCCCAACATAGTCTTGGACATTTTAATGATCTGTTTTGCGCACTTCGCCTATTCTAGTGAATGGGATGTGAAGGTTTGGCACGAGAGCAAACCTAAATCAGGATATCTTTCAGTTCCTGTAAAACAAGAAACAACCTCTCTTGCTTGTAAAATAAGTCGGGATCCCTCGTCCGCCCACGAAAATAAGTGCCACGAGTAAATGAAAATAAGTGTTGCAAGCACATGAAACAAATAAGGGTAAAGGATCGAGAAAGGCTTCTTGCGCAGAGAGGTAATGCAACGACTCCGTCGGGGTACTGACCAGGCTCGCTGGCAGCGGAGCAACGTTTGTGATTTCTTGAAGTGACTCCGCCGGGGTACTGTCCAGGCCTGCTGGTAGCGGAGAAACACCAGAAACTTACTTTAAAAAAATCCTAAAAATAATAAGCCCATTGCCTTGCTCTTCACATCATCAGCAAGCTACTGGCGTCTGTGAGTTTTCTCTTTGATGTGTTTCTGATTAGCGGGACTTAGTTGAGGCACAAGGATTAGGCATACCTGTAAAGGGCCAAATTAATACAAAGGGTACTCGTGGAAATTGTTCAATATTCCTTTGCATTACTATCCGGAATCAGAATTTTGTTGTGATACTGACAGAGATGCTGGATTCTACCAGTGGTTCGCCATTTTTTGTAGCCGCTACAACACCACCCAAAATTTTGGGTATATTTAAAATTTCAGGTTCCCCCTCTGCTCGCCTAGACGTTAAAGTCTTTCACCTGACCTGTAGTCAACAATATCCCGCCGACCTATCCCCAACCCCTCACGAGTTGTCTCATCACCATGACTTGATGTTGTCACTGCAATCACGCCATATGTGGGAGGAATCATCTAGCGTACGCTTGAAAATTCTTACCGCATTCGCGCCATGTGTAATGAGATTGCCATGCATACGTTTGAATGGAAACCTTTTGTGTATTGACGAGTAAAATCCCTCCTGCTGTACGTCATTAAGCATGTTGTTTGAATAATTCCCTTAAGCTTGTTAGTTTCATGTGTTTTATCTGTGGTCATCATTATTGAAGAGTAATTATGATGTTGTAATATTCCACGCAGGTTGACTCCACGGGTGACAAACTCCTTAGTCGTGTCATGACATCAAGTGAAATAAAATTGGGCTCAACGATGAGGCCAAAGTTGCGGAACAGGCGAGGAGCAGGAGCAAACGATCAGTACTGTTAAAAGGGGGATAGTGTGATACATGTTGATCAGAGAGAAACTTCTATGTCACTGATGCAAAAGCTTTCTTCACTAGTGCACACCAGATGCTTAAAAGCGCTCTGTTTGGAAATGGCCAGATCCTGCACCATACCATCTAAATGTCAATAGGCGCACGCAAAGAAACATATTTCACCACCCTGACCAGTCTAGTATAGCCCGGTGAACAAAGTGGTCTCAGAAGAATCACATAGAAGGAAAATCTCAGTCAAGGTGTTTCATGTGGAGCAGCAGTGCGAAAGTACACATGTTGGTGTGGCAGGCCAACGACAGAGTTTTCAATATGTGAGCGCAATTTTGAGAAGCACCATTTATTAAGCCTGAGCTACATGGTGTGGAATTATTCTTGCTGCAAGGGGTATTATGAGGTAAAGTAAATGATCAAATTAAAACAAGGCTCGGAAGCATATGGTTTTAAAACCATAAGTTATCCTGGAGCAAAACCAAGTGATAATATTATAAAAGGCGCACATTCAATAGGTGATGTTGTATATATTAATGCAAGGCGCAAGACCACGTGGTTTCCAAAACTGGTGAGTCAAGACTATATGGAAACATTACGAATGAGCTTAATATTTCCATAGCATATATAATGGTCAAAGGTTTATTTCTTAAAACATGGAGTGGGCGCAAAGGTTCGATAGTGGATGTTTGGAGCAATTTACATGTGTAGCAGTCAATGTTACGTTGGAAACGTGGTGCACAACTACATGCACACGTTGCATGGAGTCAAACCATCCGATGGCACATTTCAATTTACGTTAAAAAATTGGAGGCAGGTATATATATAAGGTGGTCAATTTTACGATTGAAATGATGGATCAGGTCTATATGAAAATGCGTTTCATGGAGCCAACTGTTAAATATTTATGTTGCATGGAGCCAACGTAATGGTTGACGTATATACGTGGCAATCGACTTTTAAATCAAGCATGGAGCGGAGTGCTATAACTATCCTTACACGTTATAACCACGGTTTTAAACAGTGAAAATCACATAGGACTTCACAACTGTATAAGATTGCCGAGCAGACACGTATGACTGTTGTGTTACCATGAGTGCAAGCAGTTTAATGGTGCAGGTTCAATCCACATGGGGCAGGCATATGACGGTCAACCTTACGTTTGGCGCACACAAGGAGTAGACACGTTGCATGGAGCCAATGTAAATGTACATATATATGCATGGCAATCAACTTTCCAACTTACGGTGAATTTTGGAGTGGATATAACACAACGGTCAAATATATGATTAAATACGGATCACAGCTATGGTAGAGTTTTATTCTTTAGAGAGGATATATTGTATTTGGTCAAAAGGAATTTTTGAACATGGATTCCAACATTTCGCTGGTGGTTTCAACCTATCATGAAACATTCAGATCAAAATTTACGTTCTACAGTGGCAACGTTGTAATGTTGGTGCATTGACAGTAAAAAAAAATCGCAAGATTGAGTTTCCACGGCAACATCACAAAAGAATCGCGCTTTTTAAGTAAGTGTGTAAGGCTATCAATAATGAAAAGGAATGCGAGTAGGTTATGCGTTGCAACTGAAGTCCTGCACCGAAAAGCCAGCGCTATAAAAGCATGATGCGTTTGACACTAAAAAGAGCTATTTTTAAAGGAACAGACAGCAGCCGACTTCTGTAACCCCGACAACGATATTCCGGGAGAGAATCACTCTTTATATCTGCTGCGTTGGTCACGTTTAGAAAGACATTATCGCTACAGATTCGTTGGGAGCTGATTTTTCGATATTACCACTGCTGACCACGTCTAGTTGTCTCCACAGAGCTAATTTTCGATAATTTCTAAGGCGTTTTTCTTTTACTCTGTCCAGAGGCACTGAAAAAACGGATCTTGCATTCCACATAGATTCATTCATGACTGTTTGCAGCACGTTCAATTGCAGGCCCGTGAGGGAAAGATAAGCTCACCACAGAAGAAATGGGCTCACGGAAAGAGCGACCTTTTGATTTATTCTAAATCCACCAAGATAATTCAGAATCCTCCGCATACCTGGTCAGCACGGTCGACCTACAAAGTTATCTCTGTTAGACAACCTCCGAGATAGTGAGGTCGCTCACAGCATCAGCATGCATGCAAATAGAACCCTAAACCATTTCACTGCAGGCATACATACGTGTAAGAGACTTTTTCGACTCAGAGGAGAAGAAACCACATATAATTAGCCTTGCACAATGACAGATCTGGTTTCTGGAGGTGGGATCGAAGTGCACGACCAAAGAATAGTATTCGAAGCTGCATGATCTTGTTTTAATGCATGTTGAATGGTGTACGGATTCAACTGTATCGACTCTGTCATGGCCGTAAGATATAGATCCACCAGGAAAAGCGAAACACTCATTTTAACTAGTGAAATAACGACTATGGGACGTTATTTCCAGAGTGGCCAATCCCTCAAATACAGCAGATGAGAAATGCTTTGTTGCAAGTGCAAGAGTCCCACCTTGGAAATAAATCGAAGATGTTGTATTAAATTTTCTCTGGAAATAGCTTCAAAGCTGGTGAATCGAGAACCCTAGGTGGCACCTGCGTTGGCCAAATAAACCCCAGTTTGAAGTACGTTGCATTATAACAGCAACTGAGTGCAATCCTAAACCACTGTGGACATGGAAGAAGCAGCGTTCCATAAAATGGTAACAGCCACCAAAACAAGTTAAACTATAGATCTGCATTTGGCACTCAGTCCATAACCATACCAATGGAAATTATAGTGATTGAAGAGACTCAGAGAAAGATTGCCCTAGCCATTCTCTCTGACGATTCAGTAGTTGACCACACAGGGGTCTAAGTTATTATTTTCATTCTTACAATTGATTAAAATGCCCTTAGCATTATTATTATTCCATCATGAAGATATGTGACCTGTGTTATTTTATTGCAGGAGAAACCACTCTGTTTGCCCATAAGAGCCAAGGTCTTTCCCAGCAAACAAGGGGACAATTTCAAAACAAGTAGATGCTGGCGAAACTCCAAAGAACTCACTGATCTGCCCAAGGTCGCAGGTTGCATATCTGGCTAGGTCGCGAGGTCGCAAATCCCTGGAGGTCGCAGATCTGGCGAGGTCGCAGGTCGCATGTTTGCCGAGGTTGCGAGGTCGCAAATCTCACGAGGTCGCAAGCTTGCATGTACATCTATTTTCACGATCCGTGACCCCACGACCCAGCGACCTAGTCGCAAGGTCGCAAGGTCACATGTGCATCTGTTTTCATGATCCGTGACCCAGCGACCTAGTCGCAAGGTCGCATGTGCATCTGTTTTCACGATCCGCGACCTCGCGACCCAGCGACCTAGTCGCAAGGTCGCAAGGTCGCATGTGCGGCTGTTTTCACGATCTGCAACCCCGCGACCCAGCGACCTAGTCGCAAGGTTGCAAGGTCGCATGTGCATCTGTTTTAACGATCCATGACCCCGCGACCCTGCGACCCAGTCGCAAGGTCGCAAGGTCGCACCTTGGACATTTTCTTACAACCTACGACCCTGCGACCTAGTCAGGTCGCAGGTCGCAACAACAGCTCAGGTCGCAGGTCGCAGAAAAGACTGGGTCGCAAGGCAGCCCAACGGTCAAGAAGATGAAAAGTCAAGGAAGCCCAAAGGGTAGGTTTCGTATTATAAATAATCCTTCGGGATCTCGTAACAAATATCTTTTGTTGGGGGAATCGAGCTGAGTACATTGTATTACCAGTAGATTATACATTTAATGATGAATACAATCATTTTGTAAAATATCTTTGTGGATCTGGTGTCGTTTTATGTATGAGCACTCATGAGTATTATATTTTCAGTTTCTGAACATCTTTAGATTAAGGGAACTGTATCTTTAATTCAGTTCACAGTTACATAACAGTTTGCTGAGTATGTTAATGGTGGTTGAGTTATTTCACTTTCTTAGCGAATGTTGATGACTTTGTTTATCTGCGTTTGTTTTATCGTTAAAAGCTTTTAGGAAGTGAAGGGTGTTCTCTCCATGAGGAACTGTTTCATTCATGGTCAGAACAGCTTACAGGCATGAACCTAATGAAGTGTTGCTAACAACACTTCCTTCGGTCTTCACGCTTTATTATTTTTCTCTTGCTACCCATAGTGTCGTATGTACATTTAATGCATCAAGCATATGTCTTGTATCAGTCGATTAGGTGTGTATTCACTGTTTTATCGAGTTTAAGCGAGACCCAAAGCAAAGGAGAAATCAGTGGTAGCCAGACCAACACCCCGGACGGGATCCCTAATCCAAACGGTTCAAGGTCTAATTGGGACCTTTTATTGGGGAGATCCCCTGCTGTTGGCCGGACAAATTTTCCCGTCAACAGACAGGAAACTATCATTTTATGGACATCTTGGAAGAGGGTGGGCCAGTAATAGCCAGCTCTAAGGATCTTATTGGTTGTGGTTTTCCAGTAGAGATGACCCCCACACTCTCCTTAATGGAATTCATGCTTGATCCTCTCTGCATCAACTTTAGGCAAACATTTAAGCAATAAACCATTATAATTTTTCCAATATAAACATTCATTTAAAATGCAAGAATTCCTAGCTTTCAAATTTAAAAACCTCACCGTAGTCTTTGATAAATTAGGAGGAGCATTAAGATTTGTTAGCACATACAAGATGTCTGCATACCAAGGTGAGTTTTGGAATTTCTCTTCAACAATGGGAGCAGGAAATCCTTCATGTTCATCCAAGGCATCTACCATGTTAATGTTGAGAGCTTGTAGGTTAGATTCAGCCATTAATTGAGCTAGGCCCCGACCTTTAATGAGTTTTGTGGGCTTGATTTCCAAATCATACTCTGCAATCCACTTACCTCTTTTTCCATCTGGATCTTGTGACAAGATATCTTTTACCACTATGCTAGGCACGTAAGAAATGATGTGAGAATGCAGAATATACACCCTGAAGTCTTTTAAGGCCTTTACTAAGGCATAGGCCTGTTTTTCCATGATATTGTATTTCAAGGGTGCATCTCTTAGTGCCTTGCTAAAAAATGCTATTGGCTGCTCTTGTTTCTCTGGATTTTTCTGCAATAGGAAAAAAACCACAGTATGCTTTGATGCAAAGGGGAAAATGAAGAAATCTTTTGTGAAATCTGGGCTGATTAGAACTGGTGCTCGGGTGAGTGCATGTTTTACCAATTCAAAGGAATTTTTGGCTTCTGTAGTCCACTTAACTCCCACTTCTTTCTTGAGCACATTAGTCATGTTTCTAAGGAGCTCTGCTAAGTTGGGAATAAACCTCCTTAAGCAGTTAATCTTCCCAATGAAGGACTGCAATTATTTTATGTTCCTTGGGTGGCTAATCAGTAGTATTCCCTCAACTCTTTTTGGATCTATTTTAATCTATTTTTCTGATATAATATGGCCAAGAAGTTTACCTTCTTGTAGGCCAAAAACTGTCTTTTTGGGATTTAAAGATAGCCCATACCTTCTGCATTTCTCAAATCTCTGAGGTGCTCTTCATCAGTTTTGGAGTAAACTATTATGTCATCAAGGTAAATTGCAATGAAGTGCCCTATTTCCTTTGAAAATGCAATGTCCATGGCCCTCTGGAAAGTGGCCCCAGCATTCATTAGTCCAAAAGGAATTTTCACATACATGAAATTACCCCAAGGAGTTGTGAAGGTTGTCTTAAGCTGATCTTCTGGGAGTACTAAGACTTGGTTGTACCCTGAAAAGCCATATAACAGAGAAATCCTTTTTGAGCCAACTACCCTTTGTAGGATGTGTTCCATTTTGGGTAAAGGGTAATTGTCTTTTAAGGAAGTTCTGTTTAAATTTCTAAAATCAATGCACAATCTGATTTCTCCTGTCTTTTTCCTCACAGCTACAAGGTTGGATACCCAATCAGAAAACCTAACAAAGACTATGATTCCTGCCTCATACATTTTCTTGATTTCCTTTTCCACTAGAGGCAGTTGTACTGGGTTGATTCTGCGCAGTTTTTTCCTAAAGGGTTTTTGGTTTTCTTTCAAGGGGATTTTATGCTGGCTAATCTCTATGTCATAGGATTTTAAGTCCTCATAACTCCAAGCTAAGACATCAACAAACTCTTTGAATAGATCAATGTATTTTGGTTTGATATGAGCAGACAAAGACTTAGATAGTTTAATCATTTTAGGCTTATCCTTGCTACATATATTGCATTCTTCAACATCTGATTCAGTGTGTTCTATAGTGGGTTTCTTTGCCACATCATTAAAATCGAAAAGGTCCTCTAAGGGTGCTAATCCTTTAGGTATGCTTTTGTCTTTAGACTGCAGCACCTCAATGTCTTCTTTATTTGTTTTCATGTATTCTTCAGTTTGTTTTTCAAATTATTTGGTCAACGTGTTTATTTCTGCATCGGGGGATGGTTTTTCTTCATCAGGGGGCTCTTTATCTAAACATCTTTCATCAGATTTAGAATCTGAATCAGATAATTCAAATTCATTCCTGCAGAGCAATAAATCTTCTAGCTGTTTGTCACCCTAAAAAACCTGCCAATATTTTTCATTATCTAGCACTACAGGTCTATATTTTGTTTGAATAATGATCTGTTTGTCACTAGGTGATTTCTGATATGAACTAGCAGCGCAGGCCAATCCATTTGCAATTATGTTTTGATTCCTAGGAACAAACACAAGCTCATACTCTACAAATTTTTTCAGAAAATCCATGGCATTATTTCTGTATTCCCTTAATCTAGGATGCTTTGCAGTATACTCTCCATTTAGCTATTTGATGACTAATTCTGAGTCCCCCTGGACAACTGTCCTCTTGGCTCCTAGTATTTTCAATAGATGCAATCCTAGGATGAGAGCCTCGTACTCTGCAACATTGTTTGTGCACTTAAAGTCTAGCTTGAAGGCATGGCTCTTAGTATGATTGTTTTTAGCATTGTACAACCATATCCCAGCTCCTGCATTATTTTTAGTGCAAGACCCATCAATGTTGATGCACCATAAGGGATTGTTTGTAGGATTGACATAATTTTCATCCCTAATGTCATTTTCACTGTTATGTTGTATTCTGAGGTCTGCACCATGTTTTTTTGTGTCTTGTTCTTTAGGATTTTCATGGAGTTCAGAGTGATGGGTAATCTGTTGTTTGCAGTATTGGATTTTTTCACTTTGGTCTTTTGTTTCAGCACACTTTTCAAAGGTTTCTCTCTTATTTTCCTCTATATCTAGAGCTTCCATTATGTTAAGATCTGTGGGCTCTATTCCGTTGTTTAAATTTCTGTCTTCTAGCTCTGGCTCATTTGTGCATTCATCGTTGTAAAAGATAAAAGAATCCAGGTCTGTATGGACAGAGTATAGAGGGGAATTTTCAGGTTTTTCTGGGCTGCTAACCATAAACTTCATGTGTGCCTCTCTATATAGTCTTCTAAGCTGGCTAAAGACAGGAATTGTGGCATAAGTCATATCCATTTGCATTGTTCCTTGAAGTTTAGCACCCCATGATCTTGACAACAACATGCCATACTTAGGAGGTACATCAGCCACCACAACATCCATGACCATGCACTTGGCTGGGAATTGAGTCAAATTCACACAAAGATCTTTGATTAGGCCAAGGCACTTCACTCTGCTAGAGTCAAAAGAATATAAATCCTTGTAAGGTCTGGTTATTTCTAGGCCTAGCTTTTCCATTATCACTTTTGGCATAAGGTTGTGTGAAGATCCAGAGTCATGCATAACATTATGCAGGATTTTGTCATGGATACTGAGGCTGACATAGAAAGGAGGAACTACCTGTTAGGTCTCTGTAATTTATTAGCAAGATTGGGAGAGTCCAATCATATAGTTAACATCATTTCAACCAACTTTGGGATTCTAGGATCTAGCCCTCCTGAATCCGGAGAGGGATCTCTCCAATATGTGCAAAGATGGATATTGTCTTTGAAAAGCTTAAGGTAATGATATTAGGCTAGTTATGAAGGCCAAGGGTTTTGTTTTGTTTTGGATGGTTGAGCATGAAATGTTACTTGAGGAGAAAGTCCTAAGTGCAAAAATTTTCAAAAGTGAGAAGTTGCAAGAAAATAGAACAGTTTTGGCAGATAGATAGATAGAGATAACGCTGGTTTTTAGTCCATTGGGCTATGGAGTCATATCTGGACTTTAATTGAACAACAACATCAAGTGTGATCCAAGGGGCAAGTTATCTATACCACAAGATTATTGAGATTAAAATGATGAAATGGAAACATTAAAATGTTGGAGGGGTGGAAACTGATAATAATTTCTCAGAGGATTTATAGTCAGTCCAAACAAGAAAATCCTCTTAAGTAACTGTTTTAAAACCAACCAAGGACCGGGCTAACCATAGACTTCTTGGGCAAGTTCTTATTAAAGCAGCTTAATTGACAAACAATCCAGTAATCCACATAATTACCTTCAGAAAGTATGAAAACACATAAGAAAAACAGAGTGTAACTTAAGATCAGATAAAGTACTTTTAAACCTAGTCTTCTTTCAGTCAACACCAAGGGAAACTTTCAGAATCTGCCTTTGGAGAAAAGAATCTAGGAATCGGGGCAAACCATATCTTCTCTAGTCTAACTTTAATAGCAAATAATGGAAATAACATTCGAGAACAATGTTTGAGCAAACAGAAGGACGAGGGAACGCCAACATTCCTAATTGTTTAAACTGTATTGAATCATTCTTAAATAAAAAAATCTGAAGAAAACATTAAGATAAATATTTCTCAGCCAGAGAAGGTTACTGCTATACAGAAAATCCTAACCCTGTTTAAACTGTTCTTTACAGAGGGAAAATGAACAATATGGCATACATAGAAGGAAAACGATTAACAAAGAAAGAAGCACTTCACCAGTGATAAAGACCAGGATCCCAAGAAACAACTTTTATATTGATGTCAAACCGGTTACAATCTTCAAGTCCAATGTTTCAGTTCAGCAATCATCTTCACTATTCAACCTAACTACTCTAGCGCAAACAGAGCTTCAAGGGCCAGTGAACACTATGTACAAATAGAAGTCTCGAGCTCAAGTGTATTTCAAAGTTCTGCAACCAACAATTTCTCATCTTCTTCTGAGGTATTTATAGAAGGATGAGGAGGTGATCTGAGAAAATATCTCTCAGGATAATTAATACAGTTTCAAAACTTCGTGGCCTTTTGAGGGGCTCGATGAAGAAATTCACAGGTGGAACACTGTATTAACTGTTTACAATAAATATCAAAACTTGGTGGGAGATTTATTTGACTTTGATGCTCTGTACGCTGTGTGGAGTAATTTCTTGGCTGTGCTGGAGGCGAATATCAGATTTTCTTCAATAACTTCGGCCTCTATTTGAATGCTTTGAGGCAACAGGTGGCTCGGTGGTAGCTGAGGAATCAATTTGCCTCAGGTGTGGCGGTGGAGGCTTTCTGTCTGATAAAACACTTTAGGCTTTCCTTTAAACTGTGTTTTAGATTGGGGATTAGGATTTTGATAACTGTCTTAGCCGTAATCCCCATAAAAACTATCTTCAATCTTCATGTGCTGTGCTCTGTCTTCAAAACTGATACTCTTTAACTGTGTTTGAATTAAAACAGTGTCTTGTCGATGTGCAGACCCGCACTGGGCTTTACGGCATCAATACTCATAGAGTACTGACGAAACATGGAATAGAGCCCCGTGAATGGCTTCTCTATAATGAAACGAGGGCATGAGAATCGTCATTCCCAGCCCTTGGCATTTCTTCGTTATACAATGGAAAACCATTTAGAACACCTGCATAAAACACAAAAAAATTAAGAAATCCTGCGGAAAATAGGTCTAAACTGCTTCAGATGGCGGGGGAGGAGCGTAGCCATCGGATAAAAACATCTAACGGTGGAGATCGGCGCAAAACAGAAAAATGAGAGCGGGGAGAAGAAATAAGGCGGGGTGGTTTTGGACCGTCCGATCTGGACACGTGGACGGTCCAGATCTAATCGGAGGATCTCAATCGGGGGTGGCAGGTAAGTGCGTGCGATTGAAACGCAGCGATGCGATTAAGCGCTGGCCGTTGATCTGCAGATCAGATTAACGGCGGAAAGTGAATCGGAGGGTTTTGAAATGGCTGTAAGACTTGCGATCGGAGGGAATAAGGACTGTTGGATAGGCGGGAAATGGACGGCCCAGATTTAATCGGAGGATCGCAATCGGGGAGGTCACACAAAAATATGCGATTGAAACTTTGCGATTGAGCCCTTTGCGATTGAGCGCTGGCCGTTGATCTGAGGACCATATCGACGGCATGGAATGAATCGGAGGGATCGCAAGGGTGTGCGATGGCCGTCAGATCGCTAAACAGATGGACGGTCGGGATCGAATTGGGGATCGGCAATCGGGGGCGGAACAAAAACGCATGCGATTGAAAGTTTGCGATGCGATTGAGTGCAGGCTGTTGGATCAAAGGACTAGATCAACGGTCAGGATTGAATCGGGGAGAAACCCTTGTATTTTATATAAAACCCAAACTTTTGAAATAAACAAAGGTTTTTATGGATCGGGGTGGAAAAACATATATATAAAGCGGACAGGCGCCCGACTGTGGGGCCTTTGGATGTATGAAAATTGATAGGCTCGGGGCTTTATATATAATAAGGGCCTAATCGCAATCGGAATTGCGGGCCTGGTCTTTCCGATCAACCCATTGAAATTTCCCCGATTGCGATTGCGCGATCGGTCTTTTTGATCTAACCATTTTATATTTAACATGTGACTTTGGCTCATTAAATCAAAACTTTGGAAAAGAGGGTTTTTGTAATTTACAAAGGAAAAATGGGTCGGAAATGAAATATTCACAAGGTTTAAGCGCCAAGGGCGGGCTCAGGGTTATATGAAAATAATATGATCGGGGGTCTTAAGCAGCAAGGCTAATCGCAATCGGAACTTTTGGAGTATGGCAAAGACTTGCGTCTTTGATTCTTTTCGATGCGATTAGCACCTTAACGTATTAGCAAGTGGTTCCAGACCCAAAGCGTATGGTGGGGAAGTGGTTTAGGGCTTAGCCCAAGGGGCTTAGGTCCATAGCAATGAAACTTTGTTTTTTTATGAAAAATTTCAAGGTTTTAAATGGATTTGGGGGTTTCGGCACAGCTCAAAAAGAAGTTTTAAACCATGTCAGGAGGATTTTCATGAATGGAAGGAGAAACTTATGAAAATTAGGGAAATAATATGGAGAAAAGGGGGAGTAAATGAAGGTTAGTTATGAGTGGGAGAAAAGGGGAAAATGATGGTTTCTTTAGCAGTTTCTTACAGGAAATCAGCAGAATTAATAGGGAAAGTGATGAAGATTTTGGACAGAGGCATGAGGCCTACAAGGAGTCTTCGAGAGCCAACAAATTTTAGTAATGAAAAATTGTTCCTTGAAGGCTCAAAACAGATTTAGCTACCTTTTGGTATAACAAAATATTATAGGTGGCTAACAGTGGCTCCACTTGGGATGGTGCCTTCTTGAAGGCATCAAGAATTCAGACTTGACTTCTGGGAGGCTGACTAGTTGCCTCATCCATTGGGCTGTCCTTCTGTGATTGAATGATCTTCTCTAAAAACATATTTGGCAGCCATGAAAGCAATGGACCTTTATCAACAAGCTTGCTACCTACCCAATCCTACAGATCTAGCATTTTTTTCTTCATGAGAGTGCACTTGGATTGGCAAACTCTATTCACAACATTTTATTCTTTTGAAAGCAGGAAATCTAATCTATTTCTAATCCTTATTTCTCCCTGAACTCAGATTAAATAGTTGAGCTCAGATATTTCTCTACCTAGTCTACTGTCTGTTGGGATTAAACAGTCCAACAAACTTTCATTCTCTAAATTATACAACAGAAATTTAAAAATAGTCAAGTCAAGATTGAGCTGTTTGACTTGCTATGATCTATGGCATAAGAACAAGCTGCACATAGATTATTATTTGCAGAAAATTAAATCAAAATGGAAGGCTTAAGATCTGAAATTTTCTCATTATGGCCTTCTTTTTCTTTACAGCTCTGGTTTTAATTTTGTTTTGAGCTGTCTCTTTCTTGATATCTGATTCAGATTTTGGCCAAATTAGAACCAGTTTTTCTCTTTTATGACTTAGAAAAATAAAACAGTTTTGAGTCATCTCTCTTTGGAAACTTTGGTTCAGATTTTGAACATGTTTGAACCTTTAATTTCTATCCTAATCTATCTACTGATAAGCCAAGATTAAACAGTTTGGAAAATCAAATTTACTACCTTATCAGCAGAAAATTTAAAAATATTTAGTCAAGATTAGGCTGTTTGACTAACTAGAAGTGTGTTTTGCAGGAGTGGCATTTGAGGTTGCACACTTTCAGATTTATTTCTCTTTTTGGCATGGGGCTGTGCCTTTCTTGTTTTTCATTTCTTCCCTCTTTTCTTTCTTTCTTTGTTTTTGTATTTTTTGATTTTTCATAACTTTGAATGCAACGGTGGATGAAATATTCATAATGAAAAAAAGAAAAAAGAAGGCTTAAAAACATATCATGAATCAAGAGAAGTAATGCTTGAGCATCCTGCCATTGACAGGACCCCCAAACAAATCTGTTCCATCCAGCTCTTGTAAGAAGAATGCATTGTTTCCAGAAACTGAATGAATAGAGTAAGGGCCAAGCCATAGATTGTCAAATTTACCATGCTTTCCCTTGTCTTCCCTCTTTGAGTCCCACTTTAAAACTTTGTACCCAATCTTGAAATTGCTGGCCTTTGTTCTTCTGTCAAAAAGCTTCTTAATGCTGTCCTATTTCTGCAATGTTTTGTTGTACACTTCCTCTCTGATTTGCTGAAGATGAATGGTCTTATTTATTCTTCTGATCATGTCATTATCTTCAGTCTGCAATTCTTGGATAAAATTCATAACTGGTACACCAAGGCTATTAAGAAAGATTGCATCTGTACCATACACAAGCTGAAAAGGTGACATACCAATAGATTTCTTCAAAGTTAATCTGTCAGCCCAAAGTGCATGGACTAGCTTTGTGTGCCAAGACTTTTTATTGTCTTCCAACAGTTTCTTGATTATGTTCACTAAGCTTTTATTGGAAGATTCTGCAATTCCATTACCTTGAGGGTAATAGGCTGTGGAATGCCCTAGTGTTATCTGGTATTTATGACAGAAGTCAACCATTTTCTTTGATCCAAACGCTGCTGCATTATCTGTGATTATCTTGGTAGGACAGCCAAATCTGGAAAGGATATTGGTTTCTATGAACTTTATAATAACTGAATCATTGGCTTGCCTACAAGGAAAGGCTTCTATCCACTTAGTGAAATAGTCTGTGGCAGTAAGGATCCATCTATGCTGGGCAGAAGACGAGGGATGGATTTCACCTATGAAGTCAAGTCCCCACTGTTGAAAAGGAGCTTCAACAGTGATTGGATGCAGAGGAAGGGGTAATAATTTTCTCTTGCCCTCAAACAATTGGCATTTATGAAAAGTAGTTGTCATTTTGTGAACATCAGGAAAAAGGGTGGGCCAATAGAAACCAGCCCTCAAAAATTTGTTGGCTGTTGACTTCCAGTACAAATGGCCTCCACACTCTCCTTCATGAAATTCCTGCTTAACCTTCTCTGCATCAAACTCAAGCAAACATTTAAGCAATATACCACTAGCATTTTTCCAATAAAGACACCTATCTACAATGCAATAGTTTACTGCTTTCAGTTTTAAGAACCTTGCCTTTGTTTTCGATAAACTAGGAGGTGTATTTAAATTAAGCAAAACATAAACGATATCAGCATACCAAGGAGAATTCATAAAATGGTTTTCAATAATGGGAGTTGAGAATTCTTCTTGGCTGTCCAAAGCATTAATCATATTAATATCAAGAACTTCAAAATTGGATTCAGCCATTAATCTAGCTAGACCTTGGCCTTTGATGAGTTTAGTGGGTTTAACCTCTAAATCATATTCGAGAATAACAGCAATCCACTTACCTCTCTTACCATCTGGGTCCTGTGTTAGAATGTATTTAACAACCGAATTAGGGACAAAGGCAATGATGTGTGAGTGAAGGATGTATACTCCGAAGTCTTTCAATGCTTTAACCGAAGCAAAAGCTTGCTTTTCCATAATATTATACTTCAAAGGGGCATCCCTCAATGCCTTGCTAAAGAATGCAATAGGCTGCTCTTGTCCTTGTGGATTTTTCTGTAAAAGGATAGCAGCAATGGTATGTTCTGATGCAAATGAAAAGATATAAAAATCTTTTGAAAAATTAGGGCTTATGAGAAACGGTGTTTTGGTTAATGCTTGTTTCACCAGCTCAAAGGATGTCTTTGCTTCCAAGGTCCATTTTATCCCTTGCTCCTTCTTCAACATGTTTGTGATATTTCTAAGGAGCTCTGCCAAGTTAGGGATGAACCTTCTCAAAAAGTTAATCTTTCCAATGAAAGACTGCAACTCTTTGACATTTCGAGGATGAGAGATCTGCAATATAGCCTCAATCCTCTTTGGATCTATCTTTATACCCTCTTCTGAAATAATGTGTCCAAGAAGCTTACCTTCTTGGAGACCAAATAGTGTCTTCTTAGGGTTTAAAGATATTCCAAACCTTTTTCACTTCTCGAAAACTTTTCTCAAATGTTATAAATGTTATTCATCTATTTTTGAAAACACAGTGACATCATCTAGATAGATAATGATGAAGAAGCCCAATTATTCCGAGAATGCTATGTCCATGGCTCTCTGAAAGGTTGCTCCAGCGTTCATTAGACCAAAAGGCATCTTTACATACATGAAAGTGCCCCATGGAGTAGTGAAAGATGTCTTTAATTGATCAGCAGGGTGAACTAAAATCTGATTATACCTTGAATAACCATCAAGCAACGAAATCCTTTTAGACCCCACCACCCTTTGTAAAATGTGATCCATTTTTGGTAAAGGGTAGTTGTCTTTTAACGAAGCTTTGTTTAAGTCTCTAAAGTTTATACAAAGCCTGATTTCTCCAGTCTTCTTCCTAACGGACACCAGATTAGATACCCACTCAGAATATCTAATAGGGACAATAATGCCAGCCTCATACATTTTCATGATCTCCTTTTGAACCAATGGCAACTGGACAGGGTTTATTCTGCGCAGTTTCTATTTAAATAGTTTTTGGTTTTCTTTAAGAGGGATTTTGTGCTGTATTATTTCAGTGTCATAGGATTTAAGATCTTCGTAACTCCATGCAAAAACATCAGAAAATTCTTTGAACAGCTCTATGTATTTGAGTTTAATGTGAGCTGGCAAAGTTTTGGACAGTTTGATCATTTTCGGTTTTTCCTCATTGCCTATATTGCACTCCTCTACTTCAGTCTCTACAGGTTCCAGTTTTGGTTTATTGGCCACATCGTTAAAATCGAACAACTCCTCTAAAGGTGTTAGACCACTCGGCAAATTTTCATCTTTAGAATGCATAGTTTGTAATTCTTCCGTTTCTAACTCTGCACTTAATTCTGTTTTGCTCCTAAGTTTGCTAGACAATAGGTTAATATTGGCAGGTTGAGGAGACGATTCTTCTTCACTAAGAAAGTTTTCTTCACTGCAGTCTGTATCATAATCTGAATCTGAACTGTGCAGTTCGAACTCATTTCTAAATTGCATGAAGTCTTCTATTTGTTTGTCATTGTCAAACACTTGCCAATATTTTTTGTTATCAGGCACTGCCGGTCTAAATTTTATCGGAGTTGTGTTGTCTCCAGTCCCATATGGCGTTAGACATGTCCTGGCCGCAAAAGCTAAATTGTGGGGCATAATGTTCTTTTTCCTTGGGATGAAACTCAGGTTTGACTCCTCAAATGTTGTCAACAGATCAATGACATCATTCCGATAGGCTCTAAGTCTGGGATGATTCGCATTATACTCCCCATTGACTTGCCTAATGATTAACTCAGAATCCCCGTACACATTAATTCTTCTGGCTCCTAATTTCTTCAAGAGATGCAAGCCTAAGAGAAGGGATTCATATTCTGCTATGTTTTTGGAACACTGAAAGTTTAATTTGCATGAGATGCATTCTGTGTGGTTGTTTTCAGTGTTAATGATCCAAACCCCTGCACCAGCATTATTTCTAGTGCATGACCCATCAAAATACATACTCCATAAAGGACTGTCTTCGGTTTTGTCTGTTTGGCGATTGTCCTTTTTAACTATGGTGCCTTCTGACTGTTCATGATTAGCAGCACCCAATTGAATTTGTTTTGACTCCTCAAATTCTTCAATAGATTGAGGGAGGATGTCAGAAATGTTAGGGGTATTTTCTGGGTTGTTAAGTCCTAAAAATAATGGACTCATAACCGGTAAATCAAGACCTATGCTTTGTTTACTAATGTTTTCACATGTGGAAAACTGTTTGGACACTTCTGTGTTATTACACTCTTCTTCCCTGTCGGCCTTTAATTATGTTAAAGTGACTTGCTCACTAGGAGTTTCATTGTTAAACATGATAAAAGAATCAAGGCCTGTATTGACAGAATATATAGGAGAGTTTCGTGGTCTGTCTTGACTTGTAACCGTGTATTGCATATGAGACTCCTTGTAAAGTCTTCTGGTCTGATTGAAAACCGGGATGGTCGCATATGTCATGTCCATCTGCATAGTCCCCTGTAACTTAGCTCCCCAGGATCTTGATAATAGCATTCCATACTTTGGGGGGACATCGGCCACAACAATGTCCATGAGTAAACATTTGGCTGGAATCTGGGCTAGGTTAACACAGAGGTCTTTGATCAATCCTAGACATTTTACTCTATTTGAGTCAAAGGAGTATAGGTCTTTGTAGGGTCTGGTAATTTCTAAACCAAGGCTCTCCATCACGGCTTTAGGCATTAAATTATGAGAAGCCCCGGAATCATGCATAGCGTTGTGTAGAATTTTGTCATGAATGTTCAAACTCACATAAAAGGGAGGAACTGGTCCTTCTTGAAACTTCCCTTCAATCTTAGGGCCAAAAATCAACTCTGGTAGGTCGTCACTAAGATTAACTGTATCTCCATTTTCCTCTATATTTAAAGCCTTCAAAATTTGGTTCCTATATACATGTTGGGAAGCTAACTCAGTTAATGGAACAAAGATTTTGATCTTTAAGATTTCTTGTTCAAGGCTGAAAGGGGTTTGATTCTTTGAAGCACTTGTTTCAACCTTATTAGCTGTCACTCTATCAACAATTACAGCTTGCTGATTTGTTTTACTTGACACAACTGTTGTAGAA
This sequence comes from Pinus albicaulis, assembly GCA_034641835.2. Lineage (NCBI taxonomy): Eukaryota > Viridiplantae > Streptophyta > Pinopsida > Pinales > Pinaceae > Pinus > Pinus albicaulis. The sequence continues at coordinate 80,347,688 of CM076584.1, read as the reverse complement.
GGAGTACTAGCTGAAGTGTTAGTACTGCTGATGTCTTCACTTTGTTTTTCAGAATTTTGAGTGTTTTTCTCCTTATCCTTATCAGAATTAACAGCCAATGTTTTGTCTTTTTGTTTGGCTGTTTTGGGTTTAGCTGCGGTGCTGCTTTGAGAGGATTTGTCAGAGGTTTGGGTGTTGGGGGCTTGTTGACTGGTCTTGCTTCTAAGGTCATATTCTCTTTGAGGTTCTATGACGACATTTTCCATGTCCTGATAATAATTTTCATTATCATCTCTTTTGTCGTCGTAAGGTGTGTAAAGACCTTGTTTATTATCATAATGAACCTCAAAGTCATCATCCTCTTCCCCAAACATGTTGATATCCTCTTCCTCTGTTATGTTTTCTGTTTCTTCAACCTCACTTACATAGTTTTGATGAAAGGGAGGGGTGATCTGTTGATCATCTTCCCTGGGTGTGTTTGGAGGTTGGTTCCTTCTAACATTCTGATTCTGGTTCCTATTTTGAGGAGCAGTTAGATTTTGATTTGCTTGTGCTCTCTTAATTATGCTCATCTCTTTCATCATTTCTTCCATCATTCTCTCCATTTTTGAGTTGGAAGTAGAAGGTGTGGATTCCTCTCTAAAAGATACTCTCTTCTCGCTCTTCATTCTTGCTCTTTTCTCCATCAAGTTCACTTCCACAGAAAGAGCACCCCTTTGCATGTCTTCAAGGGTCGTAAAAACTCTTTCTCTGAGTGAATATGTCATGTCTGGATCAAACCCTTCAGGAAATTTGTTTAAAGCTGAGCCCTGAGGAGGTTTTAGTTCAGGGGAAAGTGCATTATACACGCTGTTAAATTTGGTACAATAAGCTTGTACACTTTCCCCAGGGTTCCTATGGAGATTGTTGTAATCAGCAAGGACTTGGAGAGGATTCTTTCTCACTTCCCACTTGTTTAAGAATGTTTGATGGAAGGCTTGGAGATCGTTAATACTATGGGGGGTTAAACCTTTAAACCATTTTCTTGTTTCTCCCCCCAAACTTTGAGCAAATAGTCTCAACTTGACAGAATCATCATCAATTTCGTTTCTGTCAAAGTAGTCATTCATCTTGTCCACATGTTGAGATGCTGTTATAGTATTGCTAGCATCATACAATGGAATTTTGGACTGATAGTCCTGTGGAATATTGACTAATGGTACAGGAAGGAATAAGGGAGCATACCATGCTACCATGATAGGTGGTGGATTTACAAGAGGAGGTGTAGGTTGAAGTGGAGTGGTTTGAACAGTGGATGAAAGATGAACAGAAGTGGATGGAACAACAGTAGATTGCTGAGCTGATATTGGATGAGAGACACCTAGATTATGTAGAAAATGTAAATCAGGAGGTGTTGATTCTCTATCCCCAAGAGGTTCACCTTTTTCTGGGGATGAATGTGAAGACTCATAATCTAACTGATCTAAATCACCAAATGACCTAGTCCTAAATGGGTTCACTAAGTCAGTTTGTGATTGTTGCAGAGCTGAAAGATTTTCAGGGACTGAATTAGCTCTCAAGGGTGATCTGAAAATAGTTAATAATTTAACCTTAGGAGACTTCCAAAGGATACTTTCTGGATTATCAACTATCTCAGGTGGGTTAGGGTCTAGATGGGCTCTAGTGTGAATCTTTTTAGAAGCCACTATGCTATGTTGTTTAGACCTAAAAAAAGAAAAGTTCAACCAGATATGACAATCTTGGAGAGGTTAACCAATCTGTTTTTACGATTTTAAATCCCACAGTCCTCTAACTGAGTTTGAATGATTTTATAATGATAAGGGTTCTTCCCAGTGGAGTCTTAAGGTCTGCTAGGATTGTGGAGTCGCCAAGTGGAAATTTTTAGCTCCTTTCAGAGGTAAAAGGTCTTATGGTCCACCACCATGTTTATTTAATTCAAATCTGAAATATTTTTAGGTTTTTCTAAGTCATTTTTCAGTTTTGTGGTTGTTAAGAATATCCTAACTTTGTTTCAAAACTTAGCTAAGGTTGCGAGACAAAGGCAGTCTACTCTTATGGCTAAGCCAACTGATTTTTCAAGGTTAGATGAAGTCTTAAGAGAAACCTAGGGTTTACCTAGTTTGTCACTGATTCAAACAAGTTTCATCATAATTACCTATATTAGGCAGTGCTTGAAAAGGCTGCTTTTTACTCTCAAAGTGTTCTTGAATAAAGGGTTTTCTGAGGTATTAGAAACACTCAGTCCCCAGCGGAGTCGCCAGAAATGTTAGGTCTCTGTAATTTATTAGCAAGATTGGGAGAGTCCAATCACAGAGTTAACATCATTTCAACCAACTTTGGGATTCTAGGATCTAGCCCTCCTGAATCGGGAGAGGGATCTCTCCAATATGTACAAAGATGGATATTGTCTTTGAAAAGCTTAAGGTAATGATATTAGGCTAGTTATGAAGGCCAAGGGTTTTGTTTTGTTTTGGATGGTTGAGCATGAAATGTTACTTGAGGGAAAGTCCTAAGTGCAAAAAGTTTCAAAAGTGAGAAGTTGCAAGCAAATAGAACAGTTTTGGCAGATAGATAGATATAACGCTGGTTTTTAGTCCATTGGGCTATGGAGTCATATCTGGGCTTTAATTGAACAACAACATCAAGTGTGATCCAAGGGGAAAGTCATCTATACCACAAGATTATTGAGATTAAAATGATGAAATGGAAACATTAAAATTTTGGAGGGGTGGAAACTGATAATAATTTCTCAGAGGATTTATAGTCAGTCCAAACAAGAAAAGCCTCTTAAGTAACTGTTTTAAAACCAACCAAGGACAGGGCTAACCATAGACTTCTTGGGAAAGTTCTTATTAAAGCAGCTTAATTGAAAAAAAATCCAGTAATCCACATAATTACCTTCAGAAAGTATGAAAACACATAAGAAAAACAGAGTGTAACTTAAGATCAGATAAAGTACTTTTAAACCTAGTCTGCTTTCAGTCAACACCAAGGGAAACTTTCAGAATCTGCCTTTGGAGAAAAGAATCTAAGAATCAGGGCAAACCATATCTTCTCTAGTCTAACTTTAATAGCAAATAATGGAAATAACATTCGAGAACAATGTTTGAGCAAACAGAAGGACGAGGGAATGCCAACATTCCTAACTGTTTAAACTGTATTGAATCATTCTTAAATAAAAAAATCTGAAGAAAACATTAAGATAAAGATTTCTCAGCCAGAGAAGGTTACTGCTATATAGAAAATCCTAACCCTGTTTAAATTGTTCTTTACAGAGGGAAAATGAACAATATGGCATACATAGAAGGAAAACGATTAACAAAGAAAGAAGCACTTCACCAGTGATAAAGACCAGGATCCCAAGAAACAGCTTTTATATTGATGTCAAACCAGTTACAATCTTCAAGTCCAATGTTTCAATTCAACAATCATCTTCACTATTCAACCTAACTACTCTAGCGCAAATAGAGCTTCAAGGGCCAGTGAATACTATGTACAAATAGAAGTCTCGAGCTCAAGTGTATTTCAAAGTTCTGCAACCAACAATTTCTCATCTTCTTCTGAGGTATTTATAGAAGGATGAGGAGGTGATCTGAGAAAAGATCTCTCAGGATAATTAATACAGTTTCAAAACTTCGTGGCCTTTTGAGGGGCTCGATGAAGAAATTCACAGGTGGAACACTGTATTAACTGTTTACAATAAATATCAAAACTCGGTGGGAGCTCTATTTGACTTTGATGCTCCGTACGCTGTGTGGAGTAATTTCTTGGCTGTGCTGGAGGCGAATATCAGATTTTCTTCAATAACTTCGGCCTCTATTTGAATGCTTTGAGGCAACAGGTGGCTCGGTGGTAGCTGAGGAATCAATTTTCCTCAGATGTGGCGGTGGAGGCTTTCTGTCTGATAAAACACTTTAGGTTTTCTTTTAAACTGTGTTTTAGATTGGGGATTAGGCTTTTAATAACTGTCTTAGCCGTAATCCCCATAAAAATTGTCTTCAATCTTCATCTGTTGTGCTCTGTCTTCAAAACTGATACTCTTTAACTGTGTTTGAATTAAAACAGTGTCTTGTCGATGTGCAGACCCGCACTGGGCTTTACGGCATCAATACTCATAGAGTACTGACGAAACATGGAATAGAGCCCCGTGAATGGCTTCTCTATAATGAAACGAGGGCATGAGAATCATCATTCCCAGCCCTTGGCATTTCTTCGTTATACAATGGAAAACCATTTAGAACACCTGCATCAAACACAAAACAATTAAGAAATCCTGCGGAAAATAGGTCTAAACTGCTTCAGATGGTGGGGGAGGAGCGTAGCCGTCAGATAAAAACATCTAATGGTGGAGATCGGCACAAAACAGAAAAATGAGAGCGGGGAGAATAAATAAGGCGGGGTGGTTTTGGACCGTCCGATCTGGACACATGGACGGTTCAGATCTAATCGGAGGATCTCAATCGGGGGTGGCAGGTAAGTGCGTGCGATTGAAACGCAACGATGCGATTAAGTGCTGGCCGTTGATCTGCAGATCAGATTAACGACGGAAAGTGAATCGGAGGGTTTTGAAATGGCGGTAAGACTTGCGATCGGAGGGAATAAGGACCGTTGGATAGGCGGGAAATGGACGGCCCAGATTTAATCAGAGGATCGCAATCGGGGAGGTCACACAACAATATGTGATTGAAACTTTGCGATTGAGCCCTTTGTGATTGAGTGCTGGCCGTTGATCTGAGGATCAGATTGACGGCATGGAATGAATCAGAGGGATCGCAAGGGTGTGCGATGGCCGTCGGATCGCGAAACAGATGGACGGTCGGGATCGAATCGGGGATCGGCAATCGGGGGTGGAACAAAAACGCATGCGATTGAAAGTTTGCGATGCGATTGAGCGCAGGCCATTGGATCAAAGGACTAGATCAACAGTCAGGATTGAATCGGGGAGAAACCCTTGTATTTTATATAAAACCCGAACTTTTGAAATAAACAAAGGTTTTTATGGATCGGGGTGGAAAAACATATATATAAAGCGGACAGGCGCCCGACTGTGGAGCCTTTGGATGTATGAAAATTGATAGGCTCGGGGCTTTATATATAATAAGGGCCTAATCGCAATCGGAACTGCGGGCCTGGTCTTTCCGATCAACCCATTGAAATTTCCCCGATTGTGATTGCGCGATTGGTCTTTTTGATCTAACCATTTTATATTTAACATGTGACTTTGGCTCATTAAATCAAAACTTTGGAAAAGAGGGTTTTTGTAATTTACAAAGGAAAAATGGGTCGGAAATGAAATATTCACAAGGTTTAAGCGCCGAGGGCGAGCTCAGGGTTATATGGAAATAATATGATCGGGGGTCTTAAGCAGCAAGGCTAATCACAATCGGAACTTTTGGAGTATGGCAAAGACTTGCATCTTTGATTCTTTCCGATGCGATTAGCACCTTAACGTATTAGCAAGTGGTTCCAGACCCAAAGCGTATGGTGGGGAAGTGGTTTAGGGCTTAGCCCAAGGGGCTTAGGTCCATAGCAATGAAACTTTGTTTTTTATGAAAAATTTCAAGGTTTTAAATGGATTTGGGGGTTTCGGCACAACTCAAAAAGAAGTTTTAAACCATGTCAGGAGGATTTTCATGAATGGAAGGAGAAACTTATGAAAAGTAGGGAAATAATATGGAGAAAAGGGGGAGTAAATGAAGGTTAGTTATGAGTGGGAGAAAGGGGAAAAATGATGGTTTCTTCAACAGTTTCTTACAGGAAATCAACAGAATTAATAGGGAAAGTGATGAAGATTTTGGACAGAGGCATGAGGTCTACAAGGAGTCTTCGAGAGCCAACAAATTTTAGTAATGAAAAATTGTTCCTTGAAGGATCAAAACAGATTTAGCCACCTTTTGGTATAACAAAATATTATAGGTGGCTAACACTGCCCCTTCATGAAATTTTCCTTCAATTTTTGGGCCAAACAAGAGAGCTAGTTGATCATCATTTAAATTGACAGTGTCACTGTTTTCTCCTAAGTTTAAAGCTTTCAAAATTTGACTCTTATATACATCTTGGGTGGCCAACTCAGTGAGGGGAACAAATTTTTTAATTTTGGCTATTTCACTCTCCAAACTGAAAGGAGATTGACTCTTTGAGAGGTTTAATTCTGTCTTGTTGGACACAGCTTTATTAGCAAGATCAACTTGTTGATTTTCAATATGTACAATGTTTGAAGCTGTTTTATTAGGAGCATTAGCTGCAATGCTAGTGATGATATATTCTCGACTTGATTTGTCATTGGTTTGGGTGTCCTTATCTTTGTTTTTACCAGAATTCTTAGCTGCTGATTTACTGCTCTGAGTAGTCACTTTAGAGTCTTTTCAGGTCTTTTCTTGATAGTGATTTCAGAGGCTTTTGGTTTGGGGTTATCTATGTTCTTTTTACTTCTGAGGTCATATTGTTCTCGGATCTACATGATGGCATTCTCGAACCCTAACCTATAATCCTCAGTTTCAAACGCTTCCTCGTTCCAATGTGAATTTGAGGTATGATTATCTTCTGTGGAAAAGGTGTAATCTTGTTCATCCACTTCCACCATGTTTATGATAGTTCCCTTTGATTTTTCTATTATCCCTTCATCCTCATTAAGAAAATTCTCTTGGAATGGGGGTATGACTTGTTGATCAGAGTCTCTTTGTCTATTTGGGGGATTGTTTCTCATATAGTTTTGGTTCTGGTTTTGATTTTGGTTTCTGTTCTGATTATTGACTTGAATGACCATTTTCTCCATCATTCTTTCCATCATCTCCATGTTTTTGGCTAGACTATCATATTTGGAATCAGATGAAGAAGCTGTGCTGTCATCCCTGTAGGTTACCTTTTTCTCAGCCCTCATCCTAGCTCTTTTTTCAATCAATTTTTCCTCAACACTCATTGCTCCTTTCTGCATGTCTTCTAATGTGTTGTAATCTCTCTCCCAAATCTAGTAGGCCATATCAGCATCAAAGCCTTCAGGGTATTTCACCAAGGCCATCCCTTGGGGAGGTTTCATGTGTGGTGGAAGAGCATTGTAGACACTGTTAAATCTAGTAGAGTAGTCCTGGACACTCTCTCCTTGATTTATTTTAAGATTCTTATATTCTGATAGGATTTGGAGAGGGTTGCTTCTGACTTCCCATTTGTTTATAAAATTTTGAAGTAAGGAGGGGAGATCATTGATGCTATTAGGAGGTAAGCCTTTAAAACACTTCTTCACTTCTCCTCCTAAACTCTGAGTGAATATCCTCATCTTAATTGTCTCATCCTCTATTTCCATGTAGTCAAAGGCATCTTCCATCCTATCTACATGGTGTTGAGCTATAGTATATTTTTTCCCAGCGAAATGAGGAATTTTAGACTGATATTCATTGGGTAAAGGAGCTAAAGGTTGTGGTAACACTAAGGGAGCATACCATGCTACCATGATGATGTTTTGTGGAGGTAAAGGATGGGCTTGAGCAGCAGGTATATGAATGCCATAAATGCTAGGACCAGTAGCAAACCGTTGAGAAGATCTAGGGTGAGAGAGACCCAAGTTATGAATGAAATGTATATCAGGAGGTGTGGATGGAGGGGTTTCTCTGCTACCAATATGCTGATCACTATGAGGAGGTGAGTTTGGGAGCTCAAATTTTTTCTGATCTAAACTACTGAATGACTTAGTTCTTAGTGGATTGCTTGGTAAGTCTAAATCAAACTGAGTTTCTGATAAAGCTGTAAGGTTTTCAGGTGCTAAATTAGCTCTATGAATTTGTTTGACAATATTTGGGTCCCTATATGAAGAAGGTTTCCTAAGAATACTCTCAGGGTTGTCCACTATTGCAGGGGGGTTTGGATTAGGATAAGCTCTGGTATGGATTGTTCTTGAAGCTAGTATGTGTAACAATCTCAACGAAGAAGGTTGGCCAGATATGACAGTCTTTAAGAGGCAAAATATCTTCAAACAAAGAAGCTTAGTCCTATGTGTTTCCTTTAAAATGGATGATGTTGTAATGAAACTAGTCTCCCAGTGGACTCTTGTGAAAGCAAAGACAATCAACAGGCCTACTGATCACCAGTGGAGTCTTTTGATCATTCAAGAACTGTGGAGTCGCTAGGTGGAAGGTTTAAAGTGTATTGAAGGAGATTTACTGTCCACCACAGTGATTTACTACCAAACTTAGGCTAATATGGTCTTGTTCCCCAGTGGAGTCGCTAGAATGTTAGGTTCTCTGTAATTTGCAAGTTTGGAAAATACAAACTACAGAGCCTACATATGAACCACTTTGGGATTCTAGGATCTAGCCCTCCTGAATCCAGAGAGGGATCTCTCTATGAGTGTGTTTAAAGATGTGATCTTTAAAGCTTGAAATGTGATATTAGGCTAGTTATGAAGAGCATGGGTTTTGTTTGATTTTTTGTTTTGGTTGGGCACAGACATGATGAAGGTGAAGGCAGTTTAAATGAAGGGTGAAGGTGTATGCAAGTGAAGGGATGATTCAACTGATAAGATAGGTAAAAAGCAGCTTCAGTCCATTGGGCTATGGAGTCATAAGAGGATTTAATTGGACAACAAGGTTCAAAAGTGATCCATGGGGCAAGTCATCTATGTCAAAGGATCTATTTTTAGTTGATTTTATGGAATGAAACAAATGGGAAATGGAGAGCACACAAATGAGGAACAAATAACAACCTAAGATCAAGTAATTACTTTGAAACTATCCTGCTTTGGCATGCACTTAAGGAAAAAACATAAAAGTAATCTAAGATCAGGTAAGCACTTCGAAACTAGCCTGCATTGATGTACTTTCAGTAGAAAACATTTAAAACACTTAGAATAGCTTAAGATCAAGTAAGGACTTTGAACCTATCTTGCTTTTAGCATATTCCATGGGAAAGGGAAACTTTCAAAGGAGGAAAACATAGAAATAAAGCTTATCAGTGAGAGTAGGGTACTGTTTAGAGTAAATCCTAGCTCTGTATTTGTTGTTCTTTATTAGAGAAAGTGGACAGAATTAAAACACAAAGAAAAATAGCAATTAACAGTAAGAAAACACATCACCATTGACATAGACCAGGATCCCATAAATCAGCTTGTATTTGATGTTCAAACCAGTTACAATCATCAAGCCCGATGGGTCTCTACAACTTCAAACTTCTCATTTCAGCTTATGTATCTTCAATTGCAAATAGGGCTTCAGTAGCTTCAAAAAAATATTAACATGCAATTAGATATCCAGAGACCAACCATTACAATGTGCTCCTCAAGGAGAATTTATAAGAAAATCAGGAAGTGGGAGAGTTTCTAGGGGTCAAGTATCATTAATTCCATAATCAATGCAATTCCTGGCCTTGAAAACCATGCAAGGCGTAAGGCAGGAATGCATTCAACCTATAAATCTGCTTCATAACTCTGTTTCTGATTTTCGAGGCGTAATGGACGAAAAAATTGACTTTAGGTTCTTTTTTATCTTTAAAATAACTTTGCTGATATTTAATAATAAGTTCTTTTGATTTGTATTAACTGTTCAGCTGTCTTTAGGCAAATATCTACTGTTCTTGCAATAACTAGGCCTTCTTTGATTTCTAAGAGGCTGCAGGTGTCTTTTGGTAGCTGGAGAGGGTTGGCTTTTGGTGCTGGAGAGGGTTCAATTGGCCTCTGATTTGGCGGTGGAGGCTTCTCAGATTGATAGATTTCTTTGTCTTTCCCTAAAACACCTTTAATTTACTTTATCCCTGTGTTTTAGGTCTGATTAGGCTTAATATTTGTCTTCGGGTCTTCAAACTGCCTTTATCTCCTTTAATCACTGGATTGTGTCATTAATCTTCAATAACATGCTTTTAATCCCTTTAGACTGTCACTGATACTCTTTACCGCTTCTGTTGACTGTTTTTGGTGCCTGTGCGGGTTTAATGGTGCAGGGGGGTTTAGATAAGGGTTTGACGCTGATATTTAATGAAAACCACGTTAAAACCTTCTCAAGCACTTTCCTTTGTGATTTCTAGCTTTGAAAATACCTTACATGTGCTCTGATAAACCCCGTCTGTGACTGTGTAACAGAGTGGATTCGCGCCACTTTAAAACCTGTAAAAACATGATAAATACATTAAGAAATCCATGCGGGAGTGGGGTAGGTTGCTTTAGAGGCTTGTGGAGTATGGAAAGAAGCGATGAAAAAAAATGGTAGCGGCGCAGAAACGGTGGAAAACCATGACGAAATAGAGAAAAATGGTCTGATGAAGGTCTGGGGCGAGGCAGTTTCTGAACCATCCGATTAGATTGATGGATGATGATCAACGGTCAGGATTTATCGGTGCAGTGGTTTAGACTGAATTAGGCAGAAGAAAATACCTTTAGTGTTAAAACACAAAGTTTAATGTTTGGGTGAATTACAAAGGAAAAAAGGTTAAAATGAATGAAATCAGAGGCTTTTAGTGGTGGGACCGGGGGGCGGAGGAAGAGTGAACGTGGACCGTTGGATCACTGGAGGAGATCAAAGGTGGAGATCTTCTGGTGAGATCGTTTGGAAGTTCCGATGAAAGAAATAAGGATGAAGACGCGATATAATATGAACCGTTAGATCAAACAATCAACGGCTAGGATTAAAAGAAGGATTATATTGGGGAGGGGTGGTTTTTAGATGAAAACTGCTGGTTTCGCGTGGCTCCAAAGCGGTTTTGAAACTTCTCCCAAAAAACGCGATACGCGTCGCTTCCTGACACGTGTCCTCCCAAAATCGCTTTCACCGCGTAATTTTGAAACATTAAATCTCGGACGTAGAAATCATGTGATATGCACCTCAGCCATTGGATGTAGGATGAGGAGATCTGACGGTGCAGGATAGGGTGCGATGGGAAAAGATGCGTGGGCGGTAAAGTGAGAAAATCCAACGGCAGATTAAATCCTGACCATTGGATCTACAGAATGAACGACAAAGATTTAAAAGAGACAACAGAGGCAAAGGGGCAAGTGAATGAGCGGGGGGAAGGAGAGCCATTGGATCTATCAAAATGAACGACTGAGATCTAATTGCATCAGAGAAAGGCAGGGGCAAAAACTCCGAGGTTTTGATTTTGCGATTTAGCGCGGATTGTTGGATCAAAAGGGGGAATCAATGGTCAAGATCCAATTGGAGGGGAGACGATAGGGGGAAAATGAGCAGAGCGCGATTAAATCTGGGCCGCTGGTTCTTGTGGATTCAACGGTCTAGATTAAATCAGCGGAGCAATGATGTTGGGCTCAAGAGCGGAGTGCGATGGTGTCTCAGCCATCAGATCTGTATGGATGGACGGTCAAGATCTAATCTGGGATTGCAGATCGGCGGAGACAAGGGATGGAATTTGAAACTTTGCGATTGGCGATCAGCCGTTGGATCTGTGGATAATCAACGGTGGAGATTGCAGCGGAGGCCGATAGAATAAATGGTCATTGCATCGGAAAATTACAAGAAACAAAGGAAAAAGGTGATAGCAGACGGCTCCGATTGCGATTAGCACCACGGGGCTTAGTGCCTGGTCCTAGGCGTAGGTCATATGCAGGAAAAGGGGCTAAGGGCTAGGCTGAAAGGGGCTTAAGCCCTCAATGGAAAAATGGTGTTTTCAAGCCAAAATGAGCGTTTTTCAAGGGATTTCTTGGCTTTCGGTAAAGGGGAAAAGGGTGTTTTAAACTTGTAAAAGGGGTTTTTATAGGCTTAAAAATATTTCGGAGGTTTTTATAGGGATATGGAGGCTTAATTAAAATGGAGGGAAATGAATGAAACTGGGCAATTACATAGGCCTTTTGAAGCAGTCTTTTCACAAAACAGTGAGGATTTTTTGATGGAAACAACAGTGAAGATATTTTCAAAGGCAAAAGACACATGGAGGCTTCAAGAATTATATTTTTTTAGAGGAAATGTATCTCTTGAAGAATCAGAAACATTTTAGCCACCTGTTTGCTATGTCAAAAATTTATAGGTGGCTAACACCCTGTTTGCATTACTGAGGGCTCGTTCTTCTACATCATTTTGAGGTTCTGCAAACCCAAACTTGACATGATCCCATACATCATGTGCTTTTAACATGGTCTCCATTTTAATAGCCCACACATCATAATCTTTCCCACTGAAAGAAGGAAGTTGTGGCTGGAAACTTGATGTGGCCATCTTGCTTAAAAAAAAATCTTCTCTAATAAAAACCCTAATTTTCTTTTATAGAAACTTTGAAAATGTCCTTTAGAAAAAAACCCTTGTATTTGTTTTTTGAATAATAATTTTTTTTTTGTTAAAAAAAATTATATATAAAAAATATCTTTTATAATAAAATATTTTAATAAAAGAATTATTATAATATATATCCTTTCATACCCCTTTTAAACGATCATAAAAAATCTTTTGTAAGAAGCTCCTTTAAAAACCTTATTATGAGTTCTTACATTTTGAAAAATTTAAAAATTTGTTTTTTAAAACTCACGTGCTTTATTTGTGAAAATAGAAATACGCCTTTTTAAATACTCCTTTTAAAAGCTTGAACCAATGTGCTTAAAAGAACAAATACATACTCCTTTTAAAAAATTAACGCAAGCTTGAACGATGCGTTGACCTGCTCACGGCCGGCGGGCTACGTAAACTCGAATGCGCTCCCCGAAAGCATAAAAAACTGCGGAATAAACCGATTTTTCGATCAATCGTAAGTTTAACGAAATTTGCGTAGTTTTTCAATGAAAAGGTTGCGGACTTGCACGTTTTCTGCACTAAAAACGTGCGGAGCTGCGCGTTTTCTGCATTAAAAATGTGCAGACATGTGCACTTTCTTATCCGTTCAACGTTTTTGTAAAAAAAATTAAAAAAAATTTCCAGCCTTCTATTCTTGGCCTTTTGTCTCTAGCTCTACTCGCCCACAGATGTTGTGATCCTTCCTTAGCTCTGATAACAATTTGTTGGAAAGGCATAGGATTCAAACACACAATAACACAAGTATTTCACATATGAAACACACGAGCTGTGACTCTTTTATTAATCAACGAACTTCAATCTCACTCTATCACAATGAATACAATGAACCCAGTGAAGGGTATTTAACCTAACTCACTTGACATGTGCACACTCATCTATCACATAACTTGCTCAACTCTCACTTAACTCACTCACCAAATTTATCTATCACACAACTCAACGCTCACTTAAATAATTGTCTAACAATGCATGCGGGAGGTAATTATATAGTTTATGGTTGTTATAGATTAATTTATTTTAATTTAATTAGTATTGAAATTTATTAATACATTTCAGGAGGCGTGTGCCATAATCACTTATGATGATTTGAGGCTTGAAATATGTCGTATTGCTAGCAGAGACACTGCCCCCCATCCTTTTTACTCATCCAGTTTTCGATTTCCTCACAAGGTATCAACCATCGTCAACCTACTCTCTATTGATTGGGAATAAATTAATTACTACTCGAATAAAAAAAAACATTTAATCGTTCCTCTTAATTTTTAATATAACGTTAAGAGTAGCATGTTATTGATTGTTTATTGTGTTAAAAAATAAATTCATTTTTTGACAAATTATTTCAATTTTTACACAAACTTGTTGGGTTGACAAATTACTTCATTCTTATTAGTCCTTTCCGATCCGGCATGGCACTATAGTAATCGAAAATATTTTATTAGCGTTAGTTGGTCTTGAGCCTGCAGTTTATAAACCATCGAGCCTGCAGTTTATACACTCGACGTTTTTGGTTAAATATGTGATAATTTATTTTCATCTTATTGGAGCAAAAACATAGGAAAATAAAACTTTCTGGGAGGCAATTTTCTTCGTAGCTAAGAATGCTAGCATTACTGGGCTAACATTAATTGCTAATGACCTCTATTCTGATATACCTCCTTTCATTCTGGTACATTCTGATATACCTCCGTTCATTCTGGTACACAGGGCTTCCTTGGTACAGGAGGCTTCCTTAGATGGTTTCATGAATTTGCTATGTGGGTGCTTAACAACTCCACTTCACACCACTTCCTATAGATTGGAACAACATCTGTAACAGCTCCCTTCAGAAGAGAACGACTCCCTACAGAACCGCTACCTTCAACAACGAAGAACCTCAAACAAAGTTGCTCCACCAACAGAGTTGCTATTAGAGAAGAACCACAAGCAAAGTTGCTCCACCAGCAGAGTTGCTATCAAAGAAGAACCACCAACAAATTTTATCCACCACTGAGCAACTCTGCAAGTACCCGATGGCACCAACGGGCTTTGATACCTTCAATAGGGAAAGGATACACCCGGCGAGAGGAAGCTTAGCAACTCCACAAGTACCCAATGGAACACTTTGGCAAGGGAAACCTGAACCCAACTTGCTTCGAAATCATGGTAAGAAGTACAGGTAAATTAGTCCTTCTATTTCCATAGTGCTTCTATTGGGCCTAACTGATTTTCCAACGATTATTTTTTTGCTTTCAAATCATTTGCTTAAACACTTGATTGTTTTCTTTCAAATCATTTGCTTGAACACTTGATGTAGGCTTAGATGGTTTTTTTTCCCTTACATCTACAACACAGAGTTACATCTACAACACAGACCGTAGACACAAAAGGGAATTCTTAGTGACAAGAGAAGAAGCCATAATTATTTTGGCATGATAGTACTTGGAAATCCTCAGAACCCTGTCAACGCCATCCCTTATTGCTAAAAAAATAAGGTGGCTACTTACTAATTAATTGGGGAGCGGTAAACCAGGTAAGGGTAGAAAGCGATAAAGAAACCAACTAGTTCCTATTCTAACCCCAAGAAGCCAACAAGAAGTTCCTGCCATATTGGAGCTTGCTTTGGTACAAGCTTCCCTGAAACTTTCTTCCTAACCAGACCATCCATCCATTAGTTTAACTGACCTTCCTTGAAGTGTTGTAGGTATCCAGCCTTGAGGGAACTTGAGTTAAGGTATAACTGAATTAAATTTTATCTATATGCTTTATGTAATATTACCTGCTCTGGATCAGGCGACCGAAGGTTATGGATCTGCTGTTGGTGCCCAAAGCCAAGCCCATCATACCCTGGGGATTAATTCTCTGCAATCCACAATATAAACCCCTTGACTTATACACCCCACGAATTGTTCAAATAGTCAGAGACTCCTGCAAATTATGGGAAATATTCCTGCAAATTTTGCGCAAACTCAACATCAAATCCACAACAGCATTCTGATAATTTATGAGAGAAGTAAACCACTTATGGAATAATGGAAGCAATAGAGCTTACCCTGGACAGAACACAGTCCCTAAGAGCACCATAAGCAATTGGATGGTAGCAATAGAGCTTACCCTAGACGGAACACAAGCCTACACAACATTGCTACAATATTCTTCTCTTTCTCTAGGAGGTGTATGGGGCAGGGGTTGGCGAACATGCATGGAGGATGTCATTTTTCAGGTGTAACAACAACTCAAATGACTTGGCCAACATGCATGCATGGACGATGTTCTGTTAGTTTAGGCATGTGGCAACCAAACAAAGCCACTCAATGCATGTTATAAAGTGATAATTTTATAACTGCAAATAACATATATTTAATTTTTCTTTTCTGAGTAACTTGTAATGCTTTGTAAAGTGATAATTTTAATAACATATATTTATTTATTTATTTTGTGTGTGTAACCAATAATGCTTTGTGAAGTTTTGGGAAACAACCTGTTAAATTCTTGAGTCTCCAATCATTTATAGTTATCATAGTTAGAATGAGCTGGTTCTTTCCAGTTGTTGGGATGGGCTTTGCGCATATAGGTCAAGGTGGATCAGGAAGCACTTATCCATGTATCGAATGAGATCAGAGCTACCTCTTATGCTATTGATCTAGAAGTGGTTGGACCTTTTCTAGGTTGATATCAAAACTTCATATCGAGGGAAGGAACATAGGTTGCAGTAGGAAACCAATCACGACCTATAAATTGATTGGAGATAGAGATCAATATCCAATTACTGTTTGGGTGGATTCAATTGCATTCATTGGATATCCCATTTACAAAGTAAGTTCCATAAAACCCATATATGACTTGGAATATCACCGAATTGCGACCATACCATCAGACATTCAGTTCCAAAGCTAGTTTTTTAAGGTTCACCCATAGCAGCATCATAGCCAGGACCGACCACCAAGAAAGCATCAGAAGGGTAGAGTTTTCCCAACAATAGCAGATTCAGATCTAAATCCTTCAGTCGTGGATTAAGCATCTTTTCAAAAGCTAGTATCCTCGCTGCACCATATATCCCAATCTTATCTTTGTTCCATTTCCAGTGTTTGCCGGGAATACTCCTAGGAATACTCATGAATATTAGTGCCACTCATAGTCAGGTCTCATTGCTGAGACCCAGTTGGCATGAAGTTGATAAATAGTGGTGAGTGCGAGGAGGTATTTAATGTTAAGCTCCCTCTCCCAACGTGCGATTTCTAGAAACTGATCTGCAATTGTTTCCTTAAATTATGGAAACCAACTGCAATTATTTCCTTAAATTAGGAAATCAAATGAAGTTAATTAATTTATTTTTGGGAGCTTCTGAAGTGATCCGTTACTCCCATTGTAGTTATCTAGTCTGTTACTCCCATTACAGTTATCTACCATGATTTGTGGAACACTTAACGAATAGCCAACAGAAGCTTGATGGAAGCTTGGCTATAAATTCTTATGTTTGGTCCCCAAGCTCACTAACCTAATCCCCTTCAGCCTTACACCATCAAGTTAGAGTGAGGAGAGCTTGGAAGTGCCTTCAAATTTTCTTTAATGTTGGTGTTGAGGACACAGTGCTGTGTAGTGGCTATGTTAAGGAGGCCTCGTTGCAGAAAAGTGAACGTGGAGAAGAACTCTCGAGGCTCTAGCTGTTGCATTATAGTTTTATTAAAGTCTGTTTCGTTTCCTTAAGAATCTGCAATAAACCATTCGTTGGAGCACTTCTTGGAGCGTTGATCTTTGTGCAGATTTCATCTCTGCAAAATTACTTTTTCTACATAGTATAATTCATCAATGGCTGGAGGTATTATTTAATGGGAAATTTTAAGTTTTAAGTTTTAATTTTTGATTCCTTTTAAGTATTTATTCCGCATTTTGAATCGTTATTTTAGCTAACATTTGGTATCAGAGCATTTTTTATCTCTACCTTGGTGATTATAGACATATTTTGAGAATTTTCTGAATTAAATTATTTGGAAATATGTCTATTTTTTTTCTCAATTTTATGACTATAATATTTATTTAGTGCAATTTGAATAATTGTTGTGAAATTTAATTTGCATGAATGAATTATTACTGCTCTAGTTAAAATATTTTATTTTGGATGAGTAAACAAGACCCATCATTAAAAGTTATGCATGAATATTGTAATTTTATTTATGCAAATTATCATTATTCTCATGTAAGTTTTTTTTTTCTTTTTTTTTTTAATTTATGTAAATAATGTCTAGTGATCCATATAATTTTAATTGACTAAGAGAATAGCCACAACATCTCTAATTAAATAAAATTATATATATTATGATTGATTAGGATCACATAAAGAGTATTTAGACATTAATTGCAATTAATTATACTAAATATAATAAATTTTATCCCACATGAATTTTTGTTATATTTATGTAATTAATTAGGATAAAATATTCATAACTTACCCACAGAAATTATGAATTAATAGTTTTATCATAAAGTTCAAAACTTTAGACATTAATTGTAATTAATTATACTAAATATAATAAATTTTATCCCACCGGAATTTTTGTTATATTTATGTAATTAATTAGGATAAAATATTCATAACTTACCCACATGAATTATGAATTAATAGTTTTATCATAAATTTCAAAACTGAGATAGAATTTATAACAAATTATAATCATAATATACCCTTAAAACTATGAATTAAGTGAATAATTTGATAAATTCTATCACAAAGAATAAATGAATTTGCTTGAAATAAAAATTTAGTCCACAGAAATTTTTTATGTCATTAGATTCATTTTAAGCGTGATTTACATTGGTAAAGCATGAAATTTTATTTAGGCCTCAATTTTAACATAAACATGTGATCTTTAATTTTATGCAGTTGTACAACCTGCAAATTTCTATGAAATTCGTACTGATATCCCTGAACTTAAGGGAGATAACTATAAGGTCTAGAAGGAGAGAGTTCTCCTTCATTTGGGGTGGATGGACATAGACTATGCTATTAGGAAATATGAACCACCAGCACTCAATAATACCAGCACTGCAGCGGACATCACGGTTTATGAATGATGGGAGCGATCTAATCGCCTAAGCATGATGTTCATTAAGACTAAAATTTCAGCTGGTATTCGTGGTTCCGTTGAACAACATGAAAAGGTCTGAGACTTGCTGAAAGCCATTGATGATCAATTCGTCACTTCAGACAAGGCACTAGCAAGCACCCTAATCATGAAGTTCTCATCCCTAAGGCTCACTAGTGTGAAAGGTGTACGCGATCACATCATGCAAATGAGGGACACTGTGGCTCAATTGAAGAAACTTGAGGTTGAAATATCGAAGTCTTTCCTGGTGCGCTACATCCTGAACACCCTTCCGCACCAATACGGACCCTTCAAAATCTCATACAACAAACATAAGGATAAATGGTCAATTAATGAACTCATGACCATGTGTGTTCAAGAGGAAGAGACACTGGTGATGGAAATGGGAGAAAGTGCAATGCTGACAACGCGAGGAAAGGGAAAATCTCAAGCCAATAGGAAAGGGAAAGGTAAAGTACCTCCCCAAGCCGATATCAAGAAGGATTCCAAGTGTTTCTTCTGCAAAAAGAAGGGACACATGAAGAAGGAATGCGCCAAATTTCAGAAATGGCTTGCGAACAAAGGTAATCTAATCTCGTTTGTTTGTTATGAATCTAATATGGTTAATGTCAATATTAACACGTGGTGGATTTATTCTGAATCAACAATTCACATTTCGAATTCCTTGCAGGGTTTGCAAAACCTAAGGAAGCCAGTGGGAAGTGAGAAAAGCATCTTATCAGGAAATAAGATGGGCTCGCATGTGGAAGCTATAGGAACATGTTATTTAACTTTAAGTAGTGGCTTTGTTTTAGAATTATAAAAGACATTTTATGTTCCAAGTTTTTCTAGAAACTTGATTTCAGTTTCAAGGCTTGTACCTTTTGGATATTCCTTTAACTTTTCGGAAACATCCTTCAATTTATTTTATAAATCTGATTGTGTTGGGAATGGTATTTTGTCTAATGGTCTTTACTGCATATATTTACAAAACAATGTCACTTATGATTCAATGTATGTTCACATTGGCACTAAAATATGTGTTATTAATGAAAATTCCTCTAAATTATGGCACTGGAGACTAGGTAATATCTCCATAGAAAGAATTAAAAGATTGATAAATGAAGGGGTACTTAGTACTCTAGATTTTATTGATTTTGAGAATTGTGTGGACTGCATAAAGGGAAATCAGACCAACAAGTCAAAGAAAGGTGCCAATAGAAGTTCGGACATATTAGAGATCGTACATACTGATATATGTAGTCCAGACATGGACTCACATGGTCAGAGATACTTCATATCTTTTATAGATGAGTACTCATGATATATGTATCTCTACATGCTTCATAAAAAGAGTGAAGCATTAGATGCCTTTAAGATCTTTAAGGCTGAAGTAGAGAATCAATGTGGCAAGCAAATTAAGATCGTGAGATCAGATAGAGGTGGAGAATATTATGGTAGATAAGATGGACAAGCACTTGGGCCATTCACAAAATTTCTTCAAGAGCATGGGATTGTTGCCCAATACACCATGCCTGGTTCACCTGACCAGAATGGTGTAGCAGAAAGAAGAAACCGAACATTATTGGACATGGGGCGGAGGATGCTTAGCAGCTCCAATATTCCTAAATCCTTGTGGACTGAAGCACTTCAGACGGCAGTGTATCTATTAAACTGAGTTCCAACCAAGGCTGTTCCTAAAACTCCATTTGAATTATGAAAAGGTTGGAAACCGAGTTTGCGAGATATGCGCGTTTGGGGATGCCCGTTTGAAGTGAGAATATATAATCCACAAGAGAAGAATCTGGACCCAAGGACCATTAGTGGGTATTTCATTGGATATTCTGAAAGGTCTAAAGGTTACATATTTTACTGTCCATCTCACAGCACTAGGATTGTGGAATCAAGAAATGCAAAGTTTCTTGAAAATGACTTGATCAGTGGGAGTAATCAAACCAGGAACATAGTTTCTGAGAAGGGTCATTCAGAATCTCAACCTTCCACCACAAGTGATAGATTGGTTATTGTTCACAACACCCCTCAAGTACAAACTAGTGCTGAACAACCAATTGTTGAAGTTCCACAAGTTGCTGACGACATTCCAACATATCAGATAGTTCAAGAATTGCCAAGAATTTTTGAACAAGTTGAACCACATACTTCTCAGGAAGATGGTGGTACAATATTAAGAAGATCTACTAGACCAAAGAGATCAGCAATACTTGATGATTATATTGTGTATTTGCAAGAATCTGACTACAACATTGGAGCCGAAAATGATCCCCAGCCTTTTTCACAAGCCATGAGTTGCAAGGAATCAGAATTATGGTACGATGCCATGAAGGAAGAGATGAATTATATGAAGAGTAACGAAGTCTGGGATCTTGTTGAGTTTCCTAATGGTGCAAAAGCCATTGGATGTAAATGGGTCTTTAAGACAAAGAAAGACTCATTGGGCAACATTGAGAGATACAAGGCAAGACTCGTTGCAAAGGGATTCACTTAGAAAGAAGGAATCGATTACACATAGAATTTCTCTCCTGTATCCAAGAAAGATTCCTTGCACGTTATTATGGCATTAGTAGACCATTTTGACTTGGAGTTTAACCAAATGGATGTGAAAACGACATTTCTCAATGGAGATCTAGAGGAGGAGGTTTACATGAAACAACCTGAAGGATTCTCCTTTAGTGATGGTGAGCAATTGGTTTGCAAGCTCAAGAAATCATTATACTGATTAAAACAAGCATCCTGCCAATGGTATTTGAAATTTAATAATGTAATTTCTTCTTTTGGTTTTGTAGAAAACATTATGGATGAATGTATATACCTGAAAGTCAGTGGGAGTAAAATCTGTTTTCTTGTTTTATATGTGGATGAAATTTTGCTAGCAACCAATGATAAGTGTTTGCTGCATGAGGTGAAACAATTCCTCTCTAAAAAATTTGATATGAAGGATATGGGTGAGGCATCTTATGTCATCGGCATTAAGATCCATAGAGATAGATTTCAAGGCATCTTGGGTTTGTCTCAGGAAACCTATATTAATAAAATTTTAGAGAGATTTTGGATGAAGGATTGTTCACCAAGTGTCACTCCCATTGTGAAAGGTGATAGGTTCAATTTGAACCAATGCCAAAAGAACGACTTTGAAAGGGAACAAATGAAGAAAATTCCATATGCTTATGCTGTCGAAAGCTTAATGTATGCTCAAGTCTGCACAAGACCTGATATTGCATTTGTTGTGGGAATTTTGGGATGATATCAGAGTGATCCAGGTTTAGACCACTGGAGAGTTGCAAAGAGAGTAATGAGGTACCTTCAAAGAACCAAAAACTACATGCTTATGTATAGACAGATGAACAATTTAGAAGTAATTTTCTACTCAGATTCTGACTTTATTGGATGTGTTGATTCATGCAAATCAACATCAGGATACATTTTTATGATGGTCAGTGGAGCTGTATCATGGAGGAGTGCCAAGCAGACCTTGATTGCCACTTCCACTATGGAAGCCAAGTTCGTCTCATGTTTTGAGGCTACTTTACAAGGTGTACGACTTAAGAGTTTCATTTCTGGGCTTAGAATTATGGATTATATTTCTAAGCCATTGAGAATGTATTGCGACAATTCAGCTACTGTTTTTATGGCTAAGAACAACAAAGGTGGGAGTCGAAATAAACACATCTACATTAAGTATTTAGCCATAAGGGAACATGTTAAAGAAAAGAGAGTGGTCATTGAACACGTTAGCACTGAATTGATGATCACTGAGCCGTTAACTAAGGGAATGCCACTGTTGAAATTCAAGGATCATGTAATGAATATGGGACTTGGTTCCATTATGTAGTTTCTCATTGTATGAACAATGTGATTTTAATGAAATTATTAATTATTGTGATGTTTTTCTCATATTTATGTGCACCTTAATTTGATTTGAGAGAATTCATGTATGTATGACCAAGAATGAACATAGGGTTTATTCATTAAGAAATTGTTGCCACATAAATTTTAATAGAAATAAATACATAGTAATACATGGAAGATAATACTCATCATTAGAGGACTTATCGCCATGATTCATGTATCTATTACTTAATACAGATTTTCAATGGGTTTTAAGATGAGACATTAAGATTGGAAGTATGGACCAAGTGGGAGAATGTTAAGCTCCCTCTCCCAAAGTGCGATTTCTAGAAACTGATCTGCAGTTGTTTCCCTAAATTATGGAAACCAACTGCAGTTATTTCCTTAAATTAGGAAATCAACTGAAGTTAATTAATTTATTTTTGGGAGCTTCTGAAGTGATCCATTACTCCCATTGCAGTTATCTAGTCTGTTACTCCCATTATAGTTATCTACCATGATTTTTGGAACACTTAACGAATAGCCAACATAATCTTGACGAAAGCTTGGCTATAAATTCTTCTGTTTGGTCCCCAAGCTCACTAACTTAATCCCCTTCAGCCTTACACCATCAAGTCAGAGTGAGAAGTGCTTGGAAGTGCCTTCATATTTTCTTTAGTTTTGGTGTTGAGGACACAGTGTTGTGTATTGGCTACGTTAAGGAGGCTTCGCTGCAGAAAAGTGAACATGGAGAAGAAATATCAAGGCTCTGGCTGCTGCGTTATAGTTTTATTAAAGTTTGTTTCGTTTCCTTGAAGAATCTGCAATAAACCATTCGCTGGAGTACTTCTTGGAGCATTGATCTTTGTACAGATTTCATCTCATCAAAATTTCTTTTTCTACATAGTATAATTCATCAATGGCTGGAGGTATTATTTAATGGGCAATTTTAAGTTTTAAATTTTAATTTTTTATTCCTTTTAAGTATTTATTCCACATTTTGAATCGTTATTTTAGCTAACACTTAAAAGTTAAAACAACCAGTCAGTTCATTAATTGGAATGTCGTCTCTATTTTTCAAATCTTTACATGGTAAGATTCGGATATGAGTTCGCCATTGAGTTGGGCTTAATATTAGTTTTTATTTAGTGGTGTATACAATTTTGAATTATACGGTACTGTTATAAACATTTCTTTTAATTTTGTGTCATTGTGGTTGTTTGCAGGGATACACACCACGAAAAATTCTACACTGAATCTAAATTGGAGACAGAGAGTTTGTGTACTGAGGTTTTTAATAATTAAATTAATTCTATTTAAACCTAAATCTCTAACAAAACTATTTGTTTGTCATTCAAATTATCTCTGAATTCTGAATTGTAATGACAATGGAATTATAATGAAAATGGATTTAAGAGAAAAAATTAAAAAATAAAAAATTCAATAAAAATTCAATGTCATTCAGTTTGACAATGGAATTCACGATGGAATTATAATGACAATGGCTTTCAAAAAGAAGAAAAATAAAATCAATGTCATTCAATTTTTGTCTAAGTGTCAATGGCTTTTGCAAAAACACTAAAATAATTGAGAGACACTCCAGTGAACGTGTCAATATGCTACCCCGCTCAAAGGCAGGGACTTGCCGTCCGCAACCTTCTTGTTTAAACTTGGGTTGATAGATTACTTCAATTTATTTTTACCCAAGTTTATATAGATTGCAAATTTTGAAATATAGTTTGTGTTTGAGACTTAAGAGTGTATCATAAATGATTATTTTTTATTACAATTGCAAATTATAAAATATTTATTTATTAATAAGTAAATTTGATGGCAGGTTTAAGAATATTTGAGGTATAATATACATTGTTCTAATTAGACCGTAGATGTAAAAAAATATTTTGTAAATCAAATTTTCCAGTTTTTAAATTTGATTGTAGATTCAAAATATTCTATAGATTTAATGACAAATTGAAAATTTGAAAAAATAAAATCAAAATCAATTTCTACAATATTTTAAAATCTATAAATTCACTTTTCAAAATATTTACAAATTTACAAATTACTAATAATTCATTCAATATGCCCCCGATCGGGGTGCCACCTTGAGGAAAGATAGCGGGTCAGGGATCCGACTGTCAGAAGCATTTAAGGGTATGAGTTGGTTGTCAGTTTCACACTCCAGGCACCGATCATCCGCATGCGGGCACGATCTTTAGTTATTATGCCACCAATTGTTGATGCGATGCCTATTCAAGTTATTTTGCTCTCAGGGTTTATGCTTTTTTGCATTCCTCAATTGCACATTCCCTCCATTTCGACCAGTGTCGGCGGTCATCACAGTGGCGTTAGGAGTTGCATACAGTGGCTGTTTAGTGGGTTCTCACACTTCCAGCTCAAGAGGAGCGGGTTTTGGTATGTTATGTCTCTATTCTTCACTGTAAACTCTGGTTCTTCTTTGAAATCTGCACTGCAATTCTCGAAGGAGATGGGTTCAGGTATATTCATGCCTTTCTGTATTTTTCATGATGATGTGGTGGTTGAACCTTGCTTTAGAAGTCCCCCTACCTATCTTTGTCTCAAGTTCCGGGTTCTTCAGGTATTTTATGTTGGCTTTATTCGCCACTTTTGTAATTTTTCATCATATTTCTGCATGATTTTTGATGATTGCTATGGGTGGCTTGTTTGTGCCTCCAAAGGATTGTGCAAATTGTTGTTCTTATCTGCTGGGTATGCACACTGGTATTCAGTCAATTCTACCTTTGTCTCTGTTCTTTGCTGGGCTCTTTGGCTTATTCTCTCAATGGGTCGGATTATTGCGTTCTGCCAACATGTAGCTGGCTACTCCTGCTGTGGCACACATTTTTGTTTCCCTTCCTCAACGATTTACTCTGTTTCTCTATTTATATTTAACAGGATTCTCTGGTGTAAGCATGACAAAACCCAGAACGTCAGCCCACAAGAAGAGTGCGACGGTTGCTCAATCCAATGTCTCCCCACGACCCAACAAGAGAGGTTGAAAAACTAATGAATAGGTTATTGAAAGTTTGGTCCACACCTACAAAGTTAATACCCCTCCGCATATTCAACAAAATAAATAGGGATGGGAGAAGCAGAGTTCTGATGATGAGGTAGAGGTTCGACACCAACAACATATGATGGATTTCCTCACTGACCCTAGTAGTACTAGGGGAAGGGTCTCTCTTTTTCAATAATTTGTTAAGATGTACTGGAATTTTAAGTGTGTTCTCGCTAAAGCTTTGATGAGCATGAAGGAACAGGAAGCTCATACTTCCATCCTCTTTGACCTTCATCACATTAAGCAGGACATGAGCTCAATGACAAAGACTCAAATGTAGCAGAATGCCAGAATTGGACGAATTGAGGAGCAGTTGCGAGTGACGCAGTGGGTGGAGATGCCTGGGTCCTCAGCTAAAGACCCAGCACCAGTGGATTCTTCGGATGGATAGGCACTGTTTAGTTTTCTAGCTTTTGTATGATTTTTTTCAATCGAACTTATAGCTGTTGCTTCATATGTAAATATTATGGACATAGCTGAGTAGTACTTGCCGCTACTGATAGACTGAAACAGTACCAATTTTGGTTGGATTTTAACTTTTTAAGATGGCCAACAGACCTAGTTTCCTTCGGGCAGGTTGAGGCGCAAACTTTTTGTTGTATTTATTTAGCAACTTGCTCTACATAATAGAAAAAGTCAGGTCCTACAGAATTCACAAAAAAAAATAAAAATTCATTCAATATGTCATATTCAATTTTGTTACAATTTTTTTAATTGTTGAATTTAATTCAATTGATTGAATATTTTAGGAATTTTATCGTCATATTCATTGAGCCAAGAGTCCTCAATGATTCCCCACTCTACTTTGCACATAACACAGAGAAATCCTCAAAAATCTAGTTAGCCCTTTGGCTTACATTAAGGACTCAAATGTTGTTATGTATCACAAATTGGTGGACTCAATCAGGCACATGGATTTTTCTTTACTTCCCATGAGAGCATCATCTCATCTCTTTGCACTGATCTTATGCTCTTCTCTCCTCTTTTCCATCCCCACAAGTTCTTTTCCTTGTCCCTTTCCTCTTCCTGGGGTTTCCTGGAAAGTTAGAAGTCTCAAGAAAGGAGTGTACATAACCCATACCTTTGAGAAGTTTGGCACCACTACCCCACTCCTCTCATAAATTTTGGCAATTATTTACCTATTGCATTGGATATTTTCTTGGGTACCACTTCCCCCCAAAAAAAATTAGGGGTCTTCCCCCTCGATGATCCCTCTAGATAGGGAGGCTACCATCCCTCCATTACATTTGGAATATATGAATGAGAGATCATGCTAGTAATGCAAATAATATAACACATACCCAACATATTTTTCATTTGTATTGAATAATCTAAAACTAACACATTTGAAAATCTAAAGACTTTTGTAAGGAACTATACGATAAATGTTGTAAAAAACAATAGATGTTCTCTTATAATTCAAGCATGACCCCCTTCATTTGAGTATCTTCCCTCATATAGATCTTAAGTAATTAGTAATGTTATGGCATGTATCAACATGTCTATTGGTAGTCAATCTTCAAGAGGTGGTTATTTTGGAGGAAATGCTTTAAGCAGAGGGACTTCCCCTCCTCCCCTTGGAGGGAATAAAACTTATCCTTTTATAAAAAAATTACAGGACTTAGTTAAGTCCCAAACTTGTGACGATTAAATAAGCCCTATCAATCACGATGAAAATTTTGCAAACATGCCTGCACTAGGGTCCTTTAGACCTTCCCAATTTTAAATGGAAACTTAAAGAAGACCCTATGAATCACTTTAGGGCCTATCACATGTTGTAATTTTTGAACAATGTCATGAAAGATAACTTGTCGGACCTTGTGAGACTTAGGAATTTATAGAGTAATCTTATGAGTGTAGTGGCCACATTGTACATTAAGGGCGGAAACGTGAAGCTGGGTTACACTTTTGTGAGAATCGGGGTCCGAAATTTTTTTTCAACAATAGTTCGGCCGAACATTTTACATAGTTCGGCCGAACTTTGTAATAGTTTGGCCGAACTCGTGATTACGTTTATATTGACGGTACACTGACGGCGCGGGAAAACAGAATTTTTGCCGGAGATTGGAAAATCGGCAACAAAATTTCGGCCGAACTGTGAGTTCGGCCGAACTTTTACTTTTAAAATAGTTCGGCCGAACTATTTTCTATAAATAAATCGCCCGCGAATGTTGGTGGTTTACCGTTTTCATTGTTCACACGTTTTCATTGTGGTTTACCATTTTTGCTCTATTCGCGCTGTTGCTCCTCCCGACCGCACTGGTGCTCTTGCCGTCCGTGCTCGTCAACTGCGTTGGGTATGTTACTCTCCATCCGCGCTCGAAATTTTTTTGTGCTGTGAATTAAAAAAATGTCTGTGTATTTTTGTGATGTGTATTAAAATTTTTCTAGAGCCACAATAGGTATAACTAAATATCCTCATAGGCTAAAATCAATCCATTTAAACATAAATGAATTGAGACAAAAATCAAAATTTCGAAACATGAACAAAAATCTTTTGTCACACATCAAGCTTTTGTCAAGTTGTGCCAGTTCTCCTCTTTCGTTTGTGCTGTTTCATTATTTGAGACAACTCTCCAGCATTCTTAGATTCAATTGTGTTCCTCTTTCTGATGGATTCAGTTCCATCTGATTGAGATTCTGTTCCTCCAAATAAGTGATGATTTGATGTCAAATTATCAGCTGGTGTCTTAGATTTATACTTGCTTGAATGAGATTTTCCAGTAGGTTGTTTGGAATCATTCATTTCATGAAGTAAAGAAATGCTTGAAATGGGCTTCCAATGCATTAGTGGCATGATCGGAAACAAAAATCATCGTTGAGAGCAGAAAGGATATTACAACTGATGTAGGGATAACAAAGGAGAATAGAAATAGATAGTTTTCCATTGCCCAGAAACTCACAGTGATGGGGCTCAATTGCCCAAATTGCTACAAATGCTGCTTTGTTTGCAGCCTCCTTCTGACTGTTTGCTAGAGTTCCAGTGTAGGAAGCCCCATTAATCTCCACAGTTGCTGTGATAGAGTTCATAAAGTGATACGTAGGAGGAAGCATGTTCAACATTGAAGCAAGCTCAACAAGGACACAATTAGGCCATTTTCTCTCCTACTCAGCAAATAGATTAGGGAAGTTTACAGAACACTCTACCATGTTCAAACAAAATCACTAAAATTCTTAACATTCACCATATTCAATAAAAATCACTAAAATTGTTAATAAACCTGATACAATCCTAAAAAAGATAATGCGAAAAATAGATGCCAAATATTAAAAAAAAAGCTTTTAAAAATAGTCTTGAGCATCTGGGTAGAAGTGAAACTTACTTTAAACTTAAATCCCTGCCTTTGCAAATCTGCTATAGCTTCCTTAGCTGCAACATTCTGTGCTTCCTTCTTGCGGCTGAAACCAGGAGGGGATTCATATTTTTTTCCATTGATTATCACACTGCACTTAAATTGTGGAAGATGGTCAGAGCCATCATTCACAATGTGGTAGACATGCAATGACAAAGATTTCTTCTGTGCATATTCTTGTAATCCGTTCTTAAACATTTGAGCAGGAGGCACCCTATCGAGAAATTAAATGACAAGACAAAACAAACCAAATAAGTGAACGTTTGCCTGCTCTGACAAGAGGCCCCCTGCACTAAAAAACCTAACTATCGTTTCCCAAATTATCGCCTAATTTGTCTTCACTGTTGAACTTATATAGTTCCCTCCATGACCACCTTGGATATTAACGTTTTACTGGTTTTGAAAATGTGTAACAAATCTGAAAACACTCCAGTTAAGGCCTTAGTGGGGAGAGTATCAGATCTTTACCCACACAAAAGGATTCACATAAAACACACACAAAATTGAGAAAACGCATACATTTGGGCATTGTTAAGGAAGCAAAGCATTATGATATGAATTAGTGGGGCAGAGCAATGACTCTCTAAATAACGATTACAACATCTTTTATACATCATAATTAAATAGTAAATTACTCCATTGCCCTCATATGTATGCATGCAATGCATAGTTAATTAGAGTTCAATTTATATTTGGAAAATTCTAATTTAGTGTATGTTTGCCTGTTTTTATATTTAGTAAATTAAGTGTTTATGGTTGGATCATTGTGAGATATATATGAAAATAAAAGGACCAAAAAACAGAAACTCAGTAATTATGTATGGAAAAACTTTTATGAATACAAATTTGTTTTGTGTACATTTGTTCCATCCTCTCAGCCTTTCCATCGATTATCATGCTAGCACTTTGTAACAATGCTTCTAGATGACTCTGTGAGATCCACAACGTTTTGATGTGGTAGCATCTGAGATCTCAACTCTGTAAAATTTTGAAGTTGTGTCTTCTTTTAATTTTGTTAGCATGGTGTTGGCATAGTGTTGTATAAGAAGGAAGAAAAATGTTTATTTGAAATTTTGATAGTAGAGGTTTCAATATATTTAAAATATTAAAAGGTATTTTTTTAATGAATAATATTAATTTATATAATGATTGGAGTAAAATTAAAATTATTTAACAGTTTTTATATTATCATTCACAACAGTTCATTATAAACATATTTTATTGTTAATTTTATTTGTAAATAATAAAATAATAATTATTTTGAAATTAAATATTTTTTTAATTATTATTTCGAAAAATTAAAAAATATTTGTTGTACTTTAAGAAGTAAGAGATTAGTCTGAATTTTTTACTATTTTGTTTTTATGTTTAAAAAACACGAAGAGTTTTCATAGATCAAATGTGAGTATATGATAGATAATATAAGAGAAATTGTTTTTCATTTTCAACTCTTTGAGTGTGGCAAATGTATCAAATGCTTCCATCTCACATTATTTTTGGAACTGACCAATAGTCTTGAACTAATATTATTTTTAATATTATCAATATACTACAAAATGATTTCTTACTTTATACCTAATCATCTAGCCAAAAACTAACATCAAGGATGCTACTTTATCTTAAAGTTTAGAAACCTTGGTAATCTTACTATTCCCTAATATGCAAATTGTGATATTTTTGTAGAAATATTTAGATTTCCAATGATTTTATATTAGTTGAGATAATATTTTTGGCCATTTTTAAGGTAAAATAATGGTTTACTATAAAATTTTGGCAAATCATTTTAGAAAAAAAATGAAATTGGCTAATCTTTTTTGGGAAAAAGCATGGAAAATTAGCCCACCTACTAATATTAGCCCCTAAATTTTTTCCTGATGTCATCTCCTCTTGAGCCAAAGGTGGGGGCTTTGGCTATAGTTAAAAGCAATTTTTGTGAACCTCTTGGCTTCGATATGGTTCAACTTCCTTCTTATACATAAAATGCCTAGTCATAACCAAGTTTTCAATGGGCTAAAGGCTTGCTTCAATAGGAAGATGTGAGAGGGAGTAGTTTGAGAGGGAGGGAAACTCGTTCTACCTCTAGAAACTCTCTTTGGAGACTCCCAGCTACTCGCACTCTTTCTTGCAACATGCATTGACTAACTGGGTTGCATAGCACTACCACTAGGGAACTTGTTCTTGCCTCTTTTGTTGGAAATATTTGCCTCCCTTATTGACTGGAATGTTGGAAACCTGCTCTGTCTTGAAACCCTTTCTTGGAGTCTCTCTCTAGCTAGAACTGCATCTACACTCTGCAACTAGCCAAAAAACAGATTTGAAATATTTGACTAATTTTTTATATGATTGAAATTCAAAAACAGATGATTTTCTCCATGCTAGATGCAGTCCTACCTAATAAAATGTGTAGTACTGATTTTGGGAAACTCGTTCTACCTCTAGAAAATCTCTTTGGAGACTACTAGCTACTCGCACTCTTTCCTGCAACATGCACTGACTAACTGGTTTGCATAGCACTACCACTAGGGAACTTTTTCTTGCCTCTTTTGTTGGAAATATTTGCCTCCCTTATTGACTGGAATGTTGGAAACCTGCTCTTTCTTGAAACCCCTTCTTGGAGTCTCTCTCTAGCTAGAACTGCACCTACACTTTGCAACTAGCCAAAAAACATATTTGAAATATTTAACTAATTTTTTATATAATTGAAATTCAAAAACAGATGATTTTCTCCAAGTTTTAATTGTTTAAAATATGATTGTTTGAGCAACTCTTTCTCTGGGATACAAGGAGGCTGAAAGATTTTTTTTCTTGTATATTTGAAGCTATCCATTATTATATAAAAGGATTTTTTGCTTGTATATTTTATGCTCTTTGCCATAGTAATGTCATAGTGTATGAAGTTTTAAATTGTTTTTATTATTTTTATTATATGTTGGATGTGATTTTGATTGAAAATGCTTCTTTTTTATTTATTAATTAAAAAAAAATTATTAGAAAAATTATTGCTTTAAGCCTTGGAATTTACAATCAAAATTAGAAAATTTATTTATATCTAAACTATTTATGAAAAGTTTAATATTGTTTGATTTTCTCTACCATGTCCTTTTTACATATATCTAGAATAATATTATTTGTAGTTTCCGGTTTTTTGTAACATTTTACTACCATAATAGAAATCTATAGAAATAATAATCTAACATTATGATATCTTGAAATGGAGCTAGCCAACTCAAATATAGTATTGCAAATCCCTGGCTAAGTTAGATGAGGAGGCTATGTATTACTTAGTATTGTATCCATATTGGGGTTGCAAGTTCTATGGGTTCAAAAGAACACTTGCAAACAATTTGTTTTCCATATGACCTCTCTTTTTCATAGATAATTTTCATTCTTTTAGCCATTATGGATTTGAGAAAAATATATCCTGATAGGCCAATAAAAAGCCTTAACAATGAATTAAACATGAACAACTATTAAAGATGGGTAACCAAGAAACATCAAAACAAACAACTAAATCACCAAGGCTAGTAGTGATAAATAATAAACATTCTAGGATACTTCAAAATTCCATGTAAATAATTTTTTACCTAAAATCACTAGATGGTGAGGCCCACAGCAACAACTGCAAAAGCAATGCAATATAACCAATCAAACTACATCAAAAAAACATATGGTCTTGAATGAGGTTTTGGACTCTTTAGATATAAATGTACACCGTGGCAATGTATCTTATATAAAACTTTAATCCATGTGCTTAACCTTAAAATTGACACAAATGGAATACAATTTTACTCACTGCTTTATGATAGAAAAAAATTCGGATGAGTATTGCCCACATATCCGAAGTCAAAAGGGATAGATTAAAAATGGATGCTCCAGTCATCTATAAAAGATAAATTAAAGAAGCATGACATATTAGTAATGCAAATTAGATATGCGTACCAATGATGTTCATATAACACAACAAATAGATGATTCAATACAAATGTCACATAAAAGTCATATTTATCTCATGGGCCTTCAACTTAAATTATATATCTAGCATTACATTAAGCTATAGGAGATAAATCAAAGAAGCATTTGAATGTAAATTAAACATGTGTAATAATTATGTCCTTTAGTTCAATAAATAGAGATAATAATTTGCAAATGCCATATCTAAGCTATATTTCATCTAAGTAGCTTTCAATTTAAACTTATATCTAATGTTAAATTATATAAAAGAATAAAAGTAATTCAAACTTCAAAATAATATTTAGAGTTAGTATAAAATGTGACATAATTTTCCTGCGTGGAAAAACATAGTTACCGAGAGTTCAAAACTCATGCATTTGAATAGAAAGTGGGTATACGAATGAGCAAGTAGATTTTTTCTAGAAATGAGGAAGTGAAGGTTGACAGAGAGCCACACAAAATTGCAAATTCATACCTTAACAAAATTGTTAGATCCTTTTAAAGAAAACATATTTAATCAACTTTCATTGAAATATATGATAAACTCAACCCAATTTTATGAAAAGTAGTATACCATTTTTTACATAATTTCACATAATACAAATAGATAAATTTTACTTAAGTATTGTTATAAAGATTTAACTACCCATCGAGAGATGGCCAAGTGATTGAGACAAGGCATCATCACAATAAAAAACCAAGTACAAATTGTAGTAATCCTAGAATCATGCTTTACATAAGGTAAAATTGGGGAACTCATGACTTGTACTATAGATAAAAAAACATTTACCCTTACCAAAAAATATATGATAAAAATTGACAAACTACACAAGCTTAAGCTTAAGGGGATATAATCCTTCTTGCCTTCCATATAGATAATGAAAATGATTGTTCCAAGTCTCATGTTGCTTCTCATGTTATTTTATAAACCTTGATTGGAAAGAAAAATAGGAGGGCAAAAATGTAAGAAATATAAAACATAATGAAACACAACATAAGAAATAGAGAACATAATGAAACACACACATACATATCTCTAGACAATCAACACAATTATTTTCCTCGGAAATCCTTATATGGGAGACAAGCAACCCTAAAAAGTAATGATGCTCTAGACTCCTTTTTCCCTAGGAAATCCTTATGGGAGAAAAAAAACACTAAAATGTAAACATGCTCTACTCTCTCTTTTCTGGTATGGAAAATATGTGAGTACAAAGAAAGAGGTAATCTCTCTAGAGCTAGCTAAGACTTTTAGCGTGTAAGGTTGCTATAAAAACTTAACTTCATACATTTTTCTCTCTAACTTCACACTCCTAGTTGTATTTTCAACTATGGAACAAAATACAATAACACAAAATGGAACTCTTATTCCTCCTAGTGGCCAAGTATTTAACATAGTGTGATAACCAACTAGGTGTAAGATTTGACTCTGTCAACCATTAACGAGGTTTGTGATTTTAGACCTTTTAGAGTCTTGTTAAAATTCCACATGTAGCTAGCTTGCCATGCATGAGTAATGGGGCTAAAATGTCATTCTCTCGTACCATGGTGGTCAACATGATAGGTCAACTTACTAAAGACATAAATTTTGAATGAACTTTGTTTGATGTTTTTCTTGCACCATTGGATATGTCTTTAAGTGTAGAAAAATGGTCAAGATTTCGGCACAAGGGATAATCGTTTGACCCCCAGAAATGTCATTTAATGCCTCAAAATGACTCCAAAAGGTTTTAGACCCCAATTCTCCACCCACCATTAAAATGACCCTACAAGTTGATTCTTTCAGTTTTTTCACTCTATAAGCATCAAAATATATGACAAATAATATAATTATCCAATCTAGACCATTATTTAATAATTTGTTAAAATTATGAGTAAGATATGTACATCATGGAATTTAAATAAATAGCATTAATTCATTGAACACCCTTGTACATGTTCCTTGTTGATACTTTGAAAGTAATACGTTTTGAAAAATAATTTGTTTATGGATTCTATTTTCCACATTCTCTCAACCATATCAAAAACCTTCTTATAATATTTGAAAACTAAGGTCTTTCCCATACCAAAGTATGTTCTTTTAAAACATGTTTTCTTGGTGATATGGGTGATTTAGAAATGACTGGGAGAGCGAAATTCCTCATTTAATATGTACAAT
The DNA here is from genome assembly GCA_034641835.2 of Pinus albicaulis. Classification (NCBI taxonomy): domain Eukaryota; kingdom Viridiplantae; phylum Streptophyta; class Pinopsida; order Pinales; family Pinaceae; genus Pinus; species Pinus albicaulis. Next base: position 80,313,048 of record CM076584.1, on the reverse strand, counting down.
ATGTTTGGTTCATGCCACTAAGCCAAGAATTTTAAATTCAACTGACTTTTAATATAACCAACTAAATCCTGCAAAAAAAAATTAAAACAATTTATGTTAGGGTTGTGGATTCAGGCATTGAAACAACACACCATGATATTTCAAATTTAAAAATAATGGTTTGAGTCCTAGGTAGCTCAAAATCCTATTTGTTTTCAAAATAAGGATGCACTCCCATTTGATTCTCATGATTAGGTTGTAATCATGAGGCTCTCGCTCAAGAGTGGACCTTCCCAAAATCTTGTGACGTCTTGTCACAAAAAAAACCATCAAACTGAAAACACATCATGCAAGAAACATAGCTCACTGATATATCATTTTTCTCCTTCAAAGAAAAAAAAATTCACATCATGTGAATATCTCCATGTACTCTTACATATTGGTGTACAAAACCATCAACCAAACAGAAGTCGACAAAACATGCCTCTTCAAACAACTGACTCTCAAGTCAAATAATAGAGCTCATGTACAAATTTCCATATTTGTTGCATTTAAGTGTGTCAACATAACTCTACTTTCAACATCTTGCTTCATGCAACATGCACCATACTTTGAATTTGCAAGGAAATTCATGAAACATCAAAATACATGCAAGGCCTTAATTGGATAAGAAATCTAACCATCCATTACCAAACCATTTCAATGGTGCTTCTTTTAGCTGCACTTCATCATCATGTGAATCATCTTGACCCTCATCGATTATGGAATCCTCTTTTCCATTCTTGTCATTATCTCTTTCCACCTTCTTCAAATGTTGTGGATGACTTGTTGGATACAAAGTCCAACACTTGTCGACAACGTGACCTTTCTTATGGCAATGAGTAATAAATAATTGCATCTTATTTTCAACATCATTTTCCTTGTCCAATGGGCCTTTGACTTTTTGCCTCATTTATTTAGAAAGTTTCAATGTGCATGGATATCTTCTTCCAACATCTATAAAAATTATGATTATTCAAACCACAAAGGGAACATGTGCAAGTTCTTTTATATATCTTATGTGAATATTTACCATGTTTATCATAATCAAAAGCAATTTGATTAAAAGAAAATTTATACCTTGAACATTCACCATTGTCGCCTTCTTGAGGAGGTGAATTTTATGAGGTAGTGGCTCTCCTCTGAATACTAGCAATGAATTCAATGACTAGATAGAGCTTTCAACATCCTCTTCTTTTACATTCTCATTAGCTGCATGTTTATTAACATCTTCTTGCAAAGTGGGTGTCAAACTTTTCCATTCATCATGAACACAAACTTCACAAGCTTGAGGTAATGAACACGAAATAAAATTCCTTCTTGGAACAACTTCATGTGCCTCCTTGGCTTTGGAGCATTCTCCATCATGTTTTCTATAACCAAGACCCAAATAATTAGGCCCTTCATCAATAACATTTGGCTCAACTATGCCTTGTAGATGTTTGCCTTTAACCCTTTACTTTCATAGCACATTTTCATCAAAAATTTGGACCTTATTCCTCTAGTGTGTCTCTCAAAAGCACGTACACATTCATTTTGAGAGGAAATTGAAGACATAAACCAATAGCTAATTCTTCTAACTAACCTTGACTAAAATGAGCTAAATTGTACTTTGATACCAACTTGATTTGAATATGGACAAACTAGTTTTATTGGGCTATCTCCCTCATTAGTTAAATAAAAATGTCTTTAGGATCATCTAAAGTTAGCCAATTGGGAATGGGTTTGTGTCAAGCTTTAAGTGTATTTTGTGAGAAATTTATGAGTTAATTAGCTTTTAAAAACTCGTGTACAACAAATAAAATGCAAAATTTTTATTTAGGAATTTTTTTTCCCTCAATCCAGATTCCGATCATTGGACATGTAAGAGGAAGAAAGAGGGAATTCACTTTTCAAATTCTAGACCTTGTCTAAACAAAAATAAACTAGAGGTTTGGTTTTAAAATACATTCACTTATTTGGAAAAGTTCTAGCTACCAAAATTCCATATGCCAATCTACCTCCCAGGAAATCCATTTAGTACACCACTGGTTAGTCTTTTGTCTTCCTATATTCTTTATCAACCTCTTCTAGTGATTCTTGAAAGGTGGATACTTAAATCCTTCCTAAAAATTTGAGCTCTAAAATGAGAAGACATACAAGGTCATTTTAAGTCATTCCTCTATCCAATTATAAAAACCAATTGAATATTTCTACATATTGATTTCTGTCCCATAAACTGTACAATATATGTGGAGTTGCCTCGCCCTAAGCGAGATGTTTAACAAACATAATAATAGAGAAACAATTAGTGACGTCACCAAAAGATGTAGCCTCTTCAAGGTATCATATACTCTCATCAAGGTCAAGAATCTATTCACCAAAAATGTCCTATGGAAATGATGGTTTAAGAAACAAAACTAGACAAAAACCTTCAGTGAGAACAACAAAATATAAAACCTCTTCAAGGTCTTCAATCTGCTCGTAAAGTTAAATTACATGTCTTGATCAAGTCCAACAAGAAAGAAACATTCAGTGACAATACCAAAATCTACAACTTCTTCAACATCTTCTATACCATCTTCAAATTCAATATTGTGTGCATCAAATTCCTCACCAAGGTCATCAATGGAGTAAGTATCAAGACTTAGCAACCTTATTTGCATAATTTTTTCTAGCATGGAACTTAATGTCATAGCCTTCTTTTGCCTAAAATGAATGCAAATTTCCTTGCAATTTGGCTTGCGACATTCATAATTCATGCTCATGGAACATGATTGTGTTGCAATTGTGATAACATTTGCTTTATGCAGAAGCTAATAAAAAATGATCAAAAATGACATTTTTGCTCTATTTTTTTGAAGATTTAAGGAAAATTACACCAAGTAGCTTCCAACCTCATATGACCATCATGTCAAACTATCTCAGGATATTGTCCAAGTAAGAGCCACTTAAGCAAGAAATCTAGTATACATGACTCCAATTTCAATTAGCGGCAATGACAGTTCTAAGCATGGTGCAAACATTTCTCCAGATCCTGAATGGGGCATGTTTGATGACAATAATTTGGGGAGTGAGAGAGGGAGATGGTAGGAGAAAAAATTCAAGGAATCCACGGGAAATTGAAAAATATATAACTAATAAGGTGGAAGACATTTGTAACCTAAGAGAGAAACCTATTAGGAAATGGGTGAAGTTGGTATTACACACCCAATTGGATAACCTCGAGGAGAAAACATTTCTCCCACTTTATTTGTTGGCATAACCTAGTAAGTGTTATTCACTCGCATGTATTTTGTAAAGGCCTTGACCTAGTTCCTATTCAACTCCATCCACCAGGTTGTAGAGGATTCCAAGCCTAATTTCATGAAAAGTAAGTTGGGGATGATCACATTGACCTGCTTGATGACGTGTCTATGAAGATTAACTACCTTGAACTATTTTTTTGCGTAGGGAAAGAGACACATTCCCATGTCTGAGCATGAAAACGTTATTTGATATTGTTAATGCCTCTAGTGTTTACTTCTACAAGTTCTATAGGAAGAGTTTGTAAAGGGCCAGATAGCCTCTGCATCTCATCTTTTATAAAAGGTGACATATCTAGTAAATGCCCCTACAGTCAATCTCTGGAATGGATCTAAATAGAAGTTCTTCATTTTAATATCCATAAAACACAACAAATTTAAGGTAAACTATGCACATGTGTCATTTCTCCCACAAAATAAAGTGTATAAGTGGTAAATTTTATACCAAGTTTGCTCCCACCATGTAAAGCGCAATTTGGTGAACTTATCATTTTTATAATTTCTTTTTCGATTAAATTTAGTTTCACACATGATCAATTATTGCTTTGAAAGTTGTGTTCTACATAATTTGTGTACACTAAATTACAAATTGATTTTCTGAAATCTATTTTATGTAAATTTCGACCAATAGATATATATCATGGAGGATGAACGACGAAGATCAGCCAAATCCCATATGGAGGTTCAGGGATCGGGGGATGTTCACGGTATTTAAATATAATCTTAAATCTCCATACATGTGTGTACACATGGAATTGATTTTTTATTAACTTTGTGAGTTAAATTAGTTGTTAATAAGTTTCATATTTTAATTCTTAGGAGGTAAGAGGAGAAGTTTCTACTCCATCCATGGAGCGTGGCCAAGGTTCAACCGGTCGAGGTATGAGTGGTAGCAGGTTGCGGGAAGGGGGTGATATTTATTCCCCTGAAGGCCAATCAACGGCTGCTGGTTCTCAACAGGGTCATTGTGGGTCTTGTTCTTAGCAGCATCATTATGGGTTTGGTTCTCAGCAGGGTCATGTTGAAGAAGATGTTAACCAACAATATCAAGGTTGCCATCAATTTCAATATTTTTTCATTAAATTTGTACAACTTTTTTTACACGTGTTTTTTCTAATATATGAAATTATATATATATATTGATGCAGAGGCTGAAAATGTTCGAGCTAGTGGTCAAAATAGACGCAGGGAAGCCCGCTACATTCAAGAAGAAGGCTGTCAACCTAGCACAACTTATCCGACCGAGATTACTGATATACCATGGGAAACTAACATGGTGGAATGAACCTTACAAAGGTGTGAAAGCCTTCATGCAAAATTCCAAGAGATCTCGTGGCTTTGTCTCTACCTGCTGAGAGTCGACACAGCCTTAAAATAGTTACACATTCATTGGGTGAAATGGTAAATGTGTATAGAAATCTTGGGCCAAGGACTGATTCATTTACAGAACTGATGAGAAAGAGAAAAGAAACAGTGATGGGTCCCGATAAATGGGAGGATGTAAAACAAAAAGTTACAAGAGAAGTGGCCAAGTCAATGTTTAATTATAAGGAAGGTCCAAAAAGAAAAATGTTGAAGGTGCAGTATTTCAAGCACCCAGACAAAGCTCGTTATTTGTATGATCGGCATCTTGCGGCCTTTGGAAGGCTTCCATGGAATGATGAGGTTCCTGTTTATTTTGCACAAATGTTTTATGCAGAATTTTTTTTGGGTATGAAACCCAACTACAATGACCTTCCTTCAGAATTTTTTGGCCTGGGGAAAGGTCGATTATATGACCATAAGGGCGCTAAGCGAGATGTGGAGTTGCCTCACCCTGAGCCGCCATTGGTGAGTCGACCATTTCGAGTCGAAACTATGTGATCAGAGATGGATGCGACTTCTCAAATAAGTCGAGAAGCAAGGGATGTTATGATCGACAATGTTCATAGCAGATTGAGTGGAGTCGATCTTTGTTTAAATCGACAAAGAGCACGTGAAAATGCATGTGCCAATTTTGTTTATCGTACAGATGAGGAGATTTACAACATGAATGTTGAAGATCTTCGAACATATGCAATAAATTGTCGCAATGGTCTGCAAGACCTAATTTTTCATGAGGAAGAGGGCACCGGAACGGTATGTGTTAGTGACCTTAGGGTTTGAAATTATATTTACATATACATGTACAATTTGTAATAAATACATGTGTATGTACACATGTATACATTTATTTGTATGTGTACATTAATCTAACAAAAATGTATGATTATATGTTAAAACACCATTTGCAGTTCTCAGGCATGATGCGTGATGAAAATGTTAAAATTACGTTTGGGACCTCCGGTTCAAACGATGCAGATGGGTTTGACCATCATGATATGTTGGCACATGTATGTTAGTGTTTTTTAAGTGACTCTAAAATAAATAATTGTTGCCACACATGTACATGTATGTATATATATATAATTTGATAAAATGTTTTAACAGGTACCGATTCCATCTAATGTTTTTGGGATGGCAGTACCTTCTTCTTCCTTGGGATATGTACCTTCTACTTCCTTGGGAGATGAGCAACAAGTATGGACAATTTTTCACAAGTTTAAAATTTATGTTTAAAATATATATATATATATATATATATTCTAACTCAAAAAGTTCCATTAAAAATTGAGATATATATATATATATATATTTTGAGTTATTTAAATTTTTTTGAATTCAGGTTCCTATAGAAGATTTATTTAATCCACGGACTCTAGCGACGGAGATAGGAACATCCACAGCATTTGAACAAGTTGTCTTTAGTTCCTTTTTTTAATATTATTGAAAATAAGTTTATATATGTACACGTGCATTTTCATTTGAAAGTTTTTAATATATATATATATATATATATATATATATATATATTTAACTGTACATGTATATTGTACAGTTTACCGCTGCAGATGTTCCTATGGGAGAACTTGTTCATCAAATGGAGAGGGAAACTTATGAGGTATTGCATGATTTTTTTGTTATATTTTGTTTTTTACATGAATTTCTAGATATATATATTCTCATTCATTTTTAAAACATCAAATTTTAATGTTCAAGTACATGTGCATTGTGTATGTAGGTTTCCCATTCACATGATAGGGCGTGGACTGAGACCCTAGTAGGGAAGACGCTAGATCCGTCTCCATTTGATGGACATGATTTACAGTAGATTTGATTTCAAAATTTAGATGGTTTTAAAATTTGTTAAACTTGATACAATTTGATACTTGTGAGATTTACAATTTTTGGACATATTTTATTACATTGTTATTATATAATTTTTTTTATTTAATTTTTGGATGGTTTTAGTACTTTTGGCATGTGACTGTGAAGTAATGTTGTCATCTATAAATTAATGTTGTCATCTGAACTACATTTGGCATGTTAGGTAATGACATGTGTTATAATTTGTTTTGTTTTTAAAATTTAAGTTTTGGATGCTTAGAGTACATTTGGTATGTGAAGTAATGTTGTGATCTATATTTTTTTGTTAAATTAAAAGTTAAAAGTTTTGGATGGTTTCAATTTACATTTGGCATGTGATATTTAATGTTAAATGTTTTTGTTGGATAGTTGAATTATAATTAGCATGGCATGTGAAGTTTTTAAAACTCAAGTTTTGGATTGTTTCAATCTACATTTTGCATGTGATATTTAATGAACTTTAAATGTTTAATGTTTTAATGTTGTACAATATATAATCAAAAGGTTTTTAAAACTTAAAGTTTTGGATGGTTTCAATCTACAACTTAAAGTTTTGGATGGTTTCAATCTACATTTGCACATGTGGTATATAATGTTAAATGTTCCTATTGGATCTAGTTGAACTATAATTGGCATGGCATGTGAAGTAACGATCTATATATAATTTAAAGTTTTTTAAACTCAAGTTTTGAACGGTTTCAATCTACATTTCACATGTGATGTTTAATGTTTTAATGTTGCACGATATATTATCAAAAGTTTTTAAAATTTTAAAGTTTTGGATGGTTTCAATCTACATTTGGCACATGTGGTATATAATGTTAAATGTTTCTATTGGATAGTTGTTCACGATAATTGGCATGGCATGTCAAGTAATGTTGCACAAATCCCTTTTGGATGGTTGAAGTACATTTGGAATTTTAAGATTGCTTTTGATCTCTCCATGTAGTTTTGTTTGAATGAAAAAATTTCCAATATGAAGAACATAGCTTTTCAATGTAACTAACCATGTATCAATTGAGCTCTAATTGAAAAAAAAGTTTAAAGAAGTAGATATATGTACAAATTATCGCTTTAATTTTGATTGGAAATATAAGTCTCTAGTACATATATATGTTTGTTGAATTTGGGTCAATGTCGTTAATGCACTCAAATAGGTAGCCTTGTCGATTTATTTACATTGTTGAAACTTTTTACCAAAAAATTCAACTAGTTTTTCATCAATGCACATAGAAAAACTACTTGGAACAATTAATTGTGCATTCTAGAACATATCTATCCAAGACAAGTAACATTTTTCATCAATGCACATTGAACATATCCGACCATTGGACAAGCAAATTTTGTACTAGATTTTCAATCAGATTAGAGATGTGGGTCAAATCCCACCAAAAGTCGGAGAAGTGCTCCGAGTCTCTTGTCTGAAAGGAATTTTCGTACAAAACTATACTACAGATGATTTATTTACATTGTGTCCATACTTTTTACCAGAAAATCCAACTAGTTTTTCATCAATGCACATAGTAAAACTAGAAAAATTAATTTCATTCTAGAACATATATATATATATATATATATATATATATATCCAATACATATAACATTTTTCATCAATGCACATGTATAGAAAAGCTACTTTCAATTGATACTAGAGCACGTGCTTGTACCAAAACAATTTGTACATGTGCAAACACTTGCACAAATAACATAAGCAGCTCAATTTTTAGTTGAGTACTGGAAGTTATAAAACATATTTAATCCAAAGAGAATAAATTGTTGGACAATTCACTCAAAAAAATTCTAATGGAATTCCATCTTCAATAATCCGTTCAGGATCGGATTTTGACATTTTCCATCTCTTAATTTTTTATTTTTTCTTTGATTGAACTTCTATCAACTTTATGCATGCTGCACACACCAAGTGACTATATTGACAACTTATGGAATTAGGTTCATAGTCTTCAAAGTAAACAAAGTCTCCACTTTGATGAGTTTGTCTGAAAAAATAACCTTTCAGTATAATAGACCCTTTGTCATACTGAAATCCGTGATCATTATAGTCTTGAAATAATTTCATCTTTCGTTCAGTGCAACGCATCAAATAATACTTAACATTTTCATCGTTGTCAATAGGTGCAATTACAACAAAAACATCTCCTGCACAATAAAATAAATTTAACATTTAATTATGCATATTTAAATTTATTTCTAGATCTTTAAATCATTAAAAAGTAATTCAAATGTTACCTTCTCTAACAAGATCATAAACTCGATCACCATCGGATGATATTGTAGTTTCCTCTGATTGCATTTCTTCAAACATTGCAACAGACATTTTGCCCTTTGTATTTAGCTCTGTATGTTTCCAATCGTTCACATACATTTTGTTTTCACAAACGTCATTAGATTTTGTGTTGTCTATGCAAACATCACAAAAACAAGAATATTTTCTTTTATCCAATGCAAACACATTTCTGGACGACTTTGTTTGAATTGAATGCAAATTTCGAGTCCCTTTTATTGTTTCAACGTCATTTCCAATTGATCTATCTACGTCTTCGATTCCAATATGCCAAAAAAACCGTTATATGGAAAATTAAAAGAAGAATTTGTAAATATGATATCAAAATACAATCAAAGATAATCATTGCATGATAAATGTACAATGTTTAAAATTAGATTTCCAATATAAATTAAATTGAATGTACCTTCGCACTTCTCTTGATGGGTTTCTCTCATGGCTTAGAGCAGTGATGCACCATTGAACAAATTCTTCAACGTTCACAAGTCGGCTTGCAGAGTAGTTCATTTGATATCTTCGAAGTACTCGTTTTATGCATGCTCCTGCACCGTCATGTTCTCCTTTTCCATGGCCAGTCTCAAAGAAATTCCAACAATGTTTAATGCAGGTTTTCTTATGAAGACAACACAACCAAAAGAATGATCATGTAGATTTGAATTGACCTGCGCATCCGTCTGACCATATCCAATGTTCATTGAATGTTATTCCACGAATTTTCAATGAATCATAATTTTTTCCAAAACAATGTTGTACAAAACATGTATCATGTGTACGATCGTCACTGATATAAAAGTGATATTCTTTAATGATATGTTGATTTTCACTCGTGCTTTCTATATGATCGACATTTTGTTCAACATGCTATATAGAATATGGACGAGCATGGAGACTTGGTCAGAATGATAGTATTCACTCTGAATTTCTTTTTGTGGAACAAATGTGTAGTTTTCTGCAAAATCAATCACTGACAAAATGGTCCTTGGTGGAAAAACTTCACGAGATTTTTTGAATTGCAAGTCTTGCCATCGAGCTCTATGGCCCGAATGCTTGGTGTATTTGTAAATTTCTGCCTCAAACTTTCTCAAAAAGTCTATTAGAAAATTTTCGTCTTCTAGTAATTCAATTCTTTTAACACTATTTGCACCTTGAATCGATGTATCGATATATTTATATCTCTCGCATTTCACTTTCATGTTGGACAATGATTGATCATTTATATCAATGCGATATTTGTTTTGAAATTTAGTCAAATTTCCACAATCATCGCATTTTTTACCACTAACACATTTCTTTTTGTAAAATAGTTCATCGCTTTCTCTTTCACATAGAATTTGAGATATGAATTCACGGATAGTGGAAGGAGGAGGTGAATCCTTCCATAATGTTCTACCGAAATCAAGGAATGTATCATAATATAACTCAAATTCCACATGATAACGGCAACAACAAGTGTCGCGTACGGTGATAGGTTTTACATACCATGGTTTTTGTTGAACAAAAGCACCGAGTGAAACATGAATTTGACGATTCTCTTTTTTGAACTTGTTGAATAACTCTATCTGAGTGGTTTCCAAGAGATGTTTTTCATGTTCTTCGTACTGATTTTGTGCTATTCTTCTTCGCATCACATGCCTTGCAGTTGGTGAAACACGCGAATTGTTCTTCCAATATTCATATATTATTTTTTTAACATTTTCTCCAATTATATCTTTGTATGGTTGCCTACAAATAGCTCTCCAACAAGCGAGTTCATCATTTACATCTATTTGCAACCGAAATTTCCGATGTTTGTGCAAAGTTTTTCGCGAGGTTCCCAGTGCTCGTGCCATAGATGTTACCAAACGATTCTCTTGAGTACTTGAGGAAACCATTGCCATCTGTATTCCTCTACGTACAATTGAAACATCTTTCTCTCTAGATCTCTTAATTGACTTTATAGCACTACTCATATTTTTTATCACTTCTTCCTTCATTTTTTTATCTTTGGTTGATTTTTGAATACCCAATAGTGTCGTAGCTTCTTTTAATTTCCTTAATGATAGGAGACCTTTCAACATTTGAGCCTGAACTGTCACCCGCTCATTTAAAAAATACTTTTCAAAAATGCAGTTAACACGATATCGTATAACATGGTCAGGTTTTTTATCTCCATATGTGTGAGTGTCAACATTTTCTAACATCTCATTATCGATAGTGATTTCATCCGTACATATTCGAAAAAATAGTACATATTCAATAAATAACTAAATTAATAAATATATCTAAAATTTCAAATATTTTTCAAATTAGTTCATCAAATAAAAATTAAGCTTCACATTTTACATTATGAAAATTTTAAATATATCAATAGATCATAATATTTACATTTACATACCTGCTTCAATTTCTGCTTGAGGTTGATTTTCTTCTTCAATATTTTGAGGAATATCTCTGTCTGTTTACATTAAACAAAATATTTTTCAAACTAGTTCATCAAATAAAAAATTAAGCTTCACATTTTATATTAGGAAAATTTTAAATATATCAATAAATCATAATATTTACATTTACATACCTGCTTCAATTTCTGCTTGAGGTTGATTTTCTTCTTCAATATTTTGAGGAATATCTCTGTCTGTTTACATTAAACAAAATATTTTTCAAACTAGTTCATCAAATAAAAATACATTTTACATTAGGAAAATTTTAAATATATCAATAGATCATAATATTTACATTTACATACCTGCTTCAATTTCTGCTTGAGGTTGATTTTCTTCTTCAATATTTTGAGGAATATCTCTGTCTGTTTACATTAAACAAAATATTTTTCAAACTAGTTCATCAAATAAAAATACATTTTACATTGGGAAAATTTTAAATATATCAATAGATCATAATATTTACATTTACATACATGCTTCAATTTCTGCTTGAGGTTGATTTTCCTCTTCAATATTTGAGAGGGCTTCTAAATTTCTTTTGCGAGATTGTCTCGTCTCTTCTCTACGTTACTCAGGGTCTCTTTTTCGATGATATTTTCTTGCACAATTTCTTCGATTTCCCATGATAATAAGGTATGAAGTTCAAAAAAATTCCTTCGAAAAATTAGACAATAACTCAATTACAAAAAATATTAGAAAAGATTTAATTTAAAAAAATTCAGTGTAAATTTTTTGCCAAAAATACATACTCCAATCCAAAACAATTACTTTAAAAAATTTGAGAGAAAAATGTCTTATAAAAATGAAATGAAGCTCAAAAGATTTACTTCAACAAAAATTCCAGAGAAAAATGTCTTATAAAAATGAAACGAAGCTCAAAAGATTTACTTCAACTCAAAACACGTACATACCTCCAAGAAATGTCTTTTGAATGTATGTCTACGAAATTTTTTTAAGTTCAAAACAATTTTTGCCAAAATCAGGCCGCCTCCAAGAAATGTCTTCCAAAAAAATTCTTTGTAAAATCAATTTGCTTCCAAGAAATGCTCTTAAACCCAAAATTTGAAGATAAGTTTTTGAACCCAAACCAAGATCTTTGTAAAATGAGATGAAATGTGCGAAATGTGCGAAAATTGTGAATCATTTCGCGGCAATTTATATTGCCGCGAAATGTGTGTTTTAGTAGGGGCTCCGCAAAACTTTCCGGCTGACGGAGAGTCATACAATAGTTCGGCCGAACTTTTGATTAAAAGTTCGGACGAATTATTAAGACGTTAGATTTAACGAGCCTTCGGCGGAAAACATAGTTCGGCCGAACTTAGATTAAAAGTTCGACCGAACTAACGCGTACCAATTACGCAAAAACTAGGCTCTGAATACGGTTTTGCAACTTTGGACTAATTAAACTCCATGAAAGGTTGTTAATTAACTGTCGGAACCAAGAAAAGCATTTTCAGAATTGAATCTACTTTCAGGAAATATAACTTTTATGGAATTTCCCAAACGTTTATTAATTTTAATTATTTTTCTAAAAAAATGGGTGCAAACAATTTCTGAGGGGCATTGTGATTCAGTAAAATCAAAATTTTGTATCTCCCAAAATACATTGTAAAAAAAATTGAAAAAATTATAGGGCATTACATTGGTCCGTCGTCTCTAATGGGTAGCTTTTAGATTTTTAGTTTATAACTTATATGTTAAGAAATTTCTTGCGATGCGAAACATATCCAAAATACACAGTTTTTCGTATTGGACCAGTTCAAAAAATTCTAGTAATTATGATATGCATCCATTGGCTTTGTAAATATGACGAAGACAAAGTAGACTCTGTCTAGATTGTTGTAACACATTTTGTTTTTTCAAAAACACAAATTTTCAATGAATACAACATTGCGTCATAAAATGACTTCTTATGAATCCTTTGATTGTTAAGAAACACACACTCAAAGAAATGCTAAGTTGACATATCAAATACGCATAAAAAAATTTCAATAAATAAGTAATAGAAAGCTAACAAAATTTCTCACAACTTTTATTTTTATCGCAAAATGAAATTCTACATAGAAAAATTGTTATAGTTTGCAAAAAGTTGAAGAATCGAAAAGAATGAAATTTTTTTCTCAAAAAAGAGCAAAAAGTGTAACCCAGCTTCACATTTTCACCAAAATGTTCAAGGTGGTTCATATTCTATCTTTATAGCTCTAGCCTCCAGTAGTCACCGGCTAGCATAAATGAACATAATAGTGGGTTGGTCGGTGGAATAGGTTCTCTCGGGTGCGTTTGCATAATTGCAATACACATCATGTACTTGGTGTGCACCCTTGCAAAAATATTGGGAGCATTGCACACTTTGATAGCTTACTCATTGGTTGGACACACTAAGAGAAGATTGGTGAAGAGAATTTGGCAAGGGTAGGGAAATGAGGATACCATAGATTACCTTGTCTACAAGAATGCGTTATGAATAATGGGAAAAGTGGCAAAGAGGAAATTTAATAGATTTATAGAAGGCTAAGTACAGCTTGTTGGATGCATGTTGGCTAGGTGCACCTTCTTGGATGTATGTTGGCTAGGTGCACGATCATTGGGCGCACTTTATTAGGGTCACCAAGAAGGTGAACTTGGGAATACATTACTTGGACATCGAATAGGCACACTTGCTAGACACACTTGCGCACATATTGATGTATGTTCCAGGTACCATTGGACATTAGATGCACATTGGTGAATGAGTAACCAAGGTAGTTGAACTTGGACAGATGACACTTGAATCCACTTTTGACTTTGAGGGGCTTACACAATGCCTAAGAAGAAGTTAAATACAAGGCACACCTACTATTAAAGGAGGAGATAACTGTGTTGTGTTTTTCATTCATTCTATCCAATTCAATCTCGATCATTCACACATGGGTGGACAAGGAGATCTAAGGAGAAAAAGGAAGCTACAAGAGGAAGATTCACAAGTGCTCTAGTGGTTGGATTGTGGAAGCATGTTGGGTAGTAGGTAGAGCATATTGCCTTAAATTTATTGTGCACATGTAATAGAGTTGTTGGCTAGTGCTTGAACTCCCTTATTCTCTATGTTGCAGCATTATTTACTCTCATAAAGTTAAAGCAACTTCCTTGGTTGTCACCGATAAATATTTTTTGTTGATTCTTTATGGTATGGATGTGATAGTCCTTGTGATGCTCGTTGGTTATGTGTTAATAATTGATTAAAGATAAAAGTATTATAAGGTTGTTTTAAGGCCATAGTTGGATGTGTACCAATATTGGTAGAACTTGGTTCCAAACATTATGGGAAGAGGCAAAGGTAGTACCACATAACCTCAGGTGTCAAAAAACTTGAGTGAACTATGAATTAGCAAATAAAATTTTGAACAAACTAGTAGTCCATAACATATTACCTCTATTTAAAACACTTTAAAAATGAACTAAAATCATTCCTCATAATGCTTATTTTTTATTTACTTATACTATGGACTCTCTTTTATCCATCCAACTCGAAAAGCATTAAGAGGGAGTTTCTTGCTCATTTCTTGACCTAAAGCATTAAATCTAGCATTGATGTGAAGTGGTCCACGAAATTAATCACTATGGTCAATATTGAGATTAAAAATCTATAAGTTAACTACAACTCATACTAGTTTTTGTCTAAAAAGTAACAAGTTATCGAATTGTTAGTTTTTGTCTAAAAAGTAACAAGTTATCGAATTGTAAGAAGCAATTAAATGGATTCTAGGACTCAATCTTGGGATCTAAGGATTTTGTTGTACTTATATAAGTTGCAACAACTTAAACAAATTAGCTAATTTCCATTTTCATTAAAAAGAGTTGTAACTACCATTACAATTCAGTTTTATAATTTTTTGTTTTAGTAATTAATTAAAATAATGTATTTTTATGTTTTATTAATTAATAAAAAATTTATTATGATGTGTTTAAGTTAAAATATTTTTATTGATTAGTAAAATTTTATTATTTTTTTTTAACTTTTGCATTGGTGAGGCTAGATTATGATCATGTCCAAAAATAACACATGAATATAGCTGGAAATTAAGCTAGTGACTTAACATCTAGGAATGACATAAATTGAATCAATACCTTAAAAGCCTAATTGATCATTTTCTATCCAAAACCCCATGGACAATGAAATTGTTATTATAAAATATATTTAAATTAAGATATTTTGAAGAGGTGCTTTTATTCTCCTTAAATCAACATTCATTAAAGAGGCTGGTTGATAAACATCTTAGTTCATTGCTGCAATAATATTTATTGCAATATCATTCTATTTTCAACAATATTTTTTGTTTTTTGTTTTGTTTTGTTTTGTTTTTTTTTATTAAAACAATTTTTTTAGTTAATATTATTGTTTTGTCATTATAATATTTAAATTTTGATTAATTTAATTAATATTATTTTTAGGGGCAATTCAATTGACAATTGTTCTAATACCATGTTATATGTAATTTGTATTTCCATGTTTTAATCTAGTTCAGAGGATGTGGTCCAAAGTCTAAGTGGGAGATGTGGGAGGTTTGATCTTCACAGACCTTGTGGTCCAATCTCAAGCAAGACTATTTATAACTAAAAGCTATTTTAAATATAAAAAAGAAAAAAAATATTAATTGAACGATTTATTGCCATAAAATATTTTTTTAAATAAATAAATGTTGATTGAATAATTTATTGAAATAAAATATATTTTTTTAAATGAATATCAAATCCAGGGATATTAACTTGATTTTCCGTCCGTAATTATAAATTAGATAACGTAGAGTTCATGTTAGTATTAATTTTTTTTCGCCAAACGAGGGTGTCCCCAGGCCGGGACCAGCCCCATGACTCAAGTTACTGTTCTGTGGTTTGAAGTGCTTATAACTTGTAAAGTTATCTCTCTATAATTCATTACACGTGTTTTAGAAACATAAAATATTGTACTTAGTGAACATGATCATGAGGATTTTTTAGATTTTTATTTCCTCAGTGTAATATCGAGTAGTTTATAGTGCGACTTTTTGAAAACTTTTACAGTGTGAAATGGTCTGTTCAATCCAGTGGTCTGGCTGCACCTTGTTATAAAGTCAATTCTCTATTATAAAGTCAATTCTCTAGATAGTGTAGACACCATGCTCTAGGTCGCAAACTGATACCCTTTTTATTTATTTTGGTGTTTTCTGACATCTGACAGTGGACTTGGAAGTTGGCGAGATTTGTATAGAGCGAATAAATATATACTTGGTAGGAATGCCAAGTTGCCAACTGCTACTCAGGTGGACCGTCGGTTGAAACCAGCAGTATCATGCTTTTCTTTTAATGCATGGATTTCGATACATAATCGTGACGAATAATCGGTTTCGATGACGAATAGTTAGAAATCATGCGAAACGTGATGGAACTTAAATTATACCCCACTCGTTTATGCTCTAGGTTGCTTTTGATAGGAGTAGTTTTTAGTGTGATTGTTTAGAGTTTCTGGTGTTGGAATTTGGTGAAAAAAATTGAAGTAAAATCTTGTTTTCTATTATTTAAATTAGTTTTTTACTGTATATATAGATTCAACATCCTAAAAACCCTTGTGACACTTTTATTGTGCAAGTTTACCTATCAAATTTATGTTTTCAATTAATTCCTGCCAGACTTTAAAGAAATTAGACTGAAAAAATCCATCAAAAAATCTTTCAAAACATCACACTAAAGACAACTCCCTTTTTAATATGCTCAAACTTTACTTGACTTTTTTGGTTTATTTCTCAAACGTATATTAAATAAGTAAATTAAATAAATACATACATTCAATTTTAATTTAACAAAATAACAAGCAGTTGACAAAATAATGAGTAGTTAAAGAGATTCCACGAAAACCATAGAGAATTAGAGGAATTATTATTAAATAAAAGATAAAAATAATTAAATTTGAAAAAAAAAACAATATTTAAATTAAAGAAATTATTTATAAATAAAAATAAAATTGGTAAATTTTCTATTAAATAAATATTTTATTTATAAAATAATATATTTATTTATAAAATAATATATTTATTTAATTAGTTATAAGGTATAGTTTAGTTGGTCTAGTTTCCATTGTTAAAGTATTTTTTAAGTTGGGAGGTCACGAGGTCGAATTTCATGGGGTCAAATCTCTTCGATCCCCTTTGGGTTAGGCCCTGCTTGTTGTGCCTATGGGTATGTAGCGGCCACCTAGTGTTCATGAAATAAAAAAACATATTTCCAATTTCAGATTGATGTAGCAGCCACCCAGTGTCCGTGAAATAAAAAACATATTTCCAGTGGATATAGCGGCCATCTAATGTCCATGAACCACCCCTAAAAAAATATATTATATTTATTTAATTAATATAACTATACTCTTTAATTTTAAATATTTAATTACCCGAATGCAAGTGAGTATCCCAATATTGACATGAAGCTCAAGGTGATTAATGCCATGAATTTCACTTGGGGGAGGTCTCATCTACACGCTCCAACCATTAAAGTGCGTACTCCTGAGCACGCCATCGGCTGCTACATCCTCTGGTGCATCCTCATGAAGTTCATTTGCCATTACACCAGGAACTCTCCCTGGAATGCCTTGCTCTGTCTCCATCTGGTTCAGGTTTTGTTTCTCAGGATGCCTAGGGCGAGACAATCATGCCGTCGCAGCGATCAGGGGCAGAGAGCTCAAGGTGCCTCTAGCAGATTTAGCGAAGAAGACAACGCTCCCCTGCATCTCCAGGATAATTTTGAGGAAGGGATTCCTATCCACATTCAGGAATTGGTTGATTAGGTGGAAGAGGAGCATCGACAAACCACGAATTCTCACAATGAGTCAACAACAACTAGGTACTAGAACATGGAAAATCTCTTTGCCTGGTCGCTTTGGCAAAGGCAGCTGGCAACATAACACATTAATGGCCTCATTCTTAAAGGCCACTCTGCCTTACTCACAACCACACAAATCTAGGACGCCATGGCCCATGACAGGGAAATTGCTTTCCCAATTGGTGGTAGGAAGGAGGTTGAGCTTCTACAAGGCTTGCTGCAGGAAATTTGGGAACCCTCTCACAACCAGACAGATCTAGGACGCCATGGCCCATGACAGGGAAATTTCTTTCCCAATTGGTGGTAGGAAGGAGGCTAAGCTTCTACAAGGCTTGTAGTAGGAAATTTGGGAACCCTCCCCCTTATCGAGTCGAAAGAGAAGCCGAGAGGTAGAGAAGGACGTGGTTGAGCCCAATAGTAAGGCTAGGCGCAAATGCACCATCTTGAGACACCCACCTCAACCATACTTCAAGATTCTTGGTGGCTATGAGAAACAACTCGTCCTCTCAGCGCGCAACACCAACACCAATCCTCCTGAAGGGTATCAGGGCGACTCCTCGTCGAATGGGGGTCGAGCCAAAACCCCTCAGCGTCTTGTAGTCACCCCTCCTGATTTCCAATCAGCCTCCAGTGGTCACCCCTCCTTAGCAAGGCACTCAACAACAGGACAAGGCCAAGACAAAGACCATAACAAGCATTGCTCGTTCATGAAGAGAAAATCTAACCAACCACTTCATTTCACACCCCACTCGTACCTATTTCGAAAATTTGATTGACCACATATTAGTTGGAATGGAAGCGGCAACTTAACATGTAGCAAAATAAAAAATATTTATGGTTTGAGTTTGAAGCTTAAAATTGGAAAAAGAAAAAAAAAATATTTAAATTGTGTATTAGAAAAAGAATGAGATCCAATCTTATTTATTAATAAAAAATAAAAAAATTTCAACTTCAATTATATATTTTTAATATACAAATAAATTTAT
Source organism: Pinus albicaulis (assembly GCA_034641835.2). Lineage (NCBI taxonomy): Eukaryota > Viridiplantae > Streptophyta > Pinopsida > Pinales > Pinaceae > Pinus > Pinus albicaulis. The sequence goes on along the minus strand of CM076584.1, from coordinate 80,293,985 downwards.
CTTATTCATAAACTTGAAACATAGAAATATTGAAACCTATTATATAATTTAAATTTGCTATTCTAACCGATAAAATAAACGAAAAAAAAGGCCATCGCGCATTTTGTTTTACTTATTGTTGTTGTTTGATGACATGTTTTCTGACACCTGACACAGGCCTTCGAATGGGTTGCCAAAATTTAGGAATGCCACCTGCTACTGAAGTGGACCATCGGTTGAAACCGGCAGTACGCTTTTGTTTTAATGCGAAATAAACAGACGGGGTGGTACCTACTGATTAAAGGGTAAATTTTTTTATACAAGTATGGTTGGAAATAATCATTGACTTCATCAACCTACATAGTTAAGAAATAAGCCATTAATAGTTAATAGAGATACTTTCCCTCTCTATATGCGTGTGTGTATGAGTGGAAAATAAGCATTTAGTGTGGTGTGTTCCCACTTTCTGTCTTTAGTGTGGCGTGCTTCCACTTTATGTCTTTTGAATAATAGTGAAAAGATTTCAAGTCATATATGTTTTCATCTCTGCATTTTGAGATCTATGTGTAATGTGCTTATCTAAAAATACAATTAAGTAAAAGAGATTCACATGCATGACTCTTTGTAACACATAGATGATGGATATATTTGAAATATATATTTGTAGAGAAACGAAGTGAAATTCAAATTTGTAGATCCCCTTACAATTATGGAAGCTATTGCTTCTTAATGTTTTGATTCTTTGGAAAATGGTATTGTATATAGAATAATTTTTTAAATCTTTTTCCTATCATAATGATAAATTGATAATTATATTATGAGATTTTTATGTTTGGTTTTCATTACATAATATTGGTTGATATTGGTAATCATGTTTCTTGTGTAAATTTTATATGTGAAATTGGGAGAGCAGAGAAAGAACTTGGTCATTTTCTTTGGGATTTTCATCAATTTTTTGCAAAAGGTTGAGATTTCCAATATCTGAAGTTGATTAACATTTTTTTGCTTTTGCAAAAGGTTGAGATTTCCAATATTTGAAGTTGATTAACATTTTTTTGGCAAGGTTCCTTAAATATGTTCTCATGCTTATGGAGTTATTTATTAACTAAATAATTTCCTATTGTTGAGTATTTGACTTTTTCAATCAAAAACTATACTTTTGATAATTTGAATAAATTTAACAACCATGAAAAATAGTTGGATTACAATTTTGAAATTATTACAATTTCAACTACAATATTTAAGTCAAAATCGTCTCTAAAGCACAAACCATGCTCTATTAAATAATAGATGCACTTGAATAAATTCCATAAAATTGACAATAAAATTAAATGTTTACATTCAATTTTGCATTTAAATAATTTTCATAGATTGATAATACAGTTAAATATTTACATTCAAATTATTTTGTAATGAGCATCACTAATACTCTTTTCATGTTCAAGGGTTGAGTTGCTTTCAATTCTATGTAAAATATTATTCATATGTTCGTCATTATTTGTTGGGTTTTTTTTTTCACATTAAGATTTTTCCAATGTATAAAAATGGTTAGTATGAAAGCATAAACAAAATTTTTAAATTTACAATTTAAAAATTGGATTTGGCTTACAATTTGATTTTTCTTATACCAATGTATAAAAATGGTTAGTATGGAAGCATATGTAGAATTTTTAAATTTACAATTTGAAAATTGAATTTGGTTTACAATTTGTTTTTTCTTGTATTTTTATTGGTGAATAAAATGATTAGTGGATTTTTTTTGGTTATTTATTTATTATAATTTTTTTTAATAATTTTTAATAAAATAAATATTTATGGACTTCAATTTTTCTTATATTTTTATTAGTAAGAAAGTAATACCACTCAAATAAACTTAAATAATTTTTAATGATGCTTCTAATTTTATTAAAAGTCATGTTTTCTTCTTAACATTTAGTTATTGTTTTTGTTTCCATATTTATATTTTTCATTATTTTAATTGATTGAATATGTATTTATTTTAGGATAATAGCTCCCAATGGTCAGCTTAATGGATTCCTTTGGAATCAACCAAAATTTTGATTAGTCATGTCCTTTCCAAAATGATTTTGATGCTCATCCACTTGATTACAATGAATTAGATAGCATTGAGATTTTTGAAGGGGAGAAAACGTCAAAGAAACTTAAAAGAACATTCAAGTCAAAATGGAAGACAAGTTTTCCATGGGCTTATGTTAAAAAATATTGTAATGGCGTTGAAAAGATAAGGTGTTCTTTGTGTGTTAAATATAAAAAAGAAACTCCATGTGCTACAGATGGAAGCTACACTCTTCAAGTTGGTGGTATAAATGCTCATGATAAATCAGAGGCTCATAATTTGTCTCTACAAATTTTGGAGGGATAAACCAAAAGAAGTAATCTTCTGATAACAAATCATGTAGAGCTAATGGTAGATGTCAAGAAGGAGAGAAATAAATAAGTAATTGAATATATTTATTTTTTTCCATACATGACTTACCATTAGAAGTGTATAAGTCAATTTGTGGCTTGAATAGGTATAAATGCACTCCAAAAATGCCTTTAACAGATGAATACCTAACATATAAAAATACAACATCTAGAAAAGAGTTTCTACAAGCTGCCAAATAGGTATATTGGAAAAGGTCAAAAAAATGATATTTGTCACAAATCATTCTACTAAATTATAATAGATGAAAGGACATATAGAACTATGGAGCAACATTTGATTATTTATATTACATATTTGACAAATAAAGGAAGAGGCCAATGTGTGACAAGATTCATATGTTTACTTCAAATTAAGGATGGAACAACTCAGTGTATGTATGATGTTGTAAAAACTCTTTTAGTAGAGATGCATCTATCCTTGGTGAAATTAGTTGGATTTGGATATGATGGGGCTTCCACCATGCGGGGTATACGTGAAGTTTTATCAACTAAATTATGCTGAAATGCTCCTCATTTATCAGATATCCATTGCACAGTTCATCGAGAAGCATTAACAACAAATGATGCTTCATCTCATTTTCCAGAGTTACAATTTATTGATAAAATCATAAATAAAGTTTATTCTTGACTTGGAAAATATGCTAAAAGACATGGAAAACTAAGAGAACCAATGGAAACATTTCAAATCACTAAGTTAAAGGTGTTACAAATTCACCAAATTAGGTGGTTTTCTAGAGGAATGGTCATGGTAAGACTTGTTAAGCTTATGCTTGCTTTGTTAAAAGATTGGGAGTTAAAAGATGTACTTATTGTGTTAAATAAGTTGAATCAAAAGTTCCAATAGGATCAGGTGAATATTGCTTCTATTTGAACTAATTTAGATATTACAATTAGCATGCTTCATAAGAAGTTTTTAGGAGGCATATTTGGAGTTGGTACAATGCACACATCATGCTTTTTGAAGAAAGCATAGAAAGGAACTCTTGAGTTTTTATATAGTCTAGGTATGCTACATGTACATCCATTTAGGTTCATGAGTTGTCCCAATACACATAAATTAGGGATGCTAGACGATTTCATTCTTTTGGGAAATAACTTTGCAATAAAGGTGATTGATTCTCTAAATATCAGGTTCACAAATTTTCCAATATTTAATTTTGCTAAGTTTATTAGTCCTTGCCTTTATTATGAGGAGATAAATGACAGAGATGCTCAGACAAGAAGATGATTAAGTTGTTTATGTGAAAATTCCAGTGTTGAAGATTCATCTATTGTGGATGTACATTTTAGTGATTTTGAAAAATTTAAATTGTCATGAAAGCACATTGGTTCGATACTATTTTTTAAATTGTGTTAATTTATATAAAATGATAATTTTGTGGATAATTCTATATGAAATAAATATATATTATTTTATTTTATTTATTTAAATTACATTTTTTATTATATGGCTAATTATTTCTAAAAATATTAATATTTAGAAGAGAAATATTTTATTAAACAATTTTTTTTTATTGAAGTGTGTAATTATTATTATTTTTTTTTCTTTTCAATAAAATAAAATTATATATACAACGTTTCAACATGGAAGGATTACTGAGTATATTCCCTTAAAATAATACCCTTCACATTTGATCATTGATGCCCATCATTGAGTCGAATAACAAAATAACACATGGATTATAGAAGTATTTCATCATAGGTAGGGATAAAGTTGATGGCCAAATTATCCCTTACAAGGTAGCTTGGCTCGAAACATGGTCAAAATTTTATGAGTATTTCATTAGAGGAAGGGATAGAGTTTTATGGCTAAATTATCCCTTGCAAGGAAGCTCAGCTCGAAACAGGGTCAACATTTCACGTTTACATCATGAAACTTCATTTAAATGTTTGTGTTTTGTTAACCTTTAAAAATAATCAAAATCCAATGGATGGATTTATTTTCAAATTTTACTAATAATGTCAACAAGTTTCTAGATTGTCGTCACCATCAAATGAGAATGAGTTCAATACCCACAATATATTCGAGGGTTAACATAAAATACTAATGATCTTGAAAATTGTTAAATGACTTGAGGAAAATGAGCTTTTATAGAAGCCCCGAAAGCATAGAGATGGTAGGTAGATGAAAAAGTGAAAGGGTACTGAGGTATTCGTGATTAAATTGATGTATCTGTGATTAAAAGTTGCTTAATATGTTGAATAATTTCTAAAGGTATTATTTAATTAATAAATAATTTGGTTTTATTTGTTAAAATTTGACAATATAATTTTGAGTGAGATTGTGATTTCTTGTTATTCAAAACATAATTTTGAATGCATAAAAAAATTCAACACCCTAAAAATTTTATGGGGCACTCAAATTATATAGATTACACAACTTAAACTTACAATTTTAAAAATTCTCTGTCAAATTTCAAGCAAAATTGACTAGAAAAAATACGAAAAAACCAAAAATGTCTATTTGTGAGACTATTGTATTGTTAAATGCAACGTAAAAGTGAATGATTTTATTATCCTATTTCATTAGATCCCACAAAAAAATATTAACAAAAAAAATTGTAAACCTATTCTAAAATCAATATAACAATTTATTAACAATAAAAAATCAAATAAATAGAAAAATGAATTTAAATTTATTTGTGGAGTCTAATTGTTCTATGTTTTATTTATTTTTAGTACAAATTTGACTATACAATTTTTGGAAAGATTGTGATTTGTTGTTGTTTAAAATGTGTTTTTGAAAGCATAAATGGATTCAGTGCCTTGAAAAATCCTTGAAGCACTTGATTGTGCATACTACATAGCTCAAACTTGTGATCCGAACAAATTTATGCCAAATTTCAAGAAAAAATAACCAAAAAAGGAGCCAGAACATAGAAAATTAGATTACGACAATTTTATTGATCTCTTACTTGAGATTTCTCTTCACCAACTGTTTCTCTCTCTTAATGAGGGATCTAAATTAATGGTAAAAAATGTCAACAGAATAAATATATATGAATTAATTATGAAAATCTCTCCTCACAACATTATTGAAACCTACAAGAATTATCTAAAAAATTATGCCTAAATCCCTTATAAAAAATCATGGAATATGGAATCAAAGATAAAATTTCAAACACTAGATGGGAATGTTTCTATTTTCTACACGATTTAAATACAAAAATACATTGTAGACTCACATACACTCCTTATGATTGTATTATACCAAAAAGAAGATACCACAAAGTCACATACACTTTTTAACTTGTAGAATGACCATGAGAAAAATTTAACATAAACAAGTTCTCTCAGCAAGGTAGGAAATGAGCATTAATGCATACAACTACCGATGTCACTTAGTATAGGAAACTTTCCAGCGCCTTTGTCTTTATTGGAATTTTTTAGGTTGATTTCAGTTGTACAAGGAATGAAATGAAAGGAAAGGAAGGAAGTAAAACACACACATGGAGAAATATAATAGAGAGCACAATAATATGGCAAAAACCAACCTTATTTTAATAAATGAAATAATAAAATATTGTGGAACATAAATTGGCTAGCTGAATGGTGGTAGCTATCTCCGAAAGGAGAGATATGGTGGCTACATGCATTCACAATAAACTATTACGAGAGGTTGAAAGAATGGAATTTTAATATAAATAAAAAACCCCGGAGGTCAAAAATATTAACCATAGAATATGAAGCACCCAAAAGTTTATAGACATCGAGGTGGTTAGTTGGTACATCAACTTCCTAAGGGTGCAATTTTTGCATACAATACCCATTTGGGATGCATAATAGCTCATTAGAAATAAATATTCAAGGGTTAAAATTTGTGATGGGGACCAAGGATTCCATGACAGCCCCGCGCCCCTCGAATTGTTGAATTACATCATTTAGGGCCTTAAAATAACCTTGCAAATTTAGGACCCAAAAAACCCATAGAAAAACTACCAAGAATATAAAGAAAAATTAAGTCATTGGAAAAGGTGGGTGGCCACCGATATCCACTTGAATAAACAGACTTTCCCTGGGTTGATGATTAATGTGAAGCATTAAGGTTAACTTTAACAATCATCCTTTTGAACCAACATTTTGGCGTTGTTTTCAGGGAGAGTGTTTAGGAGTGATGTATTTTTTTTTTCCTTTTGCTATGAAAGAACCGAGTATTGAAAACGAGAGGTAAGAACCTGCGTATTAGCAAGCAAAACGCTTGCTTGCCAGCCTGCTTTTCAACAATTGTGCAGAGGTTAAATATGACAGGTGTTTGTTTTTTTATGATAGAATAGAAAGAAAAAATATAGAATTAGATCGAAACCCCCCGTCTAAATCCACAAAACCCAAGGGATCGATGACCCTTGGCAGAACAACATTCATAGACGAAATAATGAGGAAAGCTAAATCTTAGGCATCAGTAGGACCCAAAATCATTTCTGAAAAGAGTTCTACTACAATCCCTCAAGCAGTAGCCTCACCCTCTGCAGCCCATGCCGAGATCCACAATGAAACCGAAGGGTCTGAACGGAGCTGTCATACTATAGAAAATTTGAGTCCTGACCCTTCACGAGAGGGAAATTCTTAAAATTTGCAAGAAGGAGAGGGAGAAACCAGTAGTGCTACAAGGATAAGAACTCTAGAGCTTGGATCTCCTGAGATAGTGGTTGAGGCAGAGACACCCAACATTCCAGATCGAGGCAGTGCTGCAAGGCCTCCTCCAAATCCACCTCCTAATCCCACTTAAATTATTCTCCCAAACCAGGAAATCCCTGAAGGATATTGTCACATCTTTGATCAGATGGTGCACAATAAACCCCAGGGACAAACATCAACATTGGAGTTGTTATAGGTCAATTTGGGCATCATTCCCAATGACTTAGTTAAACTGGACATCATCCCTAGGACCAATGAATAGGGTCTATCATCTCTTATCGTTTCAGTCGCTACATGCCCTAAGACAAAGAACAAAGACAAATAATCCATGACTTCCATTGCAATGTTTCCAAGATTTGAACTATATGTTATATCACTTATGAGCTCACCAACGTAGTCTCTCAAGGGGCTAGGTGCATTGCATATGCAATTACCTCCATTCAAGGGTGCTCTGCAAAGCAATTCCTGACACTCAAGGGTGCGTTGGTCAAATGGGAGTGAAATTCTCATTGTTTCGGAATCTCCACTTGGCGAGTGCCTTCTATAAGAGTACATATGTGTCAAAATTTCGAATCCATGTGTCCATTTGATACCTCTGAGCTTGGGAACATATCTTACCTATTATTAGAAATTCATTGATTGTGAAACTACCTTTAGCTCATCTATAAATTGAGCACAGATCCTAGTGCTTGAGAAGGAAGAAATTGAGTAGAGAAATGCTGGTGGAATTTCAATTGAGGATTTGATTTGAGTGATATGCTGTTGGAGAGATGTTCATTGTGATGAGGCCGGGATGACATTGGAGATGGTGACATAAAATCAATTGCTGGTTGTAACCTCCCCTTCTATCCATTAATAAAGATTGTTGCTTACTTTCCCACATATGTATCTGTATGAGCTTATGTCTTTCATATTATGAATTCTTATCTGATGTATATGGTTCACGTTTCATTGATTTAACTAAATAACTTGAATAAGCATCTGTATATTGCAATATCTTTGTTGTTTAGTGTTCATTCTTGCAAGAAATATTTTGCCGATGTAGCTTGGATTTGAAGCTACAGCAAGAGCGACAGAAGGAGAATAGGAAGTGCTTGGACCCCAAGTAGGTTTCTTGATCTATTCTGTGTGTCTATTTCCTGTTAGGAAAAGTATCTGCAAAGTCTTTAATCTGTTGTTCTAAATGCATAGCACCACATTTAGGGAAGAATGTTTTATCCGTAATCCATAATTATGCATGACAAATTGGCGACTCCATCGGGGAGTTTACCCTTCATCCTTGGTGTGTTTGCCTCTGTTTATCCACCCAGTAGCATTTAATCTAAAATATTAGGCTTTTTGAAATCAAAATTTTCATTAGAAGTGTGTTAAACAACTTGAGTTTTTGTTCTCTGTTATGCCCAACACACTATTGAACAGGATACAGTGCTTTGCAGAGCACCGTCTCCCACTCAGGGGTGCTTTTCAATGCACTGTCTACCCTTAGAGACTACGATGCCCCTTAGAGTGAACCAAATTCCTATTGAATTTGTCATTGCATTTTCTTTCAGTTTTTGTTTGCTGTGTTTTCAAAGTGCCTGATGCCTCATAGAGACCAGTAACTTTACCTAACTCTTCCTCCTTTGAAAGAAAAGTTTGTTCAATGTTTATTTAAATTGTTTTTCTTTATCATTGGCAAATGAATTTCGAAGTATTTTCATTACTGCATTAGATCCATTTTATTTTGAAAAGGAAATTGTTGTTAAATTCTTTGTTTCCTATAGGAGAAATTGTAGTTAAAATCTTCATTTTTCCTAAAAAGAGAAATTGTTGTTCAATTCCTAATTTCTCAAAGTAAAATGAATTTGTTTTTATTGATTTGATGCACTTAGTTTCCTTTTCTACATTCACATTAAAGGGTCTGAAAAGAAAAACCTGCATTTGCATGTAGTGGATTGCGTGTTTTGCATAGGAACAATTAGGAAAAATTCATATTAGTTTATGCTCTTTGTTGTTTGCTCTCAAATTGATTTCTCTTTTCCTCTAGTAGCTAGGATTTTCATCGAAAAAGCTAAAAGTGAAATTTTTGCTTATCATTTGAGCTTGCATTTTAGGAATTTCCATCACCTCATCGCGGTGAACCTTAAAAGGAAAATTGATAAACAAGATCAACTTAAAATTTACATCAATTTACCTAACAAAGCATGGAAACCATAACGACAAAATTTAGAAGGTCTAGGCTAGAGACGTGTTCTGACATCGTAAAACATAGTAGCTGTCATTAATTGTCTGCGATAAAATCCAAGTGTGATACCTCACTCCACGTACATAAGTATATCATAGCTCATCCACGTACTTTTGGGTATATCGGGGAGTGTTACAGTACGAAAAGTATAAAGGGGTGCTCTCACTGTGCGGTTTCGCATCACACAACGCTAATACGGACTTGGGCCTCCACTTACCTTCGGGTATATTTGGGAGGACAAATTTAGGTTGCTATCCATCCATAGTGAACCGAGTTGACCGCCTTGTAAATTGTGATACACCGAACACAACATGCGGGGAGCTTGCCTGTCCATACTTCTTCGTTCGCTAGGAGGTATTTTGCAATTCATAGTTTCTTGGTAAACCTTTTGCCTAGCATTACCCTTTTATTTTTTTTATTTTTTTTTGGTTAAAATAAATCAGTCATCGTGGAAGAAGAAAATACCTTTCCCCGTCGTTCGCGTATACTTGCATTCAAACCACCTTTACCACCAAAAGTTACTTATGGTTGGTGAAGATGACATTGCTCTACCGAAACCAGTACCATTGGTACGTTTGGTGAAGCATCATCTTTACATATATTGGAGTCAGCAAAAGTTGTTTCTATAAATCCGTGTGTGTCTAATATTTTCGATGCAGAGTCCTCATAGCTACCTGTGGTCAGGATCCACCCAATGAGTGAGACCATACCTCCTGAATCTGACGTTAATCAACTGGAAGTTGATTTGGATCCCATCGTTCTTTAGGGGGCAACTGTTATTGGTAAAATTGGACATCATCCCCAGGACCAATGAAATAGGGTCTATCATCCCCTTATATTTTAGTTGTTATATTCCCTAAGTGGAGAAAATTTTAATCCCGAAGTCGAACAACCGGAAGTTGTTCCTATATTGGTCACTCCACAATCTATTGTAGCCACTAAGTCTCCCATATCGCATAGTCAACCACTTGAAATATACTTTGGTCCTCACGGCGAAATCCTTCCACCTAGTTTAATTTCGATAGAAGAAATATCACAAGACAAGACACCTTTAACTCCAACTCATTTTGGGGAGGATCTTTACCTGTACAAGTATTTTCCTCAATCACCTTCCTCTGCTTTTGTTTATCCTGTTTCACTTCGATTTCCCATAGATTCTATAAGGTATACATTGGGTCATTTGACCATGGCTGAGATAACATCCAAGACTGAGCCATCTATTTCAACTGTGACATCATCTACTATTGCTTCATCTTCGATGTTTTGTCCATTGGCTTCACCTATGTCATCATCTGGAATCCTATTTGGTTCCTCCTTTATGAGTACTGAACAACTTGATCCTTTATTCACATCTTCAGTGCAATATCAAGCTGGTACCATTAGTTATTCTCCTTGGTGGCCAGTGATTTCATAGAAATTACTCTATGAAATTCCAAAATTCAATGAAAAGCCTTGAGAAGACACGTCAACGCATGTTATAACTTATCATTTGTGGTGCTCATCAAACTCCTTGAATGATGACTCCGTTAGACTACGTCTTTTCTAGAGCACACTCACTAGTCCAACTGCACAATGAGGATGAAACATGTTTTGAGGATAGTTCTTTTTTCTTGTGTCAACCTCGTTAAAAAATGAAGCAAGTGCTTATGAGGATAGTTATTTTTTCTTGTGTCAACCTCGTTAAAAAATGAAACAAGTTCCTTTGAGGAAAGTTATTTTACTGTGTCAACCTCATTAAGAAATGAAACAGGTCATGAGAATAGTTCTTTTCCTATATTAATCTCGTTAAAAAATGAAACAAATCCTCTCCTAATTACAACGAGTCTTCCATTTGATCTCGTAAATGAAACTTCATTCCATCCAGCTATTACTAACTAGTAATCTACTTAGGTGAATGAAATGAAGCTTGGAGGGGCACCTACTCTTGCAGGGGGCATTTGACATGTGCTCTTGCAGGGATCATTCAAAACATTCTTACCTATTGCACCTAATCAACTGCTGAAGTTCAGGGGTAAAAACAGGTTCAAAGCTCCAAAATGAAAATGGTAACTATTGAATGGTAAAAATGAATAGTAAAACTCTTTTTATTAGTCATTTGATTATTTGCAATGAATATTTATTGCGGTGACTATGGTCTTATTATATTTTTATCATGAAGCAGGGGATTTTAATTCATTTGATGTTATTCTGAACAGGTTTTACAACTGATGAATAGATTAGTCATGCATATTTATTTCAAGAATGATTGACCACAAAGCATACTTATATCCTTATTTTTTGAGCTTTGTTAAAAACAAAAAACGATTTGAAGCACAATTTTATCTCTTTTTCGAGCTTCGATAACAATGAAAAAGGAACCCTTGGAGTCTTCTTTTAACTCTTTTCAGACTCCGATAATGTGAAAAGATTGTCGAGCACTTGTCTTTTTGAGCTCGTAAAAGTAAATAAATTTATATATACTCAGTATAGGTTTAACCCTTTTCCGAACTGAGATAGATTATTTACGAAAAAGGAATACCTTGGTCAAACATGTTTAAAGAGGTTCTCTCAGATATTATTCTACAATTTTTCGGATCTGAGCGATAACTTTACGAAAAAGTACTTATGGAGTTTTCTTTCGTCCTCTTTTTCAAACTCTCTAAATATGAAAAAGGATCGGCCTGTCACTGTCATTAGGCTCGTTAAAACATAAAATAGTGACAGGCTTGTCGATCTTGGTAAGAATCGAGTTTCATTCATCACTAGACTCGTTAAATTATTAAATAGCAATACATTGTTCGCCTGAAGGGTTGAATTATAGATCAAGAATATGTTATCCTCCTCAAGCTTGTTAAAAAATAAAGAGGAACTGGTTGACAAATGATATAATGTTCCAAAATTTTATGGAACATTAAAATCTTTTGTTTTTTCCTTAGGAGGAGAATAAATGGGTAAGAAAACCCATTGATAATAAAAATCTGAATAAGGAACCCTTATAATGTGAAAGGGGATCAATAAAGAACTAGATTTCACACCCCATGTGTGAAAAGAGACAAATTGCAGGTGGATAATTCTAGAAGAGGCCAAGTTGACTGGGCAGATAAAGAAGATAAGATTCCCTTGGTGGGCCAGCACAATTTTCATGAGGAGGAGATCATTCTAGAGAGGCAACCCTAAGGTAAGGGGCCCATGGCAAAGCATCTTTCATTTGTTTAAAAGGAGAATGAAGCAGCCATTCTCATTCATGCTTTAGATTATCATTTTGCTTGTCTTCTTAGACAAGAGCATTCTCCAGCTGTTTAGCTGAGATGCAGTGCTGCTAGCACTGGGTGTTCCCGGGCAGGAATCCCATCTCTTCCATAGAGCAGCTCTTGGGAGAGCTTGTTCTTCATTTTCCCCATATTATGGATTGAGGCCAAAGCATTCCATTCAGCTCCAGTGCAGTCTCCATTTGTGGTTGAGTTGTGTCGCTGGGTGTTACAGGGGAGGGTTTCTCAACACCACTTCCGGCATTGTATTTCAGAGGAGGGGGGGACTCCATTCCTTTGGGAGATCAGTGAGGGAGTTTATGATCTTCAATCCATCATCTTTGGCATCAGGCCAATCATTTCCATCAGCAGAAAGAGCATCCCTCTTCCTTGACTGCGCAGTTCATAGAGAGCATTTGCAGTGAGGGTTGCAGCATTTTGGTGGGTGGTGAGATCTTCTATGAAAGGATCAGCCTTTCATCTAGAAGATTGAATAAAGGAGATATTTCAGCCAAGACATCATATTCAGAAATCTCCTTTCATCTCCAATTTCTATTAGGTTGCAGTAGCTGCCCAACTACTTTGGCATTTTGGTAAAAATGCCATTTTGTCTAGTTTTCACCCAATCCTTTTAGAGGATTGTTGTATTGTATTTTTCAAGGGTAGAAGCCTTGCTCCCCCTTTCTTAATTGAGCTTACATTTCTGTATCATTCATGTACATTTATTTACTGCTGCAATACCTCCATAGACCGCGCAGTCTTAGTTGGGAATAAACTATGCAAGCAGTGTTTTCTTCCATTTCTATACACATGTCTCATTGAGACTCTTTACTTGATTTGAGTAATAGATTTCTCAAAAGTTTGTCTACATTTTCTGTTGCATATGTATTTAAAGGGTGATTCATCTTCATGTTACATAGCTCCTTAGAAATAACGTTGTCATTTCCTTTATTGAGCAAAGTGTTGTTGCAACCCTCTTCATTGGGCCCTTTTCTGAAGATACAGGTGAAGGAGGCTTATCTCAAGCTCCTAGAAACATTTGTTTTGAGTTCAGTTCAGGATTTCAGCTCTAGACAAATATATTTGAAGGATCCCAGATCAGGGATCAAATCTTGCTACCTCCATTCCTGGAAAATGTGTTTTCCAGGCTTGGGTTGCTAGCCATTCCTACTAGGGAATTTCACATATCTGTAGACAGAGTCTGAAAAGGGCTAGAAAGCCTCCGGATCTCACCTTTCTTTAGAAGGTGACATATTCGGTAAGTGCCCCCGCAGTCAATCTCTGGCACAGACTTGTGATATTTATGAAAAAGGAATATTACAGTGGTATCAGAGCATCTTTCTTAGCTCAGCTTATGGCCTTCAAAGCCTAAGAAAGAGAACAGAAGATGAAAGGGATGTGATTTATCTCATCCATTTTTTAGAAGAAGAAGAACCTGCCCAAGGAGGAACAGAAAACAAAAAAGGAAGACCCCTGCACTTCCTATTCTCATCTAGGAGGAAATAGAAAGTTGAGCAGGAGAGAGACTCCATCTCTTGGAAGAAAGGAGAAGAAAATATTCACAATACTTCTTCCCAAATCCATGCAAGGCACACATGAAGATTTCAGGAAGGATAGGAAGGATATTGATGGAGAATCTCAAAGAGGGTTCGAAACTAAAGGAAGCCCTAGATTTTCACATGGTGAGGGTAAGCATGCAACCACACACCATGATGAACAACACAGTCAAAGGCCCAACATTCCTATGAGGGAGATGAAAGAAGGAGGAAAGGTGACTAAGGAGGAAGCCCTTAGTGATTTATTGAAGGAGGATGAGTCTCACACTCATGGATTCAGAAATCAGCCCACTTTTTTTGATTTTTACAAGAGCAAGGTGAAGGGGAAGGAGAAGCAAGATATATTTCATCTATCTACTTTTGAAAGTTCACCTTCATATTCAGCCAAAGATTGCGTAAAGGAGCCAAACACCTACCAGTAGCACCACCACATTTCAGAAGAAGGAAGAATCAAGGTTGCAGCGCTGCATTTGAGAGGTAAGGCTCATGCATGGTGGAACCTTGAGTCCATTTCTTTTGAGAATGTTAAAGCCTCATCTTATGTGAATTTCACTAAGTCATTGGTGAAAGGATTTGATAAAAACATTCTTGGAACTCATGAGATGGAGTTAACCCAAGGGACTCAAACAAAACCCTTGCATAGAAACGCAGTACCACCTCAAGAAACCATGGGAGAAGATGAAAACTTGCATCAAGCCTTGTTGGAGGCCAAACTTTCATCCCACACCTTTGAGCAACAAAACAAAGGACTCTCTTTTTCAAAGGTGGATCAGATTATTGGGGTGTTGCCCAACTTTATTGCAGAGACAGAGGGCAACAACACTGCCAAATCTAGAGATCATCTAGTACCTCAAGGAGAGGAAGAAGGAGCTTTTGCTCCAAATAGAGGGATTCTTGTGTCTTTGCAAGAAGGTCCCCAGGATCTCATGCATGGAGATCAAGGCACACTTCATGATTCACATGTGCCATGAAAGATGAGGTGTAAAGCCATGAAGATTCAGGAAGAAGATAGAGGAGAGACCCAACACCATGTGATGAGGAGGGCCTATCTCTATCCATTTTTGGAGGTCATTACACCTAGGAAGGTGATTGAGCTGCGCAGTGGAAGCATGGACATGATTGTTCATCCATGTATATAGTCATATTCAAATGAAAATGTCTCATTGAATGGAGACATCACACCAAGGAGGCCACTAGTTCATATGAGGAGGATAGATGCTTCAAACAGTGAGGCATCAATCACTTATTTCAGCAGTGTGGAGGCCTTGGGACAGCTTGTTGCAGCGCTGGGGGTTTTGGGTAAAACCAAAGCAGAGAGTAGCATCCCCTCACTATCATTCTTACCCACTCTCATTTTAGTACCTGCGCTATGGCAGGGGAAGCAAGGGAGGGACAACATCCTTCCCACTTGTACAGATGGCATGGGAGCAGTATATGCACACCACTCCTTGGAGGAATGGGCACAATCGCTTCTTTTCCTTGGGGGGAAGAGGAGAGATTCATATTTGAGTTGCTCCCTTTGCATGAGAAGAAAACATGGTAAGGATATTGTTCATTTATATGATTTATACGTTGATTCCTTAACCATGTATATGCAGGATGTTGCTCCGAGGAGAAGCATTATTTTTCAAAGGATCTTGGGTCTACTTGGGGCCAAGAGCATAGTTGATGGTCATCCCCTTGATGGACTTGGGGGAGATTTGTATTTTGGAGGACATGCTCACCATGCATCATACATCACTCATTTTATCCAAATGTATGAGGAGAATGTAGTAGAAAATCGGTGGTTGAGGAACCACATCCTTTATCATTCTCTATTGCACTTTATGCTCAAACTGCACTGGTTGCATGAGAAGGATCAATGTCTCACTCACTTGCTAAATATGGCAGCCAGCATGACTTTAATTATGGCTCTCTATGCTGCTATAGATCACACTATTGTTGGGAGCATGATTGGAAGAAGGGAATATAGGATGGATGTGTCCTTTGGGGGAAGAGATCCCCATAATTTTTGCAAGGCATGCTCTAAGGGGAGCATGAGAAATGATGTGGCCACCATAGTCCAGCACTTATTTCTTCTTGAGGTGAGCCATGGGAGTGATGGGGAAACATATGATGGTGTTGATTTCCTTCGCATCACAAAGGAGAGACATTCGGCCAAATTGATTCACAATGGAGGAGAGAAGATCTTTGGAGATCCAAACTTCATCTTGCCATTTCAGGGTAACTTTTCTGTAGCCCAAGAGCAACCTTCACTCTACACATTTCATGAGTGGAGAGGTGAACAGCGTGGGGTAGGCTATGATTACTACCACTTTCAGATTTTTAGCCCACCTTCTTTGTTTGAGCTCAAGGTGGAAGAAGATGTTCAGGAGTTGCCTTATCTAGAGGTGACTTGATTCTTGTGGATGATTGCTTGGGGGGATGGAGGATTCACATGAGGGGAATGTTCTTCTCAATCCATTTTGACACCATGCCTCAAGGAGACCTCTAGACAACACCTCATTGCCTTCTTGAGTACACTTCATGTTCATGATGATGGCCACCCTGGCTAGTTTACATTACTTGAGAGGAGTAGTATGGAGACTCTTGTTGATACAACATCTCATTCTTCATGGGGATTTAATCATGAGTAGATGCTACAGTTGGAGGGAGAGGATATCCTTCAGTTCTATCCTTACAAGTTGGTTGAGGGCAAGCAACATTTGGGAGGGGAGGACTGTAGTGTTCCAAAATTTTATGGAACATTAATTTTTATTTTTTTGCTTTAGGAGGAGAATAAATGGGTAAAAAAACGCAGTGATAATAAAAATATGAATAAGGAACCCTTATAATGTGAAAGGGGATCAATAAAGAACTAGATTTCACACCCCATGTGTGTTGAAAGAGATAAAGTGTAGGTGGATAATTCTAGAAGAGGCCAAGTTGTCTGCGCAGATAGAGAAGATAAGATTCCCTTGGTGGGCCAGCGAAGTTTGCATGAGGAGGAGATCATTCTAGAGAGGAAACCCTAAGGTGTGGGGCCCATGGCAAAGCATCTTTCATTTGTTTAAAAGGAGAATGAAGCAACCATTCTCATTCATGCTTTAGATTATCATTTTTCTTGTCTTCTTATACAAGAGCATTCTCCGGCTATTTAGCTGAGATGCAGTGCTGCTAGCACTGGGTGTTCCCGGGCGGGAATCCCATCTCTTCCATAGATAAGCTCTTGGGAGAGATTTTTCTTCATTTTCCCCATATTCTGGCTTGAGGCCAAAGCATTCCATTCAGCTCCAGCGCAATCTCCATTGGTGGTTGAGTTGTGTTGCTGGGTGTTGCAGGGGAGGGTTTCTCAACACCACTTCTGGCATTGTATTTCAGAGGAGGGGGGGACTCCATTCCTTTGGGAGATCAATGAGGGTGTTTATGATCTTCAATCCATCATATTTGGCATTAGGCCAATAATTTCCATCAGTAGAAAGAGCATCCCTCTTCCTTGACTGTGCAGTTCATAGAGAGCATTTGCAGTGAGGGTTGCAACATTTTGGTGGGTGGTGAGATCTTCTATGAAAGGATCAGCCTTTCATCTAGAATATTGAATAAAGGAGATATTTCAGCCAAGGCATCATATTTAGAAATCTCCTTTCATCTCTAGTTTCTATTGGGTTGCAGTAGCTTCCCAGCTACTCTGGCATTTTGGTAAAAATGCCATTTTGTCTAGTTTTCAGCCAATCCTTTTAGAGGATTGTTGTATTGTATTTTTCAGGGGTAGAAGCCTTGCTCCCCCTTCCTTATTTGAGCTTACATTGCTTTATCATTCATGTACATGTATTTACTGCTGCAGTACCGCCATAGACTGCGCAGTATTAGTTGGGAATAAACTATGCAAGTAGTGTTTTCTTCCATTTCTATGCACATGTCTCATTGAGACTCTTTACTTGATTTGAGTAATAGATTTATCAAGAGTTTATCTACATTTTTTGCTGCATATGTATTTAAAGAGCGATTTCATCTTCATGTGACATAGCTCCTGTTGGCCCCCTATAAATTTCTTGACAAGCAAGAAGGGGGCTAATTTTTTTTTGTGAGCCTTCAAAGAATGTATTTCTCCTAAAAACACATCATCCTTGAAGCCTCTTCAGGATATCTACCTTTTGATTATTTCCCTCTACTATTATTAAGTCAATAAGCCTCCTTGATTGTCAAAAATTGTGCTCCAAAAGGCCTTCATTTGCCCCTTGTACCCTTGCAGAATTATCCATTTCATCCCTTTCTCCCCTTTTTCAAAGCCTCCCTTTCACCCCTAAATCCCTCCCCTAGTCCTTCTAAACCATCCCAAAATCCTCTCTAAACCATACACACACCCCTTGTTTGGTTTAGAAAACCCTTATTCCCTCTATCGTTACCCTTTCCTAGCCTCAAATTGCATTAAAAAGGCTGAAATCCCACATTTTAACATATATAAGGCCTAGCCCCTTTCGGCTCAGCCCCATAAACCGTTTCCTCACGTGACCTTGGTGCTAGAACCAAGTGCTAGCCTGTAAAAGCGCTTATTGCATTTGGATATCGGGAGCGCTATTAACCGTCGATCCGTACAGATCGGACGGTCTTCGCAGATCATCATCGCGTTCGTGGCCCACCCCATTTGTCGCTCTGATCGTATGTCCAACATCGATCTGATCCGTAGATCGACAGTCCGTGTTTCACCTGCCCCGGTGGTCCCTGTGCCAAACACTATTCAAAATCGCCGGTTTCCATGGCACCGCCTTTGGAGGGCGGGCGGTATTTTTCGTTTGGTAGCGATTCCATTCACTGGATGAAACGTGGCCTCGCGCACTATTGAAAAACTGCCCCCCATCGCGCGTTATATTTCGGCCATGGACCCGGTGCGATATGTGCGTACACCGTCCGATCTGGAGCTGCCCATCTAATGGTGATCTCACCACGAAGTTGCACGGGGGATAATCCAAGGTAAGCAGACCCTTGGCTCACCATCTGTTGCCCTCCGACGCGTTCTCAACCGTCGATCTCCTCCTGAGATCGGACGATCCAGATTTAATGCGTGCCCAGCCATTGACCGGCTCCCGCCACAGCACCATTCCACATGTGTTCATATATTTTCATCGCATTTTCATCAACCCCCTTTATATTTCGCTCAAAGGTTAAATGTCAAAGGTTCACATTTAAATTTTTTCCGCAATCCGCCAACTTTCACCAGACCATCCTCCATCGTTTCACTATGTTTTCGCCATCACCTTGCACTGTTCCACCAATTCACTAGGCTACACGTCCATTCTCATCGACCCCGCTGCATTCACCATCCCCATGCATGGTTTTCTTAATTTATTTTCGTGTTTTGCAGGGTTACAGGCAGGCGGAAAACTACCATGGTTCACAGTCACTGTTACAGTGGCTAAAGACATCGGGAAGACCATGTGCAGAGATCGAAATTATGAAAGAAAGGTCTGGGAAGGCGTTATGACAGGACCTTCATTAAAGGAACAGGGTTAAACTCTATGAAACCTTCCTGGAGCCATTAAAGCACAAAATTCACTGACAGAGACAGGAATGGAGCAGCAAAAGAGTGTTAGTGAAAGATTAGAGAGTTTAAGGCACATAATTGAAGATTTTTGAGCCTTAATTCAGTTATTTAAAGGCAAAGTACTAGATCGAAGACCCCGTGGACCACACAGAGGGTCTAGCGCGCAGAAAACAATACTATCAGGGTTTCACATCAGCAGAATGTTTCCTCTCGAGAAAGGACATAGTACTCATATGTTTTCAGTTTACGCTATGTCCATGAGAGGTTTTCCCCCTGAAAACAGTCCTAATGCTATCAGAAGCATTTGTTACACAGTGTGGCAGACCTGAATCACTAATCTATTTTGTTCAGTTTCACCAAAGTATTGCAAAAGTGCTACAACAAGTACATCAAAGACATACCTAGAGTAAATTGTAGCCTGACGAAGACCACTCTTCCATTCAAAGAGTACCAGAGATAAATGCCCAGAATTTAAAACAGAATGGGGCTTCGGCCCTCTTCCTCTTTTGAGTTTTAATGCTGCATTTAGTTTTCGTCTACCCCCTCTGTCTCTTATTCAGCTATAAAATTCATGAAGAAACTCAGTGTAAGGTTGTTGATTGGATATCTGTGAACTGCAAGTTGTTTCTCTTGAGACATGTTCTCTATGTAAAGTTGTAAGATAGGCTGAGGAAGATGTTTTTAGACTGAATACCAAGCTGTTGGCAATGTTGTACATGACTGGTGTTGCTCTTTAATATGACAAGCACATTTCTTTGGATCCTGATTTAAAGCAGCGGTGATGTTTTTCTATCTTTGTCTTTAGCTCATTTCATTTCATTTCTTTAGGCACGCATCATAAATTTGGCATAGGATTTACCCTTGTTAGGTACCCTATGTTTCTGCTCTCCCTGCCTTCAATTTTTTCTGCTGTATGTGTTATCTGAGGATTGATTTCAAGCTAATTTAACCAGTGTAGTGGTCAAATATATTGCTAGCTGATGTATGAATTAATGAAATCTGTCCTTAGATGTTCTTGTTAGGCTTTAATTGAATGAATTGAGATACTGGGAGTTTAGAACTTTGTCTCTGACTCACTAGGATCCTTTTCAATTAATTGAACCTTCTAAGTTCTCTTAAGCTGGATGCCAAAGCATTGAGAGTTCAAAGTCTCTCTTTGATCTCAGGTTTTCAACTTGTGTTATAAATCTTTAATGTTTCCTTGTCTGAAGAGTTAACCTTTTAGGTTTTGGATCACAAGTTTTCCAATGGCATGTCTTATCCCTGGATCTGATTTCTGAAAGGTCACCTTGGAGGTTTCCTTGCTTTCACCTTCTCTCTTACCAGTTCATGCCACACTATCATCTTTAAGATCCAATGCTTTAGATGACTAGCCCAACTGAAAGCCTGCATATTGAATAGCAAGTAAACCCTTTCCTGACTCCATTGCCCAATGGTCTTGAATGTTCTCTGAATCATCTCTCCTTTGCCTAAAATCCTCTTTGCTTAGCCTTGTCTTATACTGAACCCTTCTTTCCTGATTCCCAACAACCAAACAAAATCAAACAAACAAAACCCTGAGCCTATAACTAGCCTAATATCTCAAACATAGAGCTTCAAAGACATAAAACCTTTGCTTATATAGAGAGATCCCTCTCTGGACCCGGGAGGGCTAGATCCTGAGGTCTGAAAGTGGTCTGATGTTGTCTCATCTTTTGGTATTGCCAATCTTTCCAAAACATGGGAACCCCAACATAATGGCGACTCCGCTGGGGAACTTGAGTGCATTTCACCTTAAACATTCTTAGGCACTCAAAAGACCCAGATCTCTGGATAGATTGGCATTAAATTGTTGATGGTGGACAGAATCCTACTTCAAACATTCATATACATCCACCTGGCGACTCCACACTCCATAACTCCTAACAGACCAAATGACTCCACTGGTAGAAGACTCTCAACTGGTTGACCAGATACAGTGACCTCTTTCTGATTAACAAAAATTATTCCACGCATACAGAGAAGATATGCCCCAATGAGTAGGGAGCATATCCCTGGATTCCCACACAAAATGCCTGAAGTAGATTGGTTAGAAAACCTACCTACCTTTCAGGGTGAAAATGTTGATGATCCCTTGCTACATCTCATCAAGTTTCATATACATGTGTGGAGATTTAAAGTTGAATGGCATGAATACTACCTAATGAAAATGTTCATGGCAACATTAGAATGAAAAGATAGGAATTGGCATGAATGGTTAGAACCCAAAAGTTTGTTTTCTTTAAAGGACATGCACCAAGTATTTTACAAGAATTATAAAGGAAATTCTCCATCCTTATCATGGGATTGTTGTGATCAATCTCAGAATATCATACAATACCTGTTAGACATTGATGAGGATTTGGTTAATATGCATTATGAAGACATGTTGACAGCCATTCAAGAGTTTCATACGTATCCTAGATATCACAAGAACATGGATGAATCAGCTGAGGAAGAAGAAAATCAAGAGACTGTAGACATTCCTCAAGATATTCCTAAAAACTCAGATGCTGATCCATCATCCCTTGCAGCTGAGGCTTTAGATGTCATCCTTCCTCAAATCCTGTCTTCAAAAGAAACAGAGAGCTATTGCACTTCTTCTCAAATAAACACAAGACCATCTTCCCCTTTGATAGAAGAAGAATAGATCATATCATCAATAGACAACCAACTTCTGAAGTTTTTTGCAGAATAAACACTCATGTCCATTCATCTGCTGAGCTTTGCTGTACAGAGCTGGAAATATTCCCTGTAAATTAGAATGAAGAAAGACTTGCTGATAATCCAGTATGTTTGATTGGTAGCATTACTTGCTTCGATGATTTTCCTATCTTTGATTCATCTGATGATGAGGTTCTACAAACAAAAGTTGATCTTGCAGGGTCATCATCAGTAGATTTGTGGGGGGAAAATCAGTCCCCTTTATTTCCAGAGAGTAATGAGCCGATGCAGGCTATTTATGACACTGATGAAGAAAGTTTTAAGAGTGCAGAAGAGGGTGAAGGATCTCTAGATCTTTGCCTCACTCCATTACATCTCATCAGTAACGGTTTTCATGTGATCAGAAATCAACAACCCGTCATCTCAGAGGATGAAGAGGAAAACAAGGAAGAGATTTTTGAGAAGACTGGAGACAAGGGGCCCTCTCTGGGAATAGAATAAGCGATAGACCAAAACCCTGCTCAAGAATACATGGATCTCTTCACAGAGCTCAACCCATCATATCAGAATCTCAGAGCTCCAAGAGGACAGCACTGCCATATATGATGAGTCCTCCAGTTCAGAAAACGAAGGTGATGAAGGAAACACTCTACTCCAAGAGAGTCTTCTTCTCCATCCAGTGGAAGAAAAAGAGATCCTGGTTGAAATAAGCCTGCCAAATATTCACAACCAGGTATCATTTCATGATCCTTATGTTCATTTCCTGCAAACATTCGAAGAAGGATCGAAGGTATTTTTGAGCAGCATGTTGTAGACAGCAAGAATTTTTTTTGCAACTGCTATTATGGAACAAAAAGAGTGGGAGCAGCCCTGCCTATCCAGCATGCTCAAAGAGTTGAGCAAGGAAGACCAGTCATAGGATCACCTAATGGACTGGTTGCATTGGAAAACAATGTTTGTAAGCTAGACTTGTAAATGTTCCAAGTAGAGTAGGGTAGGTAGAAAAGCTCAATAAAGCTCAATCTGTGAGCATTCAGTCAGTATTTTAAATTTCTGCAAGTTTCTGTCCATTTGCAACTGTCTTTATGCCTTGGATCCATAGAAAACTAGACTGTATAATCCTAGTATGACTATTTTTAAATTTCTGTTGTAGAATGTAGAGAAGAAATCTGCTGGACAGTTTAATCCCAGCAGATGTTAGATCAGGTAGAGAAACATATGAGACCAACAGTTTAATATGGTCTCTTGGAGAAATAAGGGTAGAGATAGAATAGGTTTATTTTCCTGTTTTTAAAAAATAAACGATGTAAAGGGTCTGCTAATCCAAATGCACCCTGGAAAAAAAAATGTTAGGACTATAGTCTGGGTAGGTAGATTGTTTGGGATTGTTTCTGCTGATCTATCATGTTCGTGGCATCTGAAAATCAAAGAAGGAAGAAGGCTCAAAGATCAGGCATTTGGCCTACCTCAAAGAACATTTCTGAATTCTTGATTCCTTCAAGAAGAAGCCATCCCCATATGGAGCCACTGTTAGCCCCCTATAAATTTCTTGACAAGCAAGCAGGGGGCTAATTTGTTTTGTGAGCCTTCAAGGAATGCATTTCTCCTAAAAACACATCATCCTTGAAGCCTCTTCAGGCTCTCTGCCTTTTGATTATTTCCCTCTGCTGTTATTAAGTCAATAAGCCTCCCTGATTGTGAAAAATTGTGCTCCAAAAGGCCTTCATTTGCCCCTTGTACCCCTGCAGAATTATCCATTTCATCCCTTTCTCCCCTTTTTCAAAGCCTCCCTTTCACCCCTAAATCCCTCCCCTAGTCCTTCTAAACCATCCCAAAATCCCCTCTAAACCATACACACACCCCTTGTTTGGTTTAGAAAACCCTTATTCCCTCTATCGTTACCCTTTCCTAGCCTCAAATTGCATTAAAAAGGCTGAAATCCCACATTTTAACATATATAAGGCCTAGCCCCTTTCGGTTCAGCCCCATAAACCATTTCCTCACGTGACCCTAGCGCTAGAACCAAGCGCTAGCTCGGAAAAGCGCTTATTGCATTTGGATATCGGGAGCGCTATTAACCATCGATCTGTACAAATCAGACGGTCTTCGCAGATCATCATCGCGTCCGTGGGCCACCCCGTTCGCCACTCCGATCGTATGTCCAGCGTCGATCTGATCGGTAGATCGACGGTCCATGTTTCACCCGCCCCAGTGGTTCCCGTGCCAAACACTATTCAAACCCGCCGGTTTCCATCGCACTGCCTTTGGAGGGCGGGCGGTATTTTTCGTTTGGTAGCGATTCCATTCACTGCATGACACGTGGCCCCATGCACTATTGAAAAACCACCCCCCATCGCGTGTTATAGTTTGGACACGGACCCGGCGTGATATGCGCGTACACCATCCAATCTGGATCTGCCCATCTAATTATGATCTCGCCACGAAGTTGCACAGGGGATAATCCAAGGAAAGTAGACCCCTGGCCCACCATCTGTCGCCCTCCGATGCGTTCTCAATCGTCGATCTCCTCCTGAGATCGGACGGTCCAGATTTAATGCATGCCCTACCATTGACCGGCTTCCACCACGTCACCATTCCACATGTGTTCATATATTTTCATCGCATTTTCATCAACCCCCTTTATATTTTTATCAAAGGTTAAATGTGAAAGGTTCACATTTAAATTTTTGCCGCAGTCCGCCAAATTTCACCAGACCATCCTCCATCGTTTCACTGCATTTTCGCCATCACCCTGCACTGTTCCACCAATTCACCAGGCTGCACGTCCATTTTCATCGACCTTGCTGCATTCACCATCCCCATGCATGGTTTTATTAATTTGTTTTCGTGTTTTGCAGGGTTACAAGCAGGCGGAAAACCGCCATGGTTCACAGTCACTGTTACAGTGGCTAAAGACGCTGGGAAGACCATGTGCAGAGATCGAAATTATGAAATAAAGGCCTGGGAAGGCGTTATGACAAGACCTTCATTAAAGGAACATGGTTAAACTCTGCGAAACCTTCCCGGAGCCATTAAAGCACAAAATTCACTAACAGAGACAGGAATGGAGCAGCAAAAGAGTGTCAGTGAAAGATCAGAGAGTTTAAGGCACGTAATTGAAAATTTTTGAGCCTTAATTCAGTGATTTAAAGGCAAAGTACCAGATCGAAGACCTCGTGGATCACACAAAGGGTCCAATGCGCAGAAAACAATACTATCAGGGTTTCACATCAGCAGAATGTTTTATCTTTAGAAAGGACATAGTACTCATACATTTTCAGTTTACGCTATGTCCATGAGAGGTTTTCCCCCTGAAAACAGTCCTAATGCTATCAGAAGCATTTGTTACACAGTGTGGCAGACCTGAATCACTGATCTGTTTTGTTCAGTTTCACGAGAGTATTGCAGAAGTGCTACAACAAGTACATCAAAGACATACCTAGAGTAAATTGCAGCCTGACGAAGACCACTCTTCCATCCAAAGAGTACCAGAGATAAATGCACAAAATTTAAAACAGAATGGGGCTTCGGCCCTCTTCCTCTTCTGAGTTTTAATGCTGCATTTAGTTTTCATCTACCCCCTCTGTCTCTTATTCAGCTATAAAATTCATGAAGAAACTCAATGTAAGGTTGTTGATTGGATATCTGTGAACTGCAAGCTGTTTCTCTTGAGACATGTTCTCTGTGTAAAGTTGTAAGATAGGCCGAGGAAGATGTTTTCAGACTGAATACCAAGCTGTTGGAAATGTTGTACATGACTGGTGTTGCTCTTTAATATGACAAGCACATTTCTTTGGATCCTGATTTAAAGCAGCGGTGATGTTTTTCTATCTTTGTCTTTAGCTCATTTCATTTCATTTCTTCAGGCACGCATCAAAAATCTGGCATAGGATTTACCCTTGTTAGGTACCCTATGTTTCTGCTCTCCCTGCCTTCAATGTTTTCTGCTATATGTGTTATCTGAGGATTGATTTCAAGCTAATTAAACCAGTGTAGTGGTCAAATATATTGCTAGCTTATGTATGAATTAATGAAATCTGTCCTTAGATGTTCTTGTTAGGCTTTAATTGAATGAATTGAGATATTGGGAGTTTAGAACTTTGTCTCTGACTCACTAGGATCCTTTTCAATTAATTTAACCTTCTAAGTTCTCTTAAGCTGTATGCCAAAGCCTTGAGAGTTCAAAGTCTCTCTTTGATCTCAGGTTTTCAACTTGTCTTATAAATATTTAATGTTTCCTTGTCTGAAGAGTTAACCATTTAGGTTTTGGATCACAGGTTGTCCAATGGCATGTCCTGTCCCTGGATCTGATTTCTGAAAGGTCACCTTGGAGGTTTCCTTGCTTTCACTTTCTCTCTTACCAGTTCATGCCACACCATCATCTTTAAGATCCAATGCTTTAGATGACTAGCCCAACTGAAAGCTTGCATATTGAATAGCAAGTAAACCCTTTCCTGACTCCATTGCCCAATGGTCTTGAATGTTCTCTAAATCATCTCTCCTTTGCCTAAAATCCTCTTTGCTCAGCCTTGTCTTATACTGAACCCTTCTTTCCTGATTCCCAACAACCAAACAAAATCAAACAAACAAAACCCTGAGCCTATAACTATCCTAATATCTCAAACATAGAGCTTCAAACACATAAAACCTTTGCTTATATAGAGAGATCCCTCTCTGGACCCAGGAGGGCTAGATCCCGAGGTTTAAA
This sequence comes from Pinus albicaulis, assembly GCA_034641835.2. Taxonomy (NCBI): domain Eukaryota; kingdom Viridiplantae; phylum Streptophyta; class Pinopsida; order Pinales; family Pinaceae; genus Pinus; species Pinus albicaulis. The sequence goes on along the minus strand of CM076584.1, from coordinate 80,267,005 downwards.
AGTGGTTTGATGTTGTCTCATCTTTTGGTATTCCCAATCTTGCCAAAACATGGGAACCTCAACAACTCCTTAGAAATAACGCTGTCATTTCCTTTATTGAGCAAAGTTTTGTTGCAACCCTCTTCATTGGGCCCTTTTATGAAGATACAGGTGAAGGAGGCTTATCTCAAGCTCCTAGAAAGATTTGTTTTGAGTCCACTTTAGGATTTAAGCTCCAGACAGATATATTTGAAGGATCCCAGACCAGGGATGTAATCCTGCTGCCTCCATTCCTGGAAAATGTGTTTTCTAGGCTTGGGTTGCTAGCCATTCCTACTAGGGAATTTCACATATATGTAGACAGAGTCTGCAAAGGGCCAGAAAGCCTCCGGATCTCACCCTTCTTTAGAAGGTGACATATCCAGTAAATGCCTCCACAGTCAATCTCTGTCATAGACTTGTGATATTTTCGAAAAAGGAATATTACAAATGATTGGGGAAAATTTGGGAAAGTGAACAAAACATTTTACAGTAGTAGGTCGCTCTTGAACATGACACTTCACTCCATCACTGTGATTTTTTGGGTTGGGTAATATTCTTGATAGTTCATTCATACCTATGGTTCATCATACCTTCACTTCAGTTTTGCGTCAATGCTACCAACTCATCTCAATGTCATCGATATGTTCAAGAGAAGTCATCCAGTGAATACTCATCCTTCTGCAATACTCATAAACCTTCATTCTCATGAATTTCATCCCTGAACATTTCTATATCAATTCATCCTTTGTCTTCAAAATCAGTAACTCCCATTTTGTAATAAAGTGGCTTCCTGTCGACGACAAATAATCATCTAGGAAGCTCACTTAGAAACATCCTATTCCAATACCATGAGGCTTGTTACAGCATCGACAAGATCCTCGCCTTCGGATTTTTGACCGAAAGAATTTTTTTGGCATTCGACATCAAATCACCTATTCATGCCTTATGAAATGTACTGCAGTACCTTGAAGGCCATTGACAACAATGGTGGTTCTCTCACTTTTTTTAACAACTCACATCATTGGTTGGTAATCAAACGATGTCTTACCATGTTCGACTGCAAATCATATATTCGCATGGCTAGACTTGTACCCGAATGATTGAGTGAATGATATAAGAAGACCCCGGATCTAGTTTCAGCCATCCGTGTTGCGATTTTAGGTTTGTTGTACACATCATTTATACAATGACCTTACATACAGATCGACATCTGAACATGGGCCTATATCTATATTCATGTCTGTAATAAGCAACATTCCAATGTAGACAACTTTATGCACTATGTAAATGTTATTAGAGAGTTTATGTGCTGAGCATGGGAATGCCTTCTCTCAGAAATTTGTGATTAAGAGGATATATCATGATGTAATTTATTGTAAGATTGATGCAGGTTGCCACTCTGCTTCAGCTCCAACCCATCACAGTGTAAAGCATCTCATTCAAAAAATATTGTTATTATTATTTTGACTTCATGCTTTAGGGGGGCATCTGTTATAGGTCAATATGGGCATCATTCCCAATGACCTGGTTAAACTGGAAATCATTCCCAGGACCAATGAATAGGGTCTATCAACCCCTGTAATTTCAATTGCTACATGCCCTAAGACAAAGAACAAAGACAAATCATCCATGATTTCCATTGCAAGGTTTCCAAGATCTGAAGTATATGTTATATCACCTATGAGCTCACCAACGCAGTATCTCAAGGGGCTAAGTGTGTTGCATATGTAGTTACCTCCATTCAAGGGTGCTCTATAAAGCACTTCCCAACACTCAAGGGTGCGTTGGTCAAATGGGAGCGCAATTCTCATTGTTTCGGAATCTCCACTTGGCGAGTGCCTTCTAGAAGAGTGCATATGTGTCAAACTTCGAATCCATGTGTCCATTTGATACCTCTGAGCTTTGGAACATGCCTTTCCTATTATTAGAAAGTCATTGATTTTGAAACTACCTTTAGCTCATCTATAAATTGAGCACAGATCCTAGTGCTTGAGAAGGAAGAAATTGAGTAGAGAAATGTTGGTGGAATTTCAATTGAGGATTTGATTTGAGTGATATGATGCTGGAGAGATGTTCATTATGATGAGGCTGGGATGATGCTGGAGATGGTGACATCAAATCAATCATTGGTTGTAACCTCCCCTTCTATCCATTAATAAATATTGCTTCTTAATTTCCCACATATGTATCTCTATACGCTTCTGTCTTTCATATTATGAATTTTTATCTGATGTATATGGTTAATGTTTCATTGATTTAACTGAATAACTTGAATAGGCATCTATATATTGCAATATATTTTCTGTTTAGTGTTCATTCTTGTAGGAAATATTTTGCTGATCTAGCTTGGATTTGAAGCTACAATAAGAGAAACAGAAGGAGAATAGGAAGCACTTGGACCCCAAGTAGGTTTCTTGATCTATTATGTGTGTCTATATACTGTTAGAAAAAATTATCTGCAAAGTCTTTAATTTTTTGTTCTAAATGCATAGCACCACATTTAGGGAAGAATGCTTTATCCGTAATCCATAATTCTGCATAAAAAGAGTATCCCATTGTTGATCTGGTCACAAATTCCCCTATGAAAGCTATTCCGTTACAAAATATCCCCACCTTCCATGGACTTACTTTAGAAGATACGGATACATTCTAATTTTAATTTGATGTTTTCTGTAGGGGATAAGATTACACCATTGACCCTCAAAAATTGAAACTGTTCCCCTCTACATTGAAGGGGGTAGCTCTATGCTGGTTTATGGGGCTTGATGGGGGAACCATTAATAATTTGGATCAAATGAAAAACTATTTTCTTACTAAATACCAAGATTATTACCAAACCCGAGAATTAAAATATGAAATCTTCAACATGACTGCAAAAGATAACGAGACATTAGAAGAATATGTTGAAGGATTCCAATATAATTTGCAAAGATCCCCATATACTGCATTGTCTAAATATGTCCTAAGAGTAAAAATGATAAAAGGAATGAATTAAGAATGGGTAGAAACACTTAATATAATGGGAAAAGGAGAAATTTATGAAGAAAATTATGATGACATTATTCCATTTTGTATCAGGTGCTCTCGAGGTAGTACGTGTAATAGGCCAACTGGACGAGATTTAGTCACTAGGAATTATAAACAGTCAGGTGGCAGCGTAACCAGAGTTGAATTCCGTAATCTATTCGAAGATTTCAAAATTGATATCTTGGGTACCCTCACAATGTAGCTAGATGTCCTACAAGCCAAGCAGAAGCAAGCTTTAGCAGAACATAACTTGGCTATTTTTTTTCCACGTTGTAGGAAGAAGCACAACCAGCGGGAGTGTCCATTAGACATGGTCCAGACGTGTGCCATTTGTACCAAGGACCACACCACTGAATAGTTCCCTTCACTTCCAGGGTTGAAAGCGGTCTTCAAAGAAGAAGAAGAAGAAGCAGAACCGGTATATCTGATGAATCAACGTCGACAGTGGCATGCCCAACCAAGAGGTATGTCACAAGATTCGTCTCATTTTTTTCCTTCTTCACAATTTAATTAACAGAACTCTGGGACATAATGGAAAAACCAATCACCTTTTTCTGCTTGGCCATCCCAATGATTTTCCATGCCCCCTTGGCCAACTCAATCTTCTCCAGGTAATGGTTGGCCGAATTTTCCTCTCTCCTTCATTCTGGAAAAACAATCCATATCAGTCCTAGTGGCCTGCCTCCACCTCACAAAATTAAAATTGGTCTCAAAACTGGCAGTAACCCTTGGGAATGACCAATTTACTTATTGGAACAGGGGGTCAAACTCAACCCACATTACCAGCTCCATACCTAGTACAAAAAAATTATCAGCCTATTATATTCCCTCAACTTCCAGCTCAACCAAATCCTAATCCTAATAACAAACCGGTTCAGCTAATCCAGATTGTTGAGAATCCAGACTCCGAAAATGAACAGAAGGAATGCAATTAACTTAGGCTGAGATCAGGGTGCATTATTTCACCTAAATAAAATACTTCCTTGCCACAAATTGAGTCTGAAATTCCAACAATACCTAAATAATCGACTGTGACTGAAACATAGATAAAATAAGGGAGGGACACAATCGACCAAAAAGATCCTGAAAATATTATTATTTCCTCTCCTTCATTCCCTGAGATATTAGTCATACCCAAGCCAATTGTCTCTTTATAATTTGATCTCATAGGGGAATTAAAAAAAATTTGTGTTAAAATTCCTCTCCTATAGGCTATACAAGATATCCCTATATATGCTAAAACAATTAAAGAATTGTGTGTAAACAAACCTGAGAGGAAAGCAAAGACTTTTCCAATGGTTCATGTTGTAGGGACATTTTCAGATTTAATTTTGGGTAAAGAAACACCAATAAAATATGAGGATCCAGGAAACCCCATAGTCACAGTCCAGATATATGGCTGCTCCTTCTCAAACACGTTAGTCGATTTGGGGGTAGCTATTAATATTTTTAACTACAGAAACCTGTGAAACACTTGGTATAACAAGCTTGGAACCCACCACTTCCTTGCTGGAACTTGCTAACCGATTTGTGGTAAAACAAGAAGGTAAATTTATAGGATATCATGGTTTCTATGGACTCATGGGAATACTCGATAGTTTTTTTAGTTATTAACCCAAAAGGTAGATTACACGAAAATCCCCTGATATTGGGACGACCTTGGTTAGCGATGATTGATGCTTACATAAGTTGTCAAATAGGAAGCATGATCATTACTAAAGGAGATTCCATAAATAATATTCCTATATATCCCCCTGAACAACCAAGTCTTCCCACTATAAATATTCACAAACAACCACCTGCATACTGGGAACAAAACATTTGTTCACCATTGACAGTAGTTGAAGCACCCGAATTCAAAGATCAAACTAAAGATGATGTGATCAATAACATTATAAATTAACCATCTACTTCAGGAAACTTAAAGTGCCAAATGTTAAAAGGAGTTATTGATAACAAAGCACATGAAGACCCTTTAGCAGATACCGATGAATAGCACATACCCACAACTGCTGTTCGTAACAGCATGGCAATTGAAATAGAACCAGGTAAAATTTTAAACATCGACAGTAGTCTGAATAATGACCAACAAAAAAATCTCATTAAAGTCTTGCAAAAAATAAAGGAGCCTTTTTTTGGGACTATCCAAACATGAAGGGTATAGATCCCCAATTGCGCACACATCATATTTACACTGAGAAGGATGCTCGCCCCATCTAGTAGCCTCAACGAAGACTAAACCCACACCTAAAAGACATTGTATAAGACGAATTACATAAACTGCTAGATGTAAATTTCATTTATCCTATTTAAAAAAGTAAATGGGTCTCTCCATTAGTGGTCATCCCTAAAGAGAATGGGTAGTGGCGAATCTGTGTGGATTATAGAGAGTTGAAAAAATCCACATAGAAGGACCAATTCCACCTTCCCTTTATTGATCAGGTCCTTGATACATTGGCAGGAAAACGGTTCTTTTCCTTTCTTGATGGTTTCAGTGGCTATAATCAAATCCAAATAGCCCCTGAAGACCAAGATAAAACAACCTTCACCTGCCCCTGGGGTACATTTTCCTATAGAGTATTTCCATTTGGTTTATGCAATTCCCTGGAAACATTTCAAAGGGCCACATTTAGTATTTTTTATGATTTAATAAATGAAAGGCTCGAGGTCTACATGGATGAATTCTCTCCATATGGAGATGACTTCGATCAGGCACTACAAACACTAGAAAATTTATTGGAACGATGTATTGCTACCAGATTATGCTTGAGCAATGAAAAGGGTCACATGATGATGGCCAAAGGCATGATCTTAAGACAATACATCTTTGCAGTTGGAATACAAGTAGATCTCGCAAAGATAGAGGTAATTCTCTTATTAGCCACACCTTGTACTCAGACAGAGGTACATAGTTTCCTTGGATATCCAGGGTACTATCATAGGTTCATACAAAAATTTTCACAAATTGTTGTGCCTTTGTATGCGTTAACTAGAAATGTTGAATTCCATTGGTTTGACAAATGTGACACTATTTTTTCAGATTTAAAGAAACTGGTCTCGACTACACCAATCTTCCGTGGCCCCAATTGGGAGCCGCCCTTTCACATTTCTTCGGATGCATCAGACACAACGATAGGAGCTATTCTCGGTCAGGAGGAGGACAAGAAGCCCTATGTTATTTACTATATCAGCAAGAATGTCTCTCCTGCCAAACTGAATTATATAGTGACCGAAAAGAAATTCTTGGCCGTCATTATGCTATAAATAAATTTAGATATTACATAACTGGCTATCAAGTATTTATGTATACTGATCATTCCTCCATTGGGTATTTAGCTAACAAGCCTATTACAAATGGGAGAGTGACTCATTGGTTGTTACTTTTATAGGAGTTAGATATAACTATTAAGGATCGTCCAAGGAAGGAGAACGTAGTTTTAGATTTCCTGTCTCGAGTTCAAAAGAGAAATGGTCCACTAGCGGTAGATGATCAGTTCCCTGATGAGAAATTTTTTTTCGTGGCAGTTAAAGTGCCATGGTACGCAGATGTAGCGAATTATCTGATAGTATTGAAAATGCCGAGACACTTGACAACAATGGAACATAAGATGATTCCTCAATGCAGTGTTAGATTCTCTTGGATTGGTGGATATCTTTTCCACACATGAGCTTGTTGATCAATGGTTGTCACTGATGTCAACCCAAGAAGCACCAGGGGCTACCCCAATATTGCATGGGAATTTTGACCTACCAATTTAATATATTATAGATCAAGAATTCTTTTGATGGTTTCTACTTTTCAAGATGTTTCCATTGATATATGGCATGCCACGTAATTCTTCACAGTTTGAGAGATATTCATGTTTGAAGTTTGTATCCCTAGTTAGTGGGCTAAAACCCCATGGGGTTGTGGCATGGGTCATTGAAAAGTAATAATTAATATTTTTTAAGCTCCTAAAATCCCTCCCACGTTCACTTGTTGAAGCTCCTCTCAACCTAAGAATTTATATAAATTGTGATCCTCATATCCTCCTTATGCAAGGGATTTCGCCATCTGAAACAGGTCATTGTGGAATTTTCACTCTAAATTTTTTTCTACAGAGGTTCAAAAGCAGAAATTTCTAAGAGGTGAAGCCTAAATCATGAGTAAGTTCTTGTAAAAATTTCAGATCAAGCTGCGCAATATTCTTGGAGATATGATCTGTTGAAGTCAATGTTTTTGTAGGCTCCTGAAATTCATCTCAAAGAAGTGACCTTGGGAAAATTTTCATAACTCTCTCTCTGAGTATCAGATTGGAATTATGTAAAAAGTGGTAGATAGTGCACAGAATTTAGTTTTCTCTCTATCAATTTCAAATCTCAATGAAGAAATAGTGACACGTGGCATGCCGTACAAGTTCACTCTACTGAAACAGTCCATAATTAGGGAATTGTGAGAGATTGGGCATAACTCTCCCTTGAAGAATCCAAATTTGGTTAGACTTGTGGCATTGGAAATATGACTTGGAGGAATAATACAGGGCTGTAAATCACATATTGGGGATCTAAAATAATAGAGATACACCAGATTCAATATTGAGCTCCTAGAAGGCAAGAAAAAGCTAGATCATGTGTTGTCAAGGGCTGCAAAGGACCAACCTTTCTAGGGTAGCAAAGCAAAGCAAGGTGCAGAAGAGGGTAGCATGAAAAGAGCATCAATCAAGGTGTAGAACAGCAGTAAGAAGTTCATCACATGAAGTCTTCAAGTGGGCAGCACTGCATACAGTCACTGTAAAGGTATCATTGTACTAAGTCATTGTAAATACATTATTGTAAAAATTGTACTAGTGTATATTTGCCAAGAGTTGAAGAGGCAGTGTTGGGAGCTCTAGGATCATCATTAGGTGGTTGTGTCATAGTCGGGGTTATGGTCTAGTGTGTCTTCTTCTTCTACATCATCCTATATCATTGTAAAGTGGACCATTTTCCCTGGTATGGGAGTCCATTCTTCTTTTATTATTCTATAGAGTGATAGGGTGGTGCTAGTGTGAGTTGTAGCTCATTGGGTGTTGGGGCATCCATTTAGTTGACTACTGAAGAATCTCATGTGTTGGAGCGTCCATCCAGTGGGAGCTGGAGAAAAATTATTTTCTAGATTCTAGGAAGTTGGAGCTTTATTTTCAATTGGAGTTGAAGATTAAAGAATTATTAGAAAAACATTAGGTGGTTTTTGTCTTGGAGTGGGTTTCCACCTTAAAAACTATGTGCATTTTTGTTCCTTTTATTTACTGCTATCTTCGTACAAACACTGATAATAATTGAAGATTAACTAATGCTCTAATTGAAAGAAATATTGATTCACCCCCCCTCTCAGTATTTCCAACAATCGGTATCAGAGCTTGGTTCCTTCAATAGCATTTTAACAGCTGGAAGGAGGTCATGGAGCATACCAAGAATGGTGTACTTCTATTCAATGAAAATAATTATGCACTCTGGAAAGGAAGAATGGAGTTCTATCTCTTGGCGCAAGGTTACGAAGTATGGGACACTGTTCAAAATAGATTTACATCAACTGCGGACGAACAAGGTAAGAAGAATTTGGTAAATGATGCAAAAGAAAAGAATATTATTTTCAGTGGACTTATTGAATCTACTTATCATAATGTGTTGGGTTGTAAAACCGCTAAAAATGTATGGGATAAGCTTGCGAATATATATGCAGGTGACTCAAATGTCAAAGAAGCAAAGCTTCAAATCTATAGAGAAAAAATTGAGCAACTCAGAATGAAAGAAGATTGCAACATTTCTGCATACTTCCAATAAGTTGATGAAATAACCAATACTCTAGAAGGATTGGGAGAGCTAGTTGATGAGAAGAATATTATACGAAATATTCTTAGAATGTTACTAGGGAGATTCAACCCAAAGGTATCGGTCTTAGAATACAATGCAAATCTAGACAAACTCAACAAAGAGGAATTACGTGGAGTTATCATAGCATATGAAATGAGACTTGATGAAGAAGAGGGTACTTCGCATCTAGAAACTACGTTCTTTGCACCTAAGAAAACAAATAAGGACAAACCTTCAATTGAAAAGACATGCACCTGCAAGTGTGAAGAAAAGGGAGATGATGGAGAAGGTCTTTCAGATGAAGAATATGCTTACTTTACGAGAAAACTAAAAATTGGTAAGGGAAAATTCAAAGGTAAACTTCCATTGATATGTTTCAGATGTGGTGAGGTTGGGCATTTCGCAGCAAAATGTCTGAACAAAATTGATGACAACTCAAAAGGAAAGAAAGGCTTTAATAAATTCAACAAGCAAGGATCCAAAAGGAATTTTCTCTCTAAAGAAGACAGCTCATCATTCGACGAAGACAACGACAGCGAAGAAGAAGCCAATGAGAGAGTATTGTTTATGGCCAACCACAATAAACAAGAGGTATCAAACAACGAAGAACAAGGATTGACCATAGAAGAATTTTCTAAGGAAGCAATCAATCTTATAAAAGAGCTCAAGGCAGAGAAGATCTGTTCCAATACTCTTGAAGAAAAAGTTCAAGGTCTCAAAATTGAAGTTGAAGAACACAAATGCATTGAAGAGTCACTTCAAAATAAGTTGGAAGAAAGAGAAGAATTAGAAGCTGAAGTAGTCTCACTACGTAAGAAAGTGAAGAAAGGAAAAACTAACCAAAACTATGCCAACAGCTCAAGGGAATTGGAAGAACTCATCAACAATCAATGATATTACAATGACAAAACTGGCATCGGTTATAAAGAAGAAGAAGTAGGACCTTCTACAAAAAAATACAATGAACCTATGAGATCTGACATGCATGTAGACTTCATCGGACAAGGTTAACAAGAACAGCCTTGGAAAACAATTCGTCGACGAAGATTTCCATTCAGGTACCAACATATTTTTTATGTCTACTGTTATTCATGTGGAAAATTTGGTCATAAAGCTATAGAATGTCACACATACCCTAGGAACAAATATAATTCCAGGAGACTTGTCAAATATGAACCTCCCAGGGATTAGCGAAACATCAATAGATTTGAACATTTAAGAAATAATATTGAATGTTACAAATTTCGAAACTTTGGACACATAGCCAGAGATTGCAGACTTGAAAATCCTCCAGAAGAATCTTCAAAGCCACAGAACGAACGGACATGGAAGAAGAAGAAAACTGATAATTGTGCTCTCATTTGCAAGGCTCAAAACAACAAATATGTGTGGTATGTTGATAGTGGTTGCTCAACACATATGACTGGAGATAGAAAGAAATTTGTATATATGAAAGAGAAGAAGGGTGGAACCATGTCCTTTGGAAATGATGGATCTTCAAATGTTATAGGATCAGGTACCACCACTCTCGAAAGCAAAGATGCTCTAGCCAAAAATGTTCTATTGGTTGAAAACATGAATCACAATCTGCTCAGTGTTGGACAAATGTGTGATCAAGGACACACAAAACTATTTAACTCCACAAAATGTGAAATCAGGAAATGCAGGTATGGTGAAATTGTGGCTACAGAAAGTCGAGCTCCAAACGACATATATGTTCTGGATGAAGAAATTAAAGCACGTCTAATAGCTAAAGAGGATGATATAATATTTGGTAGCAATGATGATCAACTAAGTAAGAAGTTTGCTACAAATATGCAAAGTGATTTCGAGATGTCTTTACTTGGTGAGCTGGCATACTTCTAAGGGCTTCAAATATCTCAGCAAGAGAAAGGAATATTTATATGTCAAGCTAAGTACATCAAGGAAATTCTCAAGAAATTCAAAATGGAAGATTGAAAAACCATCCTTACTTCGATGGTAACAGGTTGCAAATTGAGCATAGACAACTCATCTAAGGATGTGGAACAAAGGTTGTATAGATCTATGATTGGTAGTCTTCTATATGTAACAGCCTCCCGGCCAGATGTTATGCAAGAAGTTGGACAAGTAGCAAGATTCCAAGGATCACCAAAAGAATCACATATTATTGCCATCAAAAGAATTCTTTGATATCTAAAGGGAATAACAGAATATGGCTTGTGGTATCCTAAGGGTAAAAATTCATTATTCATGCCTTTATAGATGCAAATTGTGTAGGAAGCGTTGATCATCATGAAAGTACTCGTGAAGCATTGGAATATCTTCACCATAAGCTTGGGATTCTCCCAAGTTCTCATTTGATTTTCCTTATTCATAATATAAAGGGGGAGTGGAAGTGTGTACAAGTTCATAGGATGGTTGTGTGTTAGGGGGAGTTACCCTTTGCCATTGATGTCAAAGGGGGAGAAAATGCTGTAGGAAGAGGTGTCATGATCGCAGGGGGAGTACCTATGTTGCCATCAATGCCAAAGGGGGAGATTGTTGATCAGTGGTTGTCATTGATGTCAACCCAAGCAACACCAAGGGCTACCCCAATATTGCATGGGAATTTTGACCTACCAATTTAATATATTCTGGATCAATAATTATTTTGATGGTTTCTACTTTTCGAGATGTTTCTGTTGATATATGGCACGCCACATAATTCTTCACAGTTTGAGAGATATTCATGTTTGAAGTTTGTACCCCCAGTTAGTGGGCTAAAATCCCATGGGGTTGTGGCATGGGTCATTGAAAAGTAATAATTAATATTTTTTGAGGTCTTAAAATCCCTCCCATTTTCACTTGTTGAAGCCCCTCTCAACCTAAGCATTTATATAAATTGTGATCCTGATATCCTCCTTATGCAAGGGATTTTTCCATATGAAACAGGTCATCGTGGAATTTTCTCTCTAACGTTTTTTCTACGAAGGTTCAGAAGCTGAAATGTTAATTAGGCAAAGCCAAAATCTTAATGAAGCTTCTGTAAAAATTTCAGATCAAGGTGCGCAATATTTTCGGAGATATGATCTGTGGAAGTTAGTGTTTTTGTAGGCTCCTGAAATTCATCTCAAAGAAGTGACCTTGGGAAGATTGTCATAACTCTCTATCTGAGTATCGGATTGGAATTCTGTAAAAAGGGAAAGATAGTGCATGGAATGTAGGTTTCTCTCTATCAATTTCAGAGCCAAATGAATAAACAATGACATGTGGCACGCTGTAAAATTTCACTCTACTGAAAAAATCCATAATCAGGGCATTGTGAGAGATTGGGCATAACTCTCCCTTGAAGAATCCAAATTGGGTCAGACCAGTGGCATTGGAAAGAAGACTCAGAGGAATACTACAAAGCCAAAAATCACATATTGGGGATCTATAATAATAGAGATACAATGGATTAAATGTCGAGCTCCTAGAAGGCAAGAAAAAGCTAGATCATTTGTTGTCAAAGGCTGCAAAGGACCAGACTTTCTAGGGCAGCAAAGAAAAGCAAGGTGCAGTAGAGGGTAGCATGACAAGATCGGCAATCAAGGTGTAGAACAGCAGCAAGAAGTTCATCACATGAAGTCTTCGAGTGGGCAGCACTGCATACACTCACTGTAAAGGTATCATTGTACTAATTCATTGTAAATACATTATTGTAAAAATTGTACCACTGTCTATCTGACAAGAGTTGAAGAGGCGGTGTCAGGAGCTCTAGGATCATCATTAGGTGGTTGTGTCATAGTTTGGGTTATGGTATAGTGTGTCTTCTCATTAGGGGAATTTTGAGGTCTAAAATAGGCCTCCTCAAAAAAATGTACAACAAAAATAAACTTTATAACAACCAATAGGATTCAATATGATGATGTCAACCATGGGGGATGATTTACCATTTTTTAAATAAAAGGGTAAAAATATTAAAAAATAAGAAAATAATAAAACTACTTTTTCAACTCGTATTTTCAACTTATCTCCCAAAATTTTTACTCAAATTTCGAGTGGGAGTACTCGTTGGATGCAAAATTTAATTCCTCATCCAAGGAGTACCCATGTTGCATACTTTCGATGAACTCTACTGCATGAAAAATGAGAAATACATAAAAAAAACGTGATTACAATCACGTTTTTATGCATTTCTCATTTTTCATGTAGTAAGACCCATCGAAAGTATGCAACATGGGTACTCTTTGGATGAGGAATTAAATTTCGCATCCAACGAGTACTCCCACTCGAAATTTGAGTAAAAAATTTGGGAGATAAGTTGAAAATATGAGTTGAAAAAGTTGTTTTTTCATTTTTCCCTCTAAAATTTGATGATGTCATCAAATCTTATTTGATTTTTTCAACTATTATTTTATAATTTCCGTAGGAGGCCCATTTTAGACCCCAAAATTCCCCTAATGTCTTCTACATCATTCTATATCATTGTAAAGTGGACCATTTTTCCTGGTACGAGAGTCCATTCTTCTTTTATTCTTCTATAGGGTGGTAGGGTGGTGGTAGGGTGAGTTGTAGCTCATTGGGTGTTGGGGCATCCGTTCAGTTGACTACTAAAGAATCTCAGGCATTGGAGCATCCATCCAGTGGGAGCTGGAGAAGAATTCTTTTCTAGATTCTAGGAAGTTGGAGCTTTATTTTCAATTGGAGTTAAATATTAAATAATTATTAGAAAAGCATTAGGTGGTTTTTGTCCCGGAGTGGGTTTCCACCCTAAAAACTGTGTGCATTTGTGTTACTTTTGTATACTACTGTCATTGTACAAACGCTGATAATAATTGAATATTAACTAATTCTCCAATTGAAAATAATAATGATTCACCCCCCCTCCTGTAAGATTTCCAACAGAGCTATTTTCACATAGACAAACATGCATTCGAGAAGATGAGATCCATGACATCTTGAAGGCTTGCTATGACGAACCATGTGGTGAAAAATTTTCACATTGTAGGAAAAGGCACAAAGTATTACAAATGGGCTACTATTGGCCCACAATTTTTAAGGATGCAAAGAAATATGTGCAAGCCTGCGATAATTTCTAAAGAATGGGTCACCCTGGCCAATACGATGAGATGCCATTGTAGCCACATTTGGTGGTAGAACCTTTTGAACATTGGGCATTGGTCTTTGCTGGTCCATTCAATCTGCTATCAAATCAGAAGGCCTACATAATGATAGCCACATATTATTTGAAGAAGTGGGTAGAAACAGTGGCTTTGCCAAGAGCTACAGAACAGTCTGTGATCACTTTTATTTTTGAGTTATTTGTGCGATATGGCTTACCCAGAGAAGTGATAACTGAGGAGGGGCACAGTTTTGTAAGACATAAAATTATGGAAACTCTACGGAATGATCATGTCACTCATAAAGTCACCTCTCCCTACCACCTGCATGCAAACGAGCAGGTAGAAAGTACCAATAAAGTCATTGAGGCAATTCTCACTAAAATAGTCTCAACACATCACCGATATTGGGCTACTAGACTTCCAGAGGCCTTGTGGGCTTATCGCATAACTTGTTGAAACACTACCGGATATTCTCCATACCACCTGGTATTTGGAAAGGAACCAATTTTTCAAATTGAAGTTGAGATAAAGACTCTTAGAACAACCCAGGAAGTGGGGCTGGATTTGACAGAGGCCCAAGTTAAAAGACTTCAACAGATAAATGAATTAGATGAAGCGCGACTACTTGCTCTACAATGCACTGCAATTATTCAGCAACAACGGGCTGAGTGGCATGATAGCCTCATAAAAAAGAAGTCATTCCATAAAGGAGATTGGGCACTCCTCTACGACTCTAGATTCCAAGACTTCCTGGGTAAACTACAAACAAGGTGGCTTGGGCCATATGAAATTCAAGAAGTGAATAAAAATGGTACCATTACCTTGACCACCATAGATGGATCCAACTCTGCCTTTCAAATCAATGGACACCTGGTGCACCTCTATCATAAACCACTCACAAAAGAGTATTTCTACCAGTAGGTGCGTGACAATCCCACTATCTAGATTTGAGCTCCAGGAAGTAATGACCCAACAGCTTCAATTCCATAAAAAAATGTTACTTGTTTTTTTTTTGTAAATAGTGTATATATGCTTCCTGCATTTTATTGTAATTTACAGTTTTTTTCATCATTGTATAAAATAATTCCATTTTATTTCTCTTTTGATTGTTTTTGTTGTTCAAATCGATTGAACAGTTGTTGTTCAATCGACTGAAGAGTTGTTGTTCAAAGAAAATGAACAACCACATTTTTTTTCCTTTCGTGTGTTTTTTTTGTTTGTTTTTCAAACAAGTGAATAGTTGTTGTTCAATTGATTGAATAGTTGTTGTTCGAAGCAAATGAAAAACTGTTTTTCAGCGCGTTTTTAATTAATATTTTTGCTATTCAATCCATTGAACAATTTATTTTCAATCGATTGAACAACTTCCGTTAAAACCAATTGAACAACTATTTTTAGCGTGGTTTTTTAATTTAATATTCTTGATTTTGTTGTTCGAACGACGAACAACCGCCCGTTCAATCGGGTTTGGAAGATTAGGTGCTTCTTCAAAGCTTGCGTCATCATGTATTGATCTATATCATCAAGTTCAACTTCTCGATTACAATGAATCCTCTTGGAATATATAGGCCAAAGAGCAGTAGGAAACCCAACTAGGGCAACTAGAAGGCTACTCGTCAAAAACAAATATCGAATTTTGTCCTTGAGGCTTTGCAAAGCCCAAGGCACAAAATATCTTCAAAATATCTATAAAATGCTAAAAAATGAAAAAATATTGACTTTTTATTATTGACAATGGCTAAAAAATGCCTAACGCACATTTCGATAAGCCACTACAGAAAACTACCTTTTTGCCAAAATGCTACAGGAACGTAGCAGCAGAAAATTTCCTGTCTTGCAGACCACTTTTGAGGAACCTCCCGATGTCAAAATGAGGCCTGTGATGACTCGTTGGAAAGCCCTGGATGTCTACTTTCTGGAACAACTTTATTTTTCCCAAACTGATGTAGGGAAGTCTTTCAAAAACTGAACTGAGTAAAAAAACCAGAAAAGTAGCCCTTGCTGATATGTGAGGCAGAAAGTCAAAAAATCATTGTTTTTCGCCTCTTTGGGAGATCAAAACAAATCCTTTGGATCTGAAATTTACTGATTAGATGCCCTTTAATTTAATGCATCTAATGATACCACTCTCAACAGTTGACGATGCTCCAAACAAAAATGGCAGAGCCCATGATTTTCTGCAATTAAGCCCAAAAATGTCAAAAAACAAGATCATGTCGAAATTTGCTCAATTGTGGCGAGCAAGCCCCTCATGGGTTCTTAGAAACATGTAAGGAAGATGAGGCCAATATTTCGAGTGTTGATGTACCTTTCTACACTTTTTCTACCGGTCACCTCTTTCAAGCAGCCTTGAGCCTTTCTTGAGCAAATTTGAGCTTTTTTCGGGAAAATTGGTTCAACTTCTTGTAGTGCCCGGTCATCTTCTTTTGTAGACTCAAGTCTCTGTTAGCTTTCTCTAACTTATCCTCCAAATTCTTGTTTTCCCTTTCAAGCCATGATTCTTTTTCATTCTCTATTTCTTGGGCGAGCAAATGAGTGAGAGGATAAGATCGAACAAGGGCTGCCTCTTCTTCCTTCTTTTTCTCCAAAGATTTCTTGAGTCCCATAGTCCTAGGCCTCTTTCTCATTGGCTGCTCTTCTTCTTCAATATTTTCAAATTCACCCATAAACTCTTCAAGCTTGTTTTGTGCTTTGGAGGCTTCCCTTTGGTATTTGAAAGCCCGGGCCTCAAAAATTTCCATTTGACCACTCATTTGTTTGTTTTGCATCTGTAGAACATGTATGAAGTCCTTTGAGCTTTCCAGATCAGCTTGTAGGTCATGAATTTGGTCTTCTCTATTTTTCAAAAGAGTCTCAAGGATTCTAGCTTCATTATTACTATCATCATTGTCTATCTGTATGATATCAAACTCCCTTTCCTTTTCATGACTACTCTCCTCTTTTTCTTTCCCCTTGCCTTGGATAGACTTCTTGGTCCTCTTCCTCTTTTGCAATTTAACAATACTCTTTTTAGGCAGTTTGCCTCTAATTCTTAGCACTCTTGTGACATTGCTAGGCACTGCTGGAGTGATCTTCTTCTTGGCAGATCTAGTGTTTCTAGGCTTCGCCACTTTTGGAGGAAGAGTCATGGCCCCTTGCCTAGGAGAGGCACCTAACACATGCTCTTGGCTGTGTTGAGGAGAAGGGAGAGATAGTTTCATAACTTGCACTTGCTCAACTTGGTCCTTGGTTTGGTCTTGGCTACCCTTAGGACTATTTTGATCTTTTTGCTCCATGTTGCCCCCTTCGGAATGCTCATTGTTTGGTGTTTGCTTGCCATCATCATTTCTTGCTTGAGGGCTGTCTTGTTTCTCATCATAAGTGTCCTTTTGAGGACTGTCATGACCCTCATCATAAGTGTCTTTTTGAGGACTGTCATGACCCTCATCATCATTTTTTTTGCTGCCACTTTGTTTGTTTTCTTGAGGACTGCCTTGTTCATCTTTGTCCCTGCTTTCTTCGTGACTGTTGTGCTCTTTACCTTCACTATTTTGTCCCTTATCACCATCATGCTTACTGCTGTGTTGGCTGCCATCATGTTCTTCTTCATGACTAGTATGCTCACCATCATTTCCTTCTTCCCCACTGTCATGCTTAGATTCTTTACTTTGTCCCTCATCGTCACTAGTTTGCTTTTTGTCACTTTGCCCTTCTTCATAATTAGTTTTCTTGTTCTCTTCTTCACTCTCAATCATAGGGTATTTTTGTATTTTAGGGGAGGATTTACTAGAATAAGGAGAAACATGATGAGTGGATGGTGAGGAAGGCGCATGAGATGAAGAGGCAATGGAAAAATCGGGATGGGAGATGAAAGAGTCCCAAGAAACTCCCTTTTTCTCAAGTTGATGGAGGATGATGATCTTGATAAGGGAATGATGAAATAAACAAGCTTTTTTTTTAGTGGAGGGCTTCTTTTGGACAGTAGAGGCCATCTTGTCAATGCTTTTGTAGAGGAAGAAAGGTAGGTTCACAACTAAGTTCTTGTGAAATGCATAAGAAGCCTGATGTGATAGGCATAAATCTAGGAAAACCTCCCTTCACATGTGAAATACTAAATGATGACTTTCATGAGGGGGGCATAGCTGGTCAACAAGTGAGAAAAAGGGAAAATATCTTGGCAAGCATCCTGATGGTCTGGTTTTAGAAAGGGTTTGTAGTGATTCAGATCTAGGTATGTTTGTTTGAACCACTTTTCTCCTATATAGGGGATCTTAGTAGCTTTGGAGATAGCCCTAGGAGAGAGTTTG
The DNA here is from genome assembly GCA_034641835.2 of Pinus albicaulis. NCBI lineage: Eukaryota > Viridiplantae > Streptophyta > Pinopsida > Pinales > Pinaceae > Pinus > Pinus albicaulis. Next base: position 80,248,773 of record CM076584.1, on the reverse strand, counting down.
AAATCCAGACCTGCTAGATGGACAAGCTTTCCTTGTAGCCTCAAAGAAAAAAATGTGTCAAAGGAAGGTGACTTTTTACTTCTTGGACTTTTTGGCAAAATTCCAAGCACCCTACTTCATGAAAATTGAAGAGTACTGAAGGAGATTCATTCACTTCCTAAGTTGTAATAGGCTCATACCTATTGTGATACCCACTTCTGTTGTCCTTCTTTGGAGGCATTTTTGCGTTTGATACCCTTCACTAACTTACCAAGATAAACCTGTTAAAATGATCATCAAAATAGGTCCTCAACTAAAAGCACCTTTTCCCCTTAATTATTGCCTTTCTCTGTTTTTAATCAAGGAGGGCACCCCTGAAAATCACTATGTTTCTCCCTTGAGTAATTACTGTTTCTCTTTGATGATCACTATTTTATTAAGGCTAGCAAAACAATCCTTTTTAGATGAAGATAATTTTGTTTTACCAAAACAATAGTCTCCCTATCACTGATTAAAAGGCCTTCTAAACAAACTCTTTCTCTCTTTATAGACTGTGAAATCTTTAGCCATCAAACAAGTCTTTCTTGATGAAAATAAGACTACTTATCTGACTGTGTTCCTTTTCACAAATGTGCAAACAGATTTCTTTTTTTACTTATGAAGACAGACTTCCTCTCCCTTTATCATAACAAATGCTTGTTTCTGTGTAGGACTGATTTTTCTTTTGAGCAGTCAATATACTTTTCTTTTAAGAAAAAAGGTGCTCTTGAAATCACTGTTTTCTTTCTAGGCTATCAAACTGATAGGTTTTGAGAGAAACTATGTTTTAGCCAAGAATTGGTTCCAATATTTTTTCCCTTAACTATTCAAAACAACAAGCTCCTTGAAAATCAAAATTCCTCTTTTATCGCTGCTAATAAGCCTTTATTTAAACACTGTTTCTTTAAATAAAAAATTGGGCCAAGAGATATAAATACCTCTAAAAAATATGTTTTGCTGTGTTTGGAGGCAAGCTTGTTGTCTAAAAATCTAGTCTTTAACACCTTTGATGGCCTCTTTGAGCATTGGCCCTAGCTGGAAGAACCTGCGTTCAGAGATGGTTGCAGCCTGAACAGAAAAACGCGTTCAGACTTGGTTGCTAGGCGCCCGTTTGAATGGTGGGCATGGCCTGAACGGAAGAAAACTGCGTTCAAACTTGGTTTCTGGGCGCTCGTTGAACGCCAGCACAGGCGTGCCGCGCAATGCTACAGGCGCACCGCGCCTATTTGTTGAACCTTCTGTTGGATGCCTACAGGCACGTCGCATGATTACACAGGTGCGCCGCGCATTCAATCAAGCTTGAAAATGACTTAAAAATGCTCAATACCTATTCTCCCTCAGTGACTTGGTTTGAAAAGTGATGAATGATAAGTGGTCGAACCCTTTTATATCTGAAAAACAAAGTTTCCCTTATTTTAATTTAAAAACAAACTTCTGGTTTTTTTTCCAAAGATGGTCACCTTTAAACCTTATAAATGAGCAGATTCATAGTAGCTGTAACACAAGTATCATCCCTTTGAAAACAAATATGCAATTCTACTTGTTCATGAAATGGAGGAGGTCTTTATCATATGATTTGATCTTCTGCTTTGTTTACCAAAGATGGTCACCTTTAATCCTTATGAATGAGCAAATTCATAGTAGCTGTAACACAAGTATCAACCCTTTTTTTATCTTGAGGAAGTAGTTAGATAGACTAGGATGGACCAGTCTAAATGAAAGATATATTCTTATATAAAACATCTGTGTGTATTGTCTGCTTTATATTAGTTTGCAGGGGTAAATTTAAACCTAGCTTGGTTTACCACCCTACCATTCAGATGAGGCTGTTATTAGTCAAAAACTCCATCCTCGGATTACACTTTGAAGGAGGCTCTCATAAACATAAGAGTAGAGGTTTTTAGCACCATTATGTCACTGCTTTGCTGATGATGTAACACAGGCCTACAACCTATAAAATTTTCATTTTCTCCACCATTATTCCTCAACTAGTCTTAACAACAGAAAACCTTTTTCAAACACAATTTTAGACCTTTCTATGCATCTTCTGTTCATCCTTGGAGGAGGTGGCGCACAATAGCTTTTGAAATCACTTAAAAACATGTTGGCCCTCTGCTTGTTTATGAAGGAGGCCACAACAATGTCTTCCTAACCATCTATTTTTTGAAGGAGGTTCTTTCATCTTGCTTCTAACCATCCGATTTTTATGAAGGAAGTTATCATTGTGTTTCTAACCCTCTACTCTTTTAAGGAGGTCATCTTTAACATAGGGTCTACATCTTATTTCAAATCACTGTATCTGGCTTTGTATATTTGTTTGAAGAATGCATGGAGAGTGATTGCTGATAGGTATCATTGAACTGTCTTTTCCCTTGACTATTTTTTGAGAGGTATATTGAGATTGCCTTTGACTGATGTTCACATCCCAGGTTCAAGGTAACATAAGAATCAGTTGTCTTCTTATGTCCTACATGATAATGACCTTTGGAAAGATTATGTAGCACTGCTGATTAGCATTACTCAGTCCTTGTTATTCATTTTGACTTGATGAGTGATCTATGTTCTTCAGGCAGCCTCTATATTTATAACATGTACACTTGCTACTCTTCACTTTACAACTCTCCACCTCCTCATTGATGGCAAACCTTTTCAACATGAGAGACCTGTTTGAACTTGTCCCTTTTTCCCTCATTTTCATACTAATCATCATTCAATTACTCCCCTGCAGAGATGTAAAAACAGATGCTTTGGAACCTTGGATAGCTCTTCTGGTGTTTCATGGAGATTTTGCCCGATCTAAGTATTTTTCTTCAGACAGTGAAAAACCTTCTCTTTTACAGTTTTTGATCTTTGTTGGACTTCTTTTGACATGAGACAAAGTGACCTCTTAGTGGTGTGCGACCTATGGATAACACAATGCTTGCTTTTCAAAAAAGGAACTAATTCATGGTTGAATGGTACTAGACAGAGGCTTTTTGGCCTAGGATATCTTAGCCAAGGAAAAACTCCCTAAAAACCATTATCTAACTTAGGGACAATTTTGACAGATTCTGAGTGTTTTCTTAGGCATGATCATATTTTCAAATGACAAGATGACCAGGGATAGAGTTGCAGATATTTTTTCAACACTTGGATAGTGAATGGCATGAGAAACAAGGGTAAATGATAGTAGATAAACCAAGCTAAGACAACTCTAGACAGGGATATTTTTCTGAAACCAGATAGGACTTGACAACTGGGGTTTTTTCTCATCATAGACTGACAGGAAGGGGTAGGAGCACAAAAATTGTTTTGGGGTGTTTTCTAGATGACAGATTTGATAGTTTTGAGATCAGCTTTTAGAAAACTTAGCTAAGGAAACTAGTCATCAACAACAGGTAAAAAATACTGATGACTAAAAGTGGCTCCATTTGGGGAGGGCAGCTCCTTTTCAGGAGGTGTCTAGAACTACAAATCTTAGGCTCATGAAGACCAGTGCCTTATCCATTGGCACAAATTTCTTCCTTTCTTGATGCTATTTTTGAAATTTGACAACATGATTAGCATCAAAGTCATCTCTACCTACCCAGCTATATTTCCTAACATTTTTTCTTCTTTTAGGTGCATTTGAACTAGCAACCCTTTGACATGATATTTTTTGAAAAAATAAAAACTATCTAATGCAACACTTATATCTTCTGGGAGTTCAGATTAAACTGATGAACTCCTTTGTTCTCTACCTATACTACGATCGACTGTCAAGATTAAGCTGTTTGACAGGAATTCATTTCCTAAACTAAAACATGAAATTGAAAAATGACCAAATCAGGATTAGACAGTCTGATTTTTCATGCGTTTGTGGCATAAAAACAAGCTGCGCACAAAAATTATTTATGTACAAGATGAAACTTAGAAAAATCAGGGCCAATATATACATAGTTTTTTTTTTCATCCCTGTTTTCCTCTTTGGTTCTGTTTTGAGCGTGTGGAACCAATATCTTTTCCTAATCTACTTTCTTTGACAAGTCAAGATTACACAATTTTACTATCACTTCTTTCACTAACTTATCAACAGTAAATTTAAAACATGTCTAGTTATGATTAAGGATAAATAACTGAACAAGACATATTTTGAGCACTAGTAGTGGCATTTAGACTTGTGCACTTTCAGAATGACTATTTTTTGAACATGGGGCTTTTCTGCTATTTTCTAAAACTGCCCTCTTTTCAACTTTTCTACTGTTTTTGTATTTTCTGTTTTTGATTTATTTCTTAAAGCAATGGTATGTACAATGATTGAAAAATTTTAAACAAGAACTCCTGAAAATGGTGAAACTTGAGCATATTATCTTCATAAGGATCTCCTGATGCTCTTGGTCCACTCAGATCTTGCAAAAAAAAGTTTGGAAAATTTTCTCTTGTAAGCATAACATAAGGATTCATGCATGAATCTCTAAACAACTCGGTGTCTTCCTGCTGTGCTTCTTCATACCTTTGATTTCCACTTCTTCTTTTGTTGTATATCTTTTTCAAATAATGCATATATTCTTTGCCATTTTTAAAGTATATGATGACATCATCAAGGTACATCAAAATGAAGAAATTCAGAGCTAGAAACATGGCCTTCAGGAACATGTCTTTGGTGTCTGGCGGTTTTTCAATTCTGGGTTTGAATATGGAACTGCTTCCAGCATATTTGAAAAATTCTTTGAGTTGTTTGCTTTGAAAAGGAATTAATTGATGATGCCCTAAAACATCACTTTGTAAAGACATATGATTAGAAACACCTGACATTTGTATAGTATGGTCTTGGTTAGGAAGAATATAATTTCTGTTCTGGGGGCGTGTATTTGTGTTTCTGAAATCAACACAGATCCTATGTCCAGTTGTCTTGTCTTTGATTGTTAATGCTTGATCAAAATTTCTATATTTCCTTTGGTCAAAGTTTTTTCTTGAATTGAAGGCAGTGTCATAGTGTTTTAAACAGTGTTCCCGGAATGTACTAGTATCTTGAACAATTTTGCATATTCTAGCAGTCCTTAATGTTTGGTGTAATGTCAGAATTTTAGCTAGCTCAATCAGCTCAGGTGTTTTTGGACTGTAGCTATCACATCCCTTCATGTCAATTTTATCAGGCATTCTTCCCAGATTTTTAACATTTGTGGCAATAGTCAAGGTTTCATTCGGGGAGGTAAAGTCATGAGATGGTGAAGCATTTAAGTATGGCAAGAACATTAGGCTTCCCTGCCCCTGATTTCCAAAGAGTTTTGTAATATGCAAGTCCTCTAGTGCTTCTGTTTTGAAAAATGTTCCTGATTGTACTGTTGATGTTTGTCCTTGGTTTGAGCAATTTTATTGACGGTGTATAATGTTTTTTGTTTTCTGATTTATCTCTGCTTCTAGAAAATCAAATTCCCTCTCTTCAAGACATAATTGTTCAGGGTCATGATAGTTTTGAGTATCAAATTCATCATACAGAGGTTGGTCTGGCTGCGATACTATTCTTGAACTGGTTTCAGTTTCACTTGTGTTTTCATCAGTGTCATCTTCTAGATGTAAGATGAAGGAATCCATGTTTGAAGGTATGGAATACATAGGGATGTTATTTGGCCTTTCTTGGCTGCTGACCATATATTTCATGTTTTATTCCCGATATAGTATTCTTGTTTGATTAAACACGTGAATGGTGGCGTAAGACATATCTAGTTCAATATTTCCTTGAAGCTTGGCCCCCCAAGATCTGGATAAAAACATTCCATACTTGGGAGGGATGTCTGGTACCACTATGTCCACGACTAGGTGTTTTGCAGGTACTTGAGCCAAAATGACACAAAGATATTTTATTAGGCCTAGACACTTGACTCTGCTTGAATCAAATGAATATAAGTCTTTATAAGGTTTTGTTATTTCTAGGCCTAATATTTCCATTACTACTTTCGACATGAGATTGTGAGAGGCCCCGGAATCTAGCATGGCATTATGTAGGATTTGGTCATGTATATTCAGACTAATGTAAAAAGGAAGAGTGGTTCCCTCTTGATATTTTCCTTTTATTTTTGGTCCAAACAACACCTCAGGAGTGTCATCAGCTAGGTGTATAGTATCTGCATCATTTCCTATGTTTAGAACCTTTAGCGCTTGAGATTTATATGAGCTTTGGGCAATAAGTTTAGTGAGAGGAATGGTGATCTTGATTTTGGCAATTTCCCCTTCAAAACTGAAGGGTACTTGTAGTTTAGATAGATTTGCTTCAATTTTTTCAGCCTTGACTTTCTCTATGTTCTTAATTTGCTAACTCTGATTTGGGGTTTTGTTCAATACAACTATTTCGAGAATCTTAGTAGAGGTACTAGGATAGTTTGGATCAAGGTTTGCCTGACTAGCTTTGTTTTTGTTTTGGTCAGTTTTCTTAGCCATGATTTTGTTACTATCTGCTGCTCTTTTAAGAATTCTATCGGGGGTTTTAGTAACAACAATGTCTGAGCTACCTTTCTTAGAGTTGTCCTGGTTTTTCTTACTCCTAAGATCATATTGCCTGTGGAATTCCATTATAGCATTTTGTAATCCTACCTCAGGATCCTCGGGGTCCTCATAATTTGCTTCATTTTGATTTGAGGAGAAGAAAACTTGTTCTTCTTATGTGAGGAAAACCTCACCCTTGCTATCAGAACCTATCAATTTTAAATTATTTTCATCAAGTGGTTCGTATCTCTTTCTACCTCATCAACATAGTTTTCATTGAAAGGTGGCCTGATCTGTTGCTCATTTTCCCTTGGTTTGTTCTGAGGCGGGTCTCTTCTAAAATTTTGGTTTCAGTTTATGTTTTGAGGGTTTGGCTGGTTGTCCTTAAGAGGTGTTTTTTCATTCAGATTTATTCTTTCCCACATTTTTTCCATGGATCTAACCAAGTTGTCTATTCTGGGGTCTGAGGAGGAAACTGAAGGCATGACCTCATCACGGTATGTGACTTTCTTTTCTGATCTTATCCTAGCTCTTTTCTCAACTAGGTTGGCTTTGGCACTAATAGCTACGTTTTACATTTCTTCTAAAGTTGGAGGGTCTCTTTCTCTTAGTTGGTATGTCATATCTGGATCGAAACCTTCAGGAAATTTTGCTAATGCTGAGCCAAGTGAAGGTTTCATGTGAGGCGAGAGGGCGTTATAGACACTGTTGAATCTAGTGCAATAGTTCTGAACACTTTCCCCCATATTCCTTTTAAGATTGTTATATTCGGAAAGGATTTGGATGGGGTTTTTTTTGATTTCCCACCTGTTTATGAAAGTTTGGTAAAGTGCTGGGAGATCATGTATACTGTTAGGAGCTAAGCTTTTAAACCATTTCTTGTGTTCTCCACCTAGGCTTTGGGCGAACATTCTCATCTTTATGGTTTCATATTCTAGTTCCATATAGTCAAAAGCATCAGTGATCTTATCTACATGCTGTTGGGTGGTAGTGGCCTCAATTCTGGTGAAGTGTGGGATTCAGGGTTGGTAGTGATTTTGCAAAGGTACCAAAGGCAATGGTAACACTAAAGGCGCATACCAAGTTGCCATGATGGGAGCGAATGGTAGATTTACAGTATGAGGGTTTGTGGTATGGGATGAGGTGATTTGCACAGTGGTGGTCTGAAAAGGTGTGGTAGAAGTACTTGAACTTGTGGACTGATTTTGAGCAGATTTGGGGTGGTAAGAGCCAAAATGGTGGAGAAGCTGAAAATTAGGAGGTGTAGTGGGTGAGGCTTCTCTGCTAGGACTCTGTTGCAAATCTAAGGGCTCAAGATCGTCAAGGTTGATTTTACCTTGCGACTTGATTCTAAAAAGGGCTTTTGCTAAACTCAAGTCAAACTCAGGATCTTGCAAGGATGTAAGGTGTTTAGGTACAAAGCTTGCTTTGTGGATGGTCCTATCGGTAGCTAAGTTACCAGTTTCAGAAGTTTGCCACAAAATATTTTCTGGGTCATCAACTATGATAGGGGGATTTGGGTCCAGGTGAGATCTGGTATTAATTCTTCATGAAGCCAGATTTCAAAGTCAAAGTTTAGAGAAGGTGATAGTTGTGATTGTTTTTGGATGGATGACCTCTCTAGGGGTTTCGCTAATGTGAGTGAGGTGAAAACAAAATGAAGGCTAATGGAGTCGCCAGGTGGATTTTCTTGAGATTTGTGGTCCACCAACAATACTGACAAAGATGTTTTTTAGAAAAATGTTTTCTAGAATTTTTTTATGTGGAAACTTGCAAAAATGAATTAAAACTTAGTTTCAACAGTTTGTTAGATTGTTGAGAACGCTATGGTTTTATTTGCAAGTTTATTCTGTTGATTTCCTATGTTTAGATGAAGATTTCTGAATCCCTAAGTTGTACTTAGTTTGTCACTGATGTCAGAGGCTGCATCATGAACTTTGAGTTTTTGTGAAAGGTGAATCAACAGAAAAGTATGATTTATGGAATTTTTGGTTTTTTACGGAGTATTAGGCCTACTAGAGGCTAGTGGAGTCACCAAGTGGATGTTTTTTGTTGTTTTAGAGATATGTATTTATGGTCCACCACCAACAATAGATAAAAAGCCAATCTAGGGATGTTTTTTGGGGTTTTTCTGAGTTTTTATATGCAGCCTAGTTTGTAAGAGTGTCCTAAACTTGATTCATCACTTAGATAAGGTGGTGAAGAAAAAAGAGTTTACTCTAAATGAATTTATAGGCTGCTGGTCTGATTCTAATTTTGAAGGACTAATAAGTTTACAAGAGTTCGCTAGACTGTTATACACTTAGTAGGTCCCACCGTGATCGCCATTATGTTAGTGTGGCAATGAGGTGGCTGAAAATCACTGGGTATTCTTTAATTAAGGGATTCTAAAGTCCTAAGGTATACTTAAATTGTCACTAACTCAGAGTCCCACCGTGATTGCCATTATGTTAGGGTCTCGTGATTTGGCAGGTTGGCAAGCCAAATGACAGGGTAACATCAAACCAAGTTTGGAGCCCAAGGACCTAGCCTTCCTGGACTCAGAGAGGGCTCTCTCTATTTGTGCAAAGGATGTAAACTTTTTTGTTTTCTATGTATCTAATTTTAGGCTAGTTGTTAAGTATGTTTTGGTTTGTTTTAGGTTTTTTGAGGGAGAACTGATCAAAGGATAGATAGATAAAAATATTGTCAGATCAACTGGGCTATGGGGTCGACAAGGTCGAGACTGCCTCAAAGGGTGGAGAAGGTATATTACAGGGCCGAATTGGTCGAGGTAAAATGGATTCTTTAGGTGGAGTGAAATGCGATGGACACTAAGTTTGTGAAAGACAAAGAGATTTTAAACATAAATAGTTAATCAACAAGCATTCATAAGTTAGGGCTAACCATTGATCTCTATGAACGAAACTTAAACTAATAATTGCATAAAATAAACAATCCAGTGATGCATGGAAGTATAAGACCCTCCAACTTTGGGAAATCACCTTCAAAATTTTGGGAAAACAAATAAGAGAGACAAAAAACTCAATTTACGAAGATGGAACTCCTAAGCATCATATTTTTAGCTATTGGGAACTTTGAAAGTAGAATGTAAAGTTTTAGGCAAAGGGAAAGATCAAAACAAGACCTCCTTGGTTCAACTAAGAGAATCAATAATTCAAAGAGAGCTTTCATAGATGGAGCTTTGACTAGCCATGAGTAAGCAGGGTGTACCGTGAATCATACTTAGCATGCATAACAACCATAAATGAAACAAACAACAAGTTCTTCAGTGATCAAAGAGCAGTTAAGAATTCTTTCATATGACTAAGAAAGAAGAAAAACATAGAAGCTGTAATGAAATCAGGAAACTTGAGGTGCCTCCATGGGCATGTTTCAAATCTATTCTTTACTGACCTACAACAATAAAGAAACATGGAAACATGTATGATAAACTAATGAAAAGATACAGATAGGAACACTATACCATTTACCAAGCCAAGGAATCCAACAAACAGTCCTCTTCCACCATCCAAGACAAACAAGAAATCTTCCACATCATGAGACAAAGTGTTTCTTCAAAGTTCGTAATATCTGTTGAAAATGCAACAAGATGATGGAGCTTAGTGAAATGAAGTCGCCTTCACTAAGTGGGCCCGCAGGCTATTTTTGGCGCAAAGTCTATTTTTAGACTATGTCTATTTTTAGACATATGGATCATGGTCTATGAGTCGCATGATGCTATTTATGGATGATTGGTCGAGTTGGTAAAAATAGATGGACCTCTATTTTAGACATTGGGTGGTTCTAATTTTAGACTGCCGGGCTAAAAATAGAATAGTCAAATATTATTAACCCTTAATAATATTTAGACTATAAACATTATCTTATCCTCTTGGAGCACTTCGCCTTGATGCTTGGATGTGGCACATGCAAATCGACAGAAGGGAACATGCTTTTCCTAAGGGTTAGTTGAGCTATTGCATGGTTGAATTCAAGCTAGAACTCATGTATAGTAGTTTATGGAATTGATGGGACAGTTGGTGGAGTTGTGTTCAGTTTAACTTAGTCGAACTAGTTGTGATTAGTTTAACTAGCTAATCAACTAGTAATGAGTGGAGTGAATTAAATATTATTTAATTCACTAATTATTAACTCATTATTCAACTCAAGAACACATCAGTTCACTACAGTGCATGGACAGTTCAGTGGAGACCAGTGAAAGAGGTAGATGAAAGGGTTGAGATAGCTATCAGTTGTGACATCAGTCGTGCATGAGATTTGCACCACACATTGATGGAGATTGCCAATGAGGATTGCGCAGCTTGGAGCTAGTGGGATTCGAACTTGGATCTCATCATTAATCAACTTGGATTGCGCAAAGAGAGGCAGTGTACTTGTGGAGGAGATTCAACCTCGTGACTTGCTCACTTTCTATACTAGTTTGTGTGTAGCATGTGAGATAGTGTCGAGAGCCGTGAGAGCTTTGTGCTATGTATTGTTACATGTTCCCCATCATTATAATATACAGATAGTTGGGGGTTTTCAGCTATTTTCTTCCCCATTACATCCTGTGTTGATATGTGTGCTTGATTATGTTTTAATGAGCGCATGCCACTGCTTTCTCTTTCCGCATATTGATGATCAATTTTAGAAGAGGTTATGTATTATGCATGAAGCTTAAATAGTGTATAATCAGGATAATCTCGGTGAATAACTCAGCAAATTATTCAAATTTCCACATGGTATCAGAGAAGAATTGATCATCGGATCTATTACAGTGATTAAAATTATTTTCGGTAGACAGAGTCTGTAACAGGCCAGGTAGCCTCTGGATCCATACTTTCTTTGAAAGGTGATATATCCAGTGAATGCCCTTACAGTCGATCTCTGTGCTAGAAATAATTTTTTCTCACAGATCCAGAAGCAACTGAGTTTTGAGCTTGGAATTCGAATTTGCAGCAAAATTTGGAATTCGAATTTGCAGTAGTTTTCTTGGTGCCAAAGTTGAAATGTCTTTCAAAAAATTGCGATTGGAGTATGCCCTTGAGGGAAGTTCGAATTATGTTGCATGGAAGGATAGAATGGAGGCGGTATTAGATGATAACGGGCTGAAGGAGTTTATAGATGCTAAGATCCCAAAGCCTACTGATGCTGCTCAAGTTGAAGCTTGGAAAAAGAAGATGGAAAAATGTTGAAGGATTCTTTTGGAGGGCATGAAGGATCACATTGTATCCAGCCTGCATGGAAAAGCTTCTCCATACTTGATGTGGAAAGTGTTTATAGATATATTCCAAAGCAAGAGCGACCAGAGGAAGTTGGTGCTCAAGGATAAACTCGACACATGTAGATGGTGGAGAAAGGCGATGAGATGCCAAAGTACCTCACGAAGTTCATTCCAATGCACGGATGAGCCGGGAAGTGTGGGGGTGACTCGTCGATGATGAGTGAACGCAGCTGGCTCTCCTTGGTCTTATGAAGAGTTGGCATTCCTATCAGGACTCTGTCAATGGTCGGGAGAAATTGCCAGGATGGGAGCGACTTTGGTCGGATCTTGTGCAAGAGGAGATAAGGCGGAATACCAGGGATGGATCTTCATAAAAGGAATCTGATGAAGAGAATTGCGCTTTGGCTACCAAAGAAAAGAAGGGGAAGAGAAAGAAAGCTTATTAATCTGGTGCGAAAGACAAGAAGTAGGACATGAACAAGGTGAAGTGCTTTCACTGTCACCAGCACGGACATTATGCCACAAATTGTCCGTAGAAGAAGAAAAATAAGCAGGCTGCTGGATCTATAGCTGGAGAGGCCTTAGCCTCGCAGTTTGAGCTGGATTTTTCATTGATCGCATGCTTGGTATCAAGCGTGATGGGTTTAGTTTGGTTCTTGGACAGTGGTGCATCTTTTCACATGACAGGAGATCGAGATTTGTTTTCAGATCTGGATGAGAAAGATTCGAGTGCACATCGAGATGGGCGATGATGGTAGATACAAAGGTAACCTGTGATTTCGTACGATTTCTTTTGAGAGGAGTCTATGTAAACCCTTCATATTGAAGGAAGTGATGCATGTTCTAGGATTGGAGAAGAATCTGATCTCTGTGGCGATGTTGGAAGACAAGGGGTACGATGTTGTCTTCAGCGAAGGAAAGGCCTTCCCACGCAGTAAGACTACTGGAGAAACCCAGAAGATAGGGGTTCGAGTCAATAACCTTTATCAGTTGCATGTGGATGGCTGCACAACAATGGAATGCAAGGCGGAAGCAGTGGTGAGCCAGGATGATGGCGAGCTATGGCACCGGATATTGGGCCACCTTCACCATGGCGCTTTGAAGATACTGCAACAGATTTCTACTGGGCTTCCTAAGGGCACCCTTGCGCAGTCAGATCAGTGCAAGGGGTGTACTTTGGGAAAATTTGTGAAAGCCACCTTTCACGAGAAGGATAGTCACGCCACGACGATCCTTGAGAGAATTCACACAGACGTGTGTGGACCTTTCTCAGTAGCTTTGACAGCAAAGCACAAGTACTATGTGATATTTGTTGATGATTTTTCTTGGAAGTGTTGGATCTTCTTCATGCAGAAGAAGAGCGAGACATACTCAAAGTTCTATGAGTTCAAGGCGCTGGTTGAGAAGGAATCGAGGAAGCATGTGAAGGCTCTTAGGAGCGACAATGATGGTGAATTCATCTCTGCTGAATTCAAGGACTTTTGCAGCGCAGAAGGGATTCAGAGAGAGCTCATCGCACCCCATAACCCACAGTAGAACGGGGTTGCTGAGCGGAAGAACAGAACGATCGTGGGTGCTGCACGGGCGATGTTGCATGATCAGGGCCTACCCGTTCACTTGTGGGCGGAGGCATGAAATACTACAATATATGTGCAGAACCGTTGTCCTCACAAGATACTTGGCATGAGTACACCGGAGGAGGCGTTTTCTAGCAAGAGGCCTGATATTTTCCATTTGAGGATTTTTGGCTCACCTGTCTACATGCATGTGACGAAGGATGCCAGAAAGAAGCTGGATCCGACCGCAGAGGTTGGGATATTTGTGGGGTACACTGATACACCCCACAACTATCGTGTGTATTTTCCAGACAGTCGCAAGACTGTTGTGCAACAGGATATCAAATTTCAGGAGGAGAAAGCCATGTAGTGTTCGCTTGAGAGGGAGCCACACGTGCATGCAGATGAGGAGCTATTAGTTCCTAAGGATGAGCTTCAGGATGTGGATTAGCCACATGAGGAAGTTCATGGAGTGGAAGAGATCACTCATGCAACGCCAACCGTTAGAGGGCGCAAGCGCACTACAGAAGTTGAGCGACTGGCTCAAGATGCAGAGAAGGTTGTAGGACCACCTACAGCACAGCGCAGACAGAGACAGTCACCGGACCGGTACACTGGATACATGGCTCTTGTGAGAAAATGTGTCGTGACAGAGCCATCCTCTTTCAAGGAAGCTGTGGAGGACCCCGCATGGGTAGATGCCATGGTGGAAGAGTATGATTCGATTGTCAGAAACAGTGCATGGGAGATTATCCCGCGAGTGGAGGGGAAATCAGTGGTGGGTTCACGATGGATCTACAAAGTGAAGCAGGCGGCTGATGGGAGTGTGGAGAAGTACAAGGCAAGATTTGTTGCCCATGGCTTCTCACAGATCGAGGGGATCGATTATGAGGATACCTTTGCACCTGTCGCAAGGTACTCTTCCATACGAACTATCCTAGCTCTCTCAGCGCAGATGGGGTGGCACATCCATCAGATGGATGTGAAGACTGCATTCCTCAATGGAGTCATTGAGGAGGAGGTGTACATAGAGCAACCCGAAGGTTTCGAGATCTTCAGCAGTGAGTCGCATGTGTGCAGACTCAAGAGAGCACTGTATGGGTTGAAACAAGCACCTCGTGCTTGGTACATATGGATAGACAGTTATTTCACCGGACTTGGATTCTCCAAGAGTGAGGCGGATCCTAACCTGTACCAGATTGTGGTGGAGGGGAAGTTGCTGATCATTGTACTATATGTAGATGATCTGATTTTGACGGGTGATGAGCTGTTGATACTTTCATGCAAGGAGGATCTTGCTAGAGAGTTTGAGATGAAGGACTTGGGCCTCCTTCATTATTTCCCGGGATTGGAAATTTGGCAGCGCAGTGATGGACTGTTTGTTTCTCAGGGTAAGTATGCCTGGGAGATACTGGAGAAGTTCAACATGCATGGCTGCAAGCCTGTTGATACTCCTCTTCCTAGAGGTTGGAGGAAGGAGGATGCTACTTCAGCGGAGGTAGTGGATGCCACTGTTTATCGACAGTTGGTGGGGTCGCTTATGTATCTGGTCAATACATGACCCGATATATGCTATGTTGTTAACCAGCTTTCGCAAGCTATGGTTAAGCCTACCAGGTTCTTCTGGAAGGCAGGCAAGCATGTATTGCGTTATCTTAGAGGCACATCGGGATATGTATTGTGGTACAGACAGGAGGATGGGGTGAAGCTGTGTGGCTTCACGGATGCAGATTGGGCAGGGAGCCCAATGGACAGAAAGAGCACATCTAGAGGGATCTTCAGTATCGGGTCGACAACAGTTTCTTGGTATAGCAGGAAGCAGAGATCCGTGGCACTCAGTTTAGCAGAGGTTGAGTATATGGCAGCAAGCTTGGCTGCATGCGAGGCCATATGGATGAGAAAGATCCTGGTCGGGTTGTTCGGGTCACACTTGGAGCCTACTGTGATTTATTGTGATAACCAGAGTTGCATTAAACTCTTGGCTAATCCATTATTTCATGATAGATCCAAACACATCGACATCAGGTACCATCATATCAGAGATTGTGTTCAGCGGAGAATCATGTTACTTTCATATGTTCCCACGGAGGATCAGGATGCTGACATCTTGACGAAGGCGCTCACCAGGAGCAAGTTTGAATTCCACAGAGGCAGGATAGGGGTTGCAGATAATCCATATCTTGTTGAGAGGGAGTGTTGAAAATGCAACAAGATGATGGAGCTTAGTGAAATGAAGTCGCCTTCACTAAGTGGGCCCGCAGGCTATTTTTGGCGCAAAGTCTATTTTTAGACTATGTCTATTTTTAGACATATGGATCATGGTCTATGAGTTGCAGGATGCTATTTATGGATGATTGGTTGAGTTGGTAAAAATATATGGACCTCTATTTTTAGACATTGGGTGGTTTCTATTTTTAGACTGCCGGGCTAAAAATAGAACAGTCAAATATTATTAACCCTTAATAATATTTAGACTATAAACATTATATTTTCCTCTTGGAGCACTTCAGTTTGATGCTTGGATGTGGCACATGCAGCTGATAGAAGGAAATACGCTTTTCCCAAGGGTTAGTTGAGCTATTGCATGGTTGACTTCAGTTAGAACTCATGTGGCAGAGTTTGGTGGAGTTGATGAGACAGTTGGTGGAGTTGTGTTCGGTTTAACTTAGTTTAACTAGTTGTATTTAGTCTAACTGATAAATACACTAGTGATGAGTGGTGTGAATTAATTATTAATTAATTCACTAATTATTAACTCATAAATCAACTAAAGAACAAATCAGTTAACTGCAATGCATGGACAGTTCAGTGGAGACCAGTGTTAGAGGTGGGTGAAAGGGTGAGTCTACTATTAGTTGTGACTATTGGCTGTGCATGAGATTTGCACACACATTGATGGAGATTTCCAATGAGGATTGCGCAGTTGGAGCTAGTGGGATTCGAACTTGGATCTCATCATTAATCAACTTGGATTGCGTAGTAGAGGCAGGCAGACTTGTGGAGGAGATTTGAACCTGTGACTTGTTCACTTTCTATACTAGTTTGTGTGTAGCATGTGAGATAGTGCTGAGAGCTGTGAGAGCTTTCTGCTATGTATTGTTACATGTTCTCTATCATTATAATATATAGATAGTTGGGGGTTTTCATCTATTGCTTTCCCCATTACATACTGTGTTGATATGTGTGCTTGATTATGTTTTAATGTGCGCATGCAACTGCTTCTATTTCCACATATTGATGATCAATTGTAGAAGAGGTTATGTATTATGCATGAAGCTTAAATAGTGTATAATCAGGATAATCTCGGTGAATAATTCAGCTATTATTCAAATTTCTACAATATCATGTATTGCTCTATATCATCAATTTCAGCCTCTGATTACAATGAATCCTCTTGGAATATATAGGCCAAAGAGGAGGAAACCCAACAAGGGAAACTCGAAGTCCATTGGCAAAAAACAAATATCTAAACTTTTCCTTGAGGCTTTGCAAAGCCCAAGGCACAAAATATCCTCTAAAATATCTTAAAATGCTAAAAATGGAAATAAAATTGAATTTTCATAACTGACAATTGCCAAAAAAGGCTTAACGCAAATTTGGATAAGCCACTTCAGAAAACTGCATTTTTTTCCAAAATGCTACAGGAACGTAGCAGCAGAAAATTCCTTGTCTTGTAGACCACTTTTGAGGGACCTCTAGATGTCGAAATGAGGCCCGTGATGGCTCGTTGGAAAGCCATGGATGTCTAGTTTCTGGAACTACTTGATCTTTTCGAAACTGATGCAGGGAATTCTATCAAAAACTGAACTGAGTAAAAACAACCAGAAAAATAGCCCTTGCTGATATGTGAGGCAGAAAGTTAAAAAATCACTGTTTTTTTCCTCTTTGGGGGATCAAAACACATCCTTTGGATCTGAAATTTTCTGGGTAGATGCCCTTGAATTTAATGCATCTAATTATACCACTCTCAACAGCTGAGGATGCTCCAAACAAAAATGGCAGCGCCCATGAATTTATGCAATTAAGCCCAAAAATGTCCAAAAAACAAAATCTTGTCAAAAATTGCTCAATTTTGGCGAGAAAGCCCCTCATGGGTTCTTAGAAACATGTAAGGAAGCTAAGGCCAAGATTTCAAGAGCTGATGTGACTTTCTCCACTTTTTATACCGGGCACCTCTTTCAGGCAGCCTTGAGCCTTTCTTGAGTAATTTTGAGCTTTTTTCAGGCAAATTGGTTCAATTTCTTGTAGTGCCCGGTCATATTCTTTTGTAGACTCAAGTCTCTGTTATCTTTCTCTAACTTATCCTCCAAATTCTTGTTGGCCCTTTCAAGCCATGGTTCTCTATTATTTTCTATTTCTTGGGTGAGCAATTGAGTAAGAGGATAAGATTGAACAGGAGCTGCCTCTTCTTCTTTCTTCTTCTCCAAAGCTTTCTTAAGTCCCATAGTCCTAGGCCTCTTTCTCATTGGATGTTCTTCTTCTTCAGTATCATCAAATTCGCCCATGAGCTCTTCAAGATTGGTTTTTTCTTTGGAGGCTTCCCTTTGGTATTGGAAAGCCCTGGCCTCAAAAAATGCCATTTGACCACTCATTTGTTTTTTTTGCATCTGTAGAACACGTATGAAGTCTTTTGAGCTTTCTAGATTAGCTTGTAGGTCATGAATTTGGTCTTCTCTGTTTCGCAAAATAGCCTTAAGGATTCTATCTTCATTATCACTATCATCACTATCTATCTATATGATATCAAACTCCCTTTCCTTTTCATGACTACTCTCCTCTTTTTCTTTCCCCTTGCCTTGGATAGACTTCTTGGTCCTCTTCCTCTTTGGAAACTCAATGATGCTCTTTTTAGACAGTTTGCCTCTACTTCTTAGCGCTCTTGTAACATTGCTAGTCACTGATGGGGTGGTCTTCTTCTTTGCTGATCTAGTGTTTCTAGGCTTCGCCACTTTTGGAGGAAGATTCATGGCCCCTTGCCTAGGAGAGGCAGCTAGCACATGCTCTTGGCTGTGTGGAGGAGAAGAGAGAGGAGGTTTATCTACTTGCACTTGCTCAACTTGGTCTTTTACCTTTCTGCCTCTATCAACAACTACTGTAGCTTCACATGTGTCACTGTTTTCTTTTGTTTGAATATTTCCTTGTTTGTCTTCACCACTGCTATGCTCATGGTCACTGATTTGGTCTTTTTTTTCCATGCTACCCTCTTTGGAATGCTCACTGTTTGGTGTTTGATTACCATCATTATTGCTTGCTTGAGGGTTGTCTTGTTTCTCATCATAAGTGTCTTTTTGAGGGTTGTCATGACCCTCATCATCACTATTTTGGCTGCCACTTTGTTTGTCATCTCGAGGACTGTTTTGTTCATATCTTTCCCTACTTTCTTCATGATTGCTGTGCTCTTTTCCTTCACTGTTTTGTTCCTCATCATCATCATGTTGTTGTTGTGTTGGCTGCGATCATGTTCCTCTTCATGACTGCTATGCTCACCATCAATTGGTTCATGCTCATCATCATTTCCTTCTTCCCCACTGTCATGCTTAGAGTCTTTACTTTTTCCCTCATCATCACTAGTTTTCTTCTTGTCACTTTGCCATTTTTCATCACTTGTTTGCTTCTTGTCACTTTTCCCTTCTTCATCACTTGTTTTCTTCTTCTCTTCTTCATTCTCAATCATAGGGGATTTTGGTCTTTTAGGAGTGGATTTACTAGAAGAAGGAGAAACATGATGAGTGGATGGTGAGGAAGGCGTATGAGATGAAGATGCAATGGCAAAATTGAGATGCGAGATGAAAGAGTCCCAAGAAACTCCCTTTTTCTCAAGTTGATGGAGGATGATGGTTTTGATAAGGGAATGATGAAATAAACAAGCTTGTTGTTGAGCGGAAGGTTTCTTTTGGACAATAGAGGCCATCTTGTCAATGCTTTTGTAGAGGAGGAAAGGTAGGTTCAGCAACTGAGTTCTTGTGAAATGCATAAGAAGCCTGATGTGATAGGCATAAATCCGGGAAAACCTTCCTTCACATGTGAAATACTTCATGATGACTTTCATGAGGGGGGAATAGTTGGTCGACAAGTGAGAAAAAGGGAAAATATCTTGGCAAGCATCTTGATGGTCTGGTTTTAGAAAGGGTTTGTAGTGATTCAAATCTAGGTACGTTTGCTTGAACCACTTTTCTCCTATATAGGGGATCTTAGTAGCTTTGGAGATAGCCCTATGAGAGAGTTTGAAATCTAGACCTACTAAATGAACATGCTTTCCTTGCAGCCTCAAAGCAAACAAATGAGTCAAAAGAGGGTGATTTTTTACTTCTTGGACTTTTTGGCAAAATTCCAAGCACCCTACTTCATGAAAATTGAAGAGTACTGAAGGAGATTCATTCACCTCTTGAGTTGTAGTAGGCTCATACCTATTGTGATATGCACTTCTGCTGTCCTTCTTTGGAGGAATTTTTGCTTCTTATACCCTTTACTAATTTACCAAGACAAACTGTTCAAATGATCACTGAAATAGGTCCTCAACCAAAAACACCTTTTCCTCTTAATTACTACCTTTCTTTGCTTTTAGTCAAAGAGGGCACCCCTGAAAAAACACTATTTTTCTCCCTTGAGTAGTCACTGTTTCTCTTTGATGACCATTGTTTTATTAAGGCTAGCAAAACAATCATTTTTGAATGAACATCATTTTTTTTTACCAAAGCAATAGTCTCCCTGTTACTGGTTAAAAGGCCTTCTAAATAAAATTTTTCCCTCTTTAATGATCATTGTTTCTCTTAAAGGAAAACCAATCTTTCTTGATGAAAATAAGACTACCTAACTGACTGTTTCCTTTTCACAAATGTGCAAACGGATTTCTTTTTTACTTATAAAGACAGACTTCCTCTCCCTTTTTCATAAAAAATGCTTGTTTCTGTGTAGGACTGATTTTTCTTTTGAGCAGTCAATCTACTTTTCTTTTAAGAAAAAAGGTGCTCTTGAAATCACTGTTTTCTTTCTAGACTAGCGAATAGATAGGTTTTGAGAGAAACTGTGTTTCAACCAAGAATTAGTTCCAAACTTTTTTCCTTTAACTATTCAAAACAACAAGCTCCTTGACAATCAAACTTCCTCTTTTATCACTGCTAATAAGCCTTTCTTTAAACATTGTTTCTTTAAATCGAAAATTGGGCCAAGAGCTGTAAATACCTCTGAAAAATATGTTTTGCCGTGTTTAAAGGAAAGCTTGTTGTGTAGAAATCTGGTCTTTAACACCTTTGATGGCCTCTTTGAGCATTGGCCCTAGCTGGCAGAACCTACCTTTAGAGATGGTTGCAGCGTGAACGGAAAAACGCGTTCAGAGATGGTTGCAGCCTGAATGAAAAAACGCCTTTAGACTTGGTTTCTGGGCGCCCGTTTGAACTATGGGCATGGCTTGAATGGAAGAAAACTGCATTCAAACTTGATTGCTGGGCGCCTGTTGAACGTCGACACAGGCGTGCCACACAACGCTATAGGCACGCTGCGCCTATGTGTTAAACCTTCTGTTGGATGCCTACAGGTGTACTGTGCGATTACAGAAGTGCGCTGCGAATTCAATCAAGCTCAAAAATGATTTAAAAATTCTCAATACATGTTCTCCCTCAGTGACTCCATTTGCAAAGTGATGAATGATAAGTGGTCTAGCCCCTTTATATCTGAAAAACAAAGTTTCCCTTATTTTAATTTAAAAACAAAATTCTCCTTTGTTTTCCAAAGATGGTCACCTTTAATCCTTATAAATCAGTAGATTCATAGTAGCTATAACACAAGTATCA
The DNA here is from genome assembly GCA_034641835.2 of Pinus albicaulis. Classification (NCBI taxonomy): domain Eukaryota; kingdom Viridiplantae; phylum Streptophyta; class Pinopsida; order Pinales; family Pinaceae; genus Pinus; species Pinus albicaulis. The sequence continues at coordinate 80,227,762 of CM076584.1, read as the reverse complement.
GCCCTTTGAAAACAAATATGCAATTCTAGTTTTTCATGAAATGGAGGAGGTATTTATCATATGATTTGATCTTCTGATTTGTTTACTAAATATGGTCACCTTTAATCCTTATGAATGAGAAGATTCATAGTTGTTGTAACACAAGTATCAGCCCTCTGTTTATCTTGAGGAAGTAGTTAGATAGACTAGGATGGACCAGTCTAAATGAAAGATATCCTTCTTATATAAAACATCTGTGTGTATTTTCTACTTTATATTAGTTTGCAGGGGTGAATTTAAACCTAGCTTGGTTTACCACCCTACCATTCAAATGAGGCTGTTATTATTCAAAAACTCCATCCTCAGATTACACTTTGAAGGAGGCTCTCATAAACATAAGAGCAGAGTTTTTTAGCACCATTATGTCACTGCTTTGCTGATGATGTAACAAAGGCCTACAACCTATAAAATTTTCATTTTCTCCACCATTATTCCTTAACTAGTCTTAACAACAGAAAACCTTTTTCAAGCACAATTTTAGACCTTGCTATGCATCTTCTGTTCATCCTTGGAGGAAGTGGCGCACAATAGATTTTGAAATCACTTAAAAACATGTCGGCCCTCTGCTTGTTTATGAAGGAGGCCACAACAATGTCTTCCTAACCATCTGATTTTTGAAGGAGGTTCTGTCATCTTGCTTCTAACCATCTTCTTTTTATGAAGGAGGTTATCACTGTGTTTCTAACCCTCTGCTCTTTGAAGGAGGTCATCTTTAACACAGGGTCTACATCTTATTTCAAATCACTGTATCTGGCTTTGTATATTTGTTTGAAGAATGCATGGAGAGTGACTTCTGATAGGTATCATTGAACTGTCTTTTCCCTATATTGAGATTGCCTTTGACCGATATTCACATCCCAGGTTCAAGGTAACATAATAAGCAACTGTCTTATTATGTCCTACATGATAATGACCTTTGGAAAGATTATGTAGCACTGCTGATTAGAATTAATCAGTCCTTGCTATTAATTTTGACTTGATGAGTGATCTCTATTCTTCCGGCAGCCTCTAGATTTATAACATGTACACTTTCTGCTCTTCACTTTACAACTCTCCACCTGCTCATTAATGGCAAACCTTTTCAACATGAGAGACCTGTTTGAACTTGTCCCCTTTTCCCTCATTTGCGTACTGATCATCATTTAATTACACCCATGCAGAGATGTAAAAACAGGTGCTTTGGAAACTTGGAGAGCTCTTTTGGTGTTTCATAGAGATTTTTCTTGATCTAAGTATTTTTCTTCAAACAGTGACAAACCTTCTCTTTTACAGATTTGGATCTTTGTTGGACTTCTTTTGACATGAGACAAAGTGACCTCTTAGTGGTGTGCGACCTATGGATAGCACAATGCTTGCTTTGCATAAAAGGAACTAATTCAGGGTTGACTGGTACTAGACAGAGGCTTTTTGGCCTAGGATATCTTAGCCAAGGAAAAACTCCCTAAACACCACTATCTAACTTAGGGACAATTTTGACAGATTCTGAGTGTTTTCTTAGGCATGATTAGATTTTCAAATGACAAGATGACTAGGGATAGAGTTGCAGAGATTTTTTCAACCTTTGGATAGTGAATGGAATGAGAAACAAGGGTAAATGACAACAGATAAACCAAGCTAAGACAACTCTAGATAGGGATATTTTGCTGAAACCAGATAAGACTTGAAAGCTGGGGTTTTTTCTCATCATAGATTGACAGGAAGGGGTAGGAGGACAAAAATTGTTTTGGGGTGCTTTCTAGATGACAAATTTGACAGTTTTGAGATCAGCTTCTAGAAAACTAGCTAAGGAAACTAGTCATCAACAACAGGTAAAAAATACTGATGACTAACAGAACCCATGCCAACCGTCGCGCCCAATATTTGACAAAATTCCCCCAAAAGCATAAAAAATAAAGAATGCAGGACATGAAACATAATTTAAAATACTAGAAAATATGAGAGCTCTTAACTAGAGAAAGCAGATTTGCGATTGTTTGTTGCCAGCTCCACAAGATCACAGTTAAAATGGTAAAATGCTCACAAGCATTGAAAAGGTGAAAAGTAATTTGTTTTTACTATTTCTATCATTTTGTAACCTTTTCGAAACCCTAAATAAGTTTTTAAGCATATTTTTTTATTATTTTAATGTTTTATCTCGAAAGATGGGTTTTATGTGTGTTTCTTGTGTAGAAGCAGGTCCTAAACATGATGATGATGAAGTGACAAGTTGTATGTTATTAATTTTTTAGACTTGGTAAAAACACGAAAAATTCACCCCTTGGAGTCATCTTTCATCCCTTTTCTGACTCTCAAAAATTGAAAAGATTGTCGAGACTCTTGTCGTTTTGAAATCGTTAAAGGCTGCGAAACATCATTTTCCCAATATACTTTTACCCATTTTTTGGGCCGGGATATATTATTTACAAAAAAGGAAAAACTTAGCCAATCACGATTAAGAGGTTCTCCCAGATATTGTTTTCTACCTTTTCGGATCTGTGAGACTACCTACGAAAAGGGATCTATTGGAGTTTTCTTTTCTGCTTCTTTTCAAATTCTCTAAACATGAAAAGATGTCAATTTTTTCCTTTTTCAGACTCGTTAAAACCTAAATGACATCGAAAATTTTCACCGTGACATCACTGAGTTCCTCCTTCCTAGGGATCATAAAATGTACTAGGATAGATTTTTCTGAAGGACAAACTTATATGACAAGCTTATGCTATCCCCTTCAAGCTTGTTTCCAAAAATAATTGGGGTAATTTCCATAAATGGTGGGGGAAAATTGAACCAATTCTCAGTCGTGTCGGTAGTATGTCACTCTTGAACATGACGCTTTTCTGAAATTCGTGTCGGGTTGGGGACATCCCTTTCGTCATTTTTCCTCCATGGGTTTGGGTTATCTGTTTTGACCTCTCATATGATATTTTCTACGTCACCATGACGTCAGATCCCTTGATGTAAAATACTTTCAAATTCCAAAGTCGTGTCACCAATATGTTCAAGAAAAGTTTCTTTTGCAGTTTTCAACCCTTGATCCTCTATTTAGTCCCGATTCACTATCATATTATTCCTCTATCTTGTGTCGATGATGTGGAAAACATTATGGCCCTCCTTCGATCGATCACTTGCTATCGACTTTGACTCATTATCCAGGAAGCTGATCTAGAGACTCCCTTCCGGTACCTTGGAGCTTTCATGCCTCAATGGAAAATTCTTCGCATTCGACGACAGGCCCTCATCATTGGCCTTCGATTGAGTGATTTCATGGGTGTTCAACTCTAGCTCACTGTTCACATTTCATAGATTGTACTAGTTGTACCTTGAGAGCCATTTTCATTACTTGTGGTTCCTCTTGTGCCTGTTAACAACTTTCATCATTGGATGGTAATCATGAAATTTTCTTGCATGTTATAATTTAGCTCACTAATTCGCATGCTTGAATTTGTACTTGTACGGGTCGAGATGGAGTGCAAGACCCTGGGTTTTTTTTGATAAAATTCAGGCTGCAAGACGATTTGGATGGCTATATGCATGACTCTTTTGATTGGATGGTTGCGACCATACCTAAGTCTATTTGATGATCCTTCTTACTGGATGGCTGTGTCCATACCTTGAATCTTATTATGTACTCTACTATGGATGTTTGTGCCAATACCACATATTCATGTATCAGAGATACCAGTTGTATTTGTTCTTGCAGGACTTCCGACAACGGCATTTGGTTTGGGCATATTCTCATAAAGAGTTTCAACCCTCCCTCTCTCTCGGACCTCATGCTTTAGGGGGCATCTATTACACAATATTTTTTCACCGTCCTTGCAATCCCCATCCCAAAAATTTGAGGACCATTTTAGTGACTTCTGTGTACTGTCATACCTTGCCATATGTGTCATTGCATCCCTTAGCATGTCAGGAACATATTCTCTGTTGATCATTCCTCAAGAAGACACTTAAAAACATGTGATTTTGGGTCATCATTGGTAGGCAGTTATGGCCTCACGCCCATGGAGAAATTAACACTGGGCCCCACACCCTTTGGCACTTTGTCTCAGAAGGACACCCGCACTAAGATTTTTTTGGGAAGTTTTTTAAAATAGAAACGAAGTTTCCATGCTTAGCAACTTCATGAGCAGAGTCATCATGGTTTTTTCAACTGAATAACGTCGAGTTCTTCCCTTTGGCTTGTTGTTTCCTATAATTGTGCAACTCCCCAAAGGGATAGGTCTCTCCTCCACCTTATGATGGATCCCAAACCACCTCCTCCTCTCCTGTAAATTCCTCCTTCTCACATTGATTCAACTAGCTGAACATTCATTATTATAGTTGGCGTGTAGAAGAAGGCAGAGAAGAATCCATTGTTGAGAGAGAGTTTAGGCTCGTTGCCTCATCGAGTCCAATCCCGAATGAATGCTTGAGATGTTCCTGACTGAACCCGCCGAAGGAGATCCACAACGTCAAGGCATAAGGTTGTAAATTTATTTTTCTATATCAATAATACATGACTGGTTTCCAGTTCCAACTTTGTTTCCATTTATATGCAAAGTGTTTAGCTCTCCTTTACTAGCTGAATAGCCATAGATGAATGTATATGCTTGTATGTTGTTATAACTTGTTTGATCTTTGTGCAGGTGCGTGAACATCGTTACCAACACAGAGCACAAGGCGTGAAGACAAGGATCAAAGGATCGTTGTTGCATGCCACGAAAAAAGCATTGGACTGAGGTAGGATATCTGTTCTAGTCTATATTTCATTTATAAGCTAGGAATTCATTAGTCCATCATGTTCCCTTGTTTCTAGACCCACCCTAGGGCTAGAGGGATCGCCTCTGTCCACAGAGGGGATTTTCCTGCTCAACACCTCTGACCATACTTTCCACCATTACTGGACACATCCGAAATTTAAGAACAACTCACATCGACTGAGTTAAACCCAATTTGCATGGAAAAGTCCACAACTAATTGGATCATGGAAACACAGATCAAGAACACCCACTAATAGAGGATCCAACTTTATCGAATTGTCAAAGAAGGCCAAACCCTTCACCAGGGCAAGTGGTTAACCATGGACCAAGTTTAACATCAATTTCCTCAACTCATGGAAGATCTTCACGTAATAGGGACCATTACTTCCTAAGGGGGGAGGACTGATCTAGCTAGATATTGGTGGCCACTCACCTATTCCACGTAGACCACCAATCTGTTTCAAAAGTTTCCTTGTTTCTAGCATTATTTACTATTTTTAGTAGTTTTTCGGGTCGTGGACTTCCAGAGCAGTTTTGAACCCCCAAATTTTTTTTAGGTCCACAGCAGGCCCATATCCATAGGCACGGGCATGTGGAAAATCCTATAGTACTCATAGAGATATTTCCGACAAGGTGTCGTATGTGCCAAATGGAGATAATATGACCAAGTTACGACCTAGGGAAGTTGGCTACCCAACTAACCTCAACGGGTCCCAAAAACTCTTGGTGTTCCATCTCCTAGGGTTATGGTTATGGTTTTTTATGATTTTACCTTGTTGCAATAATATAAAATCCCTTGAGCCTCATTGTAACATAGTTTAGAGGCATGTACCTGCCACATCTCTTCTCAGAGATAAGATACCATCGCCTGAGCTAGTTTATTTCCATTATGTATGCAAGCATATTTTAGTTCTTTGATATTAATGAAATGAAGTTTTATTTTTTCTACACTTATGTGTTTATGTTTATATATGTATTTGCATAATTTCGGATCAACCATAAAATCCACATTTTTAGCTCTCATTCCAAAGGCATCACTTCAACACTCTTTGTTGGATTACAAGTCGGTTTCTCTCTTTAACATTACCTAAAAATTGATTTCCAAGCTTATTGTTGGTCATAGCAAGGCTAACCTCTTCAAGCATATTTCCCGAGAAAATTTGGATTCCTCAATAGATTGGTTGATACATGAAACTATAGCGAATTCTCAGGAGTGTATACACTCCATTCACACTAAGAAGTTGGAGGTCTTAGTTATGAAATTATAACTACAATAGGCTTATGTTGTAGTTCCTAGAGATAGCCTAGAGTTGTAATAGACCAGTGCCTAGGACATCTTATATTAGCAAGGAGCATATGGTATAATAGAGGAAGTTATCAAATAGAAAGCTCTTATGCTAATCTCTTGTAAAACAAGGAATATTAATCTGAATGGGACCAAGACCTTCATAAACTGATACAAGGATAGGAATACTGCAGAGACAACATGCAAAACTCCAATATAAAAGCAACAGACAATTTAGAGACAACTTACTGCAAAGAGAGCCGATTCAGAAATACCTCACAGAAATAAGTTATCAGAAGGTGTATGTAGTGAATGAAATATTGAGGAGATATTAGTTAACATTGAGTTGATATCCAGATACACAATACCACCATGCATGGGCTTACCAATCTAAGAATCAATGCATGACAATAGCGTTTTAAAAACAACCTCCCAAAGCAACTAATATAGCAGAAATACGGTTAAGATGAATAGTGGAACACAATATCATGCATGAGCCATATTTAAAGTGTTTGACTAATCCGAGTATGGGTATCAACTAGGATAAATCCATACCAAAAATTAGTGAGCCACTCGCATTCCAAAACATGATACAGGAAATATGGATGAAATGAAATGATCTATTAAAATAACACGTATAAAAGAAAGTTACAAACTGTGAAATACCAAAGACCAGAATCCTCTTTAATAGATGGAACTCCTCCTCACTGAGACCCTATGGGCTCTGAGCCTTTATACAGAAGTTCAACAAAATGTATACAAAAATCCTTTCACTGCATCATTTTCTGATAAAATATGGAACCATAAATCATCTGTTTTTCGGGAGCTTTATAGGAGAACAAGAAGGCTCGAAAAGGGAGTAGGTGATGAACATTTAATTTTCCTCATTAAAACAAAATGGCGGAAACGTGCACGCCCATATGCTGAATGACTTTGTAGTGTTGTATGTACTCTGCTACCTGCTTACTGAAATAAATGCACAGGGTAGAAATCTCTTCCGGGACACGGAAAATAAGTAAAATCTCATAGACATTATGTCCTTTTCTGAAAAAGAATGGTGCTGAAAAGAAAGCCTTAAGATATAATGGTACCCTCTGCCTTCTAACCCTGAATTATGGTTTAAGATCTTTAATGCTGAATGTTGAATTCCTCTGATCTCACACTGATACTCTTTGTTGCAACATTAATGTCTCCGATTGCAAAATCTATGCTTTGAATGACTCCGGAGGGTTTGACAGATTTTAACTCTGTTACTTTAATGGAAGTCTTGTCGGCATACCTTCCCAGACCTTTCTTCATAATTCAGCTCTGAAAAATGGTCCTTTGACGTGCTCTCTATCACAGTAATAGAGACTGTGAATCATGATAGTTTTCCGCCGCTGTAAACCTGCAAAACCCACAAACTCGTCAAGAAAACAAATGCATGGGGACGACGATGCAGTGGGGATGACTGTGTAGCAACGCGGCATGATGAAATGGCGGAAGTATGCAGGGTGGCGATGAAAAATGCAGTGGAACAATGGTGGATGGACTGGCCAAAGTTATAACGTAAAACATTAAAATAAGACATATGAATGGAATATATAAATGGCGGAGGAAAAATGCGATAAACACGTGGGACGGTGACTTGGAGGAAGACCGGGTTAAGGTGGGGGAGATTAAATCTGGACCGTTCGATCTCAGGAGGAGATCGACGGCTGTGAATGCATCAGAGGCGATGTGCAGTGGGCCAGGGGCACTGTACACTTGGATTAACACCCGTGCATCTCCGTAGTACGATGACTGTTGGATGGAGCCCCTCAGATCGGACGGCTATAATGCATATCGCTCCGTATCCTCAGTCGAACGATAATGCGCGATGAGGTAGCGGTTTTGGAATAGTGACAGAGCCACGTGTCGCGCGATGTATGGAATCGCTCCGAATTGAGAAGTACCACACGCCTACGAAAGGCGGTGCGATAGATATCGGGCAGTTTTGAATATTGGATGTGGGGCGGGGACCATCGAGACAGATAGACTCTGGGTCGTTGATTTTATGGTTTGATCAGATGGTAGGCAGGTAGGCTACGGGTGCGGCAGAGATGACCGAACGTCGTCCGATCTGTACAGATCGGTGGTTATGAACGTGCCCGATATTCATTTGATAAGCGCCTTTCGGGCTGCGGCTTAGTCTAACACCTAGGTTACGTGGAGAAAAACACTGAGGGGCTAGGGCCAAAAGGTGCCAGACCATATATATTTTCAAGTGTGGGTTTTTGCCCTTTTTAATGCCTTTTTGAGTTTAGAAAAGGGGAACGATAGGTAGAAAAACGATTTTTTTAGGCCAAACAGAGGGAGTCTGAAAGGGTTTTTAAAGGGGATTTCTTGTCAAAATTCAATAGGGGGCTGACATGATCAACAGATTAGATCATGGCCTGTGTTACCATCGTAAGTGTTTTTGTTTGATTAACGGTTTTCTGTTGATTTTATTCGGGGCTAGAAGAGAATTAAGATAAGGCTTGTCCCTATTGCCTCTTCTCTTCATACTTGTTATGGATGGTCTAAGTCTGAGGATTAGAGAGGCTATAACAATGGATACATTCAAGGGACTCAGATTGGCTCACAATGTGACTATTGCACACTTGTTTTCCGTCGATGATGTGCTCCCCTTTCGTTTTGTCTCACAGACTCAATGAGTTGTACTATACTCTATTCTTATGAGATATGGGGAGGCTTCAGGCCTAATTGCTAAAGACAGTAAGTCGATCTTTCTATTTTTTAATGGAGATAGGGAGGAGATAAAAATGTTGGAGGATGGATTCACCTACCTGGGTTATAGATTGAAGTCAAATAATTATAGGATTGGGGATTAGTTTTGGCTTCTGGATAAATTTCAAAACATATTGAATAGATGGACTCACAAGTGGCTTTCATTGCGGGGGATATATACTCCTATATAGGTTGTTTTACATCAATTATTGGTATACTAGACTCATTTGTTTGTACTCCTAGTGTCAGTTATTATGAGGATCCAGTCTATTGTTTTACACATTTCCTTTGGTCTAATATTAGTGAGGCCCATAAATTTCACTTGGTTAATTGAGAAGCTATTGTTAAGTCTGAGGAGAATGGTGGCTGGGGCTTATTGGACATGCAGGTTTTCTAGTGGGAACTTCTCATAAAATCCCTCTGTAGGGATCTTTATGGCAAGGGACTATGGTAGGATATTATTAAGGTGAAATATTTGAAGAGACTAGATATTGCAAAATGGTACAAAAGGGGTGGTATTGGTGTCAGATCGGGATCTAACATTTGGCTAACCTTCCACAAGGTCAAAATATGGTTTTTACATTTTCCGAGATGGTCCTTTGGTAAAGGGAACCAAATTATAATTGTCATCGACCCTTTGATTGGTCCAGTCCCTCTATATGTATTCCGGAGGGAACTATTGAAATTCTTCATGCTAGAGGGTTTATATTTTGGACCAGGCCATTAATTAATGGAGTGGCCATTATCCTATTTGGAAAGAGGCATTGGAAATAGGCTTCGTTAAAATGCAATCTAATATATGGCAGCGTTACTTACAGGGTCTTCGACAGGCTTGTCTATGTAAGAATGAGAAGGGAGATAATCTTACCTAGTTTTGGAAATTACATATTGGCTCTGTCGTGATAGCGAAGGTTTACAGGTTTATACTTCCACATACTACTCTTTGAATAATACTTGTTGGTTTCATAAATTTTGGAAATGGAATGTTCCCTTGAAGATTATCCTATTTACTGGGTTACTTTGGCATAATAAGATCCTTACTTGGGATAATTTGTGCAAGAGGGGTTATCAAGGATCAAGTTGGTATCCATTTTTCTTAAGAAAATTGGAAATTTCCCTACATCTTTTTTGAATTTCTTTGTGACCATGCAGGTATGGAAACATGTTCTGATGATGTTAAAACTTCCTCCTTTTCGATGTTTCCCCACTCTAGAACTATGTCTTAGATGGTGGGTATCTAGTTATGGGCAGCAAAAGTCGGTCCCTTTATTTATTTTCTGGGAGCTCTGGCATGCGAAAAAATTGTGTGTTTTTAGGAGGTTCCTATTAATGTTCCCTACATATGTTCCTACATATTTGCATTGATGACTACTCACAAGGGTATTACTCAGGTTGTCAAAGGGACTAGTGTGCGATCAAATCACCCACTAATTCTTTTGCCAACAGGTATGTTTGATGGGACAACACAATTGTGGTTGCGGGGCATGGCTCAGGATATGCCCATGATCACAATACAAACTATATTGGAATGGAAGCATCGGTTCCAATACGAGAACAACAATCTTGGCACTCTAGGGTTTACTATGGTTTGTAAATAGGCTATAGCTAGATCACATCTTCATTTATGGAGACTCAAAGGCTCTCTTTGAAGGCATACTAGGCCCAACCAACTTCACACCCCCTAATCTTAGCTGTTGGTTGGATCGTACACAGCTATTAAAACAATCATTCCTATCAATTTCTTTCCAACCTATCTCCTGGGAATGAAACATTGTGACAGATGCACTTTCTGAAGATGGACTTCATGTAGCTCTTGGTGTCCTTTGATATAGTTATTTTGTGGATGGTATTAAATGGGAGGACGGGTGTTTTCCTATCATTTAATCTGGTGCCTTAGTTATCATTGTCTCTTCCCCAGAACATTTCGTAGATAATTTGATCTCTTCCACAAATCATTCTTCGCATCTTCCGCAGGTTTAGTCTCGCTACGTAGGGGAAACCTCTCATTGTTCGATCCCTGGGAGTGCCACTACTGCTGAGGTTGCCAAGGCACTTGGATTCGTTGCTGTCATTGTGAGCTGGGTACACATCTCTTCTGAGAGACGAAACAACTAGGTTGAAATACTTCAGCGGGTTTTTCTGAGGTCACATTTCACCGAAGCCTCCCGCTTCTACAGCTTCCAAGACGATTGGATTCATTGCTGCCGCTAAGAGATGGGTACGCATCTCTTCTGAGAGACAGAATAACTAGGTTTAAATACTTCCACGGGTTTTTCTGAGGTCACCTACTCTATTTCACCAAAGCCTCCCACTTCTACAGCTGCCAAGATGCTTGGATTCGTTGCTACCACTGAGAAATAGGTGTGGAGTTATCTTCTGCTCCATTGAATAGGGTTCTTCCGAACTAGGGGTTTGCAAGTATGGCTCCCATCTTTGCAAAGATAATTGTCGGCCCAGTTCCGTCTGCCTATGAGAGTCAAGCTCCTGCCCATATTGTTAATGAAGCCCCATCTCCCATTGTGCCAGTGGTCAAGGCCTCACTGGATGAGGCCTTGAAAATTTCTGAAAGTGCCTTAATCTACCAGTTTAATGGCTTTTGACCGTAGCTGATAGCTCTCCATAGTTGGATCTCGGAGGTATGGAAGCCTGTCATTTGAAATGAAATTAATATCTACCCCTGTGCTAAGGGTTTTTTTATAGTAGATTTTAAAATTCTAAAAGCAGACAATGCATTTTAGATTCTGGCCATTGGTTTTGGGAAAACTCGGGCCTATTCATGAAGCCACGAAACCCATCATTCGATCCCTCAACAACAGTCATAACCTCAGCACCAGTTTGGGTCAGATTGCCAAACCTACCTTTGCATCTCTGGAATCTCTCCTCGCTAAAAGCCATTGGAAATGCAATTGGAAAATTTTACTGTAGGTGCCTAGAAACAAAGGAATATGTCAGAACCACCTATGCACGCATCTGCGTAGAAATTGACTTCAGCACCGGATTCCCAGCTGAAATAATCCTAACAAGCAAAGACTATGTATGGAACTAGAAACTTGACTATGAAAGTGTCCTCTTCAGATGTCGATCCTGCTTTGAGACATGCCATCTAGCCAAAAATTGCCCAAAAGTCTTTCAGAAAAATTCTGCTAGAAAGAATCACCATAGATCTACATGGTGGGAAGGAGCACAAAAGGAACATTATATTGTCATCAAGGAAGAATACTCTCTAGAAAAATCTGAATCGCAAGAAATCAGGCAAGAAAGAAACAACCCTCAAGACAAGCAGGGGAAAATCCCTGCCCAACAATAAAAAAATGAACTCGACAGCCCCTCAAGCACCAACAATTATGAGGATTCGAATACCGCGCAAAAGAAATCTTCATTTAGCAGCAAAGCATATCTCCTAGATCCCGAAGATAAGACACGAGTGTCCCAAGAATCAGAAGAGATGAAGGAGGTGCAAGATAAAAGAAGATGGAAGATCGTAGAGAAGAAACAGAAAACCACAACACCAATCTCGCCAAGAAAGACGAGAAGCCAGAAAATTAAGAACTAAGAAAATTAGTCTAATAAACCAAAGTTTGGTCTCAGTGGACGTTAACCATTATCATCATCATCATTATATTAACATTTCAATTTTTTTAAAATTTTTGTTAAATTTCTACAATATGAAATTAAAAATAGTGTAAGTGAGACCATGAGACAATCTATTTTTTCTTCATGTGGAAGGGGACTCTATTTTCTCTCCTCCATTTTTGTAGAGGTATCTTGGTGTATTCCAATAAATGTATTGGACTTTATATTCAAACAAACGTGTTTTCCTCCAAAAAAAAAACAGTATTACACAATTCAATTAAGTTAATGTGGGGAAGCATGTGACATGAAATCATGAAACAATACGTACCCTAAAAACTCATTACAAATATTTGTTAGAATATTGAAAAGCTGAGTTTGGGTGGCACGTTCCTATTTTGGATTGGAGTTAGTTGGAAGGTGAAATACATGATCATTGACCTACGTATTGAGTAATCAAATAGAATACATTTCAAAGAAGAAAGCAAAAGGAGGAAGGACAATGTATCTACGACATGCCTGTACACTACAAGCACAAAGTGGTTCATGCCTCTGTCAAGAGCGACTTTACTGATAATAGCCAATCTCGCTTATCCAAACTGCATGGTTATTATCGCTACATATGGTTTTGATTTCTCCATAAGCATCGCCATTAATAATCAAATCAACAGCCTCTAATGTATCCAACTTGTCCCCGCAGAGTGAGTGCTAGCGTTTCTCTTTCAATACCTGCAACCATATTTGTAGATGTTCATAAAAAAAACCGGAGAGAATCTGCCACAAATAGACATAGGGTTGGCAACGAATAAATATACGTAGGTAAGACGTTCCTTTTTGGTGAGACATCTCCACTTCCGCACCACACACTTTCTTCCTGGGCACATTTCTTCTCCGCACTTTTATCTTTCACAACACTACATATTAATTAATTTAGCTATTTTCATTTGGGCATGAAAATTTAGGTTTATATTTAAAGTAAATTTACTAGATAATAAGGTAATATCATGATTTAAGATAAATTTTAAGTTATAGTTTGATATTAACCAAAAGAGGTAGGGATTATATTGCTATACAATTTTATTTTGTTGAGTAGATAAAAGAATGTGTAAGTTTGTTTATCTTTAAATACATATTTTAAATAGAAAAATAGTGTTGTCTATAATTAAAAAAAATGAATGTGTTTTAAAGTAATTAGAAGTAAAAAAAAAAAATTGTGTAAAATGTTTAAACTTTATTTTTTTTAAAAATATTTCAATAAGAGATTTAAATAAACTATTTAAGATCCATGTTAATAATTTGACCTCATAAAATATATTTTTATACATGTTATGTAAAATATTTTAATGTCAATTATGTATATGTTATATATGATTTAAAAATAAATATGTATATATCATTAAAAATAAATTGAGGGTTAAAACGTTTATTTGGTCCTATATATACTCTATATATATTCAAAAATACAATTTAAACAATGAAAAATTACATATTGTATTTTGCACTCTTAAAAAAGATTTGCATGTGAAAAAATTTGATCCTTCTTGGCTCATGTTAAATGGGTACTTAAAATAGATCTATGTGGAAGGTATGTGGAGGCACTGGAGTGGTAAAGTTGCTCTGGTAAAGACGGACATGTCCTGATGCTCGATCCTGAGCGAGGGCGTGGCTCGCCGCTAGAGATTAACTGATTTGGGCCAAGCCCACAACCTTTTATACAATGATATGTGGTTTAATGGTAAGTTTTGTTAGGTGAAACCAATGAGACCAAGGTTTAAATCCCATTGAGTATATACTTTTGGTGTTATATGGCAGCCAAGAAAATTAATCCTGGAACCTTCTTTAAATTAGTCTAAAGTATTACCACCATGATTTAAAAAGAAAAAGAAAAAGAAAAAAAGAGATCTATGCTTATATTTAATTAGTGCTTCTTGAAAGACCAGAAATATAGTCAATATAGTCCTTTAAAGTTGGTCAAACCTGTGTGCTCATTTTGCTTGCGTTATTCTGCTTGAAAATAGAAATTTCAATCAATATTTTTCTCCAAATAATTCATTTCTCGGCATTCTTTACGTGCAGTGTGGTCATACATGGGAGGGTGGTTTGAATATGTTGAAAAACAATTTAAACGCGTTATCTGTCAAATCAAATGAGGTGCAAGGGTCACGTTGGTCAATTTTGATTTGAATCGATGGCAACATCGAATCCTAGTAACGTCGTTGCTTCAATAATATTAAGCACGTCGTTAATATAAATTAATATGGCGGAGCAGTGTCTATCTGGTGGATCTGAAATCACCCTTTAGTATTTTCAAACTATCAACACCAAATGCCGTTTAATGCCCTTGCTTAATAGTCGGACCCTCAACGATCCAACAACAAAGTCAAAATCGACGCCAGTATCAATCAATTCTGAATCTGATTCGCCCCGCTATTGCTCCTTTGGGTCCTTCTCATTAGAGAATTAAGAAAATTATGAATAAAATAAAGTGAGGAGGCGGCCTTTCGTGCCATCATCCAGCTAGCGATCTTCAAATGCCAAGAACGTGGGTACTGGACTTCTTTTCTGCAGAGTTACAAACCAAGCAGCTCCCTCTTTCTGACATAATCCTATCATTTTGCCCTTGATATGCTATTTTATTGTTGCTCTATCCATTTTTGCTTTGTGACATAATCCTATCATTTTTCCCTCGATATGATATTTTATTCTTGCTCTATCCATTGTTGCTTTCTGACATAATCCTATCATTTTTCCCTTGATATGCTATTTTATTGTTGCTCTATCCATTGTTGCTTTCTGACATAATCCTTTCATTTTTCCCTTGATATGCTATTTTATTATTGCTCTATTCATTGTTGCCAACCAAGATTCTTCAACCAAACGAAAGCCCGCTACAAAGTTAGCCGCTCCATACCATCAATAACAATAGCAATCAATCACGTATAAGGATTGTGCATAACCCTTTAATGGAGGGTTCAATTTGATAAACATATAATCGTCATTTACATTCATATAAAATATAATATAATATTCATTTACTCAGATGAAAGTGATATAATATTCATTTCAGAGTAAGCACTGCCTTGCTTCGAAAAGCATCAACATCACAAATAAATTTATAAACAACTTTGATATCAACGTATCATTGTTGATGTAGATAAATTAAAATGTCAATCGTCATTTACATTCATATAAAATATAATATAATGTTCATTTACTCAGATGAAAGTGTAATATAATATTAATTTCAGAGGAAGAAAAGCCTTGCTGCGAAGAGCATCAACATTTCAAATAAAAATGTTCATTTCATATGAAATGAAACCCGAGGTAATTTGAGATATCAGATATCAAAACTATTTATTTTTTCATCGGTGACTTTAATCAATTGAACCCATCGGTAAACCCATCGATAAATTGTAAGTACTTTTTTCATTATGATTATTGATTAACTTTGTGGGTGTCTTGCCTAACCTCTCACTAGACTTGAGAGTGTGGGATTGATCCATTTCTCCGACAAAAATATTTTAACTGTTTAAGATTCTTATATAACTCTGGAATAGTGTAAATATTTTACCGTCTTCAATTAAATGGTTTATTTTTTAATATTATTAATTTTAAAAAGAGTTATAAATTTTCATGAGATTTTTTGGATATATTTTTATTCTCATTTTGCTTGCTGGTTTTTCTTGCTGTCATATTATGACTCAGCTAGGAGTATACCACTTAAGAAAGTATGGTTAGGGATGTATTATTTTAATTGAGAATTTGAGAGTGAGCAAGGCGAAGTGAGATGAAGAGAATGAAGAATCGATGAATACAATTTTTATGTATTGAATTATGGCTATTTTACTTGGCTATCTCAAGGGATTTCTAGCTTGCATCCTTTGTGTAACTTCTTTTAGAATAGTGGAAATCAAAATTCTATTGAATTTTCTTCATTTAGTGCATCTTCCACAATCCTACCTTAATCTCTTAATAAATATCTATTACACATGTCACTAAGCTCCAGACATCCTTTGTCAACAACCATTCTGTTACACTCAATGATCCTAGTTCCATGTTGTACAACCTTTCTGTTATACTCCTTGTTTTGAAACCTCTGTTTTGTGATTCACCTCTCACCCATTACTATGGCAATTATGTTCTTGATAGGTTCATCTTTGTGGTATTTCTCTAGTCCTTCAAAGCTAGTGTTTGAACCACAACTTTGATACCACCCTATAACATAGTTAACCCCTTAACTCTTATTAAGGTTGTGGGGTATCTATACCTGACCTCCTTAATCACCTTAAGGAAGCAGGGCATAAAAATTCCTCTTCTCTAAACCACCTTAAAACTCAATTCTAATACTACTATAATCTTCTACCCTTCAATAGATTTCAAATAATATAAATTTTACCCCAAAACAAACTCTACATAAGAAGTTATGCCCATTTGAAGAATCTACCCCTCATGACCCACCTCATCAATCTATACCACCAAGTGTCCTTACATCATTGGTCCACATCTACAAACTTAGGTTGTTGGTAGGAATATCAACCATCGAGCCCTCGGGAAAGAATTTCGTTGGTTAAATTGACTTGTCTCTTTCCCAACAAAGCTAAAAAATGGGAAATTAACAAATGGAATTACCTTCCCATCTTCTCTCTTATTTGTCTACAGGGTCATCAATTTCCCAAGCCCTTAAAACACTTAAGAACGCATCACCCTAGAATTTTTCCAACCTAATAATAAAATATATTTTGATGGATAACATCTTTTATTAGCTTCCCCTTTCATCTACCAAGCCATCAAGTCTTAGGGCCCCTACGATACTTAATGCGCACCCTTTTAACTAATGTCTAATGGACACCTTGATGGGATGACACCCAATATGCCAATAACTAGGCCATTGGTCCCCAAGAAGGAGTTAAAGGGTTCACTAACATTGATCCATGCTTCTTATATCCCTAACTTCCACTTGGTCCGCACCACAATGCCACTATGCAGTCTGATCCACATCTTCCTAGCACACCATCTTGCCACACGACATGCCACGTTATAACCACATCAACATGCCACATCATTAAGGACATGCTTCATTCCATGTCATCATGAGACATCACTCGTCATGTGGACATGCCATCTCAGCTCCACATCAGTACCCTATTTACACCATGACGATACCACATCATCTCCATGTTAGCTCCACATCGTAGTCCTTACTAAGCCTACAACTATTGAGAGAATAGTCTAATAGTGTAGTTTACCAAACACATGATACTTGAATTCTAATAGGCGCATAGGAAAATAAGATGATATCCCAATTGTTGATATCCTAATATGTTTGAGGTAAACCACCTGGTATACATCACTTGAATAATCCTAATCCTTTGTCACCTTTAATCAACAAATGTGTCGAGTTTTGTTACTACGAGGACTAAACATGGCCTTTGTAGGTTAAGATGCCTAATCGTTGAAACCATAATAGGTTGAAGGCCAATATATCATCCTCCATTGGCTTAAGGTTAATATGCCAATGCGCAATAAGTACCTTTCTCAATAGTTTTTTGTAGCTTCTTTTTTGAGAGTTGTAGTAGTATAACAACAAGAATTTTTCTGCCAATCGACATCCATCATTAAGACCCATCATTATTGAGAGTTTCTCATGTGTGACTGATGTCCCATGTCTAGAAAACTTAATCCACGATCTCCCAACACTTTATCCCTAGTCACTTGAAAATCAATTCTTACCACCCCAATAGCCAAAGGGAAAATGTGTTGTGGTAGGTTGACTAGAATATCTTCATTAAACTATGGTCATCATCAAAACTTGATTTTATTAGGGCTAGGATGACTTGCATCGAGAGGCACTCCTTAACACCATTAACTTGATATTGTGATAATATACCTTCGTGGTACTTAATTTCCCTTATGGATGACTCTTGGCCATAGTACCGTTTTTTACCCACATAAATAGGGACTAAGGTTGGGAACCCCCAACCCCAAATTTCCAAATGGCTTGAAATATCAAAGGGATTTATTCCCTAAATTTTTATTAGGAAAAGTATGTTTGTATAGGGGATTTTTCTCTTTCTAACCCCAAGGATGGAAAATATTCTTACAAGGCATTGATCCACCAAAAAATACTTCTAAAAATTTAAAGGTACTTTCTATACTTTAAGGTATCCATACTCTTCATCTAACTACCATATTCCATGTCATTCCTTTAGTTTCTTTAACATACTTCCACTAGCTCTAGAGTTATTTAGTGAACTCTTTAATACCTTCCATCAAATGTTCTGAGAATACTCTTTCCCTTAAATTTCCATTTCTAAGTTCAATGCTTCTATTCTTGTTAGAAGGTCCATATCATCCACAAGACCTTTTGATCACTCAAGTAGGCCTAAAGCTTCTCTACATTATCAAGAGGTGGGACTAAAGGTTTGTCAGTTCCATGCTTAAGGTGAACTATTTAATTCCTATATAAACATGAAATACACATAAAAGAGAACATTAGAAATTAATTAGAGGCACATGAATATTGTTTAGTCATTACAATTAGATATACTAATTCACATCATAATTCATTATATAGGCTATATTGTCCATTTAGCCAATAAGCACATAAACATTCCAAATTTCATCAATTATCATTAACATGGCTACATTACATAGATAAAGTCTACAAGAGTACTTATCTGATCCAATCCATTAACTTTCTATAACTGATGAAGGGTGAGCCATGTTCCACCCCACCATAGGCTCAAATTCACTACCACATTTCTTATAGATTTCCACACCCAAGGAAAACCATGAAGCTATGATGGAAATTCCCACTCAACATTATAGGGTGGAGTCTTGAAGACCATTCTCCTTCATCAAGTCAAAATCATTAGGTGTTTTAGAGTCCCACTAACCCCAAAGTCTACCCAGTTTTTATGCGTGGTTTCTCAGCTACTTTGCACAACAAGCACCCCAAAATGGCCAAATTTATACCAGGCTATTATGGTGTAGGGATGAAGGATACTCTTCTTCATCCAAATATAAGTCATGTTGGCATCTCCCAACCAATTTAGATAGGTATTATTCTCAAACAAGCTATGGAAACCAAGGTCCTACATAGCTCAAAGAGAGTCTCTCTTAGTGCTTCTCGTGCATGGGTTCAACAAGCTATCTTAAAAGCTAGACATTCCAAGGCTGCATAGCTAAAATGAAGTCCTTCACTCAACCAAGAGTCCCAGGTTCTTCCCCTCACAACTTTTTCACATAACATAGATAAATTACTCTAAAACCTAGTTGTTCCTTTGGCTTAGGTTAAGGACTCAAATGCTAATCTGTGTCACAACTAGGTGGACTTAATAACGCACAAGGATTTTTATTTACTTCCCATGAGATAATTCTCTCAACTTTTTGTGTTAATCTTATGCTCTTCTCTCCTCTTTTCCACCCCCCCACATTATTTCCTTGTCTCTTTCCTCTTCCTAGGGTTTCCTTCCATGATGGTTATGTGGGCAATTAGAAGTCTCCATAAAGGAGTGCACATAGCCCATACCTCTGAGAATTTTGGTATCGTTGCTCCACTCCTCTCATAAATGTTGAAGTTATTACTGGGTGTTCCATTGGATATTTTTTTGGGTACCACTACCCATACATAGAAAAAAAAAAAAAAAACAGGGGTCTTTCCCCTTGATGGCCCTTCTAAATAGGGAGGCTATCATCTCCCCATTGTGATTGGAATATATGAATCAGACACGGGGCTAGTCATGAAAACAATATAACACATTCCCAACATATGTGTCATTTGTACTGAATAATTTAAAACTAACACTTTTGAATATCTAAAGACTTTTGTAAATAATTGTACCATAAATTTTGTAAAAGAAAATAGATGTTCTCTTACACATCAAGCATTACCCACTCCATTTGAGTATCTTCCCTCATATAGATAATAAATAATTAGTAATTTTGTGTCATGTATCAACATGTCTATTGGTAGTCAGTCTTCAAGAAGTGGTTATTATGCAGGAAATGCTTCAAGGGGAGGAGAAACTCCCCCTCATCCCTTTGGAGGGAATACAACTTAGCCTTTTACAAAAAAATTACATGACTTAGTCAATAACCAAACTTGTGATGATTAAATAAACCCTATTAATCATGATGAAACTTTTGCAAATATGCCTACTAGGTTCCTTTAGGCCTTCCCAACTTTAAAGGGAAAGTTAAAAAAGACCCTATGAATCACATCAAGGACTATCACATGTACTTTTTGAATAGTGTCATGATAAATATTGTGAAACTTAGGAATTTCTAGAGTAATATTATGGGTGTAGTGGCCACATTGTACATTAATGTTCAAGATGGTTCATACTCTACCTTTATATATGTAGCCTCTCATAGTTATTGGCTAACACAAATGAACATAATAGTGAGATGGTGAGTGGAATACTTTGTTTCAAATTCCATTTTATAATTACAATACATATCATGCATTTAATAAGTACTTTGCTGAAAGATTGGGAGGGTTGTACACCTTGAAAACTTGCTCAGTGCTTGGACACACTAAAAAAGGATTAGTGATGAGAATTTGGGAAGCGAAGAAAAATGGGGATACCATAGATTACCTTGTCTACAAGAATGTGTTATGAATAATGGAAGACGTGGAAAAGATGAAATTTAATAGAATTATTGAAAGCTTAAGTACAACTTGTTGGATGCATGTTGGCTAGGTGCACCTTGTTGGATGTATGTTCATTGGGGGCACTTTATGAGTCTCACCAAGAAGGTGAACTCGAGATGCTCCTTTGGTTCCTGCTCATTAGAGAATCAAACCTGTCTCGTGATAAATTTGAATTAAGAATTAAATGAATAAAATAAAGTGAGGAGGCTGTCTTTCTTGCCATCCAGTTAGCGATCATCGAATGTCAAGAACGTGGGTTCTGGACTTCTTTTCTACAGAGTTACAAACCAATCAGCCCTCACTTTCATTCTGGTTACCAACCAATCAGTTTTCCCTCGATAAGCTATTTTGTTATTGCTATACCCAATGTTTCCAACCAAGATTCTTCAACCAAACGAAAGCCCGCCGCAAAGTACGCCGCTCTATCCCATCAATAACAATAGCAACAATTACGTGTAAGGATTCTGCAAAACGCTTTAATGGAGGGTTCAATTGGATAATCATATATAAACAATTTTGATATAACATATCATTGTTGATGTAGATAAATTAAAATGTCAACTCTTATTTACAATCCTATAAAATAAAATAAAATATTCATTTACTCAAGATGAAAGTGTCATATAATATCCATATCAGAGTAAACAAAGCGTTGCTGGGAAGGGAATCAACATTTCAAATAAAATTATTCATTTCAAATGAAGTGAACCCTGGGTTAATTTGAGATGTTAGGTCTCAAAACTATTTATTTTTACATCGATGCCTTTAATCAAGTGACCCTACTTTTTAGTTTATGGATATACAACCATCGGTAAATGGCAAGTACTTTTTGTATAATGATTATTAATCAACTTTGTTGGTGTCTCGCCTAACTTCTCACTAGACGTGACGGTGGGGATTGACCCCTTTCTCCAATAAAAGAATTGAACCCTTTTAATGTTATCTAAGAATCTTATATAATTATGAGATAGTGTAAATATTACAACATTATCACATATATTTATTTTCAATTCCTCTTTCACCATTGATTTGTTGTTCTCAATTAAATATTCTATATTTAATTATTAATTTTAAAAAGAGTTATAAATTTCTCTGAGATTTCTTGGATGTCTTTATTCTCATTTTTGTTGTTATATTATGACTAATCGAGGAGTGTACCATTTAAGAAAGTATGGAGTGTGTACTATTTAAGAAAGTATGGTTAGGGATGCATTATTTTAATTGGGAATTTGGGAGTGAGCAAGGGGTAGTGAGGCGAAGAGAACAAAGAATGGATAAAAATGTATTTTTTTTTTTTTTTTAAAATTCATTGAATTAATTATGCAGTTTTTATGTATTGAATTATGACTATTTCATTTTCTTATATGTTTCTGTAGTTGTCATTTATTGAGTTTCTCAAGGAATTATCTAGTTTGCATTCTTTGTGTAACCTCTTTTAGAATAGTGGAAATAAAAATTCCATTGAATTTTGTTCATTCACTGCATCTTCCACAATCCTACCTCAATCACTTAACAAAGATCTGTTACACATGTCACTAAGCCCGTGACATCCTTTTTCATCAACTATTTTTTTGTACTCAACAATCAGCTAGTTCCATGTTGTACAACCTTTTTGTTGCAATCCTTGTTATGGAACCTCTGTTTTGTGATTCATCTCTGGCCCATTCCTTTGGAAATTATGTCTCTGATAGGTTCATCTTTATGGTGTTTATATGGTCCTCTAGGCCTAGTGTTTGAACCACAACTTTGATACTGCTCTATAACAAACTCAACTCCTTAACCCTTATTAAGGTTGTGAGGTATCTAGACTTGACCTCCTTAGTCACCTTAAGGAAGTGGGACATCAAAATTGCTCTTATTTGAACCACCTTAAAACTCAATTCTAATGCTACTACTGTCTTCTACTCTTCAAGATATTTCCAACAACATAAAATTTACCCAAAACCAAGATTTGGTTAAGAATTTATGCTGATTTGAAGAATACAACCCTCAAGAGCCATCTCATCAATATATACCATCACGTGGCCTTACCTTACTAGCCCACATCTACCAACTTAGCCCCCTGGCAGGAATATCAACCATTGAGCCCTCAACCAAGGATTTCATTACTTAAACTCACTTTTACCTTTATCAGCAAAGCTAAAAAATGCGAAATTAACTAATGGAATTACCTTCTCATATTCTCTCTTATTTTTCTACTAGGTCATCAACACCCCAGGCCCCTAAAACACTTAAGAATGCATCACCCTGGAATTTGGGAAACCTAATAATATACTATCATTTGACCATCATTTTTCACCTTCCCCTTTCATTTACCAAGCCATTAAGTCCCCAGTCCCATAAGATACTTATTACAAACTCTTTTGTCTAATGTCTGATGCTCGACACCCTGATGGGATGACACTCAATAGGTCAATAAATAGGCCATTGAGCCACCAAGAAGTAGTTAAAGGGATCACTAACATTGATCCATTAATATCTTGACATTCGATAATCCACACCACTTATATCCCTAGCTTCCTCTTGTTCGCCATCACAACACCACTCCTCACTTTGATCAACATATTCCTACCACATCATCTTCCCACACGACAAACCATGTTAAAACCACGTCAACATGCCACATCACTATGGACCTGCTTCATTCCATGACATCATGAGACATCACCTGCCATGTGGACATGCCATCTCAGCTCCACATCACTGCCCTATTTACACCATGTCCATACAACATCATATCCATGTTAGCTCCACATGAGATTCCTTATTGAGCCTAGTACTATTGAGAGAATAATCTAATAGTGTAGTTTCCCAAACACCGGATGCCTGAATTCCAATAGGCCGATAAGCCAATAAGCTAATATTCCAATTTTTGAATGTATATTTCCATAGTTGTTAGTCATGGTGTAGAAGCGATTTGTGGAGAAAACTATGTGATAAAGATGTGAAACATTCGATGTTTCGGGTGAACACTTCACCCATCATGAGGGACAAGAAGCAATAGCCATAGGTGAAGAGTAAGAGATCTAACCAATAAAGAAATAAGGAAGATGTCGAGAGAGAGACGTTAGAAAAAATAATATAATAAATAGAAAAAGGATAATTTTAATTAAAGGAACAAAAAAAGTTGTTGGTCATTATAGTGAATCGAGTAACTAGTCCATCCGTCGATAAGAATGAAAAGCGCAACTCAGCCATACTTTACTGCTAGGAAGAACCATCCGATATTACATACTTTACTGCTAGGGTTATTACATTACAAATGCATAACTAGTAGCGGGGGAAAAGGTAGCTAGGGTGTAGCGCATTTCATAGTTACTAGATCCAGTTCTTATATTATATTGCCTTGTTGATGGTTGTTTATGAGAGTTTCTATAGAATAGAGGTGGTTATGGGAGAGATGATGAAGCGAAAATGACTTACCCTAGTATTCCTTCACATCTCGACTTCCAGATCAATAAGCTAGGTCAAAAGGAACATACAAAAAAAATGTTGGAATTAAGAATAATAAATATAAATCTTAATTTAAAATTAATATTATATTCAAATTTAATAGTATTATTATATTCATATTTAATATTATTATTATTATATAAAAGCATCAAAAGGAATAAGAAAATATATTAAAAGATATTAGAATTAAAAAAAAAATATAAATATTAATATATTATTATTATTATTATTATTATATTCATATTTTAATTCACTCTAAGTTTATTGTTTCTTGTTCATGATGATAGGTAAAGGAATAAAAAAATTATAAATCTTAATATATTATTATTATTATTATTATTATATTCATATTATAATTCACTCTAAGTTTATTGTTTTTTGTTCATGATGATGGGTAAAGTGTTCACCTGAAAAGTCAGATGTTTATCACATTCTTATCACACAATTTTTTCCATAAATTGCTTCTACATCATGATATCCTAAATATAGATCTCCCAATATGTTTGAGGTAAGCCTCCTGATATACATCACTTAACTAACCCCAACCCTAAGTCTCCATTAATAGACAAATGTGTTGAGTTTTGTTACTTCTAGGACTCCACATGGTTTTTTTTGTAGGTTAATATGGGTAATACTTCAAACTCCAATAGGTTGAAGGCTAATATACCATCCAACTCCAATAGGTTGAAGGCCAATATACCATCCTCCAATGGCCTAACATTAATATGTCATTGCTGGATAAGTATTTATGGTTAAAATGTTTATTTGATCATATATATACTCTATATAGTATTAAAAATACAATTTAAATAATGAAAAATTAAATATTGTATTTTACACTCTAGAGAAATTTATAATTCAAGAAATTTGATCCCTCAGCTCATGTTAAATCCCTACTTAAAATAGATCTATGCTAATCTCTATTTAGTGCTCCTTAAGAAACAAGAAATATAGTTTTCTTGTTTTCTCCATTAAAGTAGATCAAACTTGTGTGTTCATTTTGCTTGTGTTAGTTTGATTGAAAATAGAAATTTCGGTTGATATTTTTGTCCAAATAATTCATTTCTCAGCGTTCTTCTTCCTTTACGTGCAGCGTGGCCGTACATGGGAGGGTTGTTTGAATGTGTTGAGGAACAATTTAAACGCGTTATCCCTCAAATCAAATGGGGTGCAGAGTCTCGTTGGTGAATTTTGATTTGATTCGATGGCAACATCGAATGGGTTGCAGAGTCTCGTTGGTGAATTTTGATTTGATTCGATGGCAACATCGAATCCTAGTAACTTCGTTGTTCCAATAATATTAAGCATGTCGTTAATAAAAATTTTCTATGGCGGAGAAGTGTCTACCTCGTGGATCTGAAATCACCTTTTAGTATCTTCAAACAATCAACACCAAACGCCGTTTAATGCGCTTGCTTAATAGTTTCATTATGGACCCTCCACGCCCCAACAACAAAGTCAAAATCGACGCATCAATAAATTCTGAATCTGATTCGCCCCGCTGCTGCTCCTTTGGGTCCTGCGCCTCATTAGAGAAGCCATCGAATCCTAGTAACGTCGTTGTTCCAATAATATTAATCATGTCGTTAATAAAAATTTTCTATGGCGGAGAAGTGTCTACCTCGTGGATCTGAAATCACCTTTTAGTATCTTCAAACAATCAACACCAAACGTCGTTTAATGCGCTTGCTTAATAGTTTCATTATGGACCCTCCACGCCCCAACAACAAAGTCAAAATCGACGCATCAATAAATTCTGAATCTGATTCGCCCCGCTGCTGCTCCTTTGGGTCCTGCGCCTCATTAGAGAATCAAACCTATCTCGTGATAAAGTTGAATTAAGAAAATTAAGAATTACATGAATAAAATAAAGTGAGGAGGCGGCCTTTCGTGCCATCATCCAGCTAGCGATCTTCTTATGCCAAGAACGTGGGTACTGGACTTTCGTTCTCTCTTTCTAACATAATCCTATCATTTTGCCCTTGATATGCTATTTTATTGTTACTATATCCATTGTTGCCAACCGAGATTCTTCAACCAAACGAAAACCCGCCGCAAAGTTCGCCTCATTATACCATCAATAACAATCAATCACGTATAAGGATTCTGCAGAACCCTTTAATGTAGGGTTCAATTTGATAATATAATCGTCATTTAAATTCATATAAAATATAATATATATAATATAATATCCATTTACTCAGATGAAAGTGTAATATAGTATTCATTTCAGAGTAAGCAGAGCCTTGCTTCGAAGAGCATCGACATTTCAAATGAAGTGAACCCTGGGGTGATTTGAGATATTAGGTCTAAAAACCATTTATTTTTACATCGATGACTTTAATCAATTGAATCTACTTTTTAGTTTATGGATATAAAACCATCGGTAAATTGAAATTACTCTTTGCATAATGATTATTGATTAACTTTGTGGGTGTCTGGCCTAACCTTTCACTAGACTTGAGAGTGGGATTGACCCATTTCTCCAATAAAAATACTTTAACCCTTTTAATATTATTTAAGACTCTTATATAACTCTGAAATAGTGTAAATATTTTACCATTAATTAAATAGTCTATATTTAAGTATTATTAATTTTAAAAGGAGTTATAAATTTCTATGAGATTTTTTTGGATATGTCTTTATTTTACTCTTCCTTGCTTGTCATATTATGACTCAGTTAGGAGTGTACCACTCAAGAAAGTATGGTTAGGGATGCATTATTTTTATTGAGAATTTGAGAGTGAGCAAGGCCAAGTGAGATGAAAAGAATGAAAAATGGATGAATCAAGTTTTTATGTATTGAATTATGGTTATTTCACTTGGTTATCTCAAGGGATGTCTAGTTTGCATCCTTAGAGTAACTTTTTTTAGAATAGTGGAAATCAAAATTCCATTGAATTTTCTTCATTCACTCCATCTTCCACAATCCTACCTCAATCTCTTAACAAATCTCTGTTACACATGCCACTAAGCGTGTGACATCCTTTTGTCAACAACCATTCGGTTACATTTAATGATCCTAGTTCCATGTTGTACAACCTTTCTGTTGTGCTTCTTGTTTTGGAACCTTTGTTTTGTGATTCACCTTTGACCCATTACTATGGCAATTATATTCCTCATAGGTTCATCTTTGTGGTTTTTCTCTAGTCCTCCAAGACTGGTGTTTGAACGACAACTTTGATACCACCCTATAACATACATGATCTCTTAACTCTTATTAAGGTTGTGGGGTATCTAGACCTGACCTCCTTAGTCACCTTAAGGAAGTGGGGCATCAAAATTCCTCTTCTATGAACCACCTTAAAACTCAATTCTAATACTACTATCATATTCTACTCTTCAAGAGATTTCAAATAATATAAAATTTACCCAAAAACGAACTCTACATAAGAATTTGTGCCCATTTGAAGAATCTACCCCTCAAGGGCCACATCATCAATATATACCACAAAATGTCCTTACATCACTAGTCCACATCTGCTAACTTACCCCATTGGTAGGAATATCAATCATCGATCCCTCAGGCAAGGATTTCATTGGTTAAACTAACTTGTCTCTTTCACAGCAAAGCTGAAAAATGTAGAAATTATACAAGATGCATGTATAATATCGGACTCTCCTGATCTAGCAAATTAACCTTATATTAAATACAAAATCCTTCCACTTAATTCTTTGCGGAAATTAAATCGCTAATTGCAAAACACATATGAAGCAAATCAATCGCACATAACCACAATTGTTTGACGAGAAAACTTAAAGCTAAAAACCCCAACTATCATATATTATGTATATCAATGGAACATGTAACAATCTCATAAAAAGCTTAGTACATCAAGCTCTCAGTACAATCAACAATCGTCACACACTATCTTGCAAAAATTTGCACCTCCATGCACCAATTTCTTACCTCCTGACAACCTGCCTCCACTGCGCAATCCCTACTGAAGAAGATCCCTGAATGAATTCGATCTTGCCTTTCCTTGACTGCGAAATCCTCATTGGAAATTCCAATTTCTGTGTAGATGCATTGAATGCATCACTATTGTTAGCCCCCTGTAAATTTTTGATAGGAAAAGTAGGGGGCTAAGTTGTTTTTGAGCCTTCAAGGAATGTATCTCCCCTAAAGACACATCATCCTTGAAGTCTCCTGTGCCTTTGCCTTTGATAAAATTCCCTCTGTTGACTCCCATTATAAGCCTCGCTGATTGCAAAAATTTGTGCTCCAAAAGGCCTTTATTTTCCCCTTGTACCCCTGTAGAATTCTTCGTTTCATCCCTTTTCCCTTTGTCAAAGTTCCCTTTTCTTACCCCCAAATTCCCCCCTAAACCTTCTAAATCATTTCCATGCCCCTCTTAAACCACGCATACACCCTTGGTTTAGTTTAATAAACCCTTATTCCCTCTATCGTTGCCTTTTCCTACCCTCAGAATGCATTAAAAATGGCTCGAAAAGCCATATTCTCCATAATATGAGTCTTAGCCCCTTTTAGGCCGGCCCCCTCGACCTTTTCTCCATGTGACCCGGGCGCCAAGACCAGGCGCCAAGGCAGAAAGCGCTTAGCGCGAATATGTGTCGGGCGCATTCTGAACCGTTGATCTGTATGGATCAGACGGTCATCGCTTTTCCTCACCACGTCCACCGTTCAACCCGTTCACTCCTCCGATCGCATCTCCACCATTCATTTACCTGCAGATCCGACAGTCTGGATTCCGCCCGCCTCGGTGGTCCTCGCGCACTATGTAGAAACTGACGGTTTATATCGCACCGCCTTTGAGAGGTGGGCGGTATTTTCCGATGGGCCAGCGATTCCATACATCATCCGACGTGTGGCACCGATACGGCTGGAAAACCACCCTCCCATCGCGCGTTATCGTTCATCCGTAGACGCGGAGCGATATCGCCGTGCGCCGTCCGATCTGGGGCAGGCCATCCAACGGTTGTCGCTCCATGGAGTTGCGCAGAGGTTAACCAAAGGCATCCATACCCCTAGCCCACTGTCTATCGCCCTCCGAAGTGTTTTCAACCGTTGATCTCCTCCTGAGATCGGACGGTCCAGAGTCAATCGCCCTCCGCCGTTGACCGCTCCTGCCACGTCACCCATTCCATGTATTTCATCGTATTTCTCGCCCGTCCATGTACATATATTCATTCATAGGTCAAAGTTTAATGTTTTACATTAAACTGTCTGTCTCGATGTCTTCCCGTGCATTTCCTGCTGTTCCATGGTTTTCCTCCACATATCCGCTACATTCGTCATCCACATCCACGCCACGCTGTCATTGTCACATTCATCCATACCACCCTCCATACATGTTTTTCTTAACAGGTTTTCGTGTTTTATAGGGTTATAGGCAAGTAGAAAAAATGCCATGACTCATATGCACTGTTGTAAAGGCGCAGTGCACAGAAGGAGCTGAATTTAGAGCATGATTTTACAGACAAATGTTCGGAAAGGTGTCTGCATCATAAATTTCACCAAAAGACAGAGCTCAAACTCTGCAAACCCTCTCCGGCGCCATTAAAGCTTAGATTGCATAAACAAAGACAGTACGGGAGCAGCAGAAAACTCGAGGCAGGAAATAGAAGACTTTTGAGCCTTAACTCAGCGGTTTAAAGGAAAAGGTATCAGAATCAAAGACCCCGTGGATTGCTCAGAAGGTCCAATGCACAGAAAACCATACTATCAGGGTTTTCACATCAGCAGAAGGTTCTTTCCATAAAGGACGATGCGCCCATACAGTTCTCATCCTATGCCGTGTCCTAGAGAGATTTTCCAGCCTTGACAACAATCCTATGATACCAGCGCATTAGTTGCACAGTATGGAAGACCCTAGCATCATCATTCTGCATTTTGTTCAAGTACACCAGAGACATACCTGGAGTAAATGGAAACCTGACGAAGACCGCCCCATCATCCAAGGAGTACTAGAGATTAATGCCCAGAATTTAAAAGGAGATGGAGCCTCGGCCCTCCTGCTGCTTCAGAGTTTAATGCTGCATTTAAGTTTACACCTACCCATGTTATTCTTTTCTCCTATAAGAATCCTGAAGAACATATTGTAAATTTGTTGTTCGACTGTTGCCGTTGCTGTTAGAGGGATTCATTTTTTGATTGTTAGAACAGTCTTGGGAGGGAGAAGTAGAGTAGTTGTTATGTAGTAGGCTGGGATGAGAAGTCTGGACTATAACAGCCATTGAGCTCAGAGTATGTGACTGGTTTTGCATCAATTAATCAAGCACATTTCACAGGATCCTGGTCTATTACTATTGGTGATGTTTTTCTAACATTGTTAATTACATTTTCATACTGTTTCATTTTCTGTTGGCTTGCATCAGAAATATGGCATAGGATTTACCCTTGTTAGGTACCTTATGTCTCTGCTCTCCTTGCCTTTAATTTTTTCTGCTGATTGTGAATCTAAGAATAAATTCAGTAAATTTAACCAGTGTCGTGGTTCCATATGCTGCTAGCTGATGTATAAATTTGGAGTTTGCTGCTTGGATATTCTTGCTGGTGTCAAAGCATTGAAGGTTCAAAGTCCTTCTTTGATCTACAGACCTTGGATTTGTTAAACTTATCTCTGTTTTCCCTTGGAGCATGCTAAAGCTGACCTGGAGTTAAATGACCTCTGGTCTGATCTATAAGCTGCCCCTTTGTCCCTCCATTGAAAGTTGCCTCTGAGTATGTCCAAGCAGGTCTGGAGTTAAATGACCTCTGACCTGATCTATAGACAGAAATCAGTTGTCTTTCCTTCTTTCACTTTCAATCCTTAATGTTCCATCCCATAATCTATCTAAAATATCCTTTAGTATAGATGACTTGCCCTCTGAAAACCTTGGCTAGTTGTTGCAAGTAATTCTCCTTTCATGACTCCATGGCCCAATGGATGGCACCTTCTTGACCTATTCCCTTTGTTGAAACATCCTACTGCTTTGTGCCTTTTCTCCCATTACTTTCTCAGTCTATGAACTCATGACCAACCCAACAAGCAACCAACCAAATCATTTTAAAACCCTCCTCTGTGCTTCATAACTAGCCTAACACCTCATCTTGAGCTTTCAAAGAGATATCATTCTTTGTTTCATTGGAGAGATCCCTCTCTGAGTCCAGGAGGGCTAGATCCTAGGGCCCCAAATCAGTTCTGATGTTGTCTCATCTTTTGGTCTTGCCAATTTGGCCAAAACATGGGAACCCCAACAACTATAGTCACAACAGATAGTCCATCTCACCCTTTCACCTATCTCTCCACTAGGTTTCCACTAGAACTGACATGCAAGTAGTTAACTACTGTATTTGTTCAGTTGCAACTGAGTCTCTAGTTGTGTATTAATTAAATAATTAATTCACGAAAATCTCACTAGTGTATCTTCAGTTAGAACTGGATACAACTAGCACAACTAAGTTTAAGTCACTTAATTGAGTTATACTAAATAACAACGCCCATAACTACTCTTCCAACTCTGTCACAACTTGCCACTATCAGTTATAACTGAGTCCTCCATGCATGAGTCACCAACCACCCTAGGAATTGCATAATTCCTTCAGCCCACTGATTTTCTAAATCTATTCACTGAAATAAAGTGCTCCAAGAGAATAAGTTGATATTTATTGTCGGATTATTATTAAGGGCTAATAATAATTGACATGCATATATTTTTAGATTAGCGATCTATAAATAGACTTCGCCCAATCTTCTAAAAGTAGAAATTTATCCAAAGATAGAATTTTCTCAACCATCTAGAATCAACGTCCCGCTAACTTTAGAATATTCTCACCTCTCTAAAAATCGACATAGACCTAAAAATAGCCCGCGGGCCCCACTTGGTGAAGGTGCTTAATTTTAACTAAGCTCATCATCTTGTTGAATCTCAACACTCCCTCTCAACAAGATAGGGATTATCCTTCACCCTGATCCTGCCTCTATGGTATTCGAATTTTCTCCTGGTGAGCAACTTCCTCAAAATATCTGCATCCTGACCTTATGTAGGAATGTACTAAAGCAACATGATCTTCTTGATCAGCAGATCATTTCCAAGTTGAAAAAATTCTCAAAAATGGAAATGCTCAGAATTGGTTACATTTTGAATGACTGAAAATTTCTCTTTGCTGCGATTCTGGCGCCGTGAACGGGACTGAAATCTGACGTCGTATGTGAAATTTATGTAGGTTTGAAGTCTCCAGTAACCTTATAAAATCAGTTGACCAAAGTTGGCTTTTCAATTTTGGAAATGTTAAAAAGAGAACATTCTTTAGAATATTCCCCTGGAATATTCCATAGGAGAGAATGGGTGTTTGAAAAGTGGCATCTATTCATTCATTGTTGGTTTGACTGTGGTTTTTGGAGGCCAAGGAAAGGGTGACACGTGGCCAGCTCGGAGGCTGCCACGTGTCCCCTGGGAAGTCATCGAGAACTGAACCAAAATTATATGGAGGTCCGGGGAATTGAACTCGCGAACTCCAGTTTAATGCGCCCACAACTTACCATTGGGTTGTCCGATGGTTCTTAACCGTGATAGGCTACAACATATATTTGAATTTTAATGAACTTATGGGGGCGGAAAATGGGGGCTAGCCCCCACATATAATATGACCACTCATCAGGAACCAAGGGGCTCGCAAGCGGCAGGAACGGTTAACGCTAACCATTCAAACTTCACGTATAAATGTGACCACTCAAACCTTTATTGCGACAGTTTGTTGTTAGCATTTCTTGCGGCGGTTTTTGCGGACCTTCACATGCGCCTCCCTCCAGCATTTATCTTAACTGCTAGTGGTTCCGCCCTATTTGGGGTGCGTTCCACCAATTTCGGGTTTATGCCAAAGTTAGCGCTCCTAACTAGAGTTAGCCCACATTTACTGGGGTTTTCAAGTGACATTGGGAATTTTTTTTGTTTTGGTCATAAATTTCACAATATGGAGCCAATTGGACGAAATGTTAGTCAATTTTGGATTTCTTGAGCATTATGGAGTGTTTAGGACACGTTGAAGAGCGAACAGAGGTGTTCTTCAGCCATGTTTACTTTAGGAAAGAGGAAATGGCCACCAGGGCCATCAGGAAGATGGAGCTGTATTGGGTTGTACTTCACTATTTGAGGTGAAACAAAAGCCATTTTTAGCTTATTTATATCTTCTAAAGTCAAATTCACAACTTTTTTTTCCTGTTTAGGCATATATTTCACTGTATAACCAATTTGAGCAACTTAATAGAGCAAGGACATGCCCATTAGGAGCCTTGGACCTGGCAGATGTAGCCCAGGAGGGGTGAACTACCTCATCAGTTTGCTCTATTATGCTATGGTGAATTTCTCTTGCTATGTATTTCTGATATAATATGTTAAAAAGTAAACTTAATTAACATTTCCTCACACACAAAACTCAGAACATTACCAAAAACACTTTGTTTAACTTGCAAGACATGGAGAATACTTTGCAGACTTAATTAAATGGAAATGGATACTTTGCACAACATTTACAAATAGTTCCATTTTCAGATCAGTTGGTATGAGAGCTCAGGATTTGAGCCTTAGGAGCTAGAGTTTTACTCTGAATTTTTTCTTGTGCAAAGATATAGGTGATTGTTTGCAAGTTTTGATGCTTACTAGGCTTAAACTAAAGAGAGGTGAAGGACACTTGGTTAGTGCACAAAGTACTCCACAACCAAGAAGGGCTAGAGAGCCACCTCCAAGAGCCATTGAAGAAGCCTCAAGCATGTCTTCAAGAGAAGGAGACGCTCCTGAAGACATTGATCCCAAAGAAGAAGAACGGGTATTCCGGAAGGCTTTCTTAGACATGACGGAGATGGTGAGGATACTCTACCAAGAAAGCAATGATAGGCTTGTTGGAGAAGGGTCTAGACACCAGAAAGAAGAAGAGGATTGTTCAGGAGGAAAGAAAAGTGATGACAATTCAAAGAAAGGACATGGAGGAAATGGTGATCCACCATTCCCATCTTCATCCTCTTCCTCTACATCATCATCCTCTACTTCGGTGAATCAATATCACAAGTCTAAAACCACTGGTAAAATTCCATTTTAAAGCTTGATGTTAAATTTGAGTTGCCTATGTTTAATGGTGAGGTCAATGTAGAGAAGCTTGACAATTGGATAAGACAATTGGAAGTTTATTTGAGGATACAAAACCTTCATGAAGACTACACCAAGATTCAATTAGCCTCTTTGAGAATGGAAGGAGCAGCATTGGTATGGTGGGAAGCCAAGACCAAGGATGAAATTAAAAAACATGGTAAGATCACTTTATCATGGGCTGAATTAATTTCCGCAATTAAGAAACAATTTTATCCATTAGCTCATTTACAAATGGCTATCATGAATTGGAAAAGTTTTAGACAAATTAAGGGACAAAGTGTTCAAGATTACACTCAAGAGTTTAGACGAAGGGCTTTATTACTTGGAATTGATTTTCATAGCCAAGAGACTTTTTTGAAATATATAGTTGGTTTACACAAATATCTTATACATACTATCCTTACGTTCAATCCTACTAGTCTAGACGAGGTTTGTGTCCAAGCCACGCATTTAGAGGCTAGAGGTAAACAATCTTTTGATGGGAATGAGGGTAGTGAATTTAAAGGAAAAGGTAGAAAAGGAAATGAAAAATCTAGGAAAAAAAATGGAAAGTTCTTTTGTAAAAACTATTCCAAAATAAGCCATGATAAAGACCATTGCTGGAAACTTCATCCGGAGCTGAAACCAGAAAAATTTAAAACCAAATATAAGGCCAAAGAAAAGGGAAAAATGGTTGCAACTGTTGAACAAGAATTACGGTTTGAATCAGGTGATGAAACTAAAAGCATAGCCATGGTACTAAAGAACATAAAGGGGAAAGAGATTGTAAAGGAAACAAATCCCAGTTCTAGCACTTTAAACTGTCACATAGAAGCTCCAAATGAAGAAAGGAGGATAGAGTGGTTTCATGTGAGGATAATCTCAAAACACACAAAGATAGACACACTATTTGACAGTGGGTCTCAAGAAAACCTCATCTCAGAAGAATTATTCAAGAAGCTGAATTGAAACCATTCCACATCCAAAGCCATATCCAATTGGATGGATTTGCAAGGATGCTAATTTACAAGTTTGAAAGAAGTGCATGTTGCGCTTCGCCATAACAGCTCATTATGTTGACTTGGTTGAATTAGATGTGGTACAACTTGACATTACATGTGTGGTGTTGGGTAGTCCATACTTATACAATAGGAAAGCGATCTTCCATCGCCATGAGAATAAGTACCATTTTTTCAAGGATGGCAAGGAGTTTATTGTGAGAGCACATCCGAAGAAGCTAGAATCGTCTTTAGTGAATGCAGGGTAGTTGAAAAGGCTTGTCAATGCAAGTCAAAATTTGACTATGTTGATGATTAAGAAAAAATATTTTTTACATAATACTTTTCATGTTATTGCTGATTATGATGATATGTTTCAGTCTGAAAGCAGATCATCTTTGGAAGAAGATGAAAAGATGTTGCAGAAAGTGCCTTTGGTGTCGATCAGTGTAGAGAACAAAGTGTCGGTGCAAAGTGGTGCAAGAACCCAAGAGAGGGAAAAGCATGCAAGCAAGGAGGGCACAAAGTTCAACATGGGTCATTGCTGGTTTTAGAATGGTAGATTGGTATGGCGAGAAAAATTGGTCAGGAATCGACACAAGTACATGGCTCATTTGGCAAAAATTTGTCATGAGGACAGTTGGCAAGGTGAACCTTATTTTCAGTTTCCTTTGAAGGTAAACCATTGTAGGAGCAGTATGATTTCTGAAAATTATAGTTGTTGTTCTGCAAATTTCAAAAAATTTCATCATGACTCAGTCAAGGTTAGCAATAGTCGGTCAATGGATTCAAGGAAGAATTTATCTTTTTATGAGAAGCTCAATTTGATGAAGTCAGGAAGATTCAGTGGTTCAAGGTTGGAAGAGTGGAGAATCAGTCTCCTCATCTTCAATTTCTGTAATTCAAAGATCTTTTGGTGTCCAAAAGCTTCCCATTTGGGAGGTGTGATCAGGAGATCATGTCCAAGTTGAAAAAATGCTCAAAAATGGAAATGCTCAGAATTGGTTGGAGTCTAAACTACTGAAAAGGTCTCGTCGCTACGATTCCGGCGCCATGAACGAGACTCAAATCTGACATCGTATGTGAAAGTTATGCAGGTTTGAAGTCTCCAGTAACCTTATAAAATCAGTTGACCAAAGTTAACCTTTCAATTTTGGAAAAATCTAAAAGAGAATATTCTTTGGAATATTCCACAGGAAGGAATGGGCGTTCGACAAGTGGCATCTATTCATTCGTTGTTGGTTTTACTATGTTTTTTGGATGCCAATGAAAGGGTGACACGTGGCCAGCCCAGAGGCCACCATGTGTCCCTTGGGAAGTTATTGAGAACTGAACCAAAATTATATGGAGGTCCAGCGAATTGAACCCGCGACCTCCAGTTTAAAGCACCCACAACTTACCGTTGGGATGTCCGATGGTTCTTAACCGTGATAGGCTACAACATATATTTGAAGGTTAATGAAGTTATGGGTGGCGGAAAATGGGGGTTGGCCCCTAAGGGCCAGCCCCCACATATAATATGACCACCCATCAGGAACCAAGGGGCTTTCAAGTAGTAGGAATGGTTAAAGCTAACCATTCACAAAATTCACGTATAAATGTGACCACTCAAACCTTTATTACGACAATTTGTTGTTAGCATTTCTTGCGGCGGTTTTTGCGGACCGTTCACATGCGCCTCCCTCCATCATTTAACTTAACTGCTAGTGGTTCCGCCCTATTTGGGGCGCGTTCCACCAATTTCGGGTTTATGCCAAAGTTAGCGCTCCTAACTAGAGTTAGCCCACATTTAGTGGGGTTTTCAAGTGACATTGGGCAAAAGTTTTGTTTTGGTCATAACTTTCACAATATGGAGCCAAATTGGACGAAATTTTAGTCAATTTTGGGTTTCTTGAGCATTATGGAGTGTTTGGTATAGGTTGAAGAGAAAAAAGAGGTGTTCTTCAGGCATTTTTTCTTAAGGAAAGAGTAAATGGCCACTAGGGCCATCAGGAAGATGGAGCTGTATTGGGTTGTACTTCACTATTTGAGGTGAAATAAAAGCCATTTTTAGCTTATTTCTGTCTTCTAAATTCAAATTCACAGCTTTGTTTTCTTGTTTAGGCATATATTTCACTGTATAACCTATTTGAGCAACTTAATAGATCAAGGGCATGCCCATTGGGAGCCTTGGAACCGGCAGATGTAGCCCAGGAGGGGTGAACTGCCTCATCAGTTTGCTGTCTTATGCTATGGTGAATTTCTCTTTCTATTTATTTCTGATATAATATGTTAAACAATAAACTTAATTAACATTTCCTCACACATAAAACTCAGAACATTACCAAAAACACTTTGTTTAACTTGCAAGATATGGAGAATACTTTTCACACTTAATTAAATGGAAATGGATACTTTGCACAACATTTACAAATAGTTCCATTTTTAGATCAGTTGGTATCAGAGCTCAGGATTTGAGCCTTAGGAGCTAGAGTTTTACTCTACATTTGTTCTTGTGTAAAGATATAGTTGATTGTTTTCAAGTTTTGTTGCTTACTAGGCTTAAACTCAAGAGAGGTGAAGGACACTTGGTTAGTGCACAAAGTAATACACAACCAAGAAGGGCCAGAGAGCCACCATTAAGAGCCATTGAAGAAGCCTCAAGCATGTCTTCAAAAGAAGGAGAAGGTTCTGAAGACATTGATCCCAAAGAAGAAGAACGGGTATTCCGAAAGGCTTTCTTGGACATGACGGAGATGGTGAGGATACTCTACCAAGAAAGGAATGATAGGCTTGTTGGAGAAGGGTCTAGACACCATAAATAAGAAGAGGGTTGTTCAGGAGGAAAGAAAAGTGATGACAAGTCAAAGAAAGGACACAGAGGAAATGGTGATCCACCGTCCCCATCTTCATCCTCTTCCTCTACATCGTCATCCTATACTTCGGTGAATCAATCTAACAAGTCTAAAACCACTGGTAAAATTCCATTTTTAAAGCTTGATGTTAAATTTGAGTTGCCTATTTTTAATGGTGAGGTCAATGCAGAGAAACTTGAAAATTAGAGAAGACAATTGGAATTTTATTTGAGGATACAAAACCTTCCTGAAGACTACACTAAGATTCAGTTAGCCTCTTTGAGAATGGAGGGAGCAGCATTGGTATGGTGGGAAGCCAAGACCAAGGATGAAATTAAAAAACATGGTAAGATCACTTTATCATGGGCTGAATTTATTTCCGCAATTAAGCAATAATTTTATCCATTAGCTCATTTGCAAAAGGCTATCATGAATTGGCAAAGTTTTGGACAACTTAAGGGACAAAGTGTTCAAGATTACACTGAAGAGTTTAGATGAAGGGCTTTATTACTTGGAATTGATTTGCATAGCCAAGAGACTTTGCTGAAATATATAGGTGGTTTACACAGCTACCTTATACATACTATCCTTACGTTCAATCCTACTAGTCTAGACGAGGTTTGTGTCCAAGCCACGCATTTAGAGGCTAGAGGTAAACAATATTTTGATGGGAATGAGGGTAATGAATTTAAAGGCAAAGGTAGAAAAATAAATTCAAACTCTAGGAAAGAAAAAGAAAATTTGGTTTGTAAAAACTATTCCAAAACAAGCCACGATGAAGACCATTGCTGGAAAATTCATCCGGAGCTGAAACCAAAAAAATTTAAAACCAAAGATAAGGCCAAAGAAAAGGGAAAAATGGTTGCAACTACTGAAGAAGACTCAGGGTTTGAATAAGGTGATGAAACTAAAATCATAGCCATGGTATTAAAGAACATAAAGGGGAAAGAGATTGTAAAGGAAACAAATCCTAGTTCTAGCACTTTAAACTGTCACATAGAAGCTCCAAATGAAGAAAGGAGGATAGAGCTATTTCATGTGAGGATAATCTAAAAACACACAAAGATAGACACACTATTTGACAGTGGGTTTCAAGCAAACCTCATCTTAGAAGACTTAGTCAAGAAACTGAAACTTCAAACCATTCCACATCCAAAGCCATATCCACTTGGATGGATTTGCAAGGATGCTAATTTACAAGTTTCAAGGAAGTGCATGTTGCGCTTCGCCAGAATAGCTCATTATGTTGACTTGGTTGAATTAGATGTGGTACCGCTTGACATTACAGTTGTGGTGTTGGGTAGTCCATACTTATATGACAAGAAAGCGATCTTCCATCGCCATGAGAATAAGTACCATTTGTTCAAGGATGGCAAGGAGTTTATTGTGAGAGCACATCGGAAGAAGCTAAAATAGTCTTTAGTGAATGCAAGGCAGTTGAAAAGGCTTGTCAATGAAAGTCAAAATTTGACTTTGTTGATGATTAAGAAAAAATATTTTGTACATAATCATTTTCATGTTATTGCTGATATAAATGATGATATGTTTTAGTCTGAAAGCAGGTTGTCTTTGGAAGATGATGACAAGATGTTGCAGAAAGTGCCTTTGCTGTCAATCGGTGTAGAGAACAAAGTGTCGGTGCAAAGTGGTGCAAGAACCCAAGAGAGGGAAAAGCATGCAAGCAAAGAGGGCACAAAGTTCAGCATGGGTCATTGTTGGTTTTAAAATGGCAGATTGGTATGGTGAGAAAACTTGGTTGGTAATCGACATAAGTACATGGCTCATTTGGAAAAAATTTATCATGAGGACAGTTGGCAAGGTGAACCTTATTTTCAATCTCCTTTGAAGGTAGACCATTGTAGGAGCGGTATGATTTCTGCAAATTATAGTTGTTGTTCTGAAAATTTCAAAAATTTGTATCGTGACTCAATCAAGGTTAGCAACAGTCGGTCAACAGATTCAAGGAAGAATTTATCTTTTTATGAGAAGCTCAATTTGATGAAGTTAGGAAGATTTCAGTGGTTCAAGGTTGGAAGAGTGGAGAACCAGTCTCCTCATCTTAAATTTTTGTAATTCAAAGAGCTTTTTGGGTCCAAAAGATTCCTGTTTGGGAGGTATGATCAAGAGATCATGGCCAAGGTGAAAAAATACTCAAAAATGAAAATTCTCAGAATTGGTTGCAGTCTGAATGACCGAAAAGGTCTCGTTGCTGTGATTCTGGCTCCATGAACGTGACTCAAATCCAACGTCGTATGTGAAAGTTATGCAGGTTTGAAGTCTCCAGTAATCTTATAAATTCAGTTGACCAAAGTTGACTTTTCAATTTTGGAAAAATTAAAAAGAGAATATTCTAAAGAATATTCCCCTGGAATATTCCACAGGAGAGAATCGACATTCGACAAGTGGCATCTATTCATTCGTTTTTGGTTTGAATGTGTTTTTTGGAGGCCAATGAAAGGGTGACAAGTGGCCAGCTCGAAGGCCGCCACCTGTCCGCTGGGAA
Organism: Pinus albicaulis; assembly: GCA_034641835.2. NCBI lineage: Eukaryota > Viridiplantae > Streptophyta > Pinopsida > Pinales > Pinaceae > Pinus > Pinus albicaulis. Next base: position 80,186,887 of record CM076584.1, on the reverse strand, counting down.
GTCATCGAGAACTGAAGAAAAATTATATGGAGGTCTGGTGAATTAAACCCGCGACCTCCTTTTAAAGCACCCACAACTCATCGTTGGGCTGTCTGATGGTTCTTAACCGTGATAGGCTACAACATATATTTGAAGGTTAATTAAGTTATGGGTGGTGGAAAATGGGGGATAGCCCCTAAGGGCTAGCCCCCACGTATAATATGACCACCCATCAGGAACCAAGGGGCTCGCAAGAGGTGGGAAAGGTTAACGTTAACCGTTCAAACTTCACGTATAAATGTGACCATTCAAACCTTTATTACGACAATTTGTTGTTAGCATTTCTTGCGGCGGTTTTTGCGGACCGGTCACATCTGCCTCCCTCCAGCATTTAACTTAACTGCTAGCGGTTCCACCCTATTTGGGGCACGTTCCACCAATTTCGGGTTTATGCCAAAGTTAGCGCTCCTAACTGGAGTTAGCCCACATTTACTGGGGTTTTCAAGTGGCAGTGGGAAATTTTTTTGTTTTGGTCATAACTTTCACAATATGGAGCCAAATTGGATGAAATGTTAATCAATTTTGGGTTTCGTGAGAATTTTGGAGTGTTTTGGACAATTTGAAGAGTGAAAAAAGGTGTTGTTCAGCCATTTTTGCTTCAGGAAAGAGGAAATGGCCACTAGGGCCATTAGGAAGATGGATTTGTATTGGGTTGTTCTTCACTGTTTGAGGTGAAACAAAAGCCATTTTTAGCTTATTTCTGTCTTCTGAAGTCAAATTCACAGCTTGTTTTACCTTTTTAGGCATATATTTCATTGTATAACAAATTTTAGCAACTTAATAGAGCAAGGACATGCCCATTGGGAGCCTTGGACCCGACAGATGTAGCCCAGGAGGGGTGAACTGCCTCATCAGTTTGCTGTGTTATGCTATGGTGAATTTCTCTTGCTGTGTATTTCTAATATAATATGTTAAACAATAAACTTAATTAACAGTTGCTCACACATAAAAATCAGAACATTACCAAAAACACTTTGTTTAGCTTGCAAGACATGGAGAATACTTTGCACACTTAATTAAATGGAAATGGATACTTTGCACAACATTTACAAATAGTTCCATTTTCAGATCACTTCTGCTGCACACAATGTCTGATATGATGATACCAGATATCTCTATGCTTATATATATCATGAAACACAGGATTAATCGAGAGTTTAATGAAAATCTGATTATCACAATGAATCACTGTAGGATCTAAATGAGAACCGAACAAATCGACTAGGATCTTCCTCATCCAAATAGCCTCACATGCAGCTTGACTTGCTGCAATGTATTCTGCTTCCGCTGAAATGAGTGCCACGGATCTTTGTTTCTTGTTGTATATCCGATACTGAAAACCCCTCCTTATGTGATCTTTCTGTCCATTGGGCTGCCTACCGAATCTGCATCTATGAAGCCATGCAACTACAAATGATCCGTCTATCTGTACCATAAGCCATACTCAGATGTGCCCCTGAGATATCTTAGGACATGCTTGCCTGCCTTCCAAAAGAGCTTTGTAGGCTTAACCATCGCTTGACTAAGCTCGTTCACCGCATAGCATATGTCTGGTCTTGTATTAACTAAATACATGAGAAAACCCACCAACTGTCGATAGACAATAGCATCCACTACCTTTGTCAATGTAGCATCCTCTTTCCTCCAATTTCCTAGAAGAGGAGTATCCATGGGCTTTTAGCCTTGCATGTGAAACTTACCAAGTATCTCCCGAGCATACTTGCCTTGAGACACAAACAATTCACCTTCTCGCTGCCATATTTACAATCCAAGGAAATAATGAAGGAGGCCCAAATCCTTCATCTCAAAATCCTTTGAAAGATCCTCCTTGCAAGAGAGTATCAATTGCTCATCACCCGTTAGTATTAAATCATCAACATAAAGAACAATGATTAAAATCTTACCCTCCACCACCATTTGGTATAGGTTTTCATCCGCCTCACTCTTGGTGAAGCCAAGTCCAGTGAAATAGTTGTCGCTCCATGTGTACCAAGCACGGGGTGCTTACTTCAGCCCATACAATGCTCTTTTGAGTCTGCACACATGCGAATTGTTGCTGAAGATCTAAAATCCTTTAGGCTGCTCAATCTACACTTCTTCCTCAATGATCCCATTAAGGAACGCAGTCTTCACATCCATCTAATGAATGTGCCAATCCATCTGCGCTGAGAGATCAAGGATGGTCCTTATGGAAGAATATCGTGCGACATGTTATCACAAAATCAAGCCTGATGGGCTTCTCATCAAGTAAAAATTGTGTAACTGTTTCAAACCAATCTTTTGGTTGAGGCTTAGCCTCCTCAACCTGAGCGAGTTCTCTCAATGGTTTATGATTTTTGATAAATAAATAGATGGATAAATCTATATGAGACAAAAATAGATAAATGGTATAGCTGGTTTCAAATCACATTAGCAAGTATTCATTGGGATATGGAGTCATGATAACTTCAACAAAACCAAAACAATCTACCTAGCATGAAATTCAAGGCATTCAAAGTTCAAGTCAAGGAATAAAACATGTAGAACAGTGAAACAAACAGTCAATTTATCTATGAAGGAAGTCAGAGAACGATTGATGAGTTCTGAGTATCATAAATAAACACCACTGCAATGGAATATTGAAAAGGATGCCATCAAAACAATAACATACAAGAACTCCTCATGAATCTTGAGTTGTCTAAGTAGAAACTTTGTATTAATATGTAAACAATCACATTAAAAACACAATATATTTTGCTAATAAAATTTCCAACCCTGTGTATTTCAACATCATGCTCTTTATAGATAATTTACAATATAGGATTCTCTTATCCTCCACTAAAAAAATCGATTTCATAGTGTTTGACACCTTTCCTAATCATGAAACATGATATTTATTACAAATTGACAACTAGAACCCTAATGAGTAGTCCTATTCCAAATAGGACTAGAACTCTTTAATTTCCTTCCTAAAAACCTTATCTAGTCTTCATTACATCCTATGCCACTTTATTTTCCATGAAGTTGAATTTGGATGATGATTCCCAATCTTGATGTGAATGTGCTGTCGATGATGTTGTTCTCCTATGTTCTAGGAAACTGTCTCCTTCCTTTTAGGTTTTTGATATACTTTGACTGTCTGATACATTCTGATCCTTTATACACCACAATTTGGATGCCATCTGTTGTCTAAAATTAGAGCATGTGCATATATCCTCTTCCTGTGCCATCTGTTCCAAACTTTAGTTTCGAATTGTGTAAAAAAAACTAAAAACATACCTACGCTACGAAAGCAGCATAGTTTCGTAATGCTTTTCGTAGCGCAAGGTTTTAGCTCCTTCCTTCAACAATTTTCATTCTTTTTCTTTCATGATAGCCTTTATCTTCACTTGAAACATTCCCACAAGAAGTTTCAAAACCAAACTCACAAAAATTCCTTCAAAATTTGCTATGAAAAATGATGAAATGACTGCTTCAGCAATTTCATAGCGCATTTCATCAAATTTTCACTATCTGCGCTACAAAACTGTTGTGTAAGCAGTTTTGTTGAAGTTTTTATTTTATTTTATTTTATTTTATTTGTGATAAGGGGATACTCAAACTTAAGGATAGTGATATTGTTTCAAAGACTACAACAAAATAACCCTGAGAATATATTCTTCATCAAATTGAACCTTCATTTTTCATCTGAGTTTGTCTTATATATTTGTTACTCTGTTTTACTGCTTTTTCAATTCTTCTTGACACTCTTTCAACTGTATCTGCAGATCTTCCACCTGGCTCTTTAGCTTTCTGTTGCTAGTTCTTAAATGAGTGTTGATCACTCTCATAAACTTTTCTTCCTTAATAGCTGGGACTATCCATGTGAAGAATTGTTCTTTACTGCTTGGGATTTCTGATCTAGAGGCTATTTTACCTTCCCAAATAGCTTTCATTCTTTTGAATTTTTCTTTCTCAATGATATGTTTTTTGGTTCTTTTCTTCAACCTAGCAATCTCATGGTTTGATGATATTAACTTCTCCTCCAAGTTTTGATGCTTTGTCATTTCTTCTTGTGCTGTGATTACTCTGTTTTTTGTTTGCAATGCTACTGGCGAGGAGAGATCAATTACCTCTTTAGGAACTTTAGCTGTTTCATAGGTTTCTTCAACTTTTTTGTTAAGTTCCTTGAGCTTTTTTGAATTTCTAGTCATAGGCTTCCTGGCTTGGAAAATAAATGCTGCGTTTTCACCTTTAAACTACATCTTCTTTGCTAATTTTATCTTTTTCTGTTTTCTTATTCTTCTATGTCTATTGCATGCAATATATCATCCATGTTTCCTTTCAAACTTAGGTTGTCACTTGACCCTAACACTGTTGATTTTCCCTTTGTTGTTGTAGCTTGGCTCCTTGTTATTCTCTGAACTTCTTGCTTATCTGCTGCTTGTTTTTGTTTAGTTTCTTTGCTACCATGTAACCTTTGTTTTGTAGGTGAGGGAGTTTTTAGTTTCTTCTCTGCCTGGTTCTTCAGTTCTTTTCTGGGTTTCAATTTCAAAAACCTCTTTGCCTTTGTAGTCATTGGCTTACTTGAATCTGTTGGTGTTGAGAGATTTCCCTTTGTCTTAGTGTTTTTAGTTGGGGTTAGAGCTTTCATATCAAAACCACTCATAAACAAAAAGGAGGACCAGTCCATATTTATTTTCTGAAGCTCATTCAAAACTAAAAATTTAATCAACCCATGGTGAAATAGGGATGTTTCATAGCCATCAGATTTCATCTGAACTTTGTCAGCCATTTTGGCAAGACTTCTATATAAGAAAAATGGTAAATCCAGTGATATCATACCTGTGAAATGTAAAAGCAATTTGAAGCGATAAGTGTAGACTTTGTGGTACCTGTGTTCCAATGTGAAGTATCTTTGGATATTGAACAACATTTTGGCATAGTTATCTTTGATACAATTTCTGGGAATTGCATTGTTCAGGTCCATGTTTTCATATTCTGTTTTCATAAATATCTTGCATGCTTCCATATCAAACCTGAAGCGCTTAAACCAAGATTCCTGACCTCTTGGTATTTATGTTACCATAGTTATGATCTCAGGTGTGACCGCTATGTTTAACATTCCGACCTTTGTGCTTGTTCCACTGAAATGAAGTGCAAATTCTTTGGACACCTGAATATGCCCACCTTGTAACTTTTCATAGAACTTCAAACAACCTGTTTTCCTGAAAGCATCCATTACTATTGAATCTTCAGCTAAAACCCTCATACTTTTAGGTTCAAATCTCAAACAATGTCCTCCTTTATGATTCTTTTTCTCTTTAGCCATGCCTTTTTTTTCAGAACCTGTAGAACTGCCTCGCTTGAGAAAATGGAACAACCTTGCTTGAATCTGTATGAACATCCTCGCTTGATTGATTATGATGATAACCTTGTTATAGAACAACCACAAGCTTAACTCTAATGTTTAGATCTTTAACAGTTGAGTGGGGGCAAAAAACCAGAATAACTGAACTAGACAAATTTTTCAAAATCCCTTTTTACAACTGAATGAAACCCCTATGATGATGATGATGTATATGAAATGGGTAAGTACTTTGGATATGACCTCTCATTGACTCACCATAACGTTACCTTATCATTTCTTAACGAATTTCTGACAAATCCTAGATTTCTTGTGTTACACCATTTTTTGGTCATCTAACCTCTTATCATTAAATGGACCCAAGTACACCATGTAAGACCAATTTTACTCCAAGTAAAATTGCTTTCACTATGAAAATAACTTAGTAAATCACCTTTATTAATTTTTTTATGGTCTAAATAGGAAACCCCATAAGGAAATATTAAATAAATATACATTTGTTTGATTTTACTCAATAAATAATTACTTAAACAGAAGTTTAATTAATATTTCTAGTTATATCTAACCCAAAACAAGGAAAATAGTTAGATAAATCATTATTTATCGTATTATTTTCTAAATAATAATTGTTTAAATCTTATTTAAATAATATTCTTTGTTAAATATGACTAATTCACCCTTAAATAATTAAATAAATCATTATTTATTTGATTATTACTCAACCATATCCTTAAAATGATAAATAAATCATTTATTTAATTATTATTACTTAATGACATCCTTAAAATGATAAATAAATCATTTATTTATTTATTATTTACAAATAAAGGGATTTGACACAAGTCAAATACCTTTTCCCTCCAACAAATATAATAAAATATTCCATAAAAGTTGGATCTAGATTTGGTTAATAATATTTTAATTATGCACCAATCTCTAGACTACTCAATATTTTGTTATAAATAGAAGGGTTTTATTATTCATTTGTCACCTTTTGTTGCCTAAAGATCACTATGGATCTCAACACTTGGTCTGGCTACTGATCCATTATCATAGCCATACTTTTCGATTTTTGTCTGGGTTTTCTACACCATAAAGAGAGAGAAGTTCTAAATCTGAAGTGTTGAGGATCACAAGAACCCATCCCATTGAGGAGAACAGGGAACACCCTCTTGTGTTTTCCTCCCAGGTGCCATTAATAAAATTATTTATTGGATATAATCCTTGTCTTGTCTATTGGATCTATGGAGTAAATTTTATTTTCTACTGTTTAATGTCTTCTAATGCATAGATCTAGATTTTTGCAGCATTTGTCTTGATCATCTAATTGCAGATCTGAAGATATTAGTAGTCACTTCTGCTATTAGGGCTATAAGTTATGCGTAGCTAAAGTGGTCTTTTTTTGTACACTTTGAATAAATATTCATACTAAGAACTGGCGACTCCACACGGGCTTACCATTACGACTGCTATCGTTTTTCTAATCCTTGCATATCCAGCTGCTTCAGGCCCTAGGATTTCTCTTTAGCCCCTTGTTTTGATTATTCTTGATGTTGTTTTTAATCCATAAAACCCTAAAACAATAAAAATTCTAACTTCCACGTGTTTTCAGACCCATTGCCCAGGTGAATGACATCAACCGTAGCTGAGACAGAATTTTTTTTCTGAAACCCGCTGCCGAGAGTTTCGGAAGTGCATGTCGCACTTTTCTGCCCAAAACCTGCCACCTAGACCTCCAGGGCACACTTTCAGCCCAAAAAGTGCGACCTCTGCTGAAAACAGGACAAAAACTGCGACCTGGACTTTCTCTAGGGATTTTTTCTGAAAGTTTTCTGGGTTTTGCTGAGCCTCTGTTCAGGGTTATCTGACCTCCGTCTCCACCTGTTTTGGACATGTACTTGTTTTTTTTCGCTCAAATAAGTGGGAAACTAGCCCCTTAGGGCTTCAATACCCTCCACTTTTTGTGGAAGAGTGTTCACTGTTGCAGGTTTTCTGAAATTTCAGAGTCTTCAGCCATTTTTTCAGATCTGATACCTCATTTTCAGATCCACTTCAGATCGGCTTGTTATCCATCCAAATATTCCCATTTAGCTTTCTTTGGGTTTTCCATTAGGGGGCACTCCGCTTACCTCCTAGAGATAACCTTTCGCCACCTCTCTTTACAACAATTTTCCTCTGATTTGTTGTTGTTTTCTGCACCACTTTCCAGTAGATTTTGTCTTTTAGATCTCTGTCCCTCTTGACCCAAGATCTATTAGCCTTTTTTAGCGTGTTTAAATTAGGTTTTTGCTCACCTATAGACTAATTTTTGAGAGACCCGCCTCCTTGGGTTTAGATTATTACATTGCTAGCTGTTTATTTTCTGTTTTGTAGGCCTATATACTGTCATTTGTAGGTTTATTCACAGCTCTATAGCACATTTTTTATTTTCCCTACAAATTTCTGAGCTTAAAAATTAAAATTTACACACTTTTACACACACACCCTAAGTGAAAAAGGGCTTGGTTAACACCGCCAAGAAAAGACTCTAAAACATTGAAATCATTTGATCCTGCACCTCTTTGCCCTTGTTTCAACATTGTAACCATTTGATCCTGCACCGTCCTGCCCTTGTTGGTCTCTTTTTCCCTTGTCTCGTGTTTGTGCCGTCACCATTGTGCCACCAAGGCATTCATACCGGAGACTTCTTGGCCTTCATCCTCAGTTTCTTGTAGGGAGACTCACTCCTCCGTAGAGGATTCGAGTTAGTCCTCAACCGAGTCTGCACACCGACTCTTCTTCTGGTCCTTTGGGTTCTCCTTCTCATCCCGCCTTCGGTTCTTCCCCTGACACCTTCACTATGTCTAGTGTAGGACCTAATGCCGGTGGTAACGATGGCCCTCCTGCCAGAAATACCACCAGTGGGATTGCCACGGACACTACCCTGGTAGCACCCTTGCTCCCTTTCATGGCAGGCCTTAGCCTCCCTAACTTTGACCAGTTGATAAACAACCCTATACACCATGACGCTAAGTGGCCTGCTATGCCAAGCAATCTCCCTTCAAACATCCCAAATTTTGAAGGTATTGTTGGACAAGATCCTTCAAATCATGTTCGATCTTTCCACATGTGGTGTTCGTCTAGTTCCATTACCGATGACTCTGTTCGTCTTCAGTTGTTCCAATGAACACTTACAGGTGAAGCTTCTAAGTGGTATGTTGATCAGGCCCCTTCTTGTCATACCACCTTTGTGGCTCTGGCCTAGGATTTTTTGTCTTATTTCTAGCTTTCGCTTCGTTACGACACTGGTACTGAGCTCTTGACCTCTTTCCATCAATCATCTGCGACCTGCCTATTCGAACATGTTCAGGAATGGCGGAGAAGAAGGAACCTATGTTGAGTCCCTACTTTCGAAGACCTTGTCTACATGGACTGGTTCCTTAGGACTCTCTTGCTGCCTATCAGAAAATATGTTGCATCACAATTTCCTCAGACCGAAGAAGTCACTCTCTAAATTGCATTAAAATATGACCTGATCTACGCTCAGTCAGGTTATGTTTATACCGTCCTACCTGATATTCCCAGACCTGGTGGTGCCAATGCACTGAGGGCATCTCACGCCGTCGAAGGTATCGTTGGAGCTCTCTTTAATCCGTATGCTCAACCTCCCATGGTCTATGGTTTCTCTCAGGGAGGGGCCAGCTCCTCCGGCACTTTTCCCCCTCCCAGTAGCACATATCCAGGATACGATATTCCTCCTCCTTTTGCCCAACCTTCTGTTTACCACACTGCTACCCAACCTCCTTATTATTCGTATCCACAGCCTGGTGCTCCAACTCCTACAACATTAGCACCTCCTCCTCCCTTTCCTTCTCAACCCCCACAACAAAAACCACCACCCCCTCCGGGCTAGGTGTACGCACAACAGGGCACGACTAATCCTCCTCCCTCAAAAAGGAAGAGGAAAGGCAATCAAAGTCAAGATTCCTCTGGTAATCATGGACGTAATCAAGGTAATGCTCCTAAAACCACAAACCAGCAACAAGGCACTCAGTCCAAGCAGGACAAGCCTCTTCGTACGAACAAGCTCTGTTTGTGTTGTGGGGTTTATGGTCATTATACGCATGATTGTCCCCTTCTACCACAGATGTGACAGCTATGGGAGTCTCAAGAAACTTTGAGAGGACAACAAGCCATTCCTTCCATTCCTCCTAGCCCTGCACCTATTCAATCAGCTGTGCTTACTGATCCTTTCCCTCAGCAGGGATTTGTGGCTACTTAACCTCCTGAAGGACAGGTGGCCACTCAACCTCTTCCATCTGGTTCCCCCGATTACCAGATTTTCATGATGTCCTCTGATCAGCCTTCTGAACCTTCTTCTCCTGGCCCTTTACCTTCAGCTGGTACTCATGAGCACCTTTATCCTCCAAGAATGGTTCCTCTGGGCCTCAACCACCTTGGAACCATCCCGCCTGGTCATTACCCCTCTAGTCAGATATCGTTCCAAGCTCCCCCACCAGGAGTGTACACTGTACCTGTTATGTCCACCCTCTCTCTTCCTAACCCGACTCTTGGGATTCCCGTCTGGTACCTCGATCCTCCAGCTGCCACCCCACCCAGTCAACCTAAATCTTATCTTGCTTTGACCCCGGTTCAACCGGTCCCTATGACTTCTCCCACTGCAACAGTGCCTCATTCACCTCAACATGAACCACCTCTTGTTGCGACCACTTCAGGTAAGAAGGGAAAAGCTCGTAAGAGGACATCAAAGGACAAGGCCACCCCGAAAAACCCTGCCCCTTTTTGGCCTCCACAGCATACCACCCAGTGTGATTTGTGTGATGTTGTTAGCCACACCACCCATACTTGTCTGGAGTTGCCTCACCTCAAGTCCATGGTCAACGAGATGTTTTCAGAATCTGATATCCCAGAGGTATATGTCACTATACCCGATTCAATCCTGAAACTCAAACCATTACGCACAAATCACCCCTGTGCTTTGTGTGATTTCCATGGCAACTACACTCACTTTTTCCCTTGCCTCGAAGAGTATCATTCCTCTTTAGAAGCCTTACACCATTTCGAGGCTGAGCGCAATGAGTCAACCACTCCCCTATTCTCGCATCTTGCTTCGGCAACACCAGAAGTCACATATGCTTCCATTCGCATTCCCCCTTATGATGTCGAGATCACGGGTCCTTGGTCAGAAGTCCCCGATGAAACCTCCCATGATGTTTTGCCCGACCTCCCCTCGATACCCTCCCTAGTCTCCACATCGATAGATCCTTTGTCTGCTTCCTCCTCTGTCACCCCTAGTGACGATATGCATGAAAACCTCTCCTCTCATGAGGAGGAGTAAGGCCACTTCGCCACGTTAGGTGGTATTTCTTCCATCAGTCACCCCATCCTATTACAAAGATGACATTATGGAAGTAGCCACCAATCCTGACTTTATCTATTCCCCCTTACATTGAATTTAGGCATTTGAACCACATACACTGTGTGGCCATTACATTGACACCCAATGTTTGGGTAAGGGGGGCACTCATATTGGAGGGACCAGGAGAAGCAATTCTTCAACACTCTCCTAGTGAATCTAGTCATGACAAATCTAGTCCCATTATGCTTCCACATTTAGAAGAACCTCTAGAGTCTCATATCACTTCAAGATCACTCTAGGGATGATACCCCTCATCATTCCTTCATTTTTCATAAGCAACCCAGTCTCATAGACATTGTGGCTGACAAACCTATAGGTTTTCTGGGAGCACATCAGTTCATTATCCCAAATACTATCTTTGGGATATTAGCATCATGTTTGCCAACCCAGAAACTCAAAATCCATTTGATTCATATATGCAGTGTCAAAAGAGATTGGTAATCTTCTATTTCCTTTCTCAAACTATGCAATCATACCGAAACCAAATGGTGCACCACATCATTAAAATGTGTTTAGATTTACCTTTTTCTAAATACATTTTGGCACACCCATAACATGCTTAAGGGCACCTATACCCCTCATCCATAAAAATCCCAAATCTTAGCCAAAAACAACACTGAAAACCCCCTTTTTCTTATGGGTCGCACTGTTCAGGTCATTTCTTGGGACATGTTGCATTTTTTTGCCTAGAACCTGCTACCCAGGTCGCATAATAGACCCCAAAAATTGTGACCTCGCCTGTTCACGAGCTCTGGGTACCTAAATTGAAATTTCAATCCACTGAAATGAAATAGTAGGATTAGGCCTCTTACCTACAACTGATAGAACTCAAATTCCAATGGTCGGTTTATCCGCTACAATTATCAAAATATTTAAGGCCTCCTCTCCCCACGACATTCACCACAGCTCCACCAACAAATAAGTGAATATGGAAGGAAAATGCCTTATTAAAAGAAATCCCCTGATTTTTCTTTCGCTTATTGCAACCAAAACATAGCTCAATTTGACGAACCATATATACCATTGGAAAGATCTTACCAAGCCCTCAAATGGGTATCTATTGGATTTTTTGATTTTGTACTTCACCAGGACACATTTGGTCCAAGAAGCACCACTTCACCCTTCCTCAAAATCGAATTTCTTCACTGGCAACACTTTTACTAGGGGCACCATGTGGCCTCCATACTTGTCCACGCTCGCGTCGACTTTCTTCGTGAGTTACCATCTTGTACTCACGCTTGTATGGTCCCCATTGGACCCTTTACATATGTGGCAGCACCATCGAGTCACCCTTGTTTAGAGCATCCAAGTGGAGTCATCATTGCTTTTGTGGAGTCTATCCTGAGTCCCTTTACATCTCGCCATAGTCCTCCATTATTCATTGCTTGGTCCCTCTCTCCTGTTGCACATTATGACCTTCAGTCCTACTGTCCCCTATCCCTCATGATAGTGTGTCAGTTGATGCCAGGTCATCCATGCCATTTATGCTCTAACAAGGGAAGCCGTCCGTTCACTACTCAGTCCCCCCTATTTCATCATCATCATTGGTGTCAGTTTTTCAATCACTCTACTATTTTCTCTCGTGCCTTAGTTGAGGATCCCTTATTGCCTCACCTATGGTGGACCTCCTTCTGTCGACATCAACTCATTCATTCCAGAAGACAGGTCTAGAGGGCGATGTACCTTGGTTCCAGCTTCCACTCTTGTTCAGTGCCTCGGATCAGGCAAAGGGACTCCTTATTTCCCTTTGACTTGATTTTTTCTCAGCTCCAGCTCCTTTCAACATGATCGAGATCCGTATACTTGATGGTTTAGTGATGCAAAATATGACATCGGTGATTCCCCAGTGTGTGTGATATGTTTCAACCCTCATGAGGGGGTAGCCCTACAGGTAACCCCCCACGCACTCGAATGACCTCTTCATCAAAGCCTTCGATGCAACTCCATACATTTGATGATGTCAGCCTCAACCGCTTGCAGCACATTTTGGTTTGCATGTATAAGGTAGATTTCTAGAGCCCTTTCCTATTTTCAGGGGCATTTGGGTTGTATTTATATCTCATGTACTCATATATTATTGTACAAAGTTCTGGCTATTATCCTAGGCACAATATGTATGTGGGATTCATTATTGTGTTATTTGTTAGCCCCTTATGAATTTTTTGACAAGAAAATAAGGGCTAGTTTGTTTATGAGCCTTCAAGGAATGCATTTCTCCTGAAAACACATCATCCTTGAAGCCTCTTCATGCTCTCTGCCCTTTGATTATTTACCTCTGCTATTCTTAAGTCAATAAGCCTCACTGATTGTAAAAAATTGTGCTCCAAAAGGCCTTCATTTGCCCCTTGTACCCCTGCAGAATTCTCCATTTCATCCCTTTTTCCCCTTTTTCAAAGCCTCCCTTTCACCCCAAAATCCCTCCCCTGGTCCTTATAAACCATCCCAAAACCCCCTCTAAACCATACACACACCCCTTGTTTGGTTTAAAAACCCTTATTCCCTCTATCGTTACCCTTTCCTAGCCTCAAATTGCATTAAAAAGGCTGAAATCCCACATTTTAACATATATAAGGCCTAGCACCTTTCAGCCAGCCCCCAAAACCGTTTTCCTACGTGACCTGGGCGCTAGAACCTAGCGCCAGCCAGAAATGCGCTCATCACAAATGTGTATCGGGAGCTTTTTGAGCCGTCGATCTATACAGATTGGACGGTCGTCACAAGCTCCATAACATCCATCGCCCACCCCCTTCACTGCCCCGATAACATATCCACCGTCCGTTTAATCTGCAAATCAACGGTCAATAGTTCATCTGCCCTGGTGGTCCCCACGCCAAAACACTATGTAGAAAACCTCCAGTTTCTATCGCACCGCCTTTGGAAGGTGGGCGGTATTTCTCATTTCGCAGCGATGTCATTCACCGCATGACACGTGTCTTCACGCATTGTTTAAAAACCGGCCCCCATCATGCATTAAAGTTCGGCAGTGGACCCGGTGCGATATGCATGTACACCGTCTGATCTCGAGCCGTCCATCCAATGGTGATCACGCCACAAAGATGCTCGGGAGTTAGTCCAAGCCAAACGGGACCCCTGGCCCACCATCTGTCGCCCTCCGATGCGTTCTCAACCGTCGATCTCCTCCTGAGATCGGACGGTCCGGATTAAATACATGCCCCGCCATTGACCAGGTCCCAACACGTCACCATTCCACGTGTTTTGTCGCATTTACGTCCGTCCCCTTTATATTTCGTCCAAAGGTCAAATTTTAAGTTTTTCATTTAAATTTCCTGTCTCGCCACCTTTCAAATGAACCTCCCGCTGTTCCATGGCGTTCATCCACAGTATCCTCTTCATTCATCATCCTCATCCACGCCGCGGTGCCATTTTTATAGTCATCCACATCATCCGACCCCATGCATGATTTCTTAATGAGTTTTTGTTTTTTGCAGGGTTACAGGCAGGCGGAAAACCGCCATGGTTGACAGTCACTATTACAGTGGCGGAGAACACAGGGAAGACCATGTGCAGAGATCGAAATTATGAAGGAAGGCCGGGGAAGGTATTATGACATGACTTTCATTAAAGGAACAAGGTTTAATTCTGTAAAGCCTTTCCAGAGCCATTAAAGTGTAGATCTCACTGACAGAGACAGGGATGGAGCAGTAAAGGAGTATCACTGAAAGATCAGAGAATTTAAGACCGGTAATCAAAGATTTTTGAAGCCTAGGGTCAATAATTGAAAGGAAAGGTACCAGATCAAAGACATCATGGATCACACAGAAGGTCCAGCGCATAGAAAATAATGCTATTAGGTTTTCTCATTAGCAAAATGTTTTTTTTGATACAAGGACAAAGTGCCCATACCGTCTGCATGCTATTTCGTGTCCCTGTGGAAATTTCTGCCCTGACAATAGTCCTATGCTACCAGTGCATTAGTTATACAGTATGGCAGACCCTAGCATCATTATTCTACCTTTTTGTTTAATTCACTAGAGTGCTACAACAAGTACATTAGAGGCATACCTGGAGTAAATTGCAACTTGATGAAGACCACTCTTTCAGCGAAAGAGTACTGAAGATAAATGCCCAGAATTTAAAACAGAATGGGGCATCGGCCCTCTTCCTCTTCTGAGTTTTAATGCTGCATTTAGTTTTCATCTACCCCCTCTGTCTCTCATTCAACTATAAAATTCACAAAGGAACTCATTGTAAAGGTTGTTGTTGATCGGATATCTGAGAATTGCAAGTTGTTTCTTCTGAGATAAGTTGTTTCTTCTGAGACATAGTCTCTGTGTAAAGTTGTAAGATACACTGAGGAAGATGTTTTCAGGCTTAATATCACGCTATGGGCAATGTTGTACATGACTGGTGTTGCTCTTTAATTTGACAAGAACATTTCTTTGGATCCTGATTTAAAGCAGCAATGATGTTTTTCTATCTCTGTATTTGTTTTACCTTGTAGTTCATTTCATTTCATTTTTACTGGCTCGCATCAGAAATCTGGCATAGGATTTACCCTTTTTAGGTACCCTATGTTTCTTCTCTCCTTGCCTTCAATTTTTTCTGCTGTATGTGTCATCTGAGGATTGTTTTCAAGCTAATTTAACCAGTGTAGTGGTCAAAACATATTGTGCTAGCTGATGTATGAATTAATGAAACTATTCTTAGATGTTATTGTTAGGCTTTAATTAAATGAATTGGGATACTGGGAGTTTAGAACTTTGTCTCTGCCTCACTAGGATCCTTTTCAATTAATTGAACCATTCTAAGTTCCCTCAAGTTAGAGGCCAAAGCATTGAGAGTTCAAAGTCTCTCTATGATCTCAGGTTTTCACCTTTGTGTTCTGAATCTTTAATGTTCCTTGTCTGAAGAGTTAGTCTTTCAAGTTTTCGATCACAGGTTGTCCAATGGCATGTCCTGTCCCTGGATCTGATTTCTGAAAGGTCACCTTGGAGGTTTCCTTGCTTTCTCCTTCTCTCTTATATTTCCATGCCACACTATCATCTTTAAGATCCAATGCTTTAGATGACTAGCCCAACTAAAAGCCTGCATATTGAATAGCAAGTAAACCCTTTGTTGACTCCATTGCCCAATGGTCTTGATTGTTTCTCTGAATTATCTCTCCTTTTCCTAAAATCCTCTTTTCTCAGCTTTGTATTATACTGAATCCTTCTTTCCTGATTCCCAACAACCAACCAAAAATCAAACAAACAAAACCCCATGCCTATAACTAGCCTAATATCTTAACCTTTGAGCTTCAAATACTTAAAACCTCTGCATATATAGAGAGATCCCTCTCTGGACCCAGGAGGGCTAGATCCTAAGGTCTGAAAGTGGTTCTGATGTTGTCTCATATTTTGGTATTGCCAATCTTTCCAAAACATGGGAACCCCAACATAATGGCGACTCCATTGGGGATCAAACCCAGAATCTCTGGTTAGGTTGGCAGTGAAACACTTCCACTTGCAATTCAATTTCTACACCATTTTTTGTGTTTCTCCCACACTCTTAGACAGAGTCTGGAAAGGGCCAGGTAGCCTCCGGATCTCACTCTCTTTCAGAGGTGAAATATCTGGTAAAAGCCCTCCCAGTCAATCTCTGGTTGGAGTTTGCTGTGTTTTCAGGATATCCTTGAAAAGGGATATTTCGTAAGCACTGTGGTGGACAGTGAAATTCTTAGAAACATCCTAAACCCTCCACCTGGCGACTCCATAGTTCCTTAAAGATCAAAGACTCCACTGCTGATCAGTAGACCTGCTGATTATCTTGGTTCACATAAGACTCCACTGGGAGACCAGCCTCCATAACAACATCAACCACATTAGAAGTAACAAGTAGGGTTAAGCTGCTTGGTTAGAAAACAACATTCTGGCTTCAAGAACCATTCTCACTGGAGCTTATCCTAACCCAAACCCACCTGAAATAGTTGACAATATTGAGAGCATCCTCAAGAGATCTCCTACACCTAAAAGACCAACTATTTCGAGCCACATCCATAGAGCTAACTTTGCACCGGAAGACTTTACTGCTCTATCAGACACTTATTTTGACCAAGACCTACCAAACAAATTACCAAGAACTAGCTCACTTAGTGTTCTAGACTAGCCAGACCTTGAGCTTTTCGATTCACCATCTGATAGTGGTAAACACATTAGGGACAAAGAAACCCCTCCATCTACACCTCCTGATTTTCACTTCACTCAAAACTTGGGTCTCTGCCACCCTAGATCTACTCAACAGACTTCTGTTGGTCCTAGTGTCCCTGCCATCCATATACCAGCTGCTCAAGCCAACCCCTTACCTCCTCAAAACATCATCATGGAAGCCTGGTATGCACCTCTGGTATTACCTCAGCCTCTAGTGCCCTTACCCAACGATTATCAGTCAAAGATCCCACACTTCACTGCAAAGGAGTCCACCACAGCTCAGCACCATGTAGATAGGATGGAAGATTCTTTTGACTACATGGAGATAGATGATGATATAACCAAAATGAGAATCTTTGCCCAGAGCTTAGGAGGTGATGTGAAGAAATGGTTCAAAGGCCTACCTCTTAATAGTATCCAAGACCTTCCTGCCTTATATCAGACCTTCATAAACAAATGGGAAGTTAAGGCAAACCCTCTCCAACTCCTAGCAAGATACAAGAACCTTAAAAGAAACGTAGGAGAGAGTGTCCATGACTACTCTACAAGGTTTAACAGTGTTTACAACTCTCTTCCTCCACACATGAAACCTCCCCAAGGTTTGGCCCTAGTGAAATACCCGGAAGGCTTTGATGCTGACATGGCCTACTAGCTTAGGGAGAGAGATTACAACACATTGGAAGACATGCAAAAAGGAGCAGTGAGTGTAGAGGCTAACCTGATTGAGAAGAAAGCAAGATTGAGAGCTGAGAAAAGGGTAACATATAGAGATAACACTGTAGCTTCCACATATGATCCCAATTATGACCGTCTATCTAAAAACATGGAAAAGATACAACAAATGATGGAAAAAATGGTTGTCACAATTAGTAATCAGAACAGAAACCAAAATCATAACCAGAACCAGAACTTTAGGAGAAACAATACCACTCCCAACGGACAAAGAGAATCAGATCAACAAGTTATACCCCCATTTCAGGAAAAATTTCTAGATGAAGATGAGGGAATCATAGAAGAGTTTGAGGGAACCACAATAAACATGTTTGAAATAGAAAACTCAATCCACAACTGTTCCACAGAGGAAGATCAACCCTCATCCTCATACTGGGATGAGGAAAGATTAGAATCTGAGGATTACAGACTTGGATTTCAAAATGCCATTGTGCAGGTCAGAGAACAGTATGAAATCAGAAGCAAAAAGAGCTTAGAAAATTCCAAACCCAAAACTTCTGAGATCACCATTAAGAAAATGCTAGAGAAAACTTCTAAAGTAACTGCTGAAAGTAACAAATCAACAGCTGAGAGTTCAAGGAAAAAAAAAGAGAAAGACAACCAAAACAATGATAAAAAAAGTCAACCAACTAGTAGCACTAGCACTGTAGTTAGTGCTCCTGATAAAACAGTTCCTAAGCCTGTACATAGTGAGAATCAGCCCATTGATTCTGCCACCAAGGTGGTGGCTAACAAAATAGAGTTGAACATTCCAAAGAGTCAGTCCACTTTCAATTTGGAGAGTGAGATTGCGAAAATTAAAATCTACGTCCCACTCTCTGAGCTGGCCACTCAGGATGTATATAAAGGCCAAATTTTGAAAGCTTTAAATCTTGGTGAAAACAGTGACACTGTAAATCTGAGTGATGATCAACAAACCCTTCTGTTTGGTCCAAAGATAGAAGGAAAGTTTCAGGAATGGGTAGTACCCCATTTTTTATATCAGTCTCAATATCCATGATAAGATACTTCACAATGCGATGCATGACTCAGGGGCCTCACACAACTTGATGCCTAAGGTAGTTATCGAAAGATTAGGCTTAGAGATAACCTACCACTATAAAGACCTCTATTCATTTGACTCTAGCAGAGTAAAGTGTCTTGGTATGATCAAAGATTTATGTGTGAAATTAACCCAAATTCCAGCCAAATGCATGGTCATGGATGTTGTAGTGGCAGATGTGCCACCTAAGTATGGCATGTTGCTGTCAAGATCATGGGGAGCCAAATTGCAAGGTACAATGCAGATGGATGGGGCCTATGCCAAAATCCCTGTCTTCAGCCAACTGAGAAGACTGTATAGAGAGGCAGAAATGAAATTCCTGATCAGTAGCCCTGAGAAACCTAAAAATTCACCTTTATACTCTGTACACACAGGTCTTGACTCCTTCATCCTTTGCAATGATGAAACCTTAGAGGGGTCAGAATTCAAAAACAGAGATACAAACAAGGAAACAAAGCCCACGGACTTTAACATAATGGCTACTCTAGACTCGGAGGAGAACGATGTAGAAAAATTTGGACATTGCACTGAAACAGGAACTCAGAGTGAACAAGAATTAGAATGCAGTCAACTGATTAGTCACCCTCTGTAAACCCATGCACCACACCAAGAACGAAATGATGTTGAGCCTGAGAGTGAACCTTTATGGGAAATGAATTTCGACGGGTCATGCACTAAGAGGACTGCAGGAGCAGGAGTGTGGCTACATAACACAGAGAGTGACTACGTAGAGAGCCATGCCTATAACCTGAAATTCAAATGTAAAAACAATATCACAGAGTATGAGGCTCTTATCCTAGGCTTGAATTTGTTGAGAAAATTAGGAGCCTATAGGATAGACGTGCATGGAGACTTTGAGTTGATCATTAAACAAGTGAATGGTGAATACACAGTGAAACATCCTAGGCTGAGAGCGTACAAGAATGACACTATGGATCTATTGAAAACATTTGTAGAATACGAATTGGTGTTTGTCCCTAGGAGTCAGAACGCAATTGAAAATAGATTAGCCTGCATGGCTAGTTCGTATCACAAGCCTCCCAGTGACCAAAAAATCATCATTCAGAGAAAATTCAGACCTGCAGTGCTGGACAACGAAAAATATTGGCAGGTTTTTGAGGGAGATAAGCAGATTGAAGATTTCCTGGTAGGCAGGAACGAGTTTGAATTTTCTGATTCAGACTCGAAATCTGATGATAGCTACCTAAGTGAAGAACCTTCAGACGAGGAAGAACCACCCTGTAACATAGAAATAAACGCTTTAAACGAACAGATTGGAAATCTAAACGGAAAATGTGAAAATGCAGATAGTGAAGAAGTAGAGGTGTTGTAGGCCAAAGACAAGAACATACCTCGAGGACTGGCACCTTTAGAAGACCTTTTTGACTTTGATGATGTAGCAAAAAATCCCACTATTGAACATGCAGACTCTGATGTCGAGGAATGCGACATAGGCACTGAAGATAAAACCAAGATGATTAAACTGGCTAAGTCCCTACCTACAAACATAAAAAAGAAATACATTGACCTATTCAAGGAATTCATTGATGTGTTTGCTTGGAGCTACGAGGACTTAAAGGCCTATGACACAAACATTATACAGCACAAAATACCTCTTAAATAAAATCAGAAGCCCTTCAGACAGAAACTTCGCAGAATAAACCCAAAACAATTGCCTGCAGTTGAAAAAGAGATTAAAAAGATGTATGAGGCAGGCATAATAGTTCCTGTGAGGTTCTTTGATTGGGTCTCAAACCTAGTGGACGTGAGAAAGAAAACAGGAGAGATCAAACTTTGCATAGATTTCAGGAACCTTAATAGAGCCTCACTCAAAGACAATTATCCTTTGCCAAAAATGGAACACATTCTTCATAAAGTAGTTGGCTCAAGGCAGATCTCCCTGTTAGATGGTTTTTCAGGTTACAACCGAGTTTTAGTACTCCCAGAAGACCAACTCAAAATTGCTTTCACCACTCCATGGGGGACTTTTATGTATGTAAAAATGCCCTTTGGACTGATGAACGCTGTGCAACCTTCCAACGAGCAATGGACATAGCCTTTTCAAATGAAATAGGGAAATTTATTTTCATCTATCTGGATGACATAACAGTCTATTCCAAGACTGAAGAGGAACACCTAAAACATATGAGAAGAGTGTTTGAAAAATGTAGGAAGCTCGATTTGTCATTGAATCCTAAAAAGACTGTATTTGGGCTGCAAGAAGGTAAGCTTCTCGGCCACATTATATCTGAGAAGGGGATTAGAATAGACCCACAAAGAGTTGAGGGAATACTACAAATCACACACCCTAGAAACATCAAAGAGTTACAGTCCTTCATTGGGAAAATAAACTTCCTCAGGAGGTTTATTCCCAACTTAGCTGAACACCTTAGGAATATGACTAACATGTTGAAGAAAGGTGTAGGAGTTAAATGGACTGTTGAGGCTAAGAAATCTTTTGAAACAGTTAAAATTTCACTCACCCAGGCTCCTGTCCTAATTAGCCCTGATTTCTCAAAATATTTCCTGATCTTTTCATTTGCCTCCGAGCATACAGTGGCTGCAGTTCTGCTGCAGAAAAATCCAGAGGGAATGGAACAACCCATTTCTTTCTTCAGCAAAGCACTGAGAGATGCACCCTTGAAATACAACATAATGGAGAAACAAGCCTATGCCCTGGTAAAGGCCTTGAAAGACTTCAGGGTGTACATACTACATTCCCACACCATAGCCTACGTGCCAAATATAGTGGTTAAAGACATCCTGTCCCAAGACCCAGATGGGAAGAGGGGAAAATGGATTGTTGTGATCTTAGAATATGACCTTGAGATAAAACCCACAAAACTGATCAAAGGTCAGGGCTTAGCTCAGTTAATGGCGGAATCAAATTTACAAGCCCTTGACATAAACATGGTAGATGCCTTGGATGAGCAGGAAGGATTTTCTGATCCCACTGTTGAGATGAAGTTTCAGAGCTCTCCATGGTATTCTGACATTCTGTATGTGCTCACAAACCTCAATGCCCCTCCAGAAATATCAAAGAATAAGGCCAGATTTCTAAAGCTAAAAGCCAGAAACTATTGCATAATGAATGAATGCTTATACTGGAAAAATACAAATGGACTATTGCTTAAATTTTTGGCTGAAACTGAAGCAGAGAGAATTAAACAAGAGTTCCATGCAGGAGAGTGTGGAGGCCACCTGAACTGGAAAGCCACTGCTAACAAAATACTCAGAGCTGGCTACTATTGGCCCACACTCTTCAATGACATCCATAAGATGGTTATTGCTTGCCACAAGTGCTAGATTTTTGAAGGCAAAAGAAAGCTCCTACCTCTACCTCTACAACCCATCACTGTCGAAGGTCGATTTATGCAATGGGGCCTAGATTTCATAGGAGAAATACACCTCGCTTCTTCTGCACAACACAAGTGGATCTTAACAACCACAGATTACTTCACCACGTGGATAGAGGCCATACCGACTAGGAATTCCACAGATTCAATCATCATTAGGTTCCTAGAAGGCCATATCCTCTCTCGGTTTGGTTGCCCAAGAAAAATAATCACTGATAATGCTGCTGCTTTTGGATCCAAGAAAATGGTTGATTTTTTTCACAGGTATCAAATAGCACTTGGTCATTCAACTGATTATTACCCACAAGGTAATGGCTTAGCTGAATCATCAAACAAGAGCCTGGTGACCATCATCAAAAAGCTACTGGAAGAGAAAAAAAAGTCATGGCATAACAAGTTAGTGCATGCCCTGTGGGCTGACATGCTTACAACAAAGAAATCCATTGGCATGTCACCATATCAGCTTGTCTACGGAATAGAAGCAGTTTTTCCTACCAGCCTTGGGGTACCAGTAATAAAACTTGTCCAAGAGATTCAAACAGAAGAAGACAACATGGTAAGAAGGATAAACCAAACAATTCATCTCCAGCAAACAAGGGAAGAGGTCTATAATAGAGCTATGAAGGTTTAGGAAAGTATAAAGAAGTTGTTTGACAAAAGAACAAAAGCTTCTGATTTCAAAATTGGAGATAAAGTTTTGAAGTGGGACTCAAGGATGGAAGACAAAGGAAAGCACGTCAAGTTTGACAGTTTGTGGTAGGGTCCATACATCATCCAGGCCACTGTGGGTCCAAATGCCTTTTTCCTACAAGAACTAGATGGTACAGAGCTGTTTGGGGGTCCTTTCAATGGTAGGATGCTCAAACACTACTTCTGCTGATTTCCAATTTCTAGTTTCCATTTCCATTGTAAATACCATTGCTATGTTATGTTTTCAAGAAAAAAGAGAAAATGTTCCCAAAAAAAAAAACAGAGAGAAAGGAAAGGTTCAGACATGCTCAAAACATGAACCTCTGAGGTGCAAAGGATTGGCTCTAATATGATCAAAACTTGAGCCAAAGGAAGTAAGACAGCTGGTTCTAACATGCTCAAAATATGAATCAGAAACTAAGGAAAAGGATCAGCTCTAACATGCCCAAAACCAGAGCTGAGATGAAGAAGAGAAAGTGACTCTAACAAGCTCAAAACTTGAGTCACAAAGAAAGAAGGATGTTTCAAAACTTTAGATTTCAAGCCTTCAAGATTTTGTTTTCAGTTTTCTGCAAGTTTCTGTCCATGTGCAACTGTCTTTATGCCTTGGACCCACAACAAACTAGACTGTCTAATCCTAGTTTGACTTTTTTTAATTTTATGTTGTAGAATGTAGAGAAGAAATCTGCTGGACAGTTTAATCCCAGCAGATATTATATTAGGTAGAGAAACATGTGAGGCCAACAATTTAATCTGGTCTCATGGAGTAATAAGGGTAGAAATAGAATAGTTTTATTTTATCGTTTGTAAAAAATAAATGATGTAAAGGGTCTGCTAGTCCAAATGCACCCTGGAAGAAAAAATGCTAGGATTGTAGGATGGGTAGGTAGATTGTTTGGGAGAATTGCTCTGCTAATTTGATGTCTTCACAATTTGTGGCAGCTGATCCAAGAAATAAAATGGATGGGTCAAGAAACAAGGCATCTGGCCTACTCCAAAGTTCATCTTCTGAATTCTTGACTCCTTCAAGAAGAAGCCATCCCCATGTGGAGCCACTGTTAGTCCCCTATGAATTTTTTGACAAGAAAACATGGGCTAATTTGTTTATGAGCCTTCAAGGAATGCATTTCTCCTGAAAACACATCATTCTTGAAGCCTCTTCATGCTCTCTTCCCTTTGATTATTTCCCTCTGCTGTTCTTAAGTCAATAAGCCTCACTGATTGTAAAACATTGTGCTCCAAAAGGCCTTCATTTGCCCCTTGTACCCCTGCAGAATTCTCCATTTCATCCCTTTTTCCCCTTTTTCAAAGCCACCCTTTCACCCAAAAATCCCTCCCCTGGTCCTTCTAAACCATCCCAAAACCCCCTCTAAACCATACACACACCCCTTGTTCGGTTTAAAAACCCTTATTCCCTTTATCGTTACCCTTTCCTAGCCTCAAATTGCATTAAAAAGGCCGAAATACCACATTTTAACATATATAAGGCCTAGCCCCTTTCGGCCAGCCCCCAAAATTGTTTTCCCATGTGACCTGGGCACTAGAACCTGGCGCCAGCCCGAAAAGCACTCATTGAAAATGTGTATCAAGAGCGTTTTGAGCCGTCAATCTATACAGATCGGACGGTCGTCGCAAGCTCCATAGCATCCATCGCTCACGCGTTTCACCGCCTTGATCGCATATCCACCATCCGTTTAATCTGCAGATCAACGGTCAGTAGTTCATTCGCCCCAGTAGTCCCCGTGCCAAAACACTGTGCAGAAAACTGCCGGTTTCTATCGCACCGCCTTTGGAAGGTGGGCGATATTTCTCATTTCACAGCGATGCCATTCACCGCATGAAACGTGTCTTCGCGCACTGTTTAAAAACCACCCCCCATCGCGCATTAAAGTTCGGCAGTGGACCTGGCACGATATGCGCGTACACCATCTGATTTGGAGCCGTCCATCCAATGGTGATCACGCCACAAAGATGCTAGGGAGTTAGTCCAAGGAAAACGGGACCCCTGGCCCACCATCTATCGCCCTCCGACGCGTTCTCAACCATCGATCTCCTCCTGAGATCGGAAAGTCCGGATTAAATACATGCCCCGCCATTGATCGGGTCCCGAGACGTCACCATTCCACGTGTTTTTGTTGCATTTACGTTCGTCCCATTTATATTTCATCCAAAGGTAAAATTTTAAGGTTTTCATTTAAATTTCCAGTCTCGCCACCTTTCAAATGAACCTCCCGGTGTTCCACGAAGTTTATCCACAGTATCCTCTGCATTCATCGTCCTCATCCATGCCGCGGTGCCATTTTCACAGTCATCCACATCATCTAACCCCATGCATGATTTCTTAACGTGTTTTTGTGTTTTGTAGGGTTACAGGCAGGCAGAAAACCACCATCATTCACGGTCGCTGTTACAGTGGCGGAGAACATAGGGAAGACCATGTGTAGAGATCAAAATTATGAAGGAAGGCCGGGGAAGGTATTATGACGTGAATTTCATTAAAGGAACAAGGTTTAATTCTATAAAGCCTTTCCAGAGCCATTAAAGCGCAGATCTCACTGACAGAGACAGGGATGGAGCAGAAAAGGAGTATCAGTGAAAGATCAGAGAATTTAAGACTGGTAATCAAAGATTTTTGAAGCCTGGGGTCAGTAATTGAAAGGCAAGGTACCAGATCAAAGACATCATGGATCAAACATAAGGTCTAGCGCACATAAAATAATGCTATTAGGTTTTCTCATCAGCAGAATGTTTTTTTTCATACAAGGACAAAGTGCCCATACCGTCTGCATGCTATTTCGTGTCCCTGTGGAAATTTCTGCCCTGAAAAAAGTTCTATGCTACCAGTGCATTAGTTATACAGTATGGC
This sequence comes from Pinus albicaulis, assembly GCA_034641835.2. Classification (NCBI taxonomy): domain Eukaryota; kingdom Viridiplantae; phylum Streptophyta; class Pinopsida; order Pinales; family Pinaceae; genus Pinus; species Pinus albicaulis. The sequence goes on along the minus strand of CM076584.1, from coordinate 80,161,271 downwards.
ATACCCTAGCATCATTATTCTACCTTTTTTTTAAAATTCACCAGAGTGCTACAACAAGTACATCAGAGGCATACTTGGAGTAAATTGCAGCTTGACGAAGACCACTCTTTCAACCAAAGAGTACTGAAGATAAATGCCCAGAAATTAAAATAGAATGGGGCCTCGGCCCTCTTCCTCTTCTGAATTTTAATGCTGCATTTAGTTTTCATCTACCCCCTCTGTCTCTCATTCAGCTATAAAATTCACAAAGGAACTCATTTTAAAGGTTGTTGTTGATCGGATATCTGAGAATTGCAAGTTGTTTCTTTTGAGACATAGTCTCTGTGTAAAGTTGTAAGATAGGCCGAGGAAGATGTTTTCAGGCTTAATATCAAGCTGTTGGCAATGTTGTACATCAATGGTGTTGCTATTTAATTTGACAAGCACATTTCTTTGGATCCTGATTTAAAGTAGCGGTGATGTTTTTCTATCTCTGTATTTGTTTTACCTTGTAGTTCATTTCATTTCATTTCTACTGGCTCGCATCAGAAATCTGGCATAGGATTTACCCTTGTTAGGTACCCTATGTTTCTACTCTCCTTGCATTCAATGTTTTCTGCTGTATGTGTTATCTGAGGATTGTTTTCAAGCTAATTTAACCAGTGTAGTGGTCAAAACATATTGTGCTAGCTAATGTATGAATTAATGAAACTCTTCTCAGATGTTCTTGTTAGGCTTTAATTAAATGAATTGGGATACTGGGAGTTTAGAACTTTGTCTCTGCCTCACTAGGATCCTTTTCAATTAATTGAACCTTTATAAGTTCCCTCAAGTTGGAGGTCGAAGCATTGAGAGTTCAAACTCTCTCTCTGATCTCAGGTTTTCACCTTTGTGTTCTGAATATTTAATGTTTCTTGTCTGAAGAGTTAGTCTTTCAGGTTTTGGATCACAGGTTGTCCAATGGCATGTCCAGTCCTTGGTTCTGATTTCTGAAAGGTCACCTTGGAGGTTTCCTTGATTTCTCCTTGTCTCTTATCTTTCCATGCCACACTATCATCTTTAAGATCCAATGCTTTAGATGATTAGCCCAACTGAAAGCCTGCATATTGAATAGCAAGTAAACCCTTTCTTGATTGCATTGCCCAATGGTCTTGATTGTTTCTCTGAATTATCTCTCCTTTGCCTAAAATACTCTTTGCTTAGCTTTGTCTTATATTGAATCCTTCTTTCCTGATTCCAAACAACCAACCAAAAATCAAACAAACAAAACCCCGTGCCTATAACTAGCCCAATATCTTAACCTTTGAGCTTCAAAGACTTAAAACCTCTGCATATATAGAGAGATCCCTCTCTGGACCTAGGAGGGCTAGATCCTGAGGTCTGAAAGTGGTTCTGATGTTGTCTCATCTTTTGGTATTGCCAATCTTGCCAAAACATGGGAACCCCAACATTATTTATTTGGCTCATGTTTATGCCAGCATATACTTTATCATTGCGTTATGTGGTTTTCCGTGTGCATTTTTGTTTGTACTATTGCCTCGGCAGATATAGGTATGCCTCCCACACCGCCTATAGTAGGTACTCACTCACAAAGACTTGTCGCACCTGCAAGTCACCTCCTCATGTTCTAGTTCTTTCAAAACTTTGGTTTACCTTATACTTCTCTCTCTTTGACTTCCCCTCTGATGTCTAGTGTGCTGGGGTTCCTATGTTTTGGAAGATTTGGCAATACCAAAAGATAAGACAACATCAAACCAATTTGGGGCCCTAGGATCTAGCCCTCCTGGACCCAGAGAGGGATCTCTCCAATGAAACAAATAATGGTATATCTTTGAAGCTCAAGATGAGGTATTAGGCTAGGTATGAAGCACAAGGGGGGGGGGGGGGGGTTTAAAATGATTTGGTTGGTTGGTTGTCGGGTTGGTCATGAGATCATGGACTGAGAAAGTAATGGGAGAAAGGAAAAAAATAGCAGGATGTTTCAGCAAAGAGGATAGATCAAGAAAATGTCATCCATTGGGCTATGGAGTCATGAAAGAGGATTACTTGCAAAAACTAGCCAAGGCTTCCAAAGGGCAAGTCATCTAATACTAAAGGATAGTTTAGATTAGATGGTGGGATGGAACATTAAGGATTGAAAGTGAAAGAATGAAAGAAACCTAATTTATGTCTATAGATCAGGTCAGAGGTCATTAAACTCCAGACTTGCTTGGACATACTCAGAGGCAGATTTCAAAGGAGGGACAAAGGGGCAGCTTATAGATCGGACCAGAGGTCATTTAACTCCAGGTCAACTTTAGCATGCTCCAAGGGAAAACAGAGATAAGTTTAACAAGAGATCTTGTAAAGGCCAGCTGGTCACACAAGGATCCTAGTGGACAGGGCTAACTCTAATCCCCAGTGTTCCCAAATATTCCAGCTTAAACCAAACAAGAACATCTAAGAACTGATCCATTCAATTCATACATCAGAGAGCAGGCAATAACATCCACTACACTGGTTAAATTGATTGAAATCAACCCTCAGATAACACATTTAGAAGAAAACATTGAGGGCAAGGAGAGCAGAGACATAGGGTACCTAACAAGGGTAAATCCTATGCCATGTTTATGATGCAAGCCAGTAGAAATGAAACATTATGAAAATGTAATAAACAGAGTAAGAAAACATCACCAATAGTAATAGACCAGGATCCTGTGAAATGTGCTTGATTAATGATGCAAAACCAGTCATATACACTGAGCTCAATGGCTGTTACAATCCCAACTGAGCTCAATGGATGTTACAATCACATCGCAAATATTTGCGATGGACCGATCGGGGGACGCTACATGGATGTTGTGATTGTGATAATTTGCAATAAGCGTGGGCCATTGGATTAGCAGGAGGATGGACGGTCAGGATTGGATCAGGAGGTAATCGCAATCGCAATCGAGAGGATGTGCAATGCGATCAATCGGAGGGATGGCGCGATCAGAGGAGGAGGCAAGGGACTTGCGATTGTGCGATCGGGCGGAGTTGCGATGCGATGATTGGAGGGATTTGCGATCGATCAATCACATCGCAAATATTTGTGACGCGAGATCAGAGCGTTCCACTAAAACACATGATCGAGAAAGTTTGCGATTTGCGATTGTACTGCGGGTTAAGGAATTTGGGTTATGCGGCGGGGATATATATAAAATGAAACTTTATAATAAAGTTCACGGGTATGGCAAGGGGAAGTGGTTAGGGGCGGGACTTGTAATCAATGTTAACCTTGTTTATTATAAGGTCCTAAGGGGTATGGTCGGGGAAGTGGTTTATAAATCGCATATTTTGTTTTGAAATGATTTACAATGTGATTTATAATCGGAGAAGGGGGAAAAAGGGGTTAGACCTTATTATAAGGTAGGAAAGTGGGTTTTTTTCCATTGAATGCAATATTTGGGGTTAGGAAGGGGAAACGATAAAGGGAACAAAGGGGAATTTGGCTAAACAAAGGGTAAGGGTAGAATTTAAAGGGGATTTTGGGAGGTTTAGAGGGTAAAAAGGGAAATAGAAGGGGAGACAAGAGGGAATAAAATAGAGGCTAAGTGGGGGTGAAATAAAGGGGAAAAGGAGGCCTTTGGGCATTTCTTCACAACAGAGAGGTTTTATAAGGGAAATTAGCAGAGGGGATTTTATCAAAGGACAAAAGGCACAATGAGGCTTCAAGGATGATGTGTTTTAAGGGGAAATGCATTCCTTGAAGGCTCAAAAACAATTTAGCCCCCTATTTTCTTGTCAAAAAAATTATGGGGGGCTAACAGTGGCTCCACATGGGGATGGCTTCTTCTTGAAGGAGTCAAGAATCCAAAGAATGATCTTTGGTGTAGGCCAGATGCCTGCTGCTTGACTCATTCTTTTCTTTCTTGGATCAGCTGCCACAAATCATGAAGACATCATATCAGCAGTAAACATTCTCCCAAACAACTACCTACCCACACTATAGTCCTAACATTTTTCTTTTGGGTGCATTTGGACTAGTAGACCCTTTACATCATCAATTTTTACTAACAGGAAATAAAACCTATTCTACCTCTATCCTTATTACTCCATGAGACCAGATTAAACTGTTGGTCTCATAGTTTCTCTACCTAAACTAACATATGCTAGGATTAAACTGTCTAGCAGACTTCTTCTCTACATTCTAAGACAGAAATTGAAAACAGTCAAGCTAGGATTAGACTGTCTGACTTGCTGGACTTTGCAGAAATTAAAAACCACTAACTACATGCTCACAGGCTGAGCTTTATTTCAGACTTCCCACCTACCCTACTCTAACTAGAAATCTCTAATGCTCTAGGTGACACAATAGTGCCAATGCAGCCAATCAAGCAGAAACAAAAAAAGATATGAGCATTGGCTGCCTGTTAGAGATAACCACAGGGTGCTCTACGTGTGGTCCTTCAAAACTGAGGTCACCATCAGTAGTGACCACTCCTGATAAATCTGGCCCGTGCTAAGGATCAACGCTGGAGTAATTGAGCTAATCAGGGCCTCCATATACTCTGCCACAGGATCAACGAACACATGATGTACACTTTCTTTTTTCTATCTTGCCATGACTGATAGGCTGTCTCCATCCCGGGCGGCTTTTATTTCCGCATCTTTCACTGCGTCTTGAGTGTGGCTTATGAAAGCCGGATTCTCTTCTTCTTGTACTTCGACAAGCAGCGAAGTTTCTTCATTTTTAGGGGGCGGGAGACTTTCCAAAAATTCTCTGGGGTCTCTGGACTGGTATGATTTCTCTTGTGAGTTCAGAAATTCGATCTCAGCTTCATACCTTTCCGCCAGCACTTCTAGGAAAACTTTCTTCAGCTCAGGTTGATCATTGAATCTTGAGCTGGAACGAAGAACCCCTGAAAGGTCTTCGCTTCTGAGTTGAGCTAGTATATCTGATATTCTGCAATGAAACTCTTCAAGGGGGCTTAACTCAGAGTCTTCCATTTGGTGGGGATGATGTTGTAATGCGACTGGTCTCCCAGTGGAGTCTTGTGAATACATAGATAATCAGCGGCCTACTGATCACTAGTGGAGTCTACTAATCATTCAGGAACTGCGGAGTTGCCAGGTGGATGATTTACAATTTTACTGTCCACCACAGTGATTTACCAAATCAAGCTTTTGGTCTTATTCCCTAGCAGAGTCGCCATTATGTTAGTGATGAGATTGGGAGACAGATTAATGTTTAGGAGTTATAGGCTCTCAGAATTTCCCCAGTGGAGTCACCATTATGTTGGGGTTCCTATGTTTTGGCAGATTTGGCAATACCAAAAGATAAGACAACATCAAACCACTTTGGGGCCCTAAGATCTAGCCCTCCTGGACCCAGAGAGGGATCTCTCCAACGAAACAAAGAATGGTATATCTTTGAAGCTCAAGATGAGGTATTAGGCTAGGTATGAAGCACAAGGGTGGGGGGGGTTTTAAAATTATTTGGTTGGTTGGTTGCCGAGTTGGTCATGAGATCATGGACTAAGAAAGTAATGGGAGAAAGGAACAAAACAACAAGATGTTTCAGCAAAGAGGATAGGTCAAGAAAATGCCATCCATTAGGCTATGGAGTCATGAAAGGGGATTACTTGCAACAACTAGGCAAGGCTTCCAAAGGGCAAGTCATCTAATACTAAAGGATATTTTAGATTAGATGGTGGGATGGAACATTAAGGATTGAAAGTGAAAGAAGGAAAGAAACCTAATTTATGTCTATAGATCAGGTCAGAGGTCATTAAACTCCAGACCTGCTTGGACATACTCAGAGGTAGCTTTCAAAGGAGGGACAAAGGGGCAGCTTATAGATCAGACCAGAGGTCATTTAACTCCAGGTCAGATTTAGCATGCTCCAAGGGAAAACAGAGATAAGTTTAACAAGAGATCTTGTAAAGGCCAGCTGGTCGCATAAGGATCCTAGTGGAAAGGGCTAACTCTAATCCCCAGTGTTCCCAAATCTTCCAGCTTAGACCAAACAAGAACATCTAAGAACTGATCCATTCAATTCATACATCAGAGAGCAGGCAATAACATCCACTACACTGGTTAAATTGACTAAAATCAACCCTCAGATAACACATTTAGAAGAAAACATTGAGGGCAAGGAGAGCAGAGACATAGGGTACCTAACAAGGGTAAATCCTACGCCATGTTTCTGATGCAAGCCAGCAGAAATGAAAAATTATGAAAATGTAATAAACAGAGTAAGAAAACATCACCAATAGTAATAGACCAGGATCCTGTGAAATGTGCTTGATTAATGATGCAAAAATAGTCATATACATTGAGCTCAATATCTGTTACAATCCCAAATTTCTCCTCCCTGCCTACTACAATACAACTACTTTGTTACTCCCTCCCAAGACTGTTATAACAGTCAAAATGAATTCTTCTAATAGCAACGGCAGCAGCCGAACAACAAACTTTACAATATTTTCTTATGAGTTTTATAGCAGAAGATGAGCCGAGGAGGTAGGTGGAAACTAAATGAAACATTAAACTCAGAAAAGAAATAGAGGTCCGAAGCCCATTCTGTTTTAACTCTCGGCATTTATCTTTGGAATGGCTTTGATGCACTCTGGTGCTGTAGTACTCTGTAGGCTGCATGGGAGGCCTCTGTAAGGTCGAGATTTGACCTCTGATGTTTATTCGGAGTTCCTCTAGCATCTGGCATTCTGTGGTAGCCTTCTGGAATAAATGACATGGATAAAAATCTGCAGGTCTCTCCATACCTCAATAACTGCTGTCCAGACACTCTTAAAGAAGCTTCTGTCCATAACATACGTTTAAAGGCTCGAGGAGGCATGGATATTTCTTGTAGGAAGGTGTCATGTCTGGAGAAGAGTACTTTGCTGATATTAAACACAGATAAGACTTTGAAAGTGTGCTTAAATCTTCAAACTGCGCCTTTTCCTTTGAATGTGGGGTTAAACATTAATTATATCAATAACAGGTGTTAACCCCCCTTGAATCTCTTCCACTGATCCGCTGGAAAATGCTGAAATGGCCTCTCTGTGCTATCTGCACAATAAAATGAATCTGTTACAAACCCGGGCAGTGGTGGCGGAGGAATGCTTCGGAGGCCTGTGGGAGCGGTGGAAATAATGGGGAGTGGTGGAAGAAATGGTTAATAGTGTAAAGGCTCAAAGGTCTTCACTTGAGCGAATTACGAAGGAAAAAAGGTAAAAACAATGAAGCGGAGCCACGGATGTGGGACCCGGGGTACAATTGCAATCGGAGATCAGAGCGGGAGGGAAATCGCAATCGGGAGAATAGAAAGCTGCGATGCGATTTGGAGAGTCAGGGAGAGGAGTTGCGATCGGAGGGGGAAACATGCGGTGTGATCAATCGCTTCGCAAATATTTGCGATGGACCGATTGGGGGATGCTACACGGATGTTGCGATTGCGATAATTTGCGATTAGCGTGGCCGTTGGATTGGCGGGAGGATGGACGGTCAGGATCGGATCGGGAGGTAATCGCAATCGTAATCGAGAGGATGTGCGATGCGATCAATCAGAGGGATGGCACGATCGGAGGAGGAGGCAAGGGACTTGCGATTACGCGATCGGGCGGAGTTGCGATGCAATGATCAGAGGGATTTGCATTCAATCAATCGCATCGCAAATATTTGCGACGCAAGATCGAAGCATTCCACATAAAACACGCAATCGAGAAAGTTTGCGATTTGCGATTGTACTGCGGGTTAAGGACTTTGGGTTATGCGGTGGGGATATATATAAAATGAAACTTTATAATAAAGTTCACGGGTATGGCAAGGGGAAGTGGTCAGGGGCGGGACTTGTAATAGATGTTAACCTTGTTTATTATAAGGTCCTAAGGGGCATGGTTGGGGAAGTGGTTTATAATCGCATATTTTGTTTTGAAATGATTTACAATGCGATTTATAATCGGAGAAGGGGGGAAAAGGGGTTAGACCTTATTATAAGGTAGGAAAGTGGGTTTTTTCCCATTGAATGCAATATTTGGTGTTAGGAAGGGGAAACGATCAAGGGAACAAAGGGTAATTTGGCTAAACAAAGGGTAAGGGTAGAATTTAAAGGGGATTTTGGGAGGTTTAGAGGGTAAAAAGGGAAATAGAAGGGGAGACAAGGGGGAATAAAATAGAGGCTAAGTGGGGGTGAAATAAAGGGGAAAAGGAGGCCTTTGGGAATTTCATCACAACAGAGAGGTTTTATAAGGGAAATCAGCTGAGGGGATTTTATCAAAGGACAAAAGGCACAAGGAGGCTTCAAGGATGATGTGTTTTCAAGGGAAATGCATTCCTTGAAGACTCAAAAACAATTTAGCCCCCTATTTGCTTGTCAAAAAATTTATGGGGGGATAACATAATGATTGATTTCTTACAACATACTTTGGTCATACGATTAGCTCCTAATGCTCGCACGCTGGGGGGCAATCTGTTACACCATTTTTTGGTCATCTAACCTATTATCATTAAATGGACCCAAGCACACCATGCAAGACCAATTTTACTCCAAGTAAAATTTCTTTCACTATGAAAATAACTTAGTAAATCACCTTTATTAAGTTGTTTATGGTCTAAACAGGAAACCCCATAAGGAAATATTAAACAAATATACATTTTTTTGATTTTCCTCAATAAATAATTAGTTAAACAGAAGTTTAATTAATATTTCTGGTTATATTTAACCCAAAAAAAGGAAAATAGTTAGATAAATCATTGTTTATCTTATTATTTTCTAAAGAGTAATTTCTTAAATATTATTTAAATAATATTCTTTGTTAAATATGACTAATTCCGTTAAGAATTTACAGCAGAAAATATAAATAATTTTACTGAGAGAAATAAACATAAAGAGCCAGCAACAAAACATTAACATAAACACATGTTTATCCGGGAAAACCCCAAACTCCGGGGAAAAACCCAACCAATAAAATTTCATTAAACATTGGCCAAAACCCTGGCCAATCTGGCCAAGTGAGCCTTCACCACTCACCTCCAGGCCTGCATCACAATTAAGTATTCCCCGCCTCTTATAGGCTCCATACATGCAATACCATGAGCCGAAAACCATGGGTGCACAATACCGTGTGCCCCAAAACCACTACTATTTACCCTAGTCAACACTGACTCTACCCCGAGTCATGTTTACCTAACAAATTCACCCTTAAATAATTAAATAAATCATTATTTATTTGATTATTACTCAACCATATCCTTAAAATGATAAATAAATCATTTATGTATTTATTATTACTTAATCACATCCTTAAAATGATAAATAAATCATTTATTTATTTATTATTTACAAATAAAGGGATTTGACTCAAGTCAAATACCTTTTCCCTCCAAAAAATATAATAAAATATTCTATAAAAGTTGGATCTAGATTTGGTTAATAATATTTTAATTATGCACCAATCTCTAGACAAACTCAATATTTTGTTATAAATAGAAGGGTTTTCCCATTCATTTGTCACCTTTTGTTTCGTAGAGATTACTTTGGATCTCAACACTTGGTCTGGCTATTGATCCATTATCATAGCCATACTTTTCCATTTTTTTCTGGGTTTTCTACACCGTCAATAGAGAGAAGTTATAAATCTGAAGTGCTGAGGACTCACAAGAACCCATCCCATTGAGGAGAACAGGGAACACCCTCTTGTGTTTTCCTCCCAAGTGCCATTAATAAAATTAGTCATTGGATATATTCTTGTCTTGTCTATTGGATCTATAGAGTAAATCTTATTTTTCTACTGTTTAATGTCTTCTAATGCATAGATCTAAATATTTTCAGTATTTTTCTTGATCATCTAATTGCAGATCTGAAGATATTAGCATTCATTTCTGTTGTTAGGGCTATAAGTTATGCGTAGCTAAAGTGGTATTTTTTCGTACACTTCGAATAAAGATTCATACTAACATCTTGACATGGCATCTAAGAATCCACACTTTCGTAGTGCACATAGTGTATTTTTCGCACTTTGTGCTACGAAAGTAGCAGTGATTTCGTAGCGCAAAACCCCTCTTTTGAACTAACCACGCTATGAAACTGCAGATTTATGGCTAATCACAGAATTTGAAACTAAAAACTAATGACTTGAGCTCTAGATGAATGATATGACCTTTTTATCATGGAATGAATCTTTCAAGTTTATTTGAACTTGAAAAATGACCTTTGAAACTGAATAAACTATGACTTACCCTTTATCAAGACAAAAGTGACTTTAGACCTACTTGAGACTATGACCAAAAACAATGTAGACATACAATTTATTTATTTATTTATTTATTTTTTTTTATTTTTTTTTCTGAATTTGGCTGATAACAGTGGCTCCACTTGGGATAGTGTGCCCCTGTGGTACACTAAGAACCAGTAGTTCCAGTGCTACTATCCATTTTCTTGACAAAAATTAGAATTTTTTTTTTTGAATTTTCAAGCTTCCTCCTCAAGCTCTAATGACCTTCACCTCAGGCTCAAGCTTGCTGATTTTTCTTTTCATTATTAGCATAAAAACTTGTAAAATGAAATATATACAATGACATGAACCATCCATCAGATTTTTGGAAGAATAATGCTTCAAAAACCTGCCATTGACAGGTCCTCCAGCATAAGGTTTTCCATCTATCTCCTGTAGTATATAAGCATTGTTTCCATGGAAAGAGGATGCCTTGAAAGGACCTTTCCATAAGTTCTCAAACCTACCATGCTTTCCCTTTTCTTCAATTCTGGCCTCCCATTTTAGCACTTCATCTTGAATTTGGAAATTTTCTTCTTTGATCTTTTTATCAAATGTCTTCTTGATTATGTTTTGAGATTTCTAATTGCTGTCATAAACCTCATTCCTTTTCTCTTGCAGAGCTATCAGTTGATTAATTCTTCTTTGGATTGCATTTGGTTCCTCTTCTAGCCCTTGAATCAATTTCATAACAGGTACTCCTAGTGATGTAGGAAAAATAGCCTCAGCGCCATATACCAGCTCATATGGTGAAGTTCCGATTGATCTCTTTGTACATATCCTATCAGCCCATAAGGCATACTTCAATTTCAAATGCCAAGCTTTCTTATTTTCCTGCAACACCCTTTTAATGATCCTCACAATGCTCTTGTTAGAAGATTTAGCAAGGCCATTTCCTTGAGGATAGTATGCAGTAGAATTCCCAAGAGCAATATGATATTGATGACAGAAATTGATCAGCTTCTTAGATTTGAATGCTTGCACATTATCAGTTATAATCTTCATGGGGCAACCAAATTTGGATAAAATATTATTTTCTAAGAAAGAGATAATCACAAAATCATTTTTTTTCCTAGTTGGTATTGCTTCAATCCATTTGGTAAAGAAATCAGTCATTGTAAGAATCCAACGATGCTGACCTGAAGATGATGGATGAATCTCTCCGATAAAATCTAGCCCCCATTGCTGAAATGGTGCTTATACATAAATAGGCATGAAAGGTAAGGGTACAAGTTTCTTCTTACCTTCGAAAATTTGGCATTCATGGCAGGCAGCAACCTTCTTGTAAACATCCTTAAACATTGTTGGCCAATAAAACCCCGCTCTAAAAATTTTGTTCACTGTCGCCTTCCAATAATGGTGACCTCCACAATATCCTTTATGAAATTCCTCAATAACTTTGTCAGCCTCTTCCTCCAACAAGAAATTTAACAAAATTCCACTGGTATCTTTCCAAAACAGATTTACGTCAAATATAAAATATCTCAAAGATTTCAGTTTAACAAACCTTACTTTGGATTTTGTCAAATCAGCAGGAGCTTGGTGGTGCTGTAGAAAAAAAACAACTTCCTTATACCAATATGAGGTGATATATTTTTCTTCAATAGGAACTAGTTCCTCATCTTCATCTGAAATTTCTGATATTTCTGCAATCCAATTTAAATCAAGATAGTCAAATTTTGACTGTGCCATCAGCTTCGCCAAGCCTTTCCCTTTGACCAATTTTGTCGGTTTAGTCTCAATATCATATTCTAGCAACTTGGTGATCCATTTTCCCCTCTTACCATCAGGATCGGCTTGAGTGAGGATGTCATTCACAAAAATATTAGGAACAAATGCCACAATATGAGAATGCAAAATATGAATTCTGAAATCTTTGACAACCTTTACCAAAAAATATTGTAATGTTCACAATTTTTATGGAACATTAATTTTTTCCATTTTCACATAGGAGATAAAAAAAATGGGTAGGAGACCCATTCACTTCATGAATAGGGAATAAAAATCCTATTAGTATGAAGGAGGATCACTTATAGAGTTGGATTTCACACCTCCATGTGTGAAAAGGGGCTTTTGCAGGATCACTGGGTCAAGTTTGACCAAGTCAAACTGCGCAGTGGCATGAGGTGGAGAGCACATTGTGGGCCGACGTAGTGGGATAAGGAGGGAAGATTCTAGAGGAAGGAAGCCCTAATGAGTGGGGTCCATTGAGAAGGAGCTCACATTGTTTAAAAAGAGGGCAAGGTAGCCATTACAAAGCATCTTGAGTATTATTCATCTTTGGTCCCTTGGACTTGCTGCAACTTCTTGCTGCTTAGGAAGAATTGCTGGGGAAATTCCTGTTTAGAATTTCCTCTCCTTCTTGAGTAGCTCTTGGAGGATTGCACTCCATTCCCCATATTTAGACATTGAGGTCAAGCATCATCCTTCTTCATCAACACAGTTTCAGCTAGAGATTGTGCATTGTTGCTAGGTGTTGCTGGGGAGGTTTTCTACAACACCATCCTTGGCTATTTCTTCAGAGGAAGGAGCTTCCATCCCTTTGGGAGATCAGAAAAGGAGGTTCATGAGCTTATTCCACCATATTTGGCACCAGGACAACCACTTACCATCACTGGCAGCGCAGTCCCTCTCTTAGACAACGTTATTCTTAGAGAGAATTTGCTGTGAGGGATTAGCAGATAGTTTCGGGGGTGAGATCTTAGGTGAAGGGATCAGCCTTTCACTTCAGATTTCCATTAGAGGAGGGTTCTTCATTTGATGCAGCCATTTCATCCTTCCCCATCTATTTCCAGATCTTGAGTTGTTGCTGCTACCCAGCAACACCGACATTTCTGCAGGAATGCCATTTTGCTTGTATTTCGGCCAATCCTTCTGGAGGGTTGATGTATTGTATTTTTAGGGGTTGATATCGTGTTCCCCCACTTTATTTTAACTTAATATTGTTATATATTTTTATTTTTATCATTTTTCAACAGTTCTCTATAAAAGACTGCGCAATCATAGCCTGTAGTTTCTTATCTACATCAGTGTGCTTTATATTTATTATGCCAGTGATGAGAGGCTTGTATTGTATTGATTGAATGATTGATTCCTCAAGTCATTGCATTTATTTTACTGCTATAATCATATATTTTGGCTATTTACTTCTTCTCGTAAGCAAGCTCAGAAAAATAACGCAGAGAATCCATTGTGTGTTCATCAATTGTTGCAGCCCCATTCCTTAGGTAATTTCTGAAGGGAAATAGGTGTGGGAGGCTTGTCTCACCACCCTAGAATGATTTCTTTGATCCCAATCCTTGGAATTTTTTCTTAGACACATTGGTCTAAGGGATCTAGGTCTTGTTATCAAATTGTGCTGCCTCCATTTCTGGAAAATGCATTTTCCAGACATGGACTGCTAGCTATTCCTAAAAAGGATCATTACAGTGGTATCAGAGCACCTTTCTTGTCTCAGCCTATGGCCTTCAAGCCCAAGAAAAAGAAGAAGAAGATGATGAAGAAGATGAGATTGATCTATCTATTTTCATAACAGAGAAGAGCCTTCCCAAGGAGGAGAAGCAAAGAGAAGAAGAGGAAGGTCCATGCACTTCCTATTCTCAAAAAGAAAGCAAGCATGAGAGATGCTTGGATTTGTTAGTGTCAGTCTTGTTATACTTCCATCAGTGATCAAATTTACTCTTTTTCATTTTCATAGTAGGAGTCCCATACCATAAATTTTCATCATTCCATTAGGTCATGGATTCATTGATGGTAGTGTTTTTTCATTAGTTTTTCCTCATGTAGAAACTTGTTGATCCTCCTCTCTATGGTCTTCGGTCATGATTCACTTTCACTCCACAATCATGTTATTAGGTCATAAGGTTGGTCTCATTAGGTTCTAGGGTCTCATAATGGTCAAATTAATGAGTCAAGTGTCAATAAATATCACTAAGGTCACGAGGAGGTCAAATAAACTCAAAGGCACAGTATATAGAAAAATCAAAGAGTTGTTCTATTAAGCTTGATGTAATTTTCACTTCAAAACATGTTTTGAGGTGAAAACATGACACTTTTCTTTTATTATCATTTCTTATGTAATTTTATGTCCTCATATGTAATAAGTTGAGCTTTAGAAGCTGTTATCTCTACACAGCCACCCCCTTCTTTTTAGAAGAGTTTTCCATAGTATTTTCAGTGCAAAATCATTTTCTAAGTATGTCCATCAGATAGATCCAGGAACGATCTTTCCAACGATATATCATGCTCCCAAAACTGACTCCTAGATTGGAAGATATGCTTAAGTGAATAAAAGTCCCCAAAAGCCTAACCTTACCCCTTTTCTCATTTTTCCCTTAAACTTTATAACTTCTACCTTTCATATAATCGTAACCCCTTTCCTCCGATCCGATCGTACCCCCTTTCTTCCGATCCGATCGCACCCCCTTTCTTCTAATCCGATCGCAACTCCATTTCCCCCTATCCGATCGCATCGCAAGTCCGAATCACATCACAGTTTCCATCGCAAGTCATCACATTATCACATCTCCTTCCTCCGATCGCATCTCAAACTTCGCAACTTTTAAACATTTGTCCCCGCTCTTCCCTTTTCTGCCGATGCAATGAATTTCATATCGCAATCAGAATTTCCCATAGCAATATTCTCCCGCTCCACTCCTCCTCCGATGCGATTGATCGCATATTTCCCATCGTAATCGGTGATTCCCATAATGTTTAAACCTGCTCCCCTTCTAATTCTGATTTGCGATTGCGATTCTTCCTGGGTCCCACCTAAAGTCTTCCGCCCTTTTCAAAAGAAAACTGGAATTTCTCTGTGTTATAGCCCTATTTTTGTTTCAGTCTGTTTTACAAAGGTTTTCCCTCCCATCGCATCACAAACTTCCAATCGCATCGCTCCAATACACGCCACCCCCTTCCGATTGCGATTTGCGATCACAATTTCGGCCCACCAACCTTTCCTTTGCTCTTTTTCACCCAAAAGGGAATTTTCTTCATTGAAATGAAAAATATGGATTTCAGTGGTTTCCAAGGCATTATTATTCGACAGTTGTTTTTTCTTCAAAGAGTAAAAACAGAGACAATGGCCAAAGGTCGTGAACTAATTGTGAACCAGAGATATCTATAACAGCGATGAAAAAGGGATATGTTCTTCAGATTTCCTATTTTCATTCATTGGGTGTAACTACGAATCCTCAAGATGGTGAAAATGTTCTGATACTCCTTTTCAGGGGAAGATTGTTGGTCTTTTCCTATATTCAGATTTTAGTTTCTGGGCTGTTGAAACAACCCCTCCTTCTGTGGATCTACTCCCCTCAAATTCTGTCTATTTAATGTAATTTTTGAGTCATTTGTAAGGGGGGAATAAAGTGAGGAATAAGTTGAAAATCATTGAGGACGCTCTGCGCTCCATTTGTAACAGTTTGGTAGGGAATTAATAAATAAATACAACACTGATTTGTGGGATCCCTGTGGTATGGATTTTAGCATTGTTCTTCCCTTTGTGTTATTCTATTAATTGTTATGTTTGCCATTCATTCATTCATATCTTTGGTTGAATGCCTTCAAGATAGATAGGTAGAATCCATTGTATAATGCTCTGCCTTGGGAAATCATTCAATACTTGATTTTTTCCACTGTTTGAAAAGGATCCATCTCCTATGCCCTTTTCAGCTTCTCACCAGTCTTACACATTCCATCATTATTAAAACTAAGTTGTTAAAATCCTGCCTATCTTCCCCCACAGAATACCCTGTATCTATGATTTAATTCCCCACTTTCAATCTGCCCAACCCCATCTGTTCATACAACCCTGAAAAATTTATAAAAACATTCTGAAGTTTATTATACCTAGTCTAAAATTAGTTTACAGTTATACTTCATTGATTTTTTTTCATGGAGAGAGCCCTCTCCTGACCTTGTAGGGCTAGCTACAAGGCTGAGCATGGTTTGAAGTTACCCTGATTTTCCTTCTTTCAGCCTGCGGTTCAAATTAGGTGCTAACATTTCCTGGCGACTCTGCTGGGGAATACTCTAAACGAAAGACTGATCACCCCAGTAATATCTTCTATATAAATTCTTGGACTTTGGATGATGAGATTCAAGTTTTCTAGGTTGAAATAAAACATCGTAAAGTAGAAATTTGACCACAATGGCTTCAAGGAGATACACAAGGGCCAACCCTGATCCAAATCGTCCCCCTATGTTTGAAAATCCTAATCTCATCCCAAGAATAATCAGAAGACAATAAGGTTCAGTAAGCCTTAGACCTATTTTCAGATCCCATACCTGACCCAGTGAGTGGTTGTTTGTAGAAGACCTCTCTTTTGATGAGTGTTTTGAGCTTTCTTTGTTCAGAAATAAATCTGAAATCGCACTTGATGACACAGTTTTAGACCCTGAGTTTCTTGTGGATCTTGAAGTTTAAAGGGAAAACACATCAATTGATGATTATATTTTGAATTCCCCTTAGACATCTATCACTGTAACCAATATCCTTGAGCCTTTAGAGTTATCAGAAACAACATTTCCTGCCCTTAATTCATCAGCATTTCCATCAGTTTCAAAAGTCAGTCTCAGCTTTCGACTCCTCCATCAACACCTCCCTTGAATCCTAGTATCACAAACACTGTTGTAAATCCACCTCGAATCATGGCTGCCCGGTATGCACCCCTAGTTTTACCTCAGAATCTGAATGATATGCATGTTGATTATCAAAGTAAAATACCTATTTTTGATGCCACTCAAAGCATCATAGCCCAGCAGCATGTTGATAAGATGAATGACTTCTTTGACCTTCATGAGGTAGAGGCAGAAAATGTGACCACAAGATTGTTTGTCCAAAGCTTTGTGGGTGAAGTTCGAAAATGGTTCAGAGCCTTACCAGTAGCTTCTATCCACAATTTGCAGGAGTTACATAGGAAATTCCTAGACCGGTGGGAGGTAAAGAAAAACCCACTCCAAATCCTGTATGAATATGAAAATATTAAAAGGAATGTAGGTGAAAGTGTACAAGATTATTGTGTGAGATTTAATGCTATGTATAATGCAATTCCATCCAACCTAAAACCTCCCATGGGGTTAGCTTTGCTCAAGTTTCCAGATGGTTTTGATGCTGATATGGCATATCAGCTACGAGAACGAGATCCTACCACACTTGAAGATATGCAGAAAGTAGCTTTGAGCGTAGAAGCGAATTTGTTGGCTAGAAGAGCGTGGACAAAAGATGAAAAGAGAGTAACTATGAAAGAAGAAGCCTCTCCTTCAGACAGTAAGATGGATACTTTGATCTGAACAGTGGAGAAGATGGTTGATCGGTTGACTATTTTAGATAGACCTGAATCTTGTTGGGTTCCCATCATTTGGCAGTTGAGAGACCAAAAGATGAGACAACATAGAACCACTTTGGGACCTTAGGATCTAGCCCTCCTAGGTCCAGAGAGGGATCTCTCTATACAAGTCAAAGGATATATCTTTGAAACTCTAAGTTATGATTTTAGGCTAGTTGTAGGCTCAGGGTTGTTGGTTTGATTGTTTGTGTTTGGTTGGAGGGAATCAGGAAAAGAAGGACCAATATAAGACAAGGATGAGCGAAGAGGAAGCTTAGGCAGAGATAGATAACTCAGAGAACATCAAAGCCATTGGGCTATGGAGTCAAGAAAGGATTTATTTGTGTTCAATGTGCAAGCTTTCTGTTGGGCTAGTCATCTAGAGCATTTGGATCTTAAAGGATGATTGGTGGGATGGGACATTAAGGATTGAAAATGAGTGAAGGGCAACCATCCAACTCTGTCTATAGATCAGGACAGAGGTCATCTAACTCCAGGCCTGCTTGGACAGAATTAGAGGCAAAACAAGGGATCTTGGGAAGGTTTAATTGGGATGGAAAGACCCAAAAGAGGCAGAGACCAGGTTCTAGACCTCAAGGGTTCTCATCACATTCAACTAAATCTTAACAAGAACATCTAAATATAGATTTCATTAACTCATACATCAGAGAGCAAGCAATGACATCCACTACACTGGTTAAATCAATTGAAATCAACATTCATATACACATATAAGCAGAAAACATAGAAGGCTGGGAGAGGAGCAACATAAGGTACCTATCAAGGGTAAATCTTATGCCAAAATTCTGATGCGAGCCTGAAGAAATGTAACGAAATGAAAGCAAGTCAATCAAAAATACAGAGAAAGGAGAACATCACCAACTGCTTTAGATCAGGATCCAAAGAAACATGCTTGTCATATTAAAAACAACACCAATCAGGTACATCATAGCCCATAGCTTGAACATTCAGTCTGAATACATCTAGTCTCAGTCTATCTTACAATATTACACAGAGAACTTGTCTCAAGAGGAACAATGCTTGCGTTTCATTGATATCTCATCAACAACCATTACAATGTTTCCTTCTGTGCTTTATAGCAAAGGGTGAGCCTAAGATCGACTGAAGGAGTAGGTGAAAATTAAATGTATCTTTAAACACAACAATGAATGCAGGGCCGAAACCCATTCTGCTTGACATGTTGTATATTTAATCTCTGTCACCTTCCTTGTGAGAGAATGATCTGCTCCAGATTTGATCTTGACATCTTTTGGCTGAAGTACTCCTGGATGATTTGAACAAAAATGAAATAAACTGCTAGGAAGGTCTGTCTCATAAATGTTTGACTGTTTTTGAGCTGTAGTTAGGGCGGAAATTCTTTCAGGGATGTTATGTATAATAAAAGTTGTATGGGCACCCTGTACTTTGATAAAGAGAAACATTCTGCTGACAAATAACCCTGATGGTACCTTTTACTTGTGCACAGGATCCTTTGATCGATCCTCGGGGTCTTCAAACTGCTGCTTTTGTTGGAATGTAATTCCAACTGCCCGGATCAATTCACAGGAGACAAGACGATTGGAACAGCGCGGAGCTAAACCGACAGCAGGTTTGAACAGATCGATGGAGTACGGGGGGTCGACCAGCGCGGAGGTTAACGGGATGTGTACCCCCCGTAGTTGACCAGTCGATCGGGGTTTGACCGCCGATCAACGACCAATATGCACTACAGGGCCTCACCTCATTTGGTCTATACGAGCAGACTCATACCCCCCGTAACCACCAGGGAAGGTGGCTCCGCCAACGTGCACCACCGTCGCGCCACCAATGCACCACCGCTTAATCTTCCTTTGCTCTGTACTGTAACACTGCCGCTCCATTCTGCTTCTGACAGGGTAGCTCAGGCTTTTAATGGTGATGGGAGATTTGCTGCAGAGTTCGCGCTCTGTTCCTTTAATGAACATCTAGTCTCCACCTTCCTGGGCCTTCGTTCATAAATCTAGCCGCTGTGGATGATCTTCCTCGGATTTAGTTTCCTTGGTAGCATAGAAGTTTATCATGGTGGCCATTCTTTCTTTATATCCCTGCTGAGAAACGAAAAGCGTGAAGAAATCCATGTAGACGAGGTGGTGGAGTGATATAGATGGATGAAACGTGTAGGTTTTAACCCTAAACAGAAATTATCTACACACAAATCTTATAACATAAAATAAACAATAGCGAGAGCATAAAACATAAAACAGATAAACACAGAGATTTTCCCCTGGATCCCAAATTGGGACGACCAGCTTGATTTTTCATTATATTCCTTTTAGTGTTACAAAACATATATATACATGCCGAAGCATACATAAACCCCAATCCATAAACCCTGGATTAGAACATAACCGTAGTTCCCTTGACCAGATCTACAAAAATACCAGGGGCCGAAAAACCATCGTACCCCAAAACCATGTGCAAAACCATGCACAAAACCATGGACGCGGACTACCCACCGGAAATTAAGGACCAAAAATTTTCACCGGGGCGCTGCCCCGGACCCTAATAGGGGGGGCTACCACCCCCCGTGTGACCCCCCCGTTGCACCCAGCGCAAAGGGGGAGCTAATTCCCCCCCTCTTACCCCCCCGCGTGTGCTTAGTCGTGGAAAGAATATAACACATACCCAACATTCTCCCACTTGTTGTTTTCTTTCCACAGGGGGTCACAAGAGAGCTTAGTCATTGGCCCAATTCTTCAACACCCATTGTTTCTCTACACCAAGAGAACTTCTGAGTGCTCACAGACTTTGTTAATGCATCTGCAACATTCTTCAAAGTGTCCACCTTTACCAACAACGCCCTTTTAGCCTCAACCATATCTCTAACAAAGTGATATTGAACATCAATGTGCTTTGTCTTTTAATGATAAGCAGGGTTCTTAGCCAAGAAAATTGCACTTTGGCTATCACAGTCTATCCTTATAGCTTGCTGTACCAACCCCATACTTGAACACAATCTCTGCAACCAAACTGCTTCCTTGCTTACATGAGTGGCTGCTATGTATTCTGCCTCTGTAGTTGAAAGCGCCACTACAGACTGTCTTTTACTCATCCAACTGACTGCACCTCCAAATAGGCTAAACACATACCCAATTGTAGATCTTCTTTGGTCCAGATCTCCAGCCCAGTCTGCATCAACAAAACCACGAATGTCCAACATTCTTTCCAATCCTGGTCTTCCCTGGTAGCACAAGCCATAATCACTAGTGCCACGTAAATATCTGAAAACCCGCTTCACCACTGTCCAATGCTCCTTCCCTGGGTTTGACATAAACCTGCTCAATACTCCCACTACATGTGCAATGTCTGGTCTAGTACAAACCATTTCATACATCAGGCTACCCACTGCACTTGCATATGGAACACGGGACATATACTCCTCTTCTTCTTGTGTCTTGGGACACTGTTCAGCAGACAGCTTTACACCTACAGGAATAGGAACATTCACCGGTTTACTATCATGCATATTGAACCTCTGCAATATAGTCTCGACATACTTCCTCTGGTTTAACCAGAGCTTCCTCTTTGCCCGATCTCTCTTAATTTCCATGCCCAAAATATAGTTTGCAGCACCAAGATCCTTCATGTCGAATTTGGAGAGCAGTTGGGTCTTCAAATCTTGGATAATTTCTTTGTCATTTCCAATCAACAACATATCATCCACATACAAGACCAAATAAATAACACGGTCACCAATTAATTTAAAATAAACACAGTGATCCTCCTTGCTTCTGGTGAAGCCAAGTCCCCGTATTTAGGTATCAAATTTCTGATACCACATCCTTGGTGACTGTTTTAACCCATACAGAGACTTCTTCAACATGCATACTAGTTCTTTCTTACCCTTCACCATAAAGCCTTCAGGTTGCTTCATGTAGATCTCCTCTTCTAGATCCCCGTGAAGAAAAGTTGTCTTCACATCCATTTGTTCTATCTCAAAATCAAATGCAGCAGCAACAGATAAAATTAATCTAATAGAAGTAACCTTGGTAACAGGAGAAAAAATATCACCAAAATCAATTCCCGGCACCTGGGAATAACCTTTCACTACCAACCGAGCTTTGTATTTCTCCACCCTGCCTTCTACATTCATCTTCTTCTTAAACACCCATTTGCTCCCAATGGGCTTCCTTCCATCCGGCAACTCCACCAAATCCCATGCATCATTTTTGTGCAAGGATGCCATTTCATCAACCATGGCCTCCTTCCATAGTTTTCCATCCTCTGAATCTACTGCCTCCCTGACAGTTCTGGGTTCATCATCAGTTATAGTTAAGGCAAAACTTGAACAGAAAGCAGATGGACTATACCTTTCTGGTTGCCTTCTTTCCCGAACTGATCTTCTCAAAGCTGGAGTTTGTGGCTCTTCATCTTCTGAGTCTTCTTATATTGTAGAGTCTGATTCATCCTCCTTTAGCTCAAACTCTATCTTCTCAGGTTTCTTTGGTAGGACTTCATGTTTAAAAATATCTTTCACTTCTCTAAACACCACATCTCGGCTGTACACAACCTTCCTTGTTTCTGGGTTCCAAAGCTTGTAACCCTTTAAACCATCCTTATACCCAATAAAGATGCACCTTTCAGATTTATTATCCAACTTGGTCCTTTTCTCCTTTGGAACGTGTACATATGCATCACATCCAAATACCCTTAGATGTGAAATAGAGGGTTTCTTACCAATCCATACCTCATGTGGGGTCTTATCCTCCAACGCTGATGAAGGTGATCTGTTAACTAAGTAACATGCAGTCTCCACTGCCTCTGCCCAGAATTCTTGTCCTAACCTGGTACCACTGAGCATGCTTCTTGCCTTTTCCATCAGTGTTATGTTCATTCTTTCTACAACTCCATTTTGCTGAGGTGTGTATGGAGTAGTCTTCTGCCGTGCTATACCACACTTCTTACAGAACTCTTCAAATTCCTTCTTGCAGAACTCCCCACCATTATCTGTCCTCAGCGCCTTTATCTTCTTCTCTGTCTGGTTTTCCACCCGAGCCTTAAATTCTTTAAATTTGTCAAAGACTTCAGATTTCTTCCTCAAGAAATATATCCATGTATTCCTTGAGAAGTCATCTATGAATGAAACATAGTACACGGACTTTCCCAGTGATGGAACTGACACAGGCCCAAACACATCACTGTGCACAAGTTCTAATATCTTGTTTGCCCTCTTAGCACCAGAAGGAAAACTCACCCGATTCTGCTTCCCATATACACAATGTTCACAAAAATCGAAATCCAGAGAAAAATTAGACATACCTTCTACCATACCATTTCTGTGCAGTATCTGAAGGCCCTTCTCTCCAATATGTCCAAGCCTTTGATGCCATAACATGGTCTTTTCTCCAGAGACAGCTAGGCTTTCCGCTCCACTTTCAAGAACCATAGAACTATTACACCCATCAATAACAGTGCTACCTTGTAGCTTGTATAGAGTTCCAGTCCGAACTCCCCGCATTAATACCAGTGCTCCCCGAACCATCTTGCAGGCATCTTTCTCGAACACTGTTTTTACACCTGCATCATCCATCTTGCTTACAGAAATCAAATTTCTAGCCAATGCAGGAATATGCAGAACACCCGGAAGTGTTCTAATCCTTCCACCTTGCAGCTTCAGCTTGACCTTTCCACGTCCGATGATTCTGGCCCTCCTATCATCCCCTAGGAAGACATCACCACCCTCATATTTCTCATACTCGCAGAACCACTCCCTATGGGGAGTGAAGTGAAAGGATGCACCTGAGTCAATCAACCATGACTCATGATCTACATGTGTATTTGAAGAAGCCAAATACACATCCCCACCTTCATCCGAGGTGGTTTTTGCCTCTGCAGAAGGAGCATCATCAGATCCCTTTCCTTTCTCGGGAGCTTTAGATCTGCAGTCCTTTTTGTAGTGCCCTTCCTTTCCGCATTTCCAGCACACCTTTACAAACTTTCCAGGAGATTTAGATCTCCCTCTAGATTTAGATCTCCCACTCGAAACCTTATTCTTGTTTCTGTTCTGGGACCTTCCTCGTACAGATAAGGCATCTCCATTATGACCCTCCATATTTCTCCGTCTCATTTCCTCCGACAGCAAGGCTGAGACAATGTCATCAAAGTTCAAGGTAGTTGTATTGCTACCTATTGCAATAACTGGACTATCCCACGAGTCTGGTAGAGAACACAACAAACTAATGCACTTATCTTCATCTGAGATTTTAATATCAACAGATGACAGCTAACTTACCACAGTATTGAAGGCGTTCAGATGCTCTGTCACCGAATCTCCATCCTTCATCCTCAGGTTATACAGCTTTTTCCACAGGAACAACTTATTCACCAGAGACTTAGATTGGTACAAAGTCTCTAGCTTTTCCCACAAGGTATTCGCCGTAGCTTCCCCAGATAAATTCAACAATACTAAATCTGAGACACACAACCGTATTGTGCTTTTAGCCTTCCGATCCAGTTTCTTCCAGTCTTCATCTGACATTCATGTTGGCTTAGTACCTGGATCTACCATGATCCACTGATATTTATCCACCAGCAGATCCTCCATCTTGAGCTTCCACAACTCAAAACTCTGACCATTAAATTTCTCGATCTCTATCTTTCCGCCGCTCGCCATCTTCTCTCACCGCAAGAATCGATCCCACAGATCTCCCACTGAACAGGGTCTACCTCAGGCCCGAACTAAAAACCCTCAGCAGCAAAGGCGTCCCCTTGAAGCCGAAACAACTTTGATACCAAATGTAGGTTTTAACCCTGAACAGAAATTATCTACACACGAATCTTATAACAGAAAATAAACAATAGCGAGAGCATAAAACATAAAACAGAGAAACACAGAGATTTTCCCCTGGATCCCAAATTGGGACGACCAGCTTGATTTTTCATTATATTCCTTTTAGTGTTACAACACATATATATACATGCTGAAGCATACATAAACCCCAATCCATTAACCCTGGATTAGAACATAGTAGTTCCCTTGACCGGATCTACAAAATACCAGGGGTTTAAAACCATCATGCCCCAAAACCATCTGTAAACCCATGTGCAAAACCATGCACAAAACTGGACGCGGACTACCCGGCAAAATTAAGGACCAAAAATTTTCCACGAGAGCGCACGCTTTCGAACCCCTACGGGGGGCTACGCCCCCCTCTTACCGCCCGCGCGTGCTTAGTCGTGGGAAAGAATATAACATACCCAACAAAACGGACGGTGGAGTGGGGACATGGCGAAAAAACGCAGTGAAGCGATGAAATATGGGAGGTGGATGCGCAACGAAAATAGTTTGCATGGGAAAACCACGTAAAAATGACTTCGGAAACAAATATATGCAGTGAGACATGCGGGCGTGTGACAAGGACACGTGGAGGTGACGTAGCGTGACTGGGGGATAGAAGAACAGTCAACAGTGGAGGACAAATTTGGGCCGTCAATCCCAAAGGGAATCAACGGCGGAAAACACATCAGGGTGGACAGACAGCGGGCCAAGGGTACGGTGGGGATGGCTTATCCCGTGCGTAGTTTCGATAAATGACAGCCCTTGGATAGACTACATCAGATCTAACGGCTCATAACAATTCCGCTGGGCGTTCTGTCCCGAATATTAATGCGCGAAATGGGGGTGGTTTTTCCCTGGTACAGATGCCACGCGTCATTTACTGAGTGGAATCTCTGGCTCTCCGGGGAAAACCGCCTGTTGCCGATGGGTGGTGCGGAAAAAACCAGTGGATTTGGGGTATAGTGCGCTGCAGGGTCCACTAGCGGAGAGGCTCCGGACCGTTGGATCATTGAGCGAATGAATGACGATGGCTTCGATCACAAGTTGGAACAGGGAAAGGCGCGAAGGCTGAGGATTAAATGTTGTCTGTCCAATCGGGTGAGATCTACGGTTGAGGTTGCACCCGAAATGGATCTGTGATAAGCGCCTTTCAAAACTGGGCTTTGGTCATAGCATCGGGTCACGTGGAAGATGAAGGAGCGTGGGGTTATGGCCAAAGGGGCCAGGACCCGAAATATGATTTTTGCACATTTTAAAGCAACTTTAGGCCCAAGGGAAGGAACGATAGGGAGGCGAGGTGGAGAATTAGGGAAATAAAGGGTGATGGGGGAGTTTAAGGGGATTTTGGGGAATTTAAGAGGGTGATGGTGGGGATAAAAGGAAGAAAATGGATTTTGACAAAGGAAAGGGGAGGGTAAAATGGGGGTATTTGCAGGGGTATGAAGGGGAAATAGTGGGCCTTTTGAGAAATGGATCAGCAGAGAGGATTAGAATTGGGCGCAGTGCAAAGAGACTCCAAGGAGGATGGATTTTCAGGGGAAAGGCATTCCTTGAAGGCTCCCAAACGATCTAGCCCCCAGCTTGCTTGTCAAGAATTTCATAGGGGGGCTAACAATGGCTCCACATGGGGATGGCTTCTCCTTGGAGGAGTCAGGAAACCAGATATGATCTTTGGAGTAGGCCAGTTGCCTGCTGCCATAAGCCATCTTTCTTCTTTGATTTCAGCTACCACCATCTGATTTAAACATCAGCAGAAGTATTTCCCAACCAATCTACCTACCTAGACTATAGTTCTAACATTTCCCTTTGGGTGCATTTGAGCTAGCAGCCACTTCACCTTTTATTTTGAAAAAACAAAAACAAACCTATTCTAAATCTACCCTTATTCTCCATGAGGCCAGATTAAACTGTTGGCCTCATCTATTTCTCTACCTAGTCTACTACTTGTTGGGATTAAACTGTCCAACAGGTTTCTTCTCCTACATTCTAAGATAGGAATTGAAACAACTAACTACATGCTCATAGACTGAGGCTTATTGAGCTTTCCTGCCTACCCTACTTTACTGAAATATTTACAGGTCTAGCTTACAAACACTGTCTTCCAATGTAACCAGTCCATAAACTTATCCCATTGCTGGTCCTTCTTGCTCAATTCCTTGAGCACGCTGGATAGGTAGAGCAGCTCCCACTCTTCTTGTCCCATAACAGCAACCTTAAAAAATGTTCTCTCTATTTGCAACATGCTGCTCAAAAAGACCCTTGATCCTTCTTCAAGTATATGCAGGAAATGTGCATAAGGATCACGAAATGATACCTGGTTATGAATATCTGGCAAGCAGGCTTCAACCAGGACTTCCTCTTCTTCCACTGGATCAAGGATGAGACTCTCTTGGAGAAGAGAATCTTCTTCATATTCTGAACTAGAGGACTCATCATATATGGCAGTGTTGTCCTCCTGGAGCTCTGATATATTCTAATCTGATGTGCTGAGCTCGGTGAAGAGATTCATGTATTCTTGAGCAGGGACATGTTCCATTGCTTCCTCTTTTTCAAGAGAAGGCTCCTTGCTTACATTCTGATCAAGAATATCTTCTTTGCTTTCCTCCTCATCTTCTGAAAAGAAAAACCGCTAGTTTCCAATCTCACTGATGATCTGAGGTGAAGCAGAATGAAGATTCATAGAATCTTGATCTGCTATTATACTGTCATAACTCTCCCCATCAGTGTCATAGATAGGCTAACCGGTTTCATTGTTTCTCTGGAGTTGTTGGCTCTGATTTTCCTCCCACGGATCTAAGGATGATGGTCCTGCAAGCTCGGCTTCCCTTTGAAAACACTCATCATTAAACAGATCATAAAAAGGGAAAGCATAACTGTAAGTAATGTCACCCTTCAAACCCATCGGATTCTTAGCAGGTCTTTCTTCATTATGGACCACAGAGAGTCTTTTGAATCTGAATCATCAAACTCATGCAATGACTGAGCAGGAGCGTGGGTTCCATAGAATATTTCTAGGGTGGACTAATGCTTTAGTATCCGCTCAATCTCTTCCTCTGTCAAAAGAGGGGTTTCCCTTTCATCATGGACAGAAGCACAGCAATCCTCTTTCTCTTGTATTAGCTGATTTGGAGGCTGGATGTTTTCTTGAGCCTCATCTTCCACACCAGGTTTTGCCTCTTCTATATAGTCTTATGTTTCCTCAAGGCAGCTTTCCTTATCGACCTTAGCAGATAGGTCCTGATATTCTCTGGCCAGCATAACACAAGGCATAGGTAAGCAACCAGGCAGTTCCTGATCACTAACCTCCTCATCTTCTATGGATTCTTAAGTTTGTTCTTGCTCTGAAGGATGCATAGGCTGCTTGAAATAGTCATCATCTGTATTCATATTAGCCATGTGCATCTACAACATTTCACCAAATGTTTCTGTTAATTCAATTAATCGATCACACAAAGAATCATACTTTGCATCTCTGTCCATGTTTGGATTCATGCTTTTGCAAAGAAGGCTACCGCTTCTCCTCAACAAGTTCAGTGTTCTTCACCAGTGGAGTCATTTGGTCTTTGGATCATAGGGAGTGTGGAGTCGCCAGGTGGATGAATTTGACTGTTTGAAGTAGGCTGCTGTCCACCATCAACAATGTGACCGCCGATCTAAAGGCAAAGTGGTCTGTCCCCAGTATGGTCGCCATTATGTTGGGGTTCACATGTTTTGGCAAGATTGGCAATACCAAAAGATGAGACAACATAGAACCACTTTGGGACCTTAGGATCTAGCCCTCCTAGGTCGAGAGAGGGATCTCTCTATATGAGTCAAAATGTATGTCTCTGAAGCTTTAAGTTGTGATTTTAGGCTAGTTATAGGCTCATGGTTGTTGGTTTTTTTTTTGTGTTTGGTTGGAGGGAATCAGGAGAAGAAGGTCCAATAGAAGACAAGGATGAGAAAAGAGGAAGCTTAGGCAGAGACAGATAACTCAGAGACCATCAAAGCCATTGGGCTATGGAGTCAAGAAAGGGTTTATTTGTAATCAATGTGCAAGCTTTCAGTTGGGCTAGTCATCTAGAGCATTTGGATCTTAAAGGATGATTGGTGGGATGGGACATTAAGGATTGAAAATGAGTGAAGGGGAACCATCCAACTCTGTCTATAGATCAGGCCAGAGGTCATTTAACTCCAGGCCTGCTTGGACAGAATTAGAGGCAAAACGAGGGATCTTGGGAAGGTTTAATTGAGATGGAAAGACCCAAAAGAGGCAGAGACCAGGTTCTAGACCTCAAGGGTCCTCAACACATTCAACTAAATCTCAACAAGAACATCTAAATACAGATTTCATTAACTCATACATCAGAGAGCAGGCAATAACATCCACTAAACTGGTTAAATCAATTGAAATCAATATTCAGATACACGTATAAGCAGAAAACATTGAGGCAGGGAGAGCAGAAAATATAAGGCACCTATTAAGGGTGAATCCTATATTATACTTCTGTTGCCTACCAACAGAAATGAAATGAAATGTAGCATGCAATGATAGCAAGTCAATCACAAATATAGAGAAAGAGGAAACATCACCAGCTGCTTTAGATCAGGATCCAAAGAAACATGCTTGTCATATTAAAAACAACACCAATCAGGTACATCATAGCCCATAGCTTGAACATTCAGTCTGAATACATCTAGTCTCAGTCTATCTTACAATATTACACAGAGAACTTGTCTCAAGAGGAACAATACTTGCGTTTCACTGATATCTCATCAACAATAATTACAATGTTTCCTTCTGTGCTTTATAGCAAAGGGTGAGCCTAAGATCGACTGAAGGAGTAGGTGAAAATTAAATGTATCTTTAAACACAACAATGAATGCAGGGCCGAAACCCATTTTGCTTGACATGCTGTATATTTAATCTTTGTCACCTTCCTTGTGAGAGAATGATCTGCTCCAGATTTGATCTTGACATCTTTTGGCTGAAGTACTCCTGGATGATTTGAACAAAAATGAAATAAACTGCTAGGAAGGTCTATCTCATAAATGTCTGACTTTTTTTGAGCTGTAGTTAGGGCGGAAATTCTTTCAGGGATGTTATGTATAATAAAAGTTGTACATGGGCGCCCTGTACTTTGATAAAGAGAGACATTCTACTGACAAATAACCCTGATGGTACCTTTTACTTATGCACAGGATCCTTTGATCGATCCTCGGGGTCTTCAAACTGCTACTTTTGTTGGAATGTAATTCCAACTGCCCGGATCAATTCACAGGCGGCAGGACGATTGGAATAGCGCGGAGCTAAATCGGCAGCAGGTTTGAACAGATCGACAGAGTACGGGAGGTCGACCAGCGCGGAGGTTAACGGGATGTGTACCCCCCGTAGTTGACCAGTCGATCGGGGTTTGACCATCGATCAACGGCCAATATGTACTACGGGGCCTCACCTCATTTGGTCTGTATGGGCAGACTCATACCCCCCGTAACCACCAAGGAAGGTGGCTCCGCCAACGTGCACCACCGTCGCGCCACCAATGCACCACCGCTTAATATTCCTTTACTATGTACTGTAACACTGCCACTCCATTCTGCTTCTGACAGGGTAGCTCGGGCTCTTAATGGTGCTGAGAGGTTTTCAATGCCCGAAATCTGCTTTTCCTTGATGCAAATCTCGCTAGCCGATTTCTTTGACTATTTCATAACAGCGCCGGCCCTCGGATTTAATTTTGTCTGCACAGCGTGCCATGTAGATACATGACGGTCTTCTACCTTTGGAAACCCTGCAAGAACACGAAAAATGTGAAGAAATCCATGGATGAGGGTGGCGGGTGATGTGGATGGATGAAACGGACGTGCAGGCGGGGACATGGCGAAAAAAACGCAGTGAAGCGATGAAATATGGGAGGTGGATGCGCAGCGAAAATAGTTTGCATGGGAAAACCACGTAAAAATGACTTCGGAAACAAATATATGCAGTGAGACATGCGGGCGTACGACAAGGACACGTGGAGGTGACGTAGCGTGACTGGGGGATAGAAGAACAGTCAACAGTGGAGGACAAATCTGGGCCGTCAATCCCAAAGGGAATCCTTATTGACTTACCGGGGTGGACGGACAACGGGCCAAGGGTACTGTTGTACATGTCAGCCCCTCATTTCAATTTTTGGTTTCCAACTTCCACAGAGCTTTTAAATTCCTTATCATAGCTTGAGAAATTCGTTTTTATCTACCTTTGCTTTTCCCGCCTCCTCGAACACATTAGAAAACACTACGGGCATACATCCAAAAAAGTAAAACGTCCATCCCCTTTAGCCGTGGCCCCTATATTTTACCGTTCCATGTGATCAGGGCTCAGAACCAAAGGTTAATCCAAAGGCGCTGAAAAGTACATATCTATCGCGCACATTCTTGGACCGTCGGATCAAAATACAAATCAACGGAGCGGAGCTTTACTCGCCATAGTGGTCCCCACGCCTGAGTTACCGCTCACGAATCAGCTGGTTAATTCTGCACCGCCTACCCAAGGCGAGTGGTATTTCCCATTGTGCCAGCGATTCCACAAATCGCATGACGCGTGTCCCGGGGGTACGATTTTAAAATTTCCCATTTCACGCATTATTCCCCGGACGAAGGTCGGGTAGCAGAATAAATGGTGACCGTCAGATCTCGGGACCTCCATCCGATGGCCATCATGCCTCGAAGATGCACGCGCTTTATCTCAGGCCTCCGCTCTCCCCGCGCATTAAATTTCGGCCAAAGGATGTGCAGCAGAATCAATCATCGTCGTCCGATCCTGCGCCTTTCATCCAATGGTGGATAATCTCTGAAACCGTAAGCACTTTAACCCGTGTCTATTGCGTCCATGGCCCACTGTTCCATCGCCCCGATGCTTTTTTAACCGTTGATCTTGTTTCAAGAATGCACGGCCTAGATCATTTCCCTGCCACGCTATTAATCTCGTACTCCTCCACATTATCACCCCCGCGCATTTGTCATATTTCATTCACCATTACACCTTTTGTTCAAATTTAAACGTTTTACGATATAAACTTCCGCCCGGCTTTTCCATCACCATTCCTCTGTGTTTTTCACCATCCCCCATTGTTTCGCCATGCCTACGAGTCTTCACCACCACGTCCATGGATCCCGTCACGTCATTGTCCCTGTACCAGGTTTCCTTTAACATGTTTGTGGGTTTTTGCAGGATACAGCGACAGGGAATCACCATTAACCTCAGCCTCCATTATAAAAATCAAAGATGTACTAGAAGGTCAGCTTCCAGAGGGCAGATTTAAGAAGACAAACCCGAGGTAGTTGTTGTGGCATGACCTTCATTAATGAAACAAGACGTAAATCTGTCATGCACCTCAGAGCATTTCAAAAGGCAGATTCTGGTAGCTGAAGACATTAATTTCACAACAAATAATATAAGTTGAAGATCAAGGAAATCCAGCGTCCAGAAGGCAAAGGGTACAGGTGCATAAAATCATATCCTCCAGGTTCTACTTCAACAGACTTTCATCCCAGAAGGGTACAGAATGTCTCATATTTTATTCTTCATACCCTATCCCTGGAGGAATTTGAATCTACAGCATTTACTTCAGAGAGCCGACCTCAGAGTACACACAGCACATCACACTAATTGAGTAGTATGGGCGCAAATATTTTCCGCCATTTCATTAAAATTAGGCAAATTAAATGTACATGACCGACCTTGTTTTCTTAGAATTTTCTGTTCTTTCTATAAATACCCAGAAATAAGACATTGTAAGGGTTCCAGATTTCTATCAGCAAACTGTGCAGTGAAAGGCTTTTGTATACATCTTGTAAAGTTTTTGTATGAAGGCTCAGAGCCCGTAGGGTTTCAGTGAGGAGGAGTTATAACTGTAATGAGGATTCTGGTCTTTGGTATCCCACAGTATGTAATATTTTCTTATGTGTTAATATAATATCTCATTTCATTGCATTTATCTTCTTGTATCATGTTCTATAATGCGAGTGGCTCACTGATCTTAAGTAAGGATTCATCCTAGTTGGTGCCCATACTTGGATTAGTCAAGCGCTTTAAATAGGCCTAGTCATGATATACTGTTCCATGTTCATGTCATTCATATTTTCTTCTATATTAGTTACTTGAGGAGGGTGCTTTTAAAACGCCATTGTCATGTATGGATTCTTAGTTGGATAAGCCCATATGTGGTTTTGTTGTGTATCTGGGTATCAGCCTCATGCTAACTAGTATCTTCTTCATGTTTCTTCACCGCATCCACTTTCTGATATTTGATTTCTATGGCATATTATTTGAACTGGCCCTCTTTGCAGTAAGCTGTCTCTTAACTGTCTGATGCTTTTGTATTGGAGTTTTGCATGTTGTTCCTACATTATTCTTATCTTTGTATCAGCTTCTGAGAGAGTTTGGTTCCATTTAAACTAATTTCCTTGTTTTACAAGAGATAGTAAGAGAGATTTTGGATTGACACCCAAGCTATATTTCATGTTCTCTTGCTATGATAAGATGTCCTAGGCACTGGTCTATGGCAACTCTAGACTGTCTCTAGGGGATGACAAAATTGTCTACAACATCTTTCTGGCACCGTTGCCGGGGACGAATTTGAGAATATCAGTTTCCCTGGGCCTCGACAAATCATATTCACTCTCTAATCAGGTGAGCACAGAGAGTTGAAGAGTTGCATATCTCTCACCTTGGCGACTCCATTGTTCTTTATTTGATAAATCTATTGGTAGTCCTGGCTCCTCGAAAGCCACATTTGAGGTCAGATTCCTCTAAGTTAAAGACATCCTCTGTATCTGACCCAGAGAAGATTATTCATAGAAGAAGTTGGAAAGAAAGACAATCAGCCCGTGCTGAAGTCCCTGAATATTCTGTAGAAGATCATCCATCCTCCTCTTCTCAAGAAATCCTGGTTGAAAATTTCGACTCCACCGAGGAAAATCCTGAATATTACTCAGATAGTCCACCCCGGGGAAGTGCAAGAACTAAAGTGAACTTTCATCCTACCCCTGAGGCTGAGGAAGTTAAAGAAGTTACAGAAGTATCCCCTGTTAATCATGAATTTTTTCCATCTACAACTCAGGCTTATGTACAGTACATTCCTATTGTTATCCATACTCCACTTCCTCCTCCTCCTCTGCCTCCATTTGTACATCAGATTGCCGCACAAGCCCCACCTCCTCCAATGGCTAATATTCCTGCGTTCCTGTTAAACAAATATGCTCCACTGGCCTTACCACAAGTGCTAAATGATATGCCACAGGATTATTTGAAGATTTTGCCTAGATTCAATGGAGAAAATGAGATTGATGCCGATGAAAGAAATTTGACACTATCTGATAGTCAAAGAAAGGAGGAAGGAGATTCGGTGGAAGATTTTAACCCATGGAATGAAGAAATCAGGTTGTTGGAGATTATGTTGAATAAATATGATTCAATACAGGAAGAAGAGGAGGAGAGCAAAGAAGAGATTCTTGAGAAAGATGAAAACAACGAGCTTTCTCTTGAAAAAGAGGAAATAATGGAGCAAGCCCCTGCTCAAGAATTCATGGATCTTTTCACAGAGCTCAGCATAGCAGAGTAGAATATACTAGAGCCCCAAAAGGACTCAGCTCTAGTATACGATGAGTCCTCCAGTTTAGAGAATGAAGGAGATTCTCTCTCTCAAGAGAGTCTTCTTCTCGATCCAGTGAAAGGAGATAGAATCCTGGTTGAAGCCTGCCTGCCAGATACTCTTAACCAGGTATCATTTCATGATCCTTATGTGCATTTCCTGCAAACATTTGAAGAAGGATCAAGGGTCATTTCTAGCAGCATGTTGCCAGCAGAGAGAAAAAATTTCAAAGCTGCTATTATGGAACAAAAATAAGAGATCCCATTGCCTTTAAAAATACAAGGAGAAGGCGATTAGGTTTTCAAGAGTCATATTGAAGACAGCATTGGGCAAAGTAAATTCCAGAAAAAACAAGAGCTGGACATGGAAATTGACAGCATCAAAAGACTGATGATGAAGGTGTCTCAGAAACAGCAGATAGCAGCAAGAAAGCAGAGAAAATTTGGCAATGGAAAAACAATAACAGAATGTGAAAGCATAGCTGGAGGAAAATTGTAGAACAAAATATGGAAACATAGAAGGGTACAGTTTAAGAATAATGCAACTAATGGATACCAGCAAAGCAAAGTATGGGACCCAGGAGGCAATGACAACCTGGTGTATTATACTGTACATTAATTTTCTTTTTGTTTCATCATTCTTTTAATAATGTGTGTGTGCTGATTAATTATGAAGTGAAAGTTAGAGGTGCTAAAGAGCAGAATCCCCTTAGAGCATGATTAGATGGTCTGCAGGTTCTCGACATGTTCAGGGATGAACGCGTCGTCCCCAGTTGGAGCCGATGTTGTACATGTCAGCCCCTCATTTCAATTTTTGGTTTTCAACTTCCACAGAGCTTTTAAATTCCTTATCATAGCTTGAGAAATTCGTTTCTATCTACCTTTTCTTTTCCCGCCTCCTCAAACACATTAGAAAACACTACGGGCATACATCCAAAAAAGTAAAACGTCCAGCCCCTTTAGCCGTGGCCCCTATATTTTACCGTTCCATGTGATCAGGGCTCAGAACCAAAGGTTAAATCCAAAGGCGCTGAAAAGTACATATCTATCGCGCGCATTCTTGGACCGTTGGATCAAAATACAAATCAATGGAGCAGAGCTTTACTTGCCATAGTGGTCCCCACGCCTGAGTTACCGCTCACGAATCAACTGGTTAATTTCGCACCGCCTACCCAAGGCAAGTGGTATTTCCCATTGTGCCAGCGATTCCACAAATCGCATGACGCGTGTCCCGGGGGTACGATTTTAAAACCGCCCATTTCGCGCATTATTCCCCGGACGAAAGTCGAGTAGCGGAATTAATGGCAATCATCAGATTTCAAGACCTCCATCCGACGGCCATCGTGCCCTGAAGATGCACGCACTTTATCTCAGGCCTCCGCTCTCCCCACACATTAAATTTCGGCCAAAGGATGTGCAGCGGAATAAATCATCGCCGTCTGATCCTGCGCCTTTAATCCAACGGTGGTTATTCCCCAAAGCTGCAGGTGTTTTAACCCGTGTCTATCATGCCCATGGCCCACCGTTCCATCGCCCCGATGCTTTTGTAACCGTTGATCTTGTTTCAAGAATGCACGGCCTAGATCATTCCCCTGCCATGCTGTTAATCCCGTACTCCTCCACGTTATCACCCCCGCGCATTTGTCATATTTCATTCACCATTACACCTTTCGTTCAAATTTAAACGTTTTACGATATAAACTTCCGCCCGGCTTGTCCATCACCATTCCTCTGTGTTTTTCACCATCCCCCATTGTTTCGCCATGCCTACGAGTCTTCACCACCACGTCCGTGGATCCCGTCACGTCATTGTCCCTGTACCAGGTTTCCTTTAACATGTTTGTGGGTTTTTGCAGGATACAGTGACGGGGAATCACCATTAACCTCAGCCTCCATTATAAAAATCAAAGATATACTAAAAGGTCAGCTTCCAGAGGGAAAATTTAAGAAGATAAACCCAGGGTAGTTGTTGTGGCATGACCTTCATTAATGAAACAAGACGTAAATCTGTCATGCACCTCAGAGCATTTCAAAAGGCAGATTCTGGTAGCTGAAGACATTAATTTCACAACAAAGAATATCAGTTGAAGATCAAGGAAATCCAGCGTCCAGAAGGCAAAGGGTACAGGTGCATAAAATCATATCCTCCAGGTTCTACTTCAACAGATTTTCATTCTAGAAGAGTACTGAATGTCTCATATTTTATTCTTCATACCTTATCCCTGGAGGAATTTGAATCTACATCATTTACTTCAGAGAGCCGACCTCAGAGTACATACTGCACACCACTTTAATTGAGTAGTATGGGCGCGCATATTTTCCGCCATTTCATTCAAATTAGGCAAAATTAAATGTACATGACCAACCTTGTTTTTCTAGGCTTTTCTATTCTTTCTATAAATACCCAGAAATAAGACATTGTAGAGGTTCCAGATTTCTATCAGCAAACTGTGCAGTGAAAGGCTTTTGTATACATCTTGTAAAGTTTCTGTATGAAGGCTCAGAGCCCGTAGGGTTTCAGTGAGGAGGAGTTATAACTGTAATGAGGATTCTGGTCTTTGGTATCCCACAATATGTAATCTTTTCTTATGTGTTAATATAATATCTCATTTCATTGCATTTATCTTCTTGTATCATGTTCTATAATGCGAGTGGCTCACTGATCTTAAGTAAGGATTCATCCTAGTTGGTGCCCATACTTGGATTAGTCAAGCGCTTTAAATAGGCCTAGTCATGATATACTGTTCCATGTTCATGTCATTCATATTTTCTTCTATATTAGTTACTTGAGGAGGGTGCTTTTAAAACGCCATTGTCATGTATGGATTCTTAGTTGGATAAGCCCATATGTGGTTTTGTTGTGTATCTGGGTATCAGCCTCATGCTAACTAGTATCTTCTTCATGTTTCTTCACCGCATCCACTTTCTGATATTTGATTTCTATGGCATATTATTTGAACTGGCCCTCTTTGCAGTAAGTTGT
Source organism: Pinus albicaulis (assembly GCA_034641835.2). Taxonomy (NCBI): domain Eukaryota; kingdom Viridiplantae; phylum Streptophyta; class Pinopsida; order Pinales; family Pinaceae; genus Pinus; species Pinus albicaulis. The sequence continues at coordinate 80,124,316 of CM076584.1, read as the reverse complement.
CTCTTAACTGTCTGATGCTTTTGTATTGGAGTTTTGCATGCTGTTCCTACATTATTCTTATCTTTGTATCAGCTTCTGAGAGAGTTTGGTTCCATTTCAATTAATTTCCTTGTTTTACAAGAGATAGCAGGAGAGCTTTGGGATTGACAACCCAAGCTATATTATGAGCCTGCTATGATAAGATTTCCTGTGCACCGGCTATGGAAACTCTAGATCGTCTCTAGGGGGTGACAAAAAATTGTCTTAATAGGTAGCTACGGCGGGGATGGCTTATCCCGTGCACAGTTTCGATGAATGACAGCCCTTGGATAGGCTTCGCCAGATCTTACGGCTCATAACAATTCCACTAGGCATTCTTTCCTGAAGATTAATGCGTGAAATCGGGGTGGTTTTTCCCTGGTATAGATGCCACGCGTCATTTACTGAGTGGAATCGTTGGCTCTCTGGGGAAAACCGCCTATTGCAGATGGGTGGTGCGGAAAAAACTAGTGGGTTTGGGGTATAGTGCGCGGCGAGGTCCACTAGCAGAGAGGCTCCGGACCATCGGATCATCGAGCGAATGAACGGACATGGCTCGATCATAGGTTGGAACAAGGAAAGGCGGAAAGGCTGAAGATTAAATGATGTTCGTCCGATCGGGTGAGATCTACGACTGAGGTTGCACCCGAAATGGATCTGTAATAAGCGCCTTTCAACACTGGGCTTTTGTCATGGCATCGGGTCACGTGGAAGATGAAGGAGCGCGGGGATACGGCCAAAGGGGCCAGGACCCGAAATATGATTTTTGCACATTTTAAAGCATTTTTAGGCCCAAGGGAAGGAACGATAGGGAGGCGAGGTGGAGAATTAGGGAAATAAAGGGTGATGGGGGAGTTTAAGGGGATTTTGGGGAATTTAAGAGGGTGATAGGGAGACTTTAACAAAGGGAGAGGGGGAAAGTGATATTTTGCAAAGGCATAAAGGGAAATAATGGGCCTTTTGAAAAATGGGTCAGCAAAGGGACTATATTTTAGGCACAGTACACAGAGACTTCAAGGAGGATGGGTTTTCTGGGGAAAGGCATTCCTTGAAGGCTCCCAAACAATCTAACCCCCAGCTTGCTTGCCAAGAATTTCATAGGGGGGCTAATAGATACTTTGATCCGACTGTTGGAGGAAAGATGTTGAATTCGTTGACTATTTCGCATGTAATCTAAAGCACAAATCAGGAATCTGAATTTCAGAGGACAGCAAAAGCCTCAATTCCGAATTAAGCAAAGGGAACATAAAGTGCAGGGCCCAGCCACACAACAGCAGTATATCAGAACTCCCTTGCAGCAAAATTATGTTCAGGGAATGGAAAGAGATGATGATGATGATCCAGTAGTTGAATCCAATCATTTCTTCACTGCCGATGGGGCACCCATTTTTCTAACAAAAGATGAAGAATATACAGTGATTCCAGACATTCGAAAAGATGAAGATTTCATATTGGCCAATGATGTAGCGATAGAGGATGAGTCCGATGATTATCAATGAGGATATATGAACGCTTTGTCGGTGCAACAGAAGTAGTACTCTTTTAGGAGCAGAGATGTACCAATCAATCCCATTCAGAAAAGGAAAGAGTTGCAATCGAAGAATGACTCCTCAAATACTCAAAGAAAAGGTAAAGAGCCTGCTGATCCCTCTCCCAGCAAGGCATCCTCAGCGATTAACATTTCAAGTGAAAAGAATTAGCTTAGCGCAACGAAGGAGCAAGTGGACAAAAAATATCCTCCTGTCAAAGAGGTAGAAAAAGTTCCATATTTTAATTTAGAAAATGAAATTGCCAAGCTGAAGGTGTCCATGCCCTTGACTGAGTTGGTTAAAAATAGTACTTATAAACATCAGGTGTCTAGAATTTTGCAAATAGAATTTGTATCAGATATGGTAAATGTTGAAGATGACTATCCTAAACTCATTTTCGGTCCAGCCATATAAGGTCAGTCTAAAGAAAGTGAAGTCCCTCCCTTCTACCTGAGTCTTAGATAACGCTATGTTGGACTTTGGAGCCTTGCACAACTTGATCCCAAAGCCATTATAGAGAATTTGGGTCTTGATATTACCCGTAAATACCATGATTTGTATTCCTTTTACTCCGGTAGGGTCCATTGTATTGGTATTATCAAAGACTTGGTAGTATCTTTAGATCAAATCCCAGCCAAGAATTTTTTGATGGATGTGGTTGTTGCCGATGTTCCACCACGGTTTGGAATGCTTTTTTTCAGGTCATGGGGTGCAAAACTCAAAGGAACCATACAACTTGATTTCTCTTATGGCACCATTCCCGTGTTCGGTCAGTTGAGAAAACTATACAGGGAGAAGAAAATGAAATACATGATCACTAGCAAAGAGAAGCCAGTTAATCATCCAATTAATGCAGTCCACATAGATTTAGAGTCATTTGTATTATATTCAAATGGTGGTTTGAATGATGAAAATGTTTAGTTGGTAGAAGTAGATGAGGTACCTGAAATTTCAGAAAATTTTAGGGAAGTCCTTAAACAGGAAAAAGATAAAGCATCAAAAATTTTTGAGTTTTCTATTGGCCAGCAGCAAAAGGACAATGAACAGTAGAAAAATGCAGAAGTTAGACAAGATAAAGTAGAGAAAGAAGAAAAATTTCAGCATCTAGAAGAAGAAGAAGAAGAAGGCCTTTGGAGCATGGACTTTGACGGATCTGTTGGTAAGGATGGTGCTGGTATAGGAATATGTATTTGGAGCCCAATTTTCCAGCCTGAAAAAGTTCCTAGTAATGTTAGAGTATGTTCTTACAAATTGGATTTTGACTGCTCTAACAATGAAGCAAAGTATGAAGCTTTGATTGCAAGTTTGAAAATTTTGAAAAAGCTTAAGGCAAGGAGGATTTCTGTCTATGGAGATTCGGAGTTGATAATCAAACAGGTAAGAGGATAGTATCAAGCAAAGCATCCACAATTGAGAGCCTACAGGAATGCAGTCCTAGACATCTTGAGGATGTTTTCTGAATACACTTTGACAGCAGTACCCCGAATGCAAAATCTTATTGAAGATTCTCTTGCCACTACTACAGCAAATTTGAAGATTCCAATGAATTCAAGCAACAAATTTGAAATTTATGTCAAACACCGGCCGACTATTCCGGATAATTTAAGGTATTGACAAGTGTTTTGGGATGACAATGAAATCAATGCTTTTTTGTAGAGTGAAGGAAAATTCAAGGACACTTCCATAGAAGGTGATTATGAGGTCGATGATAAAGAAATCGAAGCGAATCAGATGGACGTATTGCAGCTGAAAGATAATGTAATTCCTAGAGGTCTCATACCTTTAGAGGAGCTTTTTGATCAAGATGATGTTGTGAAGAAACCGAGTTTGGTGCCTACTAATAAAGTAGTTGAAGATGTTAATCTTGGAACAGCTGACAAGCCTAAGCCTGTGAAGTTATCAAAATAATTTCCCCCTGAGGTAAAATAACAGTATGTTAAATTACTTTCTGAATTTTCTGATGTGTTTGTGTGGGATTATTCAGATTTGAAGGAGTATGAAAAAAATATAATTCAGCATACTATTCCCATCAAACCAGATTAGAAGCCATTTAGACAGAAGCTGAGAAGGATCAACCCAAAGCTGCTTCCAGCTATTGAAAAAGAGGTAAATAGATTGTATAAAGCTGGTATCATTGTCCCAATTAGATTTTCCGATTGGATTTCAAATTTGGTCTCGGTACGCAAAAAGACAGGAGAGATAAGGTTGTGCATAGATTTCCGGAATCTGAATAGAGTATCCTTAAAGGATAACTATCCACTTCCGAAGATGGATCATATCCTGCAAAAATTAGTTGGAGCATCAAGGATGTCACTACTCGATGGTTACTCAGGGTATAATCAGATCTTGGTGCATGAAAAAGACCAAGACAAGACTGATTTCACAATAGCTTGGGGAACTTTCCAGTATGCCAAAATTCCATTTAGTCTGAAGAACGCTGGAGCCACTTTCCAGCGAGCAATGGAAATTGCTTTTTCCAATGAAAAGGATGTTTTTCTGGTTGTTTATTTGGATGATTTGATAGTGTTTTCTAGTTCTGATGATGAACATTTGCACCACTTGAGGGTTGTGTTTCAGCGATGCAGAAAGTTTTGGATTTCTCTCAATCCAAAGAAAAGTCTGTTTGCTATGGATGAAGGCAAGCTGCTGGGGAATATCATCTCTAAAGACGATATCCACATCGATCCTTAGAGAGTGGAGGTGATTCAGCACATAGACCTTCCACGTAACAAAAAGGAGATTCATGAATTTAATGGTACGATGAACTTCTTGCGTAGATTTATACCCAATTTGGCTGAACATTTAAGAGAAATGACTAACATGTTGAAGAAGGACAACACTGTCAAATGGAGTGAGGAGGCTATCAAGTCATTTAATCTGGTAAAGTTTTCTCTATCCAATGCCCCAGTCTTGATTAGTCCTGATTACACTCAATATTTCATTATATTTTCATTCGCATCGCAGCATACCATGGCTGTGATATTAATGCAAAAGAGAGATAAGATTGAACAACCCATTGCCTTTTTCAGTAGGACCATTCGAGATGCTGCCTTGTGGTATAATATCATTGAGAAACAAGCATTGGCTCTTATAAAAGAACTGAAGGATTTTAGAGTATACATTCTATATTCACATACCATAGCATATGTTCCTAATGCAGCAGTGAAGGATGTCATGATGAAAATTGATCCAGAGGGAAGAAGAGGTAAGTAGATAGCAGCAATGTTGGAATATGATTTGGAGATAAAACCCAAAAAGTTAATCAAAGGAAAAGGCTTGTAAAAACTAATGGCACAATCAAACCTACATGCTCTGGACATAAACCTCATAGCAGCAATGTCAGAGGATGAGGATGATGGTTCGCTTGTTTCGGTTTCAGACATTTTTCTCCAATACCCATGGTATTCAGACATAGTTTATGTTGTTCAGCATCTTTCACCACCTCCCGGGATGTATAGAAGCAAAGGTAGATCACTAAAACTTAAATCTGCTAAATTCTGTATTTTAAACAGTGCTCTTTATTGGAAAGATCCAGGAGGTATTGTGCTTAATTGTTTGGTTGAAGATGAGGCTCAACAGGTGATGCATGAGTTTCACAAAGGTGATTGTGGTGTTCATTTGTTTTGGAAAACAACAACTAAAAAAGTGTTGAGAGCAGGATATTATTGGCCCACTTTATTTTCAGATTTGTATAAAACAATGATGAGCTGCCATGAGTGTCAAATTTTCCAAGGAAAGAGGAAACTGCTTCCTCTTCCTTTGAAACTAGTTCAAGTAAATGCTCCTTTTCAGCAGTGGGGACTTGATTTCATAGGGGAAATCCATCCCGCATCATTAACACAACATCGATGGATCTTGACAGGTACATATTACTTCACCAAATGGATTGAGGCCATTCCAGCAAGGCAGGCCACTGATATGGTAATCATTCAATTCTTAGAATAAAATATCTTGTATCGTTTTGGTTGCCCTCACAAAATCATAACAGATAACGCAGTAGCATTTAGATCCAAGAATATGGTGGAATTCTGTCACAAATACATTATTGTGTTGGGCCATTCAACAACATACTACCCACAAGGCAATGGCCTAGCAGAATCATTAAATAAATCTCTGATAAACATAATTAAGAAAATGCTGGAAAAAAATAAGAGGAATTGGCATTGAAAGCTTATCAATGCATTATGGGTAGATAGAGTCAGCTGTAAGAAATCCGTAGGTATGTCACCATTTGATTTAGTTTATGGGACTGATACTGTGTTTCCTACATCACTTACAGTTCCAGTCATGAGACTATTGCAAGAGGTTGGAAATGAAGAGGACGATAACCAACGAAGGATCAATCAAATGATCTATCTTCAGCAAACAAGAGAGGAAGTTTCTCACAACGCTATTTAGTTGCAGGAGAAGATAAATAAAATCTATGACTGTAAAGCCAAAGCAGAAAAATTTCAGTTGGAAGATGTAGTGTTGAGATGGGATGCAAGAAATGACGATAAAGGGAAGCATGGTAAGTTCGACAACCTGTGGAAAGGACCATACAAGATTTCAGCATACAGGGGACAAAATGCTTTCTTGCTCATAGAGATGGACGGCCAAGATTTCCCTGGAGGGCCAATGAATGGTAGGATTTTAAAGCACTACCAATTTTGAGATAATGGATCGAAAATTATGTCACAGTCATTGTATATACCATTTCCATAGCTGGTCAGATTTCAAGTACACAGTCATTGAAGTTTGGGGCCCAAGGTGAAGGCTATAAAACTTGAATGATATGTGTAAGGTTTGTTGGTTTTAATTTAAGTTTTCAGTCATATTTTGAGTCAGATTCAGTTTGCATTGTGTTAGTTTTCAGTATTTTGACCATATATGCCCAATGGATAAGGCTACTTGGTCTACGATGTTCTTGGCACCTCCAAGGAGCTACCATCCCCATTGGAGCCAATGTTAGTGTCAGTCTTTTCATACTGCCATCAGTGATCAAATTTACTCTTTTGCGTTTGCATAGTAGGAGTCCCATACCATAAATTTTCATCATTCAATTGTTCATGGATTCATTGATGGTAGTGGTTTTTCATCAGTTTTCCCTCATGCAGAAACTTTTTGATTCTCCTCTCTATGGTCTTTAGTCATGATTCACTTTCACTCCACAATTCATGTTATTAGGTCATAAGGTTGGTCTCATTAGGTTCTAGGGTCTCATCATGGTCAAATTAATGAGTCAAGTGTCAATAAATATCAGCAAGGTCATGAGGAGGTCAAATAAACTCAAAGGCATAGTATCTAGAAAAATAAAAGAGTTGTTCTATTAAGCTTGATGTAATTTTCACTTCAAAACATGTTTTGAGGTGAAAACATGACACGTTTCTTTTATTATCATTTCTTATGTAATTTTATGTCCTCATATGTAATGAGTTGATGTTTAGAAGCTGCTATCTCTACACAGCCACCCCATGCTTTTCAGAGGAGTTTTTCATAGTATTTTCAGTGAAAAATCATATTCTAAGTATGTCCATCAGATAGAGCCCGTAAAGAGCTTTCCAACGATATATCATGCTCCCAAAACTGACTCCTGGATTGGAAGATATGCCTAAGTGAATAAAAGTCCCCAAAAGCCTAACTTTACCCCTTTTCTCATTTGTCCCTTAAACTTTATAACTTCTACCTTTCATATAACTTTAAAGTTTTCTTCCGATCCGATTGCACCCCCTTTCTTCCGATCCAATCGCACCCCCTTTCTTCTGATCTGATTGCAACTTCATTTCCCCTGATCCGATCAGAATGCAAGTCCAAATCACATCGCAGTTTCCATCGCAAGTCATCACATTATCGCATCTCCTTCCTCTGATCGCATCGCAAAATTTGCAGTTTTTAAAAATTTGTCCCCGCTCTTCCCTTTTCCTCCAATGTGATGAATCGCATATCGCAATCAGCATTTCCCACAGCAATATGCTTCCGCTCCACTCCTCCGCCGATGCGATTGATCGCATATCGCCCATTGTAATCGGCAAATCCCATAATGTTTAAACCTGCTCCCCTTCTAATTCCGATTTGCGATTGCGATTCTCCCTGGGTCCCACCTAAAGTCTTCCTCCCTTTTCAAAAGAAAATGAGCATTTCTCTATGTTATATCCCTATTTTCATTTCAGTCTATTTTACAAAGGTTTTCCCTCCCATTGCATCGCAAACTTCCAATCGCATCGCTCCAATACAGTGCTCCCCCTTCCAATTGTGATTTGCGATTGCGATTTCGGCCCACCATCCTTTCCTATGCTCTTTTTCACCCAAAAGGGACTTTTCTTCATTGAAACGAAAAATATGGATTTCAGTGGTTTCAAAGGAATTATTCTTCGACAATTGTTTTTTCTTCAAAGAGTAAAAATAGAGACAATGGTCAAAGGCTGTGAACTAATTGTGAACTAGAGACATCTATAGCAGCCATGAAAAAGGGATCTGTTCTTCAAATTTCCTATTTTCATTCGTTGGGTGTAACATCGAATCCTCAAGATGGTCAAAATGTTCTGTTACTCCTTCTTTTCAGGGGTAGATTGTTGGTCTTTTCCTATATTCAGATTTTAGTTTCTGGGCTGTTGAAACAACCCCCCCTTCTGTGTATATACTCCCCTCAAATTTTTTCTATTTAATATAATTTCTGAGTCATTTGTAAGGGGGGAATAAAGTGAGGAATAATTTGAAAATCACTGAGGACGCTCTACGCTCCATTTGTAATAGTTTGGCAGGGAATTAATAAAGAAATACAACACTGATTTGTGGGATCCCTGTGGTATGGATATTAGCACTTTTCTTCCCTTTGTGTTCATCTGTTAATTTTTATGGTTAAATGCTTTCAAGATAGATATGTAGAATCCATTGTATAACTCTCTGCCTTGGGAAATCATTCAATACTTGATGTTTTCCGTTGTTTGAAAAGGATCCATCTCCTATGCCCTTTTCAGCTTCTCACCAGTCTTACACATTCCATCATTATTAAAACTAAGTTGTTAAAATCCTACCTATATTTCCCCATAGAATACCCTGTCTCTCTGATTTAATTCCCCACTTTCAAACTGCCCAACCCCATCTGTTCATACAACCCTGAAAAATTTATAAAAAAATTCTGAAGTTTATTTACCTAGCCTAAAATTAGTTTACAGTTATACTCCATTGAATATTTTTCACAGAGAGAGCCCTCTCCTGACCTTGTAGGGCTAGCTACAAGGCTGAGCGTGGTTTGAAGTTACCCTAATTTTCCTTCTTTCAGCCTGAGGTTCAAATTAGGTGCTAACAGGATCATCAAATTCTAAATCAATACCTCGATGAGTATAAATCCCATTCTGTAACATTCAGGGGGGCTACAACGTTCCCACAATTTATTCAACAGAAGGCGGAGAGAAGGCCCTGTAGTAGAAGAGAAATCAAAGGCAATAGGTTTCTATTGTCTACATTTGATGGGAACACTTCAGCTAGAGCTTGGGTGAAAAAGCTAGAGGAATTTTTCTTGCTACCTCTAGTGGCAGAGAAAGAAGCAGTGGAGATTGCAGCGCTGCACATGGAGGATGAAGCCTCTGTTTGGTGGTTCAAACCCTTGGTCCATTCAAGGGTGATTTATTTTGCAGAATTTGCTCATAGGTTGATCCAGGCCTTTGATGGAGAGAGGACAAGGGAAGAGAAAGCCCTTCCACCATGGGAGGAGAATTGCACCAACGTTGTCACAGCTTTGGGAGAGCAGCCTTTTACATCTATGGATGACGCAGTCATTGAATTGAAGGAGAAAAATAATCCAGCCATACAAGAAGAAAACCTCAAGTTCCACCAAGGTATGAGTGAAGTTCCACTTTTCATTTCAGCAAATCATTTAAAAGATTGTGGAAATTCATCTTTAAGGATCCAAGAATCTACACATTGTGCTATTCTAGAGCACCATGATTGCACTGCGCTGTGCAAAGGGTTTAAGGAGGAGATGAACCCTCATCCTCACACAATTTTTATGAGTCTCATTCAGCCCTTGAGGTTTGGATGTGAACCATTGGAGGATGGAACAAACCATGGCACCTTCATGATAAATAAGGAAACATATTTTGAACTGGAGGTTGAGACAACTCCTACATCATTGTAGGAATTAGCAGCACTGTTAAACATGGGTGGAAGGGAGATATTACTTCCATCACATTTGGGTCCTCATGGATCCAACATAGTCATGGGTGAGAGATATTTCCTAAAAGGTCTCCAAGGAGCTGCATTTCAAACTCTCATGAAATGCAAAGAGAGTGATTTGGTTTGGGAGGATGGTAGCCCTCATGGGAGGAGTACCAAAGGAGGAAGAAGGAGAAGACATCCACAAGGAGCTGAGTGGGTATGGATAAGGAGCAAGAGGCTGATTTTCCACTTGCAAATATATGACACGGGGAAGCAAGAGGCTTGGCTGTGTTGGCTCCTCTTGAAGGAGTTTGGCCATCACTTGGTGTACCCTTTTTCCAGGAGGATGGGAGTAGAGAAGAGGTGGTAGGATGCTTACATCATTGAGCAGCAGAGAGTAGGGATACATGGTGCTGATATGGCATATATATCAGTCATGATACCTTCATCACATGAGTTACATGATGTGAGCATGAGGAGGCAGCAAGCACTTGGGTTGCTTGAACTATCTTGAAGAGAGCACAAGAAGATTTGCTCTCATATGATGTATGGTGTTGCAGGAGTAGAGGAGGGAAATCTCATATAGCAAAGGGATTACTCCTTAGCTTTTACTTATTGGGAGGCATTTCCATCTTGGGAAATGCTTCACATTTGCAGCAGCGTCACCAGAGGTGTTCTTGACAAGGAGCATGTCAAGAAACAAAGATTGGCATGGACAAGAGCCCTTTTGCATGAGCTCATAGTGCTGACACTTGGGAGCAGGATCACATACATGGATCTGTCTATCATCTTACTTCCAGATTATGGTAAGGGTTTTGTGTTTGCATTTACTGATTTACATACTCTCATCATTATGTTGCAGTGCATGGCTCCTCAAAGGGGCAGATTTTTCATGTTGCTCCATGAGAAAAGTTGGACCAAACCATATGATGGAGACAACCATATTTTATGTGGCCTTGGGAAAAGGTTTCCTCATTACATGTATGATCAGAAAACTCATGTACTTGACCATTTATTAAGAAACATTTTTCCATGTAAAATTCTGAAGCAACAGTTTGAAAAACTGCGTTGTTGCTACTTGGGAGACTGTTGGTACCATCAAGCATCATGTAAAACCATCAGTACTTCCTATATTTTGATGAGGAGCATGTTTCCATTTGCCGATATTGTCCATATTATTATTGGGAGCATGATTGGTGAATTGACACATGAGTTGAATGTGTCTTTTAGGGGAGATGATTCCCATAGTTTATGCATTACATGTTCTAGTGGGAACATGAGGGGAGACATGGCCACCACAACCACCTATTTGCCTTATTTTGGGGTGGGCCATGAATTTGATGATGATATCCATCCATTGTACATATATGGGCACGTATTTTATCTTCTATTACTGATTCACTCATATATCTACTATCCAGTAGTAGAGGTGATATTTTCTGTACAATACTTGCCATGTTATTTTCTGCAGCTGCAGTGGATGAGGTTGCATTGTAACCCTATGAGAAAATGTTTTTACCTTGCTTCATATGGTGTAACCTATAGAAAACATGTCATTGGGGTATTCTATGATGATCATGTCCTACTCATCATGGATGAAATGTCTTGGGCCAGCTGTATTATCATTGAGGAAGGAGAGATCCTTGGAGGATTGCTCTTCATTTTGCCACTTGAGGGCAGTACTTTTTTTGCAGACCATGATTATGACACACTCTACACTTATCATAAGTGGAGAGGAGGACAACATGGGGCAAGCTATGAGGCTTGATATATTCATATTTGCAGCCCACCTTCATTCTCGGAGCTCAAGGTGGAGGGAGATTACTGTGAGTTGCCATGTTGGGAGGAAACTTATGTTGTATGGATGATTGCTTGGGGATGGGAGATTCATATGGGGATGATGAGTCCCATTATATATCAGATCTCATGCCTCAAGGAGGCCCTTAGACAACCCATTTTTTCCTTCATGGATATTTGTTTCTACATGACAGCTATTTGGGAATGTTCACCAAAAGATGGATTGCATATGTTGGAGGGACAACTTGGACACTTGATTGATGATATGGCATCATTTTCTCAGATGAGTTCATCATGCATGGATGCTATAGGGAGAGTAATGGAAAATGTGTCAGTCTATCCTTGCACTTGCTTACGGACAAGCAATCTTTGAGAGGGGAGGACTGTAATGTTCCCATTTTTATGGAACATTAATTTTTGCCATTTTCACATAGGAGATAAATAAAATGGGTAGGAGACCCATTCACTTCATGAATAGGGAATAAAAATCCTTTTATTATGAAGGAGGATCACTTATAGAGCTGGATTTCACACCTCCATGTGTGAAAAGGGGCTTTTGCAAGATGACTAGGTCAAGTTTGACCAAGTCAAATTGCGCAGTGGCATGAGGTGGAGAGCACATTGTGGGTCAGCGCAGTGGGATAAGGAGGGAAGATTATAGAGGAAGGAAACCCTAACGAGTGGGGTCCATTGAGAAGGAGATCAAATTGTTTAAAAGGAGGGCAAGGTAGCCATTACAAAGCATCTTGAGTATTATTCATCTTTGGTCCTTTGGACTTGCTGCAACTTTTTGCTGCTTAGCAAGAATTGCCATGGAAATTCATGTTTAGGATTTCCTCTCCTTCTTGAGTAGCTCTTGGAGGATTGCACTCCATTCCTCATATTTAGACACTGAGGTCAAGCATCATCCTTCTTCATCGCGTAGTTTCAGCTGGAGATTGTGCATTGTTGCTGGGTGTTGCTCGGGAGGTTTTCTACAACACCATCCTTGGCTAGTTCTTCAGAGGAAGGAGCTTCCATCCCTTTGGGAGATCAGAAAAGGAGGTTCATGAGCTTATTCCACCATATTTGGCACCAGGCCAACCACTTACCATCACTGGTAGCGCAGTCCCTCTCTTAGACAACTTTATTCTTGGAGAGCATTTGCTGTGAGGGATTAGCAGATAGTTTGGAGGGTGAGATCTTAGGTGAAGGGATCAGCCTTTCACTTCAGATTTCCATTGGAGGAGGGTTCCTCATTTGATGCAACCATTTCATCCTTCTCCATCTATTTCCAGATCTTGAGTTGCTGCTGCTACCCAGCAACTCTGGCATTTCTGCAGGAATGTCATTTTGCTTTTATTTCAGCCAATCCTTCTAGAGGATTGATGTATTGTATTTTCAGGGGTTGAGATCGTACTCTTCCACTTTATTTGAGCTTCATATTGTTATATCTTTTTATTGTTATCATTTTGCAGCAGTTCTCTATAAAATACTACGTAGTCATAGCCTGTAGTTTCTTATCTACATCAGTGTGCTTTATATTTATTATGCCAGTGATGAGAGGCTTGTATTGTATTGATTGAATGATTGATTCCTCAAGTCATTGCATTTATTTTACTGCTGTAATCATATATTTTTTCTATTTACTTCTTCTCATAAGCAAGCTCAGAAAAATAACGCAGAGAATCCATTATGTGTTCATCAATTGTTGCAACCCCATTCCTTGGGCAATTTCTGAAGGGAACTAGGTGTGTGAGGCTTGTCTCACCACCTAGAAGGATTTATTTGATCCCAATCCTTGGAATTTGTTCTTAGACACATTGGTCTAAGGGATCCAGGTCTTGGTATCAAATCCTACTGCCTCCATTTCTGGAAAATGCGTTTTCCAGCCATAGACTGCTAGCTATTCCTAAAAAGGATCATTACACATATGATTGCTTTTCTAGATTGTTATACTTTAGTTAAACATTGGCTAATGTCTTAATAAAGAAAGAAATCGGCTGTTCAATACCTTGCTGTCCCTTTTGTATCAAAACTCCGGCGATAGTATTTTCAAATGCAAAGGTAAAAACCAGAAATTCCTTGGAAAAATCAAGACAGATCAATACTGGTGCCTGTGTGAGTGCTCTTTTGATTTCTTCAAATGAATTTCTTGCCTTTTATATCCACTTAATATCAATTACCTTCCTCAGCATCTTTGTTATATCCTTCACAATCTTAGCAAAATTAGGAATAAATTGCTTTGGAAATTAACTTTTCCAAGGAAAGATTGAATCTCCTTCCTACTTCTTGGCAAATCCACCCTTTGAATTACATTGAACCTGCTTGGATCAATATTAATCCCATCTTTAGAAATGATATGCCCAAGTAATTTACTTGAAGTTAAAGAAAAAATACTTTTGGTGGGATTTAGAGAGATGCCAAACCTTCTACATTTCAGCAGAATACTTTCCAAATGTTTCAAGTGATCTTATTCCTTCCTTGAAAAGATTTTTATGTTTTCAAGATACACAACCACCATCTTGCCATTTTCTTCAGAAAAAGCAATGTCCATTGCCCTCTGAAAAGTAGCTCCTGCATTCATGAGACCAAATGGCATCTTGGCATACATAAAAGTACCCCATGGTGTAGTAAAAGTTGTTTTTTCCTGATCATCAGGATGCACAAGGATCTGATTATAACCTGAAAAACCATCATGCATAGACAATCTCTAAGAACCAACAATAGTTTGAAAAAATTGATCCATATTTGGGAGAGGATAATTATCTTTCAGGGAGGCTTTATTCAGATTTCTGAAATCAGTGCATATTCTGATTTCTCCACTTTTCTTCCTAACTGGAACCAAATTTGCAAGCCAATTTGAAAATCTAATTGGGACTATGATTCTGGCATCAAAGAGTTTTTTAACCTCCTTCTCAATCAAAGGCATGAGGAGTGGGTTGATCCTCCTTAACTTCTGTTTGAAAGGTCTTTCATTTTCTTTAATGGAAATAGTGTGCTGAATAAGGGTGGGATCATATTCTTTCAAATTAGCATAGTTCCAAGCAAAGAAATCTATGAATATCTTCATAATTTCAACATATTTAAATTTCATATCAGCTGAAAGAAATTTTGAAAATTTAATCATTTTGGGCATAGCTATAGTACCAAGGTTACGACTTTGAACTTCTTCATCATTAGCTTGCATCTTGGGAGATTTAAAAACATTATTCTGATAAAAAACAATTTCTAGAGGTATGAGTCCCTTTGGTATGGAATTATTCTTTAATTGAAAAACTTCAGAATTTCCTTTAGGTTTAGATAACATGCTCTACTGATCTATTTGTACATATTCAAATTCTTCTTTCAGCTCAATAAAAAATTTCACCTGCTGATCATCCTCAAAAACTTTCCAATGAATAATATTATGAGGAATGGATGGCCTATGACGGACTTCAACTTCATACTTTTTTGTGGAATGTAAAGGAATAATGAAAAGGCTTGCAGAGACAACAAGAGAATCCACATTGGAGTTTTGTTCTCTAGTTTTTACTGTGAATGAATAGGTGTGAAAGTTTTCTAACATGTCCAAAACCAAATTCCTATATGCTCTCATCCTTGTGTCCTTTGTTTGATAAACACCCTCAGTCTGTTTTAAGACTAATTTTGAATCTCAAAAAACAGAAATATTTTGAGCATTCATTCTTTTCAACACTTCTAGACCCAAATCAAGGATTCATATTCGGCCATGTTATTCGTACAATCAAAGTTCAGTTTATAGGAAAAGAACTTACTTTCATCACTTGGATTTATAATTCATATCCCTGCTCTTGCTCCTTATTTGCCTGCTAACACATCAAAATATAATGACCACCAACCTTCTTCCTCTTTATTGTTTTCTTGCTAACCTTCTGCTTGCTGATTTTCAGACTGTTGAATTTCAGAACTCTGGTTTTTTTCTTTCTTTTCTTCCTCCACTTCATTAGTCAATTCATTGAAAAGAATAACACAACCAAGCTCAGTATCAAGAGAATAAATTGGAAAGTTTTGGGGTTTATCTTTGCTACTCACCATGTAGGCCATCCTTGACTCTCGATATAATATTCTTTGCTCTCCAAAAACTGGAATGGTAGCATAAGTAAGATCCATCTGCATTGTAGTTTTAACTTTTGCTGCCCATGACCTTGAAAAAAAAATACCAAAATTCGGTGGAATGTCTGTTACAAAAATATCCATGACTACAGTCTTAGTAGGAACTTGTGTCAGTCCAACAACAACATCCTTGATTAGACCAATGCATTGAACTCTTTTTGAATCAAAAGAAAACAAATCTTTATATGGCCTAGTTATTTCTAACCCCATTCTTTCCATGATTAATTTGGGCATAATATTGTCAGAAGCCCCCGAATCTAACATAGCATTGTACAATTTCATGTCGTGAATGATAAGAATCACATAAAAAGGAGGAACTTCCTCATTTTGTTCATCTTCTAGTCTTGTGCCCAAATATATGGTCAGATGATCTTCTAATAAATTCAAGATATCAGTAGCTCGAGGTTGTGAGTTTAGCATTTTAACAATATTGCTTCTATATTCATCTATCTTGAGAATTTCACCAAAAGGGATTGATATTTTTATCTTAGAAATTTCATTCTCAAGATTGGAAAAAGAAATAGATTTTTCAGCTTCTTTGGTATGAAGGATAGTAGGTGTATCTTTCTTACCTTCAACGACCTTAGGAGCTTCCTTCTTGCCATCAGAAGCCTTAGGTGCATCCTTATTTGGTTGTGTCTTGTTTGCAATGATAGGTACATTCCTATTTCTAAGATTATATTGTTTCTGCATCTCAAAAATAGCATGTTGATACCCCTTTAGATAGTCCAATGTTTCTTCTTCATGATTGTTTTGATCTGATTGATCATGTTCTTCCTTGGTCAAGAAAATTCCTGACATTTCTTCATCAAAACAATGAATATATTCTTCAGGTTCTTTAGGGTCATCTTCTTCATCAACTAAATTCTGCTGAAAAGGAGGTCTCACTAGAGGATCAGGCTGCTGATTTCTGTTTTCCCTTGGTATTTGCTGATTCTAAGGTCTCCTGAACTGAGGGTTTCTCAATTGAGGTCCATGTTGTGCAAGAGGAGTAGAGGTATTGCCAAGGGCTAATCTATCCATCAATTTTTCCACTGTTTTCATCATTAAATCTAGTTTGTGTTGAGAGGTAGAAGATGAGGGTTTCTCCTCCTCTTTCAACTTACCCTTACCCATTTTTGAATTTTTAGCTGCTATCAAATTAACCTCCAACTTCACAGCATCATTTTGCATCTCAGAAAGTGTAGGAGATTCTCTTTCTCTCAGCAGTATGGAAAACTCATAGTCGAAAGAATTGACATACCTCATTTGAGCTAAGGCTTCTGGTGGTTTCAAACAAGCAGGAATATAATCTAACACCTTATTAAACCATTTTGAAAATTTTTGGACAGTTTCATCAGCAACTCTCTTCAGGTATTATCCTCAATGAGGGCTTCTACTGGATTAGTTATATTTCCCCATTTCCTTAAGAAAAAATCTTCAAATTCATTCCAATCATGAATGCTTCCAGGAGTAAGGGCTTTATACCACTTCCTAACCTCACCAGTAAAACTTTGAGAAAATAATCTTAATTTAAAATCTTCATGATCAACCTCCTCCTGTCTATAAATTCATTAAATTGATCAACATGATCCTCTGCTATAATGTCCTCATCACTTCCCCAGGTTTTAATTCTAACAACATATTTACTAGGGAGTTCATGTAAGACAACAGGAAGGAAAAGGGGGGCGTATTTAGCAGGTGAGGCAGGTGGATTTCCAGCCATGGTCAGAGGTACTATGGTAATTTTAGGAAAGGCAGAAATAGTAGATGACAGACTACTATGAGGAGGACTACTTGTTCTTTGTAAGCCACCAAAAATTGAGCTCCAGTTGGGAAGAGATAAACCAACTTTACTTTTCAACAATAATTTGAAAGGATCAAGCTCCTTTAATTTGTCTAAAGACTCCTTTTCCAAAAAAAACTCTGAAGCAATAACTTCCCAGAATTCCTCTTTATCTTCTTGGGTTACTAGAGTTGAGGCATCAATTCCTCTCTTATGTAAGTCTAAGATAATTTCAATTAGTTATTTTTCATTTTCTGATCTAAACAAAACCTCACGAATCTTATCATCAACTCTTTTGTCTTCAGGACTTCTTTATATTTCATAGGATAAGGATTTCGAATGAGATGGAGTACCTGGTATTTCAGAAATGCCTTGACTACCTCTTGAAATGGTGTTTGGATTGTCCATGATGGTAGGTGGATCTAGGTCAGGATTACTCCTCATGTATCTCCTTCTCGAAGCCACCATTAAACATATAAACTTTAAATGGAGTCACCAAGGTAGATGCAGCCTCAAAAAGCTTCCTAAGCTCCTGCTACCTTCAAAAGTTTAGCTTCAAAATCTCGAGAAAGTATAATCTTCGACTCCCGGCAGATGCACCAAAATGTTATCACAAAATCAGGCCTGATGGTCTGCTCATCAAGTAAAAATTGTGTAACTGTTTCAAACCAATCTTTTGGTTGAGGCTTAGCCTCCTCAACCTGAGAGGGCTCTCTCAATGGTTTATGATTTTTCATAAATAAATAGATGGCTAACTCTATATGAGACAAAAACAGATAAATGGTATAACTGGTTGCAAATCACATTAGCAAGTATTCATTAGGCTATGGAGTCATGATAACTTCAACAAAACCAAAACAATCTACCTAGCATGGAAGTCAAGGCATTCATAGTTCAAGTCAAGGAATAAAACATGTAGAACAATGAAACACATAGTCAGTTTATCTATGAAGGAAGTCAGAGCACCATTGATGAATTCTAACTATCATAAATAAACACCACTGTAATGAAATATTGAAAAGGATTCCATCAAAACAATAACATACAAGAAATCCTCATGAAATTTGATTTGTCTAAGTAGAAACTCTGTATTAATTTGTAAACAGTCACATACAATACACAATATTTTTTGCTAATAAAATGTCCAAACCTGTGTATTTCGACCTCATACTCTTTATAGATCATTTACAATATAGGATTCTCTTATCCTCCACTAAAAACATCAAATTCATAGTGTTTGACACCTTTCCTAATCATGAAACATGATATTTATTACAAATTGATAGCTAGAACCCTAATGAGCAGTCCTATTCCAAATAGGACTAAAACTCTTTAATTTCCTTCCTAACAACCTTATCTAGTCTTCATTACATCTGATGCCACTTTCTTTTCCATGAAGTCAAATTTGGATGATGATTCCCAATCTTGATGTGAACATGCTGTCGATGATGCTGTTCTCCTATGTTCTAGGAAACTTGTTGGCAAATATGATGCAGAGTGTTGTCCTTGATGGCAACCAATTGAATGAAGATGAAGACATGAGATTGTTGGCATGTGTTGTCCTTGATGGCAAACCACCTGATGAAGTTATTCTTGACTTGATGGAATGTAAATCTGATGTGATATGATATAGAGAGTTGTTCTTGAATGGAAACCCACCTGATAAAGATGATGGCAAAACACCTGATGAAGTTGTGCTTGATAGAATATGTTCTTGATGAAGTAAATCTGATGTATCTACAGTGAGTACAGAAGGGAATGAAGAAAGAAATTCAGTATGTACTAGTTCTATGATAAAAAGATTATGTCTCAAGGCATACGCGGATTTGCCTAGGAGAAGTCGCGTATGGGAAAAAGCGCTCATAAAGTGCAAAACCAGGGGTAACCACCATGGTATTGACCCATTGTATTGGGTAATGATTCGTCTAAATGACCCCGTCCAGGAATACCATCGGAAGTAATGTGGTTTTGGCTCATGGTATTGAAAAAGGGTAAACTTATATAAAGAGAAGAAATTCATTGTGCAAATCATGAGTGTGGGTGCAAGATGTCTGAGCTTGAATGAATACTTCTCTCTGAAGTATATCTGAATGGAAAGGGTTACAGTTGAATGATAGATCTGAATGTATGATGCACCAATGATGAAGAAGGGGATTTAGATCTGAAATGTACTTTACTTGCTAGATCTCGTTTATGGGGGTGATTAGACTGATGAGCAGCACATCTGCCCTAAGTAAAGGTTGAATCTGAACTAATGTCCTGATTCAAGTATGCAGCTCAGAATGCTTGAAGATCCATACGTTACTTCGCCGCAGGAAGCGCCAGAGGTGGCCGCGGCTTCTCGTTAAGAAAAAGCGCGCATGCGCAATGAAATATATACAAAGAGGTATACGCCGGTTTATGTGAATCCACGTATATATACGCGACATCAGTGAAAAGAAAGCGCGTATGCAAACTAGGGTTTGCTGAAGTCTGTGGTAAGAAAAGTCTGATCTGTTCTGCTGGTTTACAGATATCTCTCAGTGAGTTATATGTATCCGTTTCATGTTTGACTGTGCTTAAAAGTATGGAGTGGGTCCAGTCTGAAAATATGATGAAACGTGGCCTGCAAGTTGTGTCCTAAAGGAAGCTTTGGATCCAGTGTGAAAATTGATGAAACGTGGTCCATAGAGGTGGTGAGGGTTGTAGCCTTCAGTCAGGGGGTTGTAGCTCCCTTCCAGGTGAGGCTGGTAAACGAGAGTAGGGGGTCGTAGCTCCCTTCCGTGAGGTTTATAAACAGAGCAGGGGGTCAGAGTTCCCTTCCGTGAGAGAGGCCGGTAAATGAGTCGGGGTTGGAGCTCTTCCAGAGAGGCCGGTAAATGAGCGGGCAGTGGGTGCTCGCAGATGTCGGGTAGGAGTCTCAGATCAAGACATATGTTGTAAGATGTTTTCTCTATAATAAAATATCAATAATGAAAGCAAATCAGTCATGGTCTTCCGACTTGGATTTCCACCTAAAATCCCCGTGTTCATGTGTGATGCTTTGTGATGGTTTATTCCCGTTTCTTACTGCACATGTTTACTGTTTATTGAACATCTGATGAATGAATGATGGAATGATATAAGTAAAGAACTAATGACATAATTAGATCTCTATGTATACGCGAGTTGCATGAAAGATATCCGCGTGTATACGCGAGTTTACCAAAAGTAGCGTATGGGTTTTAAGGAATGAAAAAGTGAAAAGTTCTGAGTATGCAGTAAATACTAATTCACCCCCCCCTCT
The DNA here is from genome assembly GCA_034641835.2 of Pinus albicaulis. Classification (NCBI taxonomy): domain Eukaryota; kingdom Viridiplantae; phylum Streptophyta; class Pinopsida; order Pinales; family Pinaceae; genus Pinus; species Pinus albicaulis. The sequence continues at coordinate 80,103,693 of CM076584.1, read as the reverse complement.
CAGTATTTTTCCCAACAATTGGTATCAGAGCAGGTCCTTCTACAGAAGCTTGATCGCTTGAAGGAGATCCGTCACAATGGGAAAGAAGCAAAAGAAGAAGGCTACTCAAAGCAAGAAGAAGTCTCAGAAAACATGTATCGCAGAAATTAAAGAAGATGAATCAGATAGTGATTGGGGTCCTAATTTTCTTATTGGTGCAAACAATGATGAAGATAGTGAAAATTATGTTGTGGACCTAGAAGAAGTTTTCAAAGATCAACGAAGATTAGTTAATGAGAAGAAATCTGCCTACAATGAAATAAATGGACAAATAGAAACAGGTATTGATCGTTGTTCTTGTATTTTACTTAACTGTATGTGCAAAGGTTATGATAGTGAAAGTGACAGTATGGTTCTAGAAGAAGCTGTCAAGATTAAAGATGAAGATCGGCAAAAATCATCTAAGGAGAATGAATCTATAGACAAGTATCAAAAGTTTCATGCTTATGCATCCAATCGAATGAAAAGACTTGAAGCTGAAATCATCTCTCTTAGGGAAGATCCGAAAATATCAAAGAAGAAAATGACAGAACTCGAAGCAGAAAAAATTTCTCTAAAATCAGATCTGGAAAAATCAAAAGGGAAGAATGAAGGTCTTGAAGCTGGAATCGTCTCTCTACAAGAAAAACTTGAAGCATCAAGTAAGAAGAATGAGGAACCTCTACAATCATTTGAAAAGGAAGGACTTGAAGCAGAAATCATCTCCCTCAAAGAATACCTGGATAAATCAAATAAGAAGAATGAAGGACTTGAAGCAGAAAACATATCTCTGAAAGTAGATCTTGAAGCATCGAAGAAGAAGAATGAAGAGCTGCAACAAACATGTGAAGAAAATGGAAATTGGTTGAAAGAAGAGATTCTAAATCTGAAGGATCAAGTAGAAGATGGAAGAAGGAAAGAAGAAAGCATGACAAAGCAATGTCAAGCCTTAGAGGTTGAGGTAAACATTCTCAAAGGTAAATTAGAAGAAAAGGTTAAACTTTTGAGGTTTCAAGATAGTACTAATATCTTGGACAATATTCTGAGTAATCAAAGGTCTCCTGCTATCAAACTTGGTCTTGGTTTCCATGAAACTGTCAAAGGAGAATCTAGCTCACAAGGAAGTGCTAAAAATTCAGAGGATGTCAATGCAAAACCTGAAGTGTTGAAAGAGACAAAAGGTCAACCAACAATGATGAAATCTCAAAGGAAATCAGTCAATAAAGTTGAATGCTTTAAATGTCATAATTATGGGCATGTTGCAGCAAATTGCAGGAGCAGATCATTTCAGCCTCAATCAAACAGTTCCTACATAAAGAGGTACTCTAGTTTCTTCAAGGGATATTGTTTTTCATGTAACAAGTATGGACATAAAGCAGCTGATTGTAAAAGGAGGAAGATTAGAAATAATCATTATGATTCTTATGCTTATTTCTCTGGACACATGAGATGTTATTCTTGTAACAAGTATGGACATGTAGAAAAGGAATGCAGGTTGAACAGATATGAGAAATTGGATAACTTCCAGCACACAAATTGAAAGTTCAAACAAATCTGGAAAAAGATGGAGGACCGATCGCAAACGTAGGGATTTGACCCATCGGCAGCTATCCCGCTTCTCGAAGCTTACTCGATTGGATCGGAAGAATGATGTGGGATACATTATGAGATTTAGTAATGTATCGTCACAGGGGGAGCAATGTATGATGTCTCTCATGATTGATTTGATTATCCTGGTTATATGTATTTCCGACAGAGCATCTGATATGAAGAAGACAGGTACAGGAAGTACAAGTTCAGGGGGAGATGAAGGAATGTGAAAAATTTCTATGCTTCACATTCCATACGCAGTTTCTATTAACAAAAGTCGCGTATACACGCGAGTTCCAGCAGACACAGTCGCATATGCATTGATGATAAGAGAATTTATATGATAGCTGAAGATCTGGAGCAGAGGTTCAGGGGGAGCATCAGTCTGACTGTTAATAACTGTATTATTGACTCAATATCAGCTTAGTTTCTCAGTTCCAAATAATGATGATATGATACATGGTTTCTTATGTTGAAGATTGTGGATGAGTCCTGTTTGCTTTTTGATGAAGAGTATTCATTGTTGAGATGAAAGCCCTATAATTCGGAGATAAGGGTAGTTCATGTAGAGATTGTTGCTGATGACTTGCTGATAAAGGTATTCAGGTTGCACAAGTTAAGGAGGAGCACTGGTTCAGGGGGAGCAGCAGGTTGAATACTAATGATTGCATTGTTGGCACTATGACTACTTATTCTTTGGTTATTATGATACTCATGCTCAAATGATGATGGCTTGATACATGATTTATTATAAGCCCTTTTGACTGTTTGATGAAGTTTATCTATTGATAAGATTGGAAGTATTATGATTTAGAGATAAGAATAGATCATGCAGATTTTGTCACTATGGTTGAGATCTTTTCCTACATATGTTACTTCATGATCATGGTGATGTTGGACCACATGGACGATTACTTGACACTTATGTGAAGATGCTGTTCTGGTATGGGAGGCATTCAAATATCTCAGAAAGAAGCTCAACACTGTCCTTTTCTCACAAAGGATCAGATCTGGTTATAAGATAGAAGATGGTATTGGATACGCGGGTTTCCTGAAACACAGTCGCGTATATACATGAGTTCATGCACATAAAACCGCGTATGTCTGATTGCTGACAATTTTTGCTTGGAGTCAGCTCTCTTCAGCACAGCTGCAGTGCTATTTGGTATCTCTGGTGGTGTTCTAGTTCTCATAATTCTATTTCTAATGTTTTGATAAAGATGCGTTGATGATTTTTTGGTGAAAATGTTCAGGATGCACAAACTAAGGGGGAGCCTTATTCATATGGAAAGGTTGCTTGGATGCACAGATTTAGGGGGAGCATTAGCTTTGCTGAGTATAATGCATTGTTGGCATTATGGTGGTTCTGAAATATGTTCTCTTTCTTGAGGACTTTCTGGTGTTGGTCTTAAATGGTCATTTTTGTAATTTGATGAAAAGGTCTTGTTGAGACCCATGATGTAAAATTGTAATATTCAGTCATGTAAGGACTTGTCAAATTTGTAAACCCACTTGGTTGGGTAGCTAAGTCAAATTTTGTAAACCCACTTGGTTGGGTACTTGAGTCTCATATGTAAATCCACTTGGTTGGATATTCGTTGTAAGTATGAGTCATTGGTGATAGGAAAGTCACAGAGTCATGTACTTCATTGGAAAATATGTTTGAAGATTCAGCATGAACTCAGGGGGAGCTTGGTCACTTCAGTATACATCAGATCTGCAGAACGCTTCGTCCACATGCGGAGAAAAGGGGGAGAGTATGTTGGTTTTGATCCACCCTTTGCCCTTGATGTCAAAGGGGGAGAGTGACATGGTGTTTGAATGAAGAGAAAGAATGGTTTCAAAAATGTAGAGAGTGACATGGTGTCATTGTATTCTTAATGTACCTATCTGTTGTGGTAACCAAACACCATCGTGGTTGCCATCAAGTCCAAAGGGGGAGATTGTTGGAAAATATGATGCAGAGTGTTGTCCTTGATGGCAACCCACTGAATGAAGATGAAGACATGAGATTGTTGGGATGTGTTGTCCTTGATGGCAAACCACCTGATGAAGTTATTCTTGACTTGATGGAATGTAAATCTGATGTGATATGATATAGAGAGTTGTTCTTGAATGGAAACCCACCTGATAAAGATGATGGCAAAACACCTGATGAAGTTGTGCTTGATAGAATATGTTCTTGATGAAGTAAATCTGATGTATCTACAATGAGTACAGAAGGGAATGAAGAAAGAAATTCAGTATGTACTAGTTCTATGATAAAAAGAGTATGTCTCAAGGCATACGCGGATTTTCCTAGGAGAAGTCGCGTATGCACGCGGGAAACAACGTTCCAAGTCGCGTATGGGAAAAATAGCTCATAAAGTGAAAAACCAGGGGTAACCACCATGGTATTGACCCATTGTATTGGGTAATGATTCGTCTAAATGACCCCGTCCAGGAATACCATAGGAAGTAATGTAGTTTTGGGCTCATGGTATTGTTTTGGCTCATGGTATTGAAAAGATGAAACCTATATAAGGAGAAAGAAATTCGTAATACGAATCATGGGTGTGTGGGAGCAAGATGTAAAACAAGATGAATACTTCTCTGTGAAGTATATCTGCATGGAAAGGGTAAAGGTTTGATGATAGATCTGAATCTATGATGCACCTATGAAGAAATGATGAAGCGGGATTTCTAGATCTGAAATGTACTTGTACTTGCTAGATCTGTTTATGGAGTGATTAGATCTGTGATGAGGCGAACATCTATCTGAAGTAAAGGGTTGAATCTGAACTGAATGTATGATCTGAAGAAGTATGCAGCTCTTTAATGATTGAAGATCCATACGCTACTTCGCTGCAGAGGAAGCGCGTATGTACGCGGCTTCGCTGAAGAAAAAGCGCGTATGCGCAATGAAATATGTACAGAGGTATATGCTGGTTTATGTGAACGGAAGCGCGTATATACGCGACATCAGTGAAAAGAAAGCACATATGCAAACTAGGGTTTGCTGAAGTCTGTGGTAAGAAATGTCTGATCTGTTCTACTGGTTTACTGATATCTGTCAGTGAGTTATATGTATCTGTTTCATGGTTGACTGTGCTTAAAAGTATGGAAAGGGTCCAGTCTGAAAATATGATGAAACGTGGCTTGCAAGTTGTGTCCTAAAGGAAGCTTTGGATCCAATGTGAAAATTGATGAAACGTGGTCCATAGAGGTGCTGAGGGTTGTAGCCTTCAGTCAGGGGGTGGTAGCTCCCTTCCAGGTGAGGCTGGTAAAAAACGGGATCGGTCGTTAGCTCCCTTCAGTGGGGGCGTACCAAAACGAGAGCGAGGGTCGTGGCTCCTTCGAGGCGGTAGCGAGTCGGTGGAGCTCCCTTCCAAGAGAGGCTGGTAAACGAGCGCAGGTGGGTGCCTGCGTGCTGGTAGGAGTCTGCACCAGCGCATATGTTGTAAGATGTTTTCTCTATAATAAAATATTGAAGGTTGAGCAACTGCAGCGGTGGTTTTATCCCGACTTGGGTTTCCACCTAAAAATCCTGGTGTTCATGTTTGATGCTTTGTGTGATGGTTTATTCTGTTCTTACTACACATGTTTACTGTTTATTGAACATCTGATGAATGAATGATGCAATGATATAAGTAAAGAACTAATGACATAATTAGATCTCTGTGTATACGCGAGTTGCATGAAAGATATCCGCGTGTATACGCGAGTTTACCAAAGGAAAGTAGCGTATGGGTTTTAAGGAATGAAAAAGTGAAAAGTTCTGAGTATGCAGTAAATACTGATTCACCCCCCCCTCTCAGTATTTTTCCCAACAAAAATTTCTCCTTCCTTTTAGGTTTTTGATACACTTTGACTGTCTGATACATTATGATCCTTTATACACCATAATTTGGATGCCATCTATTGTTTAAAATTAGAACATGTGCATATATCCTCTTCCTGTGCCAGCTATTCAAAACTTTAATTTCAAATTGTGTAAAAGAAGCTAAAAACAGACCTGCGGTACGAACCCAGCACAGTTTCGTAGCACAGGGATTTAGCTCCTTTCTTCAACAATTTTCAATCTTTTTCTTTCATGATAGCCTTTATCTTCACTTGACACATTCCCACAAGAAGTTTCAAAACCAAACTCACAAAAACTCCTTCAAAATTTGCTATGAAAAATGATGAAATGACTACTTCAGCAGTTTCGTAGCGCATTTCATCAAATTTGCACTCTATGCATTACGAAACTGCTGTGTAAGTAGTTTTGTTGATATATATATATATATATATTTTAAATTTGTGATAAGGGGATACTCAAACTTAAGGAAAGTGATATTTTTTCAAAGCCTACATCAAAATAACCCTGAAAATATATTCTTCATCAAATTTAACCTTCATTCTTCATCTGAGTTTGTCTTATATATTTGTTGCTCTGTTTCACTTCTTTTTCAATTCTTCTTGACACTCTTTCAACTGTATCTGCAGATCTTCCACGTGGATCTTTAGCTTTCTGTTGCTAGTTCTTAAATGAGTGTTGATCACTCTCATAAAATTTTCTTCCCTAATAGATGGGACTGTCCATGTGAAGAATTGTTCTTCACTTCTTGGGATTTCTGATCTAGAGACTATTTAACCTTCCCAAAAATCTTTCATTCTTTTGATTTTTTCTTTCTCGATGATATTTTTTTTGGTTCTTTTCTTCAACCTAGCAATCTCATGGTTTGTTGATATCAACTTCTCCTCTAGGTTTTGACGCCTTGTCATTTCTTCTTGTGCTATGATTACTCTATTTTTTGTTTGCAATGCTACTGGCAAGGAGAGATAAATTACCTCTTCAAGAACTTTAGCTGTTTCATAGGTTTCTTCAACTTCTGTGTTAAGTTCCTTGAGATTTTTTTAATGTCTAGTCATAGGCTTTCTGGCTTGGAAAACAAATGCTTTGTTTTCACCTTTAAACTCCAGCTTCTTTGCTGATTTTATATTTTTTTGTTTTCTTTTATTTAGTCCTATGAAATCAAATTATACTATGGCTGATTCTTCTATGTCTATTGCATGCAATATATCATCCAAGTTTCCTTTCAACCTTAGGCTATCACTTGATCCTGACACTGCTAATTTTCCCTTTGTTGCTATAGCTTGGCTCCTTGTTATTCTCTGAACTTCTTGCTTATCTGCTGATTGTTTTTGTTTAGTTGCTTTGCTACCATGTAACCTTTTTTTTTGCAGGTGAGGGAGTTTTTAGTGTCTTCTCTGCTTGGTTCTTCAGTTTTTTTCTGGGTTTCAATTTCACAAACCTCTTTGCCTTTGTAGCCACTGGCTAACTTGATTCTACTGGTGGTGAGAGATTTCCCTTTGTCTTAGTGTTTTTAGCTAGGGTTAGAGCTTCCATATCAAAACCACTCATAAATAAAAAGGAGGACCAGTCCCTATTTATTTTCTGAAGCTCATTCAAAACTAACAATTTAATCAACCCATGGTGAAATAGGGATGTTTCACAGCCATCAGGTTTCATCTGAAATTTTTCAGGCATTTTGGAAAGACTTCTATATAAGAAAAATGGTAAATCCAGTGATATCATACCTGTGAAATGTAACAACAATTTGAAGTGATAAGTGTAGACTTTGTGGTAACTGCCTTCACATGTGAAGTATCTTTGGATATTGAACAACATTTTGGCATAGTTATCTTTGATACAATTTCTGGGAATTGCATTGTTTAGGTCCATGTTTTCATATTCTGTTTTCATAAATATCTTGCATGATTTCATATCGAACCTAAAGCCCTTAAACCAAGATTCTTGATCTCTTGGTATTTATGTTACCATATCTATGATCTTAGGTGTGACTGCTATGTTTAACATTCTGACCTTTGTGTTTGTTCCACTGAAATGAAGTGCAAATTCTTTGGACCCCTGAATATGCCCACCTTGTAACTTTTCACAGAACTTTGAACAACCTATTTTCCTGAAAGAATCCATTACTATTGAATCTTCAGCTAAAACCCTCATAGTTTCAGGTTCAAATCTCAAACAATGTCCTCCTCTATGATTATTTTTCTCTTCAGCGATGCCTTTTTTTTCGGAACCTGTAGAACTTCCTCGCTTGAGAAAATGGAACAACCTCCCTTGAATCTATATGAAAAGCCTCACTTGATTGAGTATGATGATAACCTTGGTATAGAACAACCATAGGCTTAACTCTAATGTTTATAGCTTTAACAGTTGAGTGGGGGAAAAAAACCAGAATAACTAAACTAGACAAATTTTTCGAATTTCAAATCCCTTTTTACAACTGAATGAAACCCCTATCATGATGATGATGATGTAGATGAAATGGGTAAGTACTTTGGATATGACCTCTTACTAACTCAACATAACGTTACCTTATCATTTCTTAACGGATTTCTGACAAATACTGGATTTCTTGACATGACATCTAAGAATCCGCGCTTTCGTAGCACACATAGTGTGTTTTTCGCACTTTGTGCTATGAAAGTAGCAGTGCTTTCGTAGCAAAAAACCCCTTTTTTTAACTGAGCACTACGAAACTACGGATTTGTGGCTAATCACAGAATTTCAATCTGAAAACTAATGACATGAGCTCTAGATGAATGATATGAATTTTTTTTATCATGGAATGAATTTAAAGAAGTTTATTTGAACTTGAAAATTGACCTTTGAAACTGAATAAACTATGACCTACCCTTTATCAAGACAAAATTGACTTTAGACCTACTTGAAACTATGGCCAAAAATAGTGTAGACATACAATTTTTTGTTTTTTTTTAAATTTGGGTGATAACATGATAGGTGCAAAGGTTTCTTCATAATCAATCCCCTTGATCTGTGAGAAGCCTAGAGCAACAAATATTGCTTTATACTTCTCGACGCTCCCATTAATAGCTTTATTTACCTTGTAGATCCATCTTGAACCTACCACTGATTTACCAACCGGCCTTGGAACAATCTCCAAAGAATTGTTTCTGACAATGGAGTCATACTCCTCCACCATGGAATCTACCCATGTGGGCTCCGAACTACTTCCTCAAACGAAGATGGCTCTGTCATGATACACTTGCTCATGAGAGCCATGTATCTAGTGAATTGGTTAGGTGACTGTCTCTGTCTGTGCTGTGATGTAGGGACTCCTACATTCTGTGCCGCATCAAGCTTCAGCCTCTCAGCTTCTGTGGTACGCCTTATGCCTGTTATGATGTTTTCCTCTATGTGAGTGGACTCCTCCACACCATGATCCTCCTCCTGTGGCTAATCCACATCTTGAGGCTCATCTTTGGGAACAAGAAGTTCCTCCTCTACATGCAAGTGTAGCTCCCTCTCAAGCGACAACTTCATGGCTTTCTCCTCATTAAATTTTAGATCCCGTCGCACCACAGCCATCAGACTGTTTGGAAAATACACACGATAATTATGGTGTGTTTCTGTGTACCCCACAAATATTCCAACTTTTGCAGTTGGCTCCAGTTTCTTCCTGGTGTCCTTAGTCACATGAATGTAAATAGATGAGCCAAAAATATTTAAATGAGAAATATCTAAATTCTTACCAGTAAAATATTCTTTAGGTGTACTCATTCCAAGTAATCTATGAGGACAACGGTTTTGCACATAAACCAAAGTGTTGCATGCTTCTGCCCATAAGTGCATTGGTAGGCCCTGGTCATGTAGCATATCTCGTGCAGCACCCATGATCCTTCTATTCTTCCTCTCTGTGACCCCATTCTACTGTGGGTTATGAGGCTCTATGATTTATCTTTGAATTCATTCTTTTCTATAGAAATCTTTAAATTCGTTCGAGATATATTCACCACCATTATCGCTTCACAGAGCCTTCACTTACTTCCCCGACTCCTTCTCCACCAATGCTTTAAACTCACAGTCTGTTGTGTAACCAGCTCCAAAAATAGAAGAAAAGAGATATCCACGCCTTAGAAATAAGCCACTTCGAGGGGGCAACCTCCAATACATTACATAAATGAACAATTCTTGGATGATACAATTCACAAAACCTCCTTTCTATATATAGGAGTCCATGGGGCCATAATGTAATCCTGGTGGGCCACAATGTAATCCTAGCCGACCTAACAATAATAATTTAAGGGCACAATAATAACAAAATGGGGGTTACAAGGGTACAATAATAACAATAAGGGGTTTACACTAACAATAATGAGGGGCTATACTAGTGATATAGGGACCTAACATGCCCCTCTCCTTCAAAAAAGTGTTGTCCTCAACACTTGAGTAGCTCCGGGTGCTTCTGTATAAAATTCTCATCCTCCCATGGAGAATCTTCAGTGGGTAAGTTCTTCCACTTGATGAGATACTCTGAAATTGATCGATTCCGTAGTTGTCGAGTTCTTTTTTCCATGACTGCTTCAGGTTCCAATATGATTTTCCCTTCCCCATCAAGTTCTGGCAATACTGTTTGAACTGGAAGATTCTCACCTATAACCTTCTTTAAGCATGAAACATGGAAAACTGGATGTACTCGCGAAGAAGCAGGAAGCTCCAATTTGTATGCCATAGTACCAATCTTTTGCAACACCTTGTAAAGACCATAGTACTTTGGCGATAATTTATTATCCTTCTTTGCTTGCTTGAGGGACATTTGTTTGTATGGTTGTAGCCGTAAAAATACCCAATCTCCTACATCAAAACTTCTCTCGCTACGATGTTGATCTGTCTGTTGTTTCATTCGATTTTGTGCCAAATTCAGGTTATCCTTTAAGAGTTGGAGAACTTCTTGCTGATGCTCGATGTGATCTTCCACTGCTTGAACCTTCGAATTTTCCCTTAAAGATGATGTGATGGATGGTGGATGATATCCATAAAGTGCCATAAATGGGGTCATTTTTGCTGCGGTATGGAAGGAAGTGTTATACCACCATTCAGCGAGAGGTAACCACTTGACCCATTGTGTTTTTTTATCAGATACAAAACAACGAAGATATCCTTCCAAACATTTATTTACTATCTCAGTTTGACCATCAGATTGGGGATGATAAGATGAGCTATGAGCTAATTGAGTACCCAAACAAGAAAATAACTCCGTCCAAAAATTTCCAGTAAAAATGGGATCTCTGTCGCTCACAATAACCCTTGGGCTTCCATGTAGCTTTTGAATTCTGTCCATAAATGTAGTAGCAACTGTACTTGCTTTAAATGGATGAGAGAATGCACAAAAGTGTGCATACTTGGTAAGTCTATCAACTACCACCATGATGACACTCTTTCCTTCGGACTTAGGTAAACCTGTGATAAAATCCATTGAAATCTCCTCACAACGTTGACTTGGAATGGATAAAGGTTGTAGAAGTCCTGGGGTCTTAATTGTTTCCACTTTATTCTGCTGGCAAACCAAACATTCCGCCACAAACTTTTGAATATCAGATTTAAGGCCATCCCAAAAAAATTCTTTCTTCACCATGTGGTAAGTTTTTAAAAATCCTGAGTGTCCTCCTAAAGGAGAAGTGTGCAATTCCAGAAGAATCTTTTGTTTTAGTTGGGAATTCTTACAAAGGTATAAGCGATCTTTGTACCATAAGGAATCATTTTTCCAACTAAATGTATCAGATGTACTAGGATCTTGCTGCAACTTTTGAATGAGTGTCCATACATCTTTGTCCTTCTTCATTCATCTCTTGCTTCGGTTATCCAATCTGGTTGGATAATAGAAATGGCACAAAGCAATGCTTCCACCTCTTCATTCTTTCTTGAGAGTGCATCTGCAACAACATTAAGCTTTCCTTTTTTGTATATTATTTCAAAGTCATAACCCAACATCTTTGTGACCCATTTTTGCTGCTCTTTTGACGATAGTCTTTGTTCCAAAAAGTGTTTAAGACTATCATGATCAGTTTTTACCTTGAAGTGTCTTCCCATTAGGTAAGTTCGCCATTTCTTTAGTGCATGTGGTATTGCTAACATTTCCTTCTCATAAATAGGTTTCTGTAAATACTTTCCTTTGATTGGACGACTTTCAAAAGCAATGGGTCTTCCTTCCTGCATTAAAAATGCACCAATTCCATTTCCTGAGGCATCACATTCCACAATAAAGGTTTTTGTGAAGTCTGGTGTAGCTAAGACCGGTGCTAGGCACATTGCCTCTTTAAAGTGTTTAAAGTCCTTAGTTGCTTCAAGAGTCCATGAAAATGCATCTTTCTTCAATAATGTTGTTAGAGGTGCTGCTATTCTCCCATAATTCTTAACAAACTTGCGATAATACCCTGTTAACCCGAGAAATCCTCGCAACTGATTTATGGTTGTGGGAACTTTCCATTCCTTAATAGCTTTAATTTTGTTAGGGTCCACTTTAACACCCTCGTGAGATACAATATGACCCAGATATTCCACCTCTTGTACTCCAAAGAAACATTTGGACTTTTTGCATATAATTGTTTCTCCTGCAATAGTTTGAGCACCCTGTCAACATGTTCAACATGATCCTTCCAAGACCTGCTGTAGATTAGTATATCATCAAAAAATACTAGCACAAATTTTCTAAGGAAGGGTTTGAAAATGGAATTCATCAACCCTTGAAATGTAGAAGGTGCATTGGTAAGGCCAAAAGGCATGACCAAAAATTCATAGTGACCCTCATGAGTTCGAAATGTTGTTTTCGAAATATCTTTGGTCTTCATTCTAATTTGATGATATCCTGAACGAAGATCCAACTTGGTAAAATAAATTGCTCCATGTAATTCATCCAATAATTCATCAATCACAGGAATGGGGAATTTGTCTTTAATGGTGAGCTTATTGAGCTCCCTATAATCTGGACACATTCGCCATGATCCATCCTTCTTGTGTACCAATACTACAGGAGAAGAGAAAGAACTTTGACTAGGTTGAATTATACCTACCTCTAACATTTCTGCAATCATACGTTCAATTTCGCTCTTTTGGAAGTAAGGATATCTATAAGGCCTGATGTTTGGAGGAACACTTCCTAGAATCAAATGAATAGCATGATCATGATCACGAATAGTTGGGAGTCCTTTGGGAGTTTCAAACACCTTGGAATGATTGTCCAAGACTTGTTGGAGATCTGCAGAAATAGATGATTTTGATGTCGGAACTTCTAGTGAGCATAATTATGCAATTACGCCTCGTTGTTCTTTCTTTAGAAGCTTGTCATGACATTAGAGCTTATTATCCTTCCCGGCTTCCCTTCAATACCCCGTAATTCGACTTCCTTTCCTTCTGAAAAAAATTTCAAGAAAAGTTCTTGAAAATTAAAAGCTACCGTCCCCAAAGATTGTAACCATTGTACTCCTAGTACAACATCAGCACCTCCCATAGGAATGGAAAGCGTTGGACTAGTCAATACATATTCCCCCATGGTTAGCTTGATATTATGGCATTTTCCAGAGCAATTTATAGTTCCTCCATTTGCAACCATCACTTGACATTCTGGTGCTGGGTATAGGAAACAATTTAATTCCTTGGCTACCTTATAATGAATAAAATTATGGGTGCTACCTGAATCAATCAACACTATTACCCTTTTCTTCTTTACATGTCCTTCTATCTTGAGAGTTTGAGGAGTGGTAATTCCTGCCAGTGCATTACACGATATGGTCGGATTCATTTCTTCCTCTTCTAGGGGTGGTTCCTGGTGTATATCCTCTTCTTGTTCATTTTCTTCTTCTTCTTCACGATCTATGTAAAATAATTTCTTCTCAGCACACTTATGACCTTTAGTGTATTTTCTATCACAACTGTAGCAAAGCCCTTTTGCTCTTTTTTCTTCCAATTTTTGTGGTGTCAACCTTGTAGGTTGTGGAAATCTAGGCGTGGCAACACTTCCTTCTTTATAGAATTGAGTGGTAGGCTTCCTTGTCGCCATAATTTTACATTCAACTTTTCTTGCCAACCTGAATGCCTTCTCCAATGAATCAGGTTCCAAAACGCGAACTTCATGTTGGATGTTGTCCTTTAAAGTGCCTAGGAAGAGATCAATCCTGTGTTCCTCTGTAAGATCAGTTACCCTTATATTCAATATTTGGAAGTCCTCAATGTGCTGCCCCACTAAACCCTTTTGTTTGAGATTTATCAATTGGGTAAAGAAGGTGTTGCTCTTTGTATCCTCATAATGTGCTATCATTTTCTCCGTAAAAATTGACCAAGTGACAATTTTTTTACGGGAGCAAAGCCATTGATATCATACAAATGTATTTTGTTCTAAATGTAAAGTTGCAATGCGTACCTTTTGTGTGTTTTGCACTTTATGGAGATCAAATATTGCTCCATCTGTAGTATCCATGTTACAGGATCCTTTCCATCAAACTTCCTCATATCCATCTTTGGAATATGGTGGTTCTTCCCATCAACATTAGAGTTTATGAAATCACAATTAACATTTATTTTGTTCTCATCATGAGGTTCTTCTACTATCTTTTCACCATTAGGAAACCTTTCTTGTATAAACTTTGTCGAACCTTCCATGTCTGCTTTTAGAAAATTCTTCATGTTTTCCATTTTCTCATCGATCTTAGCTTCCATGTCATCAATCTTAGCTTCCATGCCCACTTCCATGCCATCCATCTTAGCTTCCAAACCAACCATCTTAGCTTCCACGCCTTTCTTCAAACCATCCATCTTAGTTTCCACGCCTTTCTTCAAAACTTCCATTTCATTTTTGTTGTTCTTTGAAATTTGCTCTTGTAATTTTGATATGTCATGTTGCCATTCTTCATCTTCATGAGTCATAGTAGAGCCTTCTGAAGGCTTAATGGGTGTTGAATTCTTTTTAGGGGCCATTTTAGAATACAATACTGATATATATTCTACACTATGCCCTTGGAATCAATTCAACTTGATTCTTCAAACAAGACTTATGCAATTCGGAAAAAAAATACACACCTTTTACTAGCTTTTAGGAGATGGATATTGAAATTGAATTATCTCTGTACTTGAAAAACTTCGATATCTGAAATTCAGCCCTGTAGTAGCCCTATGAAGCTTCTTTCAAATGCCACAGGTCTGACCTGATTTTGATTCTCCAAGACAAAGTTGTGTCCAATCTCCCACAATGACCTAATTATGGACTAGTTCAGTAGAGCGAACTTGTACGACTTGCCACGTGTCACTGTTTTTTCCTTTGTTTCTGAAATTGATAGCAAAGCAACTACAGGCCGTTTAATTGTGACTAATTTTGACGGCACTCCAATCCAATCTTCAGAGAGAGAGTTATTGAACTTTTCCCACGATCACCTCTTTGAGATGAAATTCATGAGCCTGAAAAAGCACTACCTTCCACAGATCATATCTCCGAAAATATTGCGAACCAAGATCTGAAATTGTTTGATGAATTTCCTCAGGATTTCAGCTTCGCACCATACGAATTTCAGATTCTGAACCTTCGTAGAAAAATTTTTATAGCGAAAATGCCACGATGACCTGTTTAGGAGCTTGAAAAAATACCTAACTTCCACAGATGATATCTCCGCAAATATTGCGAACCAAGATCTGAAATTTTTAGAAAATCTTCCTCAGGATTTCAGCTTCGCACCTTAAAAATTTCAGCTTCTGAAACTTCGTAGAAAAAAAGTTATAGCGAAAATGCCACGATGACCTGTTTGGAGCAGCGAAACCCTAGAATCCCAAGCCTCTGATACCAAATGTTGTGTAACCAGCTCCAAAAAGAGAAGAAAAGAGATATCAACGCCTTAGAAATGAGCCACTTCGAGGGGGCAACCTCCAATACATTACATAAATGAACAATTCTTGGATGATACAATTTACAAAACCTCCTTTCTACATATAGGAGTCCATGGGGCCATAATGTAATCCTAGTGGGCCACAATGTAATCCTAGCCGACCTAACAATAATAATTTAAGGGCACAATAATAACAAAATGGGGGTTACAAGGGTACAATAATAACAATAAGGGGTTTACACTAACAATAATAAGGGGCTATACTAGTGATATAGGGACCTAACACAGTCCTTTGAGAATGTTTGATCCTTCTTCTGCATGAAGTAGATCCAGCATCTATGAGAATAGTCATCAAAAAATATAACATAACACCTGTATTTTGCTATTGAAGCTGTTATGGCCTAAATCTACCTCAGGCTGAGGAAGGCAGAGTCTAGGGAAACATCAAACCACACTTAACCTAGTAGCTATCCCTACCAAATCGGGAGAGGGCTCTCTCTTGGTCAATCTCAGCAAAAATAATCAATGAGGCTTGAGATGACTTGAATAAAGGCTGATTTCAGGCTAGGTATATATATAAGAGAGTTTGATTTTATTTTGAGGGTGTTTGTTGGACCAAAGGGAAAGGCAGATTTTGGGTCTAGGGAATGAGGCCAAGTTTTTGCATAGATCTGAATGGGGCAAGGTAGGCAATTATTTTGACACTTAAATTTTGAATGAAATGGATAGCTTAGACCAGTGAGGAGTTGAAGAGGGCAAGAAGATTTCAGGAATCCTCTTCAAACAGTTGAAAACATAGAAAATTAAACAAACCCTAGGTAGAGCACTGCAAATCTAATGAATTCCACCTTTATCCTTGTTTGTTTAACTTAAGAAGAAATAAGAGGGAAGATGATACACATAAAGCATTAGTAAACTTACATTAACAGAGAGAAACACATCATCAAAACAAAGAGCCACATGAATCCCAAGGAGTGCTGCAAACCCTAGTCTATTCCTTTGCCAAACTGCAGAGATGAAATGTACAATGGTGCTCAAAGCATTCCCAAGTGTCCAACCATGCTAATGACTGAAAAACTACAAGATATAGAAAAACAATAACTCATCCCCAGCCTTTAGGGGTCGAGCTCACAAGTTTAGGAGCTGTTTCAACAAGATCTAAACTGAGAACTGGAAAATAGGTAGTGGAACAACTTGCCTCTATAAGATAGCAAACTGATTCATTCAGTTGCAATTCACCTTTTGATGGATGAATCTACCTCCATGAGTAAAAATTTAACAAAATTACATAAAGATCCATCAAAGTACATAAAATTACATCATGAGTTTAACATTTGGAAGCAAGAAAGTCAAAATGTCAAAAAATAGGCAAAAAACAGAGTTACTGAATCCAAAATGAGCAAAAATCCCCAATGCACCGCGCCTAATTTCTCTATGCGTCGTGCTAGTTTGGAGTTAATTTTGGAGGCCTTCCCGGTGTCCAAATTTGCTCCAAGTGGGCTTTTTGGAAATTTATTCCTGTATAATTTCCAACACAAGTGGAATTTATGAATTTGGCTTCCATGTGCTCCTCCAAAAATGAGTTTTCCCAACACTGCTTCCTGTGTGTCCAAAAAGGGGCAGAAAGGTCATTTTTAGGGTGTTTTTGACCCTTCTGGAAGCCCAAAACCTGTCAAAATATCTTGGCCATAGGTAGGCATGCATAATTTTCCATGAAAAATCCAAAAATTTAAATTTTTCCCCAAGAGGAGTCCCCCATCAAAAGCGCGCGCCAAGTGGCGGGCGCATAGAGCCGAAAAATCTGTTTTTAGGCCAAAAAATTCAAAAAATGCAAAAAGTGTCCAAAATTTCTTGAAATTTGGGCTAAGTGTCCTCCATCATGTACTATTCTAGGCCAAGGAAGCCTCGGCCAAAATCTGAAGTCTATCTTGCCTTTTCCGACGCTTTCAGGCCCTCTTCAACTTTGCCTTCAAAATCTTGATTCGTGCCTTGCAAACATGATTTCTTGCCCAATAATGATTAGCCATGTGCCTCAACATGTTATTTTCCTTGTTGGCCTTCTACAAAAAAATTTCCAAATGAATATTTACCATTTCAAGCCAAGTTTCACGATCAGCCTCTATCTCTTGCTCAATGGATATCATCTCGGTTTTGCTCTTTTGGCAGCCTGCCAGTTCTCACGTATGTTTTGAAACTCCATGTTAGTTTGCTGATCTTCTAGCTATTTGTTTCTCTGCTCAAGGTAGTTGATTATCCACTGGGATCTTTGCAACTTGACGGACAAAGTGTTTATCTTCGCCTTCTGCTCCTAAACACTCTCTCTCAGCTTTGAGCTTGGTGAGCCCAAATCATCATCAATGAGTATGAAGTCTGCATCCTAGCCTCCTGAAGGCCCCTCATCATGTATTGGCCTCTTACCCTTGTCCTATACCTGTACCACTGATGAAGGAAGCGAGACCCCTTCCACCTCGGGTGGAGATAATACTCGCTTGGTTGTTGCAAACAACCCTCTAGTGCCCCTCTGATAGGTGACAAACACCGGCACACTAGCGGTCTGTGTCTCATGACCTTCCTGCTGATAGGAAGGTTCACCTGCCTCATGAAAAGCCTCCGAAGGTACCCAAGGAGCTGTGAAGAAATCATTAGAAATGAAATCCTCCCATGAAATATCTTGCAAACCATGCTGATGCATAACCACAATTTTGATGAGTGCAAAGTGATAGATACTGTTATACTGTTGCTCAGGGGTTTTCCTTTGCACTAGGGTGGTCGTCTTCTCAATATTCCAGCATATGAAGTAAGGGAGGTTCATCATTCTCACCCTGGTAAAATGCATCAGCAACCATATATGATAGGCATAGAGGCGAGAAAACTGGCCCTCACAACTGAAATATTTGATAACGAGTTTCATCAAAGGAGCGTATGAATCTTTCAGGAACTGAAAGGGAAAAAATCTGCTGAGTTGTCTAAAAAAATCGGGCTTGATATATGGCTCATAGTGTTCCCTATCAACTTGCTGCCTTTTATTCCATTGTTCTCCAACATTTGGAATATCAGTTGCTAGAGAGATAGATTCAGGTGTTAAGGTGAATGTCACACCTACAAGAGTGACTTGGCCATTATGTAGATGCAGCACAAACAATCTGGCCAGCTCATGATGGTGGTGGACTCTAGCGACCATTTCACAAAACTGATAACAAGACTGCTGTTGAAAACATGAAATAGCAAGAGGACATGCCTGCAGCTTAGCCAGTGAAGTAGGCTCCTCCCTCACATGTCTGCCACTCTTGTGAGGTCTCCTAGGTGCATGAAATTCAGTTGTAGAGTCACTGTCTCTGTCATAAGAGGAATCTGTCTCCATGTTTACCAAAGTCTATGTTGCCTTAGATGAATATGAGGAGTTTTGGTGTCTTTGGTTTTCGTTGCCAAATGTATGACAATATGTGAGGGGCTATGGAGGGAGAGGGTAAGGGGAATGTTGGGAGTATTGCTAATTGAAATTTGGGAAACTAAAGAGTTTTAGGGGCAGTCACTAGGTTTTTGGGATAGCATTTGGGGTTTGGGAAATTTGTAATTAGGATGGGATAATGGGAATTGGGATAGGGAATGAGTGAAATTAGGGATATGCGGGATAGGGAAATGTGCTGATGGAACTAAAAACAATGAGGAAACAAAAGGATGTGGGAGTGATGGCATAAAAACCAAACTCTTAACCCTAAGGAAAGATTTCTTGAACAATCAAATAGGGTTTGAATTTTTGTTTATTAAATCCTCATAGACGTCAAAGACACAATTTCATTTGGCATTGACAAAGTGTATGACTTACTTTAGACCAAAGGTGACCGAGCAAAGTTGAAGTTTTGATGAAATCGTGGTTCAAAATGCTTTACGGCCCTACGCGCCGCACCATTCCTATGCGCCGCGCTAGTGTATTCTCAACACAGTGAAGGCCTACCCAATGCGTCTCGCTTGTCTAATGTGTCGCGTCACCCAGCCAGTGTGTCATGCCACTGAAACTTGCCAACTTTGCCTTCAAACTGCTCCCTTCGTTCTACACGGTTTCTCCTTGGCTCACTCTCTCCTCTTGGCATACAAATGAACTCTTGAAACATGAAGATGAGTTATATACCAAGGATCTTTAATTCTCCATTTCAAAAAAAACCCACTTTGTAATGTTTCAGATTTTGACACTTTTTAAAACTCTGTTTTAAAAACAGCTTGCTTCATTTTGGTTTTTTGACTAAATGATGTGCTTTGTGTTTACCTTGCAGGGAATGAATTTACTGGAGCTTGACAAAGGTGACGAGGGTTGCCAGTGAAATTATTTTTACAACTAAGAAAACTTGAAATTACATTACATTTATACATAAAAAGATGAAATACTCTATTTTTCTTCAAAACAGAGTTTTGAAGAAAAATACATTATTAAGCATATGATGATGAATTTCTTAGTACTGAAACCTTATTTCAAACTCCTCATGTTCCTGCTGACCATTATTGGGCATTTTGAAGACCTTATTAATGAAACCCTAGACCTAATGACACTAAAACCCTAAAAATGACTCTTTGCAAACTATGTGAAAAAAAGTGACTGCACATGATCTTAATGAACATAAATGGGCCAGCAAGTAAAGGACATGAGGGACATGAGCAACAAGCCACTACCGTCAGATGATCCATGCTCCTAATGGAATGCAGCTGACTAAGTGAGACACCTAATATGCAATGCAATAAGAGGATTTTGATCACTGATGGAGGGATGACAATACCGACACTAACATTGGCTCCAATGGGGATGGTAGCTCCTTGGAGGTGCCAAGAACTACAGATCTCTGGGAAAGTAGGCAGTGCCTTCGTCCATTGGGCTATGGAGTCAATAACTTCGACAAACCAAAACAAGACTCTTGACTCATTTTCAGAACTGAAAACTGACTCAATTTAGAAACCAAAAATGACTGAAAGACGTGGCTCAACAAACCAAACCAAAACTGAAATCAACCTCCAGTTTTATAGCCTTCACCTCAGGCCCCAAACTAAAAGAATGATGATAGCATATGCTTGCAATGAAACTTAAACAAACCGGTATGTACAGTGATATGTATGACAACATAAAACATTTCAAAAATAGTACCGTTTGAGTAGCCGACCATTGACTGGCCCTCCTAGAAAATATTCTCCATTCATTTCTTTCAAAAGGAAAGCATTTTGGCCTCGATATGCAGCAATTCTAAAATATCCTTTTTAAAGATTCTCTAACTTGCCATGCTTACCTTTATCTTCATTTCTTGCGTCCCATTTTAGCACCACTTCTTCTATTTGAAACTTGTCTGCCTTTGCCTTTCGATCATATATCTTCTTGATTCTCTCTTGCAGCTTGAAAGTGTTCTGAAAAACCTCGTCTCTAGTCTACTGTAAATGGATCATTTGATTTATTCTCCGTTGCATATGATCATCTTCGCTGCTAGCTTCCTGCAGAAGTTTAACCAATGGAACTACGAGAGAGGTCGGGAATACCGTATCAACACCATACACGAGCTCAAAAGGAGACATGCCTATAGATTTCTTTTCACTCACTCTGTCTTCCCAAAGTGCATTAACCAATTTCTTATGCCGACTTTTCTTGTTTATTTCCAACAGCTTTTTGATAATATTGACCAAGGATTTATTTGAGGATTAGGCCAATCCGTTTCCTTGTGGATGATATGCAGTTGAGTGCCCCAAAGTAATTTGATACTTATCACAAAAGTCAATCATTCTTTTAGATTTAAAGGCTGTTGCATTATCATCGATCAGCTTGTTTGGACAACCAAAACGAGACAAAATATTGTTTTCAAGAAATGAAATGATTACCAAATCTGTGGCCTACCTAGTGGGAACCGCCTCAATCCATTTAGTAAAATAGTCCGTCGCTGTAAGGATCCACTTATGTTGCGCTGAAGAATCAGGATGGATCTCGCCAATGAAATCCAAACCCAACTTCTGAAAAGGAGCACTTACTTCAATGGGCTTGAGCAGAAAAGGCTGCAATTTTTTCCTCCCTTCAAAAATCTGACATTCATGGCAGCCTTTAACAGTTTTGTACACATCAGCAAAGAGATTCGGCCAATAATATCCTGCTCTCAAAATTTTGTTGGCCGTTGTTTTCCAGAAAAGGTGTCCTCCGTAATCTCCCTTATGAAAGTCTTCCATAACTTGTTTTGCCTCTTCTTCAACCAAACAATTGAGCAAGACACCACCGGAATCTTTCCAATAGAGCGCATTATTCATGATACAAAACTTGGCAGCCTTCAATTTCAGTGTCCTACTTTTGTTTTTAGCCATTCTCGGCGGTGGTGACAGATTTTGGAGCACATAAACAATATTTGAGTACCAAGGAGAAAGAACAAAGATTTCTGATACCTGAGTCAACGAACTTTCTTCATTTTTCTCAGACATAGCAGCGATGAGATTAATGTCCAAGGCATGCAAATTTAACTCATCCATTAGCTTAGCCAGCCCCTGTCCTTTGATAATCTTTGTAGGTTTTATCTCCACGCCATATTCTAACAAGGTTTCAATCCATTTGCCTTGTCTCCCTTCTAGATCTGTTTGCACTAAGACATCTTTAACAACAACATTAGGAACATAAGCAAGAATATGAGAATGCAGAATATATACTTGAAAATCTTTCAACGCTTTTACTAAGGCAAGAGCTTGTTTTTCAATAATATTATACTTTAAGGCTGCATCTCTTATGGTTTGGCTGAAAAAAGCGATTGGTTTCTCAAGGTGATCTCTTTTTTTCATCAAGACTGCTGCCATAGTATGATCCGAGGCAAATGAAAAAAAAAAAATCCTGAGTATAATCTGGGCTGATCAAAACCAGAGTTGAAGAAAGGGCCAATTTTACTAAATTGAAAAACTTTATTGCGTCCTCAGTCCACTTCACTACACTATCTTTCTTGAGCATGTTTGTGATTTCCCTTAAATGTTCTGCAAGATTGGGCACAAAGCGATGTAAGAAATTCATCTTACCGTTGAATGATTGGATCTCCTTTTTGTTTCGGGGAAGATCAATTTGATGAATAGCTTCTACTCGAGCTGGATCAATGCAGATGCCATATTTTGATATAATATGACCAAAAAGCTTGCCTTCATCCATGGCAAACAAACTCTTCTTTGGATTGAGAGATACACCATATTTTCTACACCGCTGAAATACAATTTTCAAATGATAAAGGTGCTCTTCATCTGAATTAGAAAAAACTGTCAAGTCATCAAGATAAACAACTAGAAAAACATCTTTCTCTTTTGAAAATTCCATATCCATTTCTCGCTGAAAGGTCGCACCAACATTCTTCAAACCGAAAGGCATTTTAGCATAATGGAAAGTTCCCCACAGAGTGATGAACGCTGTTTTATCTCTATCATCCTCATGGACCAGAATTTGGTTATAATCGGAATAACCATCGAGTAGCGACATGCGGGATTCTCCAACTACTCGCTAAAGTATGTGATCCATTTTGGGCAATGGATAGTTATCTTTCAAAGATACTTTATTCAGATTCCGAAAATCAATACATAAGAGAATCTCACCCGTTTCCTTGTGCACGGGCACCAAATTAGAAATCCAATCTGAAAATCTTATGGGGATGATGACACCAGCTTTGTACAACCGATTCACTTCCTTTTCTATTGAGGGCATCAACTTTGGATTTATTCTTCTCAATTTTTTCCGAAAGGGCTTTTGATTTGGCTTGATCAGAATGGTATGCTGAATTATGTTTGTGTCATATGTCTTCAAATCTGAATAGTCCCAAGAAAATACATTAGCAAAGGAAGATAATAAATTGATATACTTTGATTTTACCTGTGGGGGCAATGCTTTGGACAATTTCACCATTTTATGATTTTTAGTTGATCCAATGTTCACATCCTCAACTCCTTTCTCGGTTGGCAACAAGCTCGGTTTCCGAGCTACATAATCTTGGTCGAAAAGCTCCTATAAAGGTATTAGACCTTTAGGAATGACATTATCCTTCAGTTGCAAAAATTCCATCTGATTGACTTCTACATCCGCCTCGCCATCATCATGCTCCCCATCAATAGAAGTGTCTTTGAATTTACCTTCATTTTGCAGAAACTCATCAATTTCTTTGTCATCTTGAAACACTTGCCAATACCTTTGATTGTTAGGGATATTCGGATGATGCTTCACATGAATTTAAAATTTGTTTCTTGAATTCATCGGAATTTTCAAATTACTTGCTATTGTTGCAAGTGTATCTGCAATACCATTCTGAATACGAGGAACACATGTCAAAGTATAATCTGAAAACAACCTCAAGATATCTAGTACCGCATTGCGGTAGGCCCGCATTCGAGGATGCTTAGCTTGATATTCACCTTTCACTTGCTTGATAACTAACTCGGAGTCACCATACACTGCAATTCTTTTGGCATTTAACTTTCTAAGAATTTTCAGACCAGCAATTAAAGCTTCATATTCAGCCTCATTATTTGAACAATCAAAAGCCAATTTATAAGAACAAACCCTTACATTACTTGGCACTTTGTTTGGGGAGGAAACAGGGTTGCGTGCCCAAATGCAAATTCCAGCACTGTCCCTTTCTACCGCACCATCAAAATCCATGGTCCACAAACCATCTTCGTCCTCTTCCAAATGCTGAAATTCTGTTTGATTTTTTTCTTTGTCTTGTTGTCCATCAACATTTTGCTGCTGTCGGAAGGCTGATTGCTCATCAGTACTATCAATTCTCTGTCTCTCTTTCTTTAAGACCTCTCTAAAATTTTCAGTGATTTCCAAAATGTCTTCTACTTCAATTAATTGTCTCTTTACATCATTAAAGCTATCTGAGTACAAAACAAATGATTCTAAATCAGTATGTACATAATTGATTGGATGATTTACTGGTTTCTCCTTGCTAATAATCATATACTTCATCTTTTTCTCCCGGTATAATTTCCTCATCTACCCAAACACGGGAATACTAGCATAGGAGAAATCAAGCTGCAATGTCCCTTTAAGTTTCGCTCCCCAAGATCTGGAAAGAAGCATGCCAAATCTAGGAGGAATATTCGCCACAACCACATCCATCAAAACATTTTTAGTCGGAATCTGATCCAAACTGACCACCAAATCTTTGATAAACCCAATGCATCTTACTCTACTAGAATAGAAATAATAAAGGTCATGATACTTTCTAGTGATATCCAATCCCAATTTCTCCATGATTTCCCTAGGCATGAGATTATGAGAGGCTCCAGAATCAAACATATCATTGTGTAATACATAGTCGTGCAATCTAAGGCTGATGTAAAGAGGAGGTACATCACTATCTAGAGACTCACCATCCAATGCTGGACCAAAAATCAACTCAAGTTGATCGTCTTCCACGTTTACCATGTCAGACAATGGATCTAAACTCAAAATCTTAGACACCTGACCCTTATATCTGCTATTCTTCATCAATTCAGTCAAAGGAATGGATACTTTTAACTTAAAAATTTCATTTTCTAAGTTAAAAACTGAAGTTTTCTCTACATTTTTAGCTAGGACATCCTTCTTTTCATTTTTCTCCCTTGATATATTTGGCTGATTGGATCTTTCATTTCCTAATGGTGATTTTCTAGTAGTGGGATCAACTGTCTCTTTTCCCTTTTTCTGCACAATGAGTGAATCATTCTTTGGTGATGTAGCTTCCTTTCTTTTTTGAATTGGATTAATGGGCACATCTCTACTTCTGAGTGAATATTGTCGTTGCTGGGTATTCAAGGCATTCATGTATCCCCTTTGATATTCATCAGACTCTTCTTCAAGAGCTGTCTCATTTGCCAAGATGAAATTCTCATCCCTTTGTACAGCTGAGTTTTCCGAATACTCCTCATCTTCAGTGATAAAAATTGGCATATCATCAAGTGTAAAGAAATGATTCTCTTCTCCGATTACATTCTCCTCATCATCTGATTCCAGACCGTGTAGAAAATTCTGCTATAAAGGTGTCTTCACTTGCTGTTGTACTGCTTGTTCTTGTACTTGCTACACTCTTTGCTTGATTCTAAATTGTGGTTGCTGCTGGCCACGGAAGTTAGGATTTCTAATCTGCAGTTTAGAATTATCAATTGTTAACCTTTCAAACATCTTTTCCATCTTATGGAGCACTTGATCTGAAGTGGAAACCTCTTCCTTTATTGCTACTTTCTTTTCAGCTTTCATTATAGCTCTCCTGGAAAGAAAATTGGCTTCAACGCTGACTGCAATTTTCTGCATGTCTTCTAAAGTGCTCGGATCTCTTTCTCTTAATTGACAGGCCATGTCAGGATCGAAGCCATCCAGAAACTTAATCAAATCCGACCCCCTAGGTGGATTTATATCAGCAGGAATTGCACTGTAAATAGAATTGAATCTAATACAATAATCTTGAACAGACTCACCAACATTCCGCTTGATATTGTCATATTCGGAAAGGATCTGAAGAGGGTATTTCTTCACTTCCCATCGATCCAAGAATTTTCTATGAAGATTAGGCAATGTAGTAATACTTCTAGCCGGCAAAGCTCTGAACCACTTTCTTACTTCACCTCCAAAGGTTTGTACAAACAATCTCATTGTCACATTTTCCACATCAATCTCATGAAGGTCAAAGAAATATTCCATCCTATCCACATGTTGTTGAGCAATAACACTTTGAGGAGTGCCATAAAACAATGGAATTTTTCTTTGATAATCAGAGGGCATGTCATCCAAGTTTTGAGGCAACGCAAGGGGTGAAAATCGGGCAGCCATTGCTCTGGGTGGATTTACAACCAGGTTTGGGGATATAGGAGGAGTCGGAGCAGTTGATGTATGAGGTGTATGTGGTGTGGAGGGAGGTGATACTACTGCAGATTGTTGATCAGAGATAGAAGGTTGCACGGTAATAGTGGGAATGAAAGGAGGCTCGGTAGGAATTTGTGAACTAGATGTAATTGCGGATGACCCAAGAGTTGCAGATGCAAACTCTATGAATTTGGGAATGTTTGTTGCCACAATGGAATTCTGAATATTCAAGATGTAACTGTCAATGGATCTATTAGCTTTTTCAATTTCAAGATCTTTAACAAACTCTGGATTTAGGACAGTAGAATCAATAGCACTTTCAGACTTAGTCTCAAACAACGACAACTCAAATTTTTCATCAAACTGAAGATCTTCAAGATACTCAAAAACAGCAGGACATGAATGAGATTTGAACATAGGAATCACAGGACTTTATCGATGAAGGATTCTCGAAATAAGATTTGGATTTTCATACACAGGAGGTGGATCGGGATCCAGATTTACTCTGGTGTGTCGTCTGGAAGCCAGTGTGTTGAATTATTCCCAAAAATCAAACGGACAAAATCAACTTGTTTAGCCTATCGAATTCTAGACTCATCACCCAAAAGTCCAGAATTATCTGATGTACTGGGGAAATTTACAAGTTAGATGTTACGTTTATAAGACTAAACCGGAGATTGACTAAAGCAACATTTATCTACTTTCGCTAATGCAAAACAAGAGCGTTTCGAAGGCTACCTGGCTAACTTCAGGCTCCGTCTGTAGTTTATAAAATGAATAACACTAACAAGCAAACAATTTTGTGATCCCCAGTATGGTCGCCACTATATTATGGCCCAAATCTACCTCAGGCTGAGGAAGGCAGAGTCTAGGGAAACATCAAACCACGCTTAACCTGGTAGCTAGCCCTACCAGATCGGGAGAGGGCTCTCTCCTAGTCAATCTCAACAAAAATAATCAGTGAGGCTTGAGATGACTTGAATAAAGGCTGATTTTAGGCTAGGTATATATGTAAGAGAGTTTGATTTGATTTTTAGGGTGTTTGTTGGATCAAAGGGAAAGGCAGATTTTGGGTCTGGGGAATGAGGCCAAGTTTTTGCAGAGATCTGAATGGGGCAAGGTAGGAAATTGTTTTGACACTTAAATTTTGAATGAAATGGATAGCTCAGACCGGTGAGGAGTTGAAGAGGGCAAGAAACTTTTAGGAATCCTCTTCAAATAGTTGAAAACATAGAAAATTAAACAAACCCTAGGTAGAGCACTGCAAATCTAATGAATTCCACCTTTATCCTTGTTTGTTTAACTTAAGAAGAAATAAGAGGTAAGATGATACACATAAAGCATTAGTAAAATTACATTAACAGAGAGAAACACATCATCAAAACAAAGAGCCACATGAATCCCAAGGAGTGTTGCAAACCCTGGTCTACTCCTTTGCCAAACTGCAGAGATGAAATGTACAATGATGCTCAAAGCATTCCCAAGTGTCCAACCATGCTAATGATTGAAAAACTACAAGATATAGACAAAAAATAACTCATCCCCAGCCTCTAGGGGTCGAGCTCACAAGTTTAGGAGCTGTTTCAACAAAATCTAAACTGAGAACTGGAAAATAGGTATTGGAACAACTTGCCTCTATAAGATAGGAAACTGATTCATTCAGTTGCAATTCACCTTTTGATGGATGAATCTACCTCCATGAGTAAAAATTTAACAAAATTACATCAAGATCCATCAAATTACATCAAATTAAATCATGAGTTTAACATTTGGAAGCAAGAAAGTCAAAATGTCAAAAAATAGGCGAAAAACAAAGTTACTGAGTCCAAAATGAGAAAAAATCCCCAATGCACCGCGCCTGATTTCTCTATGCGTCGTGCTAGTTTGGAGCTGATTTTGGAGGCCTTCCCGGTTTCCAAATTTTCTCCAAGTGGGCTTGTTGGAAAGGTATTCATTGTCACCTTCCTCGTGAAAGAAAGATCTGCTCCGGATACGATTTGACCTTTGGGCTGTAGTACTCCAGGCGATTTGATCCAAATAAAAGAACTTGCTAAGAGGTCTGCCTCATGGGTGTTAGATTGTTTCGAACTATAGCTGGGATGAGAAATTCCTTCAAGGACACGGTGCATAATAAAGACTGTATGGGAGACCCGTCCTTTATGGAAAAACATTTTGCTGATAAGAAAACCTTGATATTACCTCTTATTGATGTTCAGGATCTCCAGAATCGATCCTCGGGGTCTTCAAAATGATGCTTTGCCTCTTTAAACCTCTGTTTCAGAGCTCAAGATCTTCGTTGATGCGCACTAATCCCTCTGCTCTGTACTGAAACTCCTTGTTGTTTCATTACTGCCTCTGTCGAGTTAGCTCGAGCTTTTAATGGCGCCGGAAGGATTTCGGCTTTTGAACTCTGTCTTCCTTTAATGTGAGTCATGGTGGCCCCATTCCTTGACTTTCCTGATGGTACTGGCTCATTAGATTTGATCTCGACTGCACCGCTCGCCATTGGGGTAGTACACTGAACAGCGGCGGTCCCATCCTCTAGAAACTCTGCAACACAGCACACCTGTGAAGAAAACAGTGGACAGAGAAATGGACGCAGGGTGAACGAAATGGTGGTGTGGCGGTGGCGGAAACAACGGTATTATGTAAACGAACGATGAAAATGCAGTGAAGTGGTGGAGTGCACGGACAATAGGGTTTGGTGTGAATATGCAGTGCAGACCATTAGATCTAGGTCTGGGAACAAAGATCAACGGTGGAGGTTGAGCGGCGTAACAATATGTGAAACGGGCAAATAACATACAAAACACATGAAACCCGACGGAGATGAATGAAAGAGTGGGACCCAGCAGAGGCGGAGGGCGATTGGATCAGAACCGTCAGATATGGAAAGGACGGACGGCTAGGATTCAATCGGGCAATCGCAATCGGGGGGTAGATGAAACGGTTTGCAATTGCGATCGAAGAGGGGCTTGCTATTGAGCGCTGACCGTTGATCTCGGGTCCAGATCAACGGCTCACAATCCATCGGAGGGAGAAACAGGAGGTGCGAAGGGAATGAAGCGATTAGCGCTGAGCCATAGGATCAGCGGGGAGACGGACGGTCAGGATTGAATCGGAGCGTCGGGAGAAGGACTTGCGATCAGCGATCGGGCGGGGGTGCGATTAAGCGCTGGCCGTCAGATCGCGGGGCAGATCAACAGTGGGGAAGTAGATCGGGGGGCGGAGAGATGGGGATGCGATCGCGATCGGGCGAAAGGTGCGATTGGCGCTCAGCTGTTGATCTAGACCCGAGATCAACGGTTCGGAACAGACTGGTTGATTTATCGTTATAAACATATCGCATCGGGGTTTTTCAATATAACAAAGGAGTTTGCCTCTCGCTGATCTTTCGATTGCGATTAGCGCTTGGTCCTAGCGCATGGGCATGTGTGGGAAGTGGTTAAGGGGCTGGCGGGAAGGGGCTAGGCCCTATATTAACGTCGGAATATGGGTTTTTTGCCCATTTTAATGGGTTTTAAGGGATTTAATGGGAAACGATAAGGGGAAAAGGGGGAAAAGTGGCCAACAAAGGTTAGGAGGGGGAAATTAAAGGGGATTTTAGGAGGATTTGAGGGGTAAAAAGGGGAAATAGAAGGGGAGCCAAGGGGGAATAAAAGAGGCTAAATGAGGATAACAGAAAGGGAATTTGGACAAAGGGAAAAGGGAGGGAATTGATGTATGTTGCAGGGGTAAAGGAAGGAATGATAGGCCCTTTTTAGCAGTTTACTAGCAGAAGGGGATTTGTATTAGGCACAGCAATTGAGAGACTTCAAGGAGGATGGATTTTCAGGGGAAAGGCATTCCTTGAAGACTCAACAATGATTTAGCCCCCTATTTTCTTGTCAAAAAATTTCATAGGGGGGCTAACAGTGGCTCCACATGGGGATGGCTTCTTCTTGAAGGAGTCAAGAATTCAGAAATTGATCTCTTGGTGTAGGCCAGATGCCTGCTGCTATAAGCCATCCTTTTTCTTCCTTTAGATTAGCTGCCACAATATATCGGATACACAAATCAGCAGAAACATTTTCCCAACCAATCTAGCTACCCAAACTAGAGTTCTAACAATTTTCCCTTGGGTGCATTTGAATTAGCAGACCCTTTACATTTTATTTTGCAAAAAAAAAACAAACCTATTCTAATTCTACCCTTATTTCTCCATGAGGCCAGATTAGACTGTTGGCCTCATCTATTTCTCTACCTAAACTACTACCTGTTGGGATTAAACTGTCCAACAGGTTTCTTCACCTACATTCTAAGACAGGAAATTTAAACACAGCCAAGCCAGGATTAGACTGTCTGACTTGCTGGGCAGAAACCTGAAGGAAACAAAACTGTGAAGGCATGGAATTTTGCAACTGTGCAACATCCTTCTTTCTTTCTTGTGACTCAGGTTTTGAGCATATTTGAGTCACTTCTTTCCTTTGCTCTAGCTCTGATTTTGGGCATATTAGAGTTGGATCCTCTTTCACTGCTGATCCGGATTTTGAGCTTGTAAGGACCAGCTATTCTTCTTGCCTTTGGCTCAGATTTTGAATTTATTAGAGCCAATCCTTTTGCCTCAGAGGTTCATGTTTTGAGCATGTCTGAACCTCTCTTTTCATTCTATTTTTTTTTTTTTTTTTTTGGAACAAGTTCTTCACCCTTTTTGCTGAAAATGAAAATTTGCAACGGTATATACAATGGAAATGAAGCTGGAAATGGAGAATTAGCAGAAATAGTGTTTGAGCATCCTGCCATTGACAAGACCCCAAAACAACTCGGAACCATCAAGTTCTTGCAAGAAAAACGCATTAGGACCCACAGTGGCTTGAATGATGAAGGGACCTTGCCACAAGCTGTCGAATTTTCCATGTTTGCCTTTATCCTCTCTTCTTGAATCCCACTTTAGGACCTTGTCCCCAACTTTGAAATTTGTTGCTTTGGTTCTTTTTTCAAACTGTCTCTTCATGTTTTCCTGCACTCTGACAGCTCTGTCATAAACTTGCTCCCTTGTTTGCTGAAGATGGATTGTTTCATTAATTCTCCTTATCATGCTGTCTTCTTCTGATTGGATTTCTTGAATAAGCTTTACCACTGGTATCCCAAGGCTAGTAGGAAAAACTGCTTCTGTCCCATAAACCAGCTGGAAGGGTGATGTGCCAATAGATTTCTTTGTAGTGAGCCTGTCTGCCCACAAGGCATGTATCAACTTTTTATGCCAAGACATTTTGTTCTCTTCCAGCAGCTTCTTAATGATTGTAACTAGGCTTTTATTTGATGATTCAGCTAAGCCATTACCCTGGGGGTAATAGGCAGTTGAATGTCCAAGTGCAATTCCGTACCTGTGACAAAAATCAATCATTCTTTTGGATTCGAAAGCATCAGCATTGTCAATAATTATTTTCCTTGGGCAGCCAAACCGAGATAAGATGAAGTCTTCTAGGAACCTAATGATGACAAAATCAGTGGAATTCCTAGTGGGTATGGCTTCAATCCACTTAGTGAAGTAATCAGTAGCAGTCAAGATCCATTTGTGTTGCCCAGAAGAAGAGGGGTGGATTTCTCCAATGAAGTCTAAGCCCCATTGCATGAAGGGGCCTTCTATGGTGATAGGTTGCAGAGGGAGGGGAAGGAGCTTTCTTTTGCCCTCAAATATTTGGCATTTGTGGCAGGCAAGAATCATTTTATGGACATCACTAAAGAGTGTAGGCCAATAGTAACCAGCCCTGAGTATCTTATTTGCAGTGGCCTTCCAACTCAGGTGGCCTCCACATTCCCCCGCATGGAATTCTTGTTTGATTCTTTCAGCTTCGGTTTCAGGCAAACATTTCAGCAAAAGACCGTTTGGATTTTTCCAATATAGACTCTCATTCATAATGCAGTAATTTCCAGCTTTGAGTTTTACGAATCTGGCCTTTTTTTTGGACAGTTCTGGAGGGGCATTGAGGTGTGTGAGCACGTAAAGGATATCAGTGTACCAAGGAGAGTTCTGAAACTGCTCCTCAATAGTTTGATGAGGTAATCCCTCCTGCTCATCCAGGGCATTCATCATGTTAATATCAAGGGCCTGTAGATTAGATTCAGCCATCAATTGGGCCAGGCCTTGACTTTTGATCAGCTTGGTGGGTTTGATTTCAATGTCATATTCTAAAATTGTAGCAATCCATTTGCCCCTTTTCCCATCCGGGTCTTGGGACAGGATATCTTTGACCACTATATTTGGCACATAGGCAATGGTGTGAGAATGCAGAATGTACACCCTAAAGTCTTTTAAGGCCTTAATCAGGGCATAGGCCTGCTTTTCCATGATGTTGTACTTTAAGGGTGCATCTCTCAAGGCTTTACTGAAGAAGGCTATAGGTTGTTCCTTACCTTCTGAATTTTTCTGCAGAAAAACTGCTGCTATTGTGTGTGGGGAAGCAAATGAAAATATCAGAAAATATTTTGAAAAGTCAGGGCTGATAAGGACAGGGGCCTGGATGAGTGCAAGCTTTACTGACTCAAAATATTTCTTGGCTTCGACAGTCCACTTAATTCCAGCACCTTTCTTCAGCATTTCAGTCATTTTCCTAAGATCCTCGGCAAGATTGGGGATAAATCTTCTAAGGAAATTGATCTTCCCAATGAAGGACTGTAGCTCCTTGATGCTTCTTGGATGTGAAATTTGAAGTATTCCCTCAACTCTCTAGGGGTCTATCCTAATCCCTTTCTCAGATATGATGTGGCCTAGAAGCTTACCTTCTTGCAGCCCAAAAACAGTCTTCTTAGGATTTAGGGACAGACCGTACCTTCTACATTTTTCAAAAACTTTCCTCAGATGTTTTAAGTGTTATTCTTCTGTTTTAGAAAAGACAGTTAAGTCATCCAAGTAGATAACTATAAAGTATCCAATCTCATCTGAGAAAGCAATATCCATTGCTCTCTGGAAGGTAGCTCCAGCATTCATCAATCCAAAAGGCATTTTCACATACATGAAGGTGCCCCATGGAGTGGTAAAAGCTGTTTTGAGTTGATCTTCTGGGAGTACCAGAACCTGGTTGTATCCTGAAAAACCATCCAGCAGGGAGATTCTTTTAGAGCCCACTACCTTCTGTAAGATATGTTCCATTCTAGGCAAAGGGTAGTTATCTTTCAGAGAGGCTCTATTGAGGTTTATGAAGTCTATGCACAGTCTAATCTCCCCTGTTTTCTTCCTTACAGCCACTAAGTTTGACACCCAATCAGAAAACCTTACAGGGACAATAATGCCTGCATCATACATCTTCTTAATTTCCTTTTCTACTGCAGGCAATTGTTTTGGATTAATTCTTCGAAGTTTTTGTCTGAAAGGTTTTTGATTTTCCTTCAGTGGTATCTTATGTTGTATAATGTTGGTGTCATAGGCCTTTAAGTCTTCGTAGCTCCATGCAAACACATCAATGAATTCCTTAAACAAGTCAATGTATCTTTTCTTCATGTCTGCAGGTATAGATTTAGCCAGTTTTATCATTTTGGGTTTGTCTTCAGTGCCTATGTTACACTCTTCTACATCTGATTCTGCATGTTCTATTGTGGGCTTCTTTGCCACATCATCAAAATCAAATAGGTCCTCTAAGGGTGCTAAGCCTCTTGGTATGTTCTTATCTTTGGCTTGCAGCACCTCCATTTCTTCTTTATCTGTGTTTTCACGTTTTATGGCTGAATCTACAGTTTCTTCAGAAAAAGAATTTATTTCTATACTACAAGGTGTTTCTAGTTCATCTGGGGAATCCTCACTTGCGCAGTTGTCATCAGATTTTGAGTCTGAATCAGAAAATTCAAACTCATTTCTGCCTGCCAGGAAATCTTCAATCTGTTTGTCTCCTTCAAAGACCTACCAGTATTTTTCATTGTCTGGCACTGCAGGCCTGAATTTAGTCTGAATGATGATTTGTTGGTCAACTGGGGCCTTAGGATAAGAACTAGCTAGGCAGGCTAGTCCATTTGCAATAGCGTTTTGACCCCTAAGAATGGATACTAAATCATATTCAATGAACGTTTTCAGCAAATCTAGAGTATCATTCCTATATGCCCTAAGCCTGGGGTGTTTTTCCGAATACTCGCCATTCATCTGTTTGATTACTAACTCAGAGTCTCCTCTCACGACTATCCTACGGGCTCCTAATTTTTTCAACAGATTTAAACCCAAGATTAGAGCCTCATATTCTGCAATGTTATTCGTGCATTTGAAATGCAGGTTGACAGCGTGGCTCTCCGCGTGATCATTTTCGGTGTTACGCAGCCACACTCCAGCTCCAGCGCTTCGCCTAGTGTAGGACCCATCAAAGTTCATTTCCCACAGGGGTTCTTTGTTTACTTCCACTTCACTTTCTCCCTTACAGCTGGGTTCGCCATTAGGTTGAGTTGGGAGGTCTGTACTAGGTTGTAAGCTATCTTGTTGTTCGTAGAGGCCATGGATGTCAGGAAGGTGGTTAGCTTGTTGTTCTTGTTCTGTTACTGTTTCACTTGGAGTGAGAGGTCCACCACAGATCCTACAGGCTTCATTGCTGATTTCCTCTTCGTTTTCAGTGTGCTGCCCATGGTTTTCCTGATCATATTCTTCCAGAGTGGCCATTATGTGAAGGTCCATAGGCTCGGTGTTCTCATTTGTATGCTTACTCTGGGACTCTGGCTCTTCTAAGCATTCATCATTACAAAAGATGAAGGAGTCAAGGTCGGTATGCACAGAATATAACGGTGAGTTTTCAGGTTTCTCGGGGCTACTGACTAGGAATTTCATTTGGGATTCTCTATATAATCTTCTTAATTGGCCAAATATAGGGATAGTGGCATATGAGCCATCCATCTGCATGGTGCCTTGCAGCTTGGCTCCCCATGATCTAGATAATAACATGTCATACTTGGGTGGCACGTCTGCCACCACTACATCCATGACCATACATTTCGCAGGAATCTGAGTCAAACTCACACACAAGTCTTTGATCAGGCCAAGACATTTTACTCTGCTCGAGTCAAAAAAATACAAGTCTTTATAGGGTCTAGTGATTTCTAGGCCTAACCTCTCCATAACTACCTTAGGAATCAGTTTGTGTGAGGCACCGGAGTCATGCATGGCATTATGAAGGATCTTGTCATGAATGTTAAGACTGATATAAAAAGGCGGAACTACCCCTTCCTGAAATTTCCCCTCAATCTTGGGACTGAATAAGAGGGCAGGCTGATCGTCACTCAAATTTACAGAATTAGTGTTTTCCCCTAAATTCAATGCTTTCAAAATTTGGCCTTTATATACATCCTGAGAGGCCAGCTCAGATAATGGTACAGAGATTTTGATTTTTGCAATCTCACTTTCTAAATTGAAAATGGATTGGCTTTTGGGAATGCTCAAATCTGTTTTATTTGCAACTACCTTAGTAGCTGAATCAGTTTGTGTTTTCTCATTATGTACATGTGTAGACACGGTTTTATCAGGAGCACTAACTGAGGTGCTAGTGCTACTGGTTGGTTGACTTTGTTTTTCATTGTTTTGGTTGCCTTTCTGCTGGTTTTTCTCAGAGCTCTCAGCTGTTGATTTGTTGTTCACAGCAGTTACTTTAGAATATTTTTCAGGCCTCTTTTTGATGGTTACCTCAGGATTTTTAGGTTTGGAAGTGTCTTGGTTCTTTTTACTCCTGAGCTCATATTGTTTTCTGACCTGTAACATGGCATTTTTGAATCCCAACCTATAATCCTCAGATTCAAACCATTCCTCCTCCCCATAAGAGGTTGAGGGTTGGTCCTCTTCTGAATCACAGTTTAGGATCGAATCTTCTGTTTCGAACATGTTTATCACATTCCCTTCAGACTCTTCTATGATTCCCTCATCCTCATCAAGGAAGTTTTGGAAAGGGGGAATGACTTGTTGATCTGACTCTTTCTGTCTGTTGGGAGTGTTGTTGTTTCTTCTAAAGTTTTGGTTCTGATTCTGATTTTTGCTTAGGCTACTAACCGTGACAACCATTTTCTTCATCATTTGTTTCATCTCTTCCACCTCCTTGCACACGCGTTCATTATTGGGGTCAGACGTGGAGGCTACATTGTCATCCCTGTATGTTACCCTCTTCTCGGATCTCAGTTTTGCTCTTTTCTCAATTAAGTTTGCCTCTATGTTTACTGCCCCTTTCTGCATATCCTCCAATGTGGTATATTCTTTATCTCTAAGCTCATAGGCCATGTCAGCATCAAATCCATCAGGATATTTGGCGAGGGCCATACCTTGTGGAGGTTTCATGTGTGGGGGAAGAGCATTGTAAATGCTATTGAATCTAGTGGTGTAATCATGAACACTCTCTCCTGCGTTCCTCTTAAGGGACATGTATTCTGCTAGGAGCTGGCGAGGGTTTGCTCTAGTTTCCCATTTGTTAATGAAAGTCTGGTATAAAGTAGGGAGATCTTGGATACTACCAGCAGGTAGGTTTTTAAACCACTTTTTAACCTCTCCCCCCAGGCTCTGCGCGAAAATTCTCATTTTGATTGTTTCATCATCAATTTCCATATAGTCAAAAGAGTCTTCCATTTTATCTACATGTTGTTGTGCTGTTGTAGGCTCTTTAGCAGGGAAGTGTGGGATTTTTGATTGATAATCATTTGGTAAGGGCAGCAGAGGCTGAGGTAAAACTAGAGGTGCATACCAGGCTGCCATGATGGTGTTCTGGTGAAGTATAGGGTTGGCTTGAGCAGCTGGTATTTGGATGACGGGGATGGTAGGACCAGTAGAAGTCTGTTGAGTGGATCTAGGGTGAGAAAGCCCCGAGTTTTGGAGAAAGTGGAGATCAGGTGGTGTGGAAGGAGGGGTTTCGCTGTCCCTAGTGTCTGGCTGGTCTGAAACACTGAATGACCTAGTTCTAGGTAATCTGTTTTGGAGGTCTAGGTCGAAGAAAGGGTCTATTAGAGCTGCAAGATCTTCTGGTGCAGAATTGGCTCTATGAATGTTGCTGGAAATAGTTGTTCTCCTACTCACAGGTGTTCTTTTAAGGATTTTCTCAGGATTATCAACTGTTTCAGGTGGGTTTGGATCAGGGAAAGCTCTTGTATGAATGGTTCTGTGAGCCAGAGTGCTGTTTATAAGCCAAGCAGTTTAGCCCTACTTGTTATTTCTACTGTGGTTAATTTTGTCTTGGGAACTGGCCTCCCTGTGGAGTCTTCATTATGCTTTGGGACTGGTCTCCCAGTGGAGTTTGATGTGAAACCGAGATAATCAGCAGGCCTACTGATCACCAGTGGAGTCTTTAACGTTTAGGAACGATGGAGCCACCAGGTGGAGGGTTTAGGATGATTCTAGGGTACACTGTCCACCACAGTTCTCAGGCACTATCACCTTTCATGAATCTCCTCTAAAGCAACAAGCTCCAACCAGAGATTGATTGGGAGGGCATTTACCAGATATGTCACCCCTGAAGAGAGGATGAGATCTGGAGGCTACCTGGCCCTATCCAGGCTTTGTCTAAGAGTATGGTGGATATTCAATAATGGAGGCTGATTCAAGAAAGGTGTGACTTACCGTCAACCTAGCTAGAGTTCTAAGTTTCTGAGGTTTAAAGAGTGTTTAAGACGAGATGTACTCATAATTCCCCAGTGGAGTCGCCATTATGTTGGGGTTCCCATGTTTTGGCCAAGTTGACAGAGACCAAAAGATGAGACAACATAGAACCAGTTTCAGACCTTAGGATCTAGCCCTCCTAGGTCCAGAGAGCGATCTCTCTATGATTATCAAAGGATATATGTCTTTGAAGTTCTTAATTGTGATTTTAGGCTGGTTATAGGCTCAAGGTTGTTTGTTTGATTGTTTGAGTTTGGTTGTTGAGAATCAGGAAGGAAGGTTTCGTCATAAGACAAGGACGGGTAAAGAAGGAAGCTAGGCAAGAATGGATAACTCAGGGAACATCAAGGCCATTGGGAAAATGGAGTCAAGAAAGGATTTACTTATGTTCAATGTGTAAGCTTCAGTTGGGCTAGTCATCTAGAGCATTTGGATCTCAAAGATTGATTGGTGGGATGGAACACTAAGGAATGAGAATGAAGGATGGAAAACCATCTGATTCCGTCTATAGATCAGGCCAGAGGTCATTTAACTCCAGGCCTGCTTGGACAAAACCATAGGCAACACGAGGGGTCTTGAAAAGGTTTGTATGGAAGGGCAGCTTATGAAGAGGCAGCGACAGGCTTTACACCTCCCAATGTTCCTAACCTCTTTCAATTAAATCTTAACAAAGACATCTGAACACTGATTCTATCAACTTGCACATCAGAGAGCAGGCAATAATCATCCACTACACTGGTTTAGTCAATTAAAACAATATTCAGATACACATATGAGCGGAAAACATTAAAGACTGAGAGAGATGGGACATAAGGTACCTAACAAGGGTAAATCTTATGTCATGCATTCAGATGTCAGTCAGAAGAACATGAAATGAAATGGAAATAAACACAGAGATAAGAAAAACATCACCAACTGCTGTAGATCAGGATCCAATGAAAACTGCTTATCATGTTAAACACAACACCAATCAGGTACATCACTGCCCAAAGCTTTTACATTCAGCCTGAATAAATCATATTTCTCAGCCTGTCATACAACTATTACACAGGAAACTTGGCTCGGGACAAAAATGCTTGCAATTCACTGATAATCCAACAACAACCATTACAAAGATATTCCTCTGTGCTTTATAGCAGAAGAGACACAGAGGACCGAATGAGGAGGTAAGTGAATCTTAAATGTTACATTTCAATGCAACAATGAATGCAGGGCTGAGGCCCATTCTGCTTGATACATTGTATATTTAATCATTTTCACCTTCCTCGTGAAAGAAAGATCTGCTCTGGATACGATTTGACCTTTGGGCTGTAGTACTCCAGGTGATTTGATCCAAATAAAAGAACTTGCTGAGAGGTCTGCCTCATGGGTGTTAGATTGTTTCGAACTATAGCTGGGACGAGAAATTCCTTCAAGGACACGGCGCATAATAAAGACTGTATGGGAGACCCATCCTTTATGGAAAAACATTTTGCTGATAAGAAAACCTTGATATTACCTCTTATTGATTTTCAGGATCTCCAGAATCGATCCTCGGGGTCTTCAAAATGATGCTTTGCCTCTTTAAACCTCTGTTTCAGAGCTCAAGATCTTCGTTGATGCGCACTAATCCCTCTGCTCTGTACTGAAACTCCTTTCTGCTTCATTACTGCCTCTGCCGAGTTAGCTCGAGCTTTTAATGGCACTGGAAGGATTTCAGCGTTTGAACTCTGTCTTCCTTTAATGTGAGTCCTGGCGGCCCCATTCCTTGACTTTCCTGATGGTACTGGCTCATTAGATTTGATCTCCACTGCGCCGCTCGCCATTGGGGTAGTACACTAAACAGCGGCGGTCCCATCCTCTAGAAACTCTGCAACACAGCACACCTGTGAAGAAAACAGTGGACGGAGCAATGGACGCAGGGTGAACGAAATGGTGGTGCGGCGGTGGCGGAAACAATGGTATTATGTAAATGAACGATTAAAATGCAGTGAAGTGGTGGAGTGCATGGAAAATAGGGTTTGGTGTGAATATGCAGCGCAGACCGTTAGATCTAGGTCTGGGAACAAAGATCAACGGTGGAGGTTGAGCGGCGTAACAATATGTGAAACGGGTGAATAACATACAAAACACATGAAACCTGACGGAGATGAATGAAAGAGTGGGACCCAGCAGAGGCGGAGGGCGATTGGATCAGAACCATCAGATATGGAAAGGACGGACGGCTAGGATTCAATCGGGCAATCGCAATCGGGGGGTAGACGAAACGGTTTGCGATTGCAATCGGAGAGGGGCTTGCGATTGAGTGCTGACCGTTGATCTCGGGTCCAGATCAATGGCTCACAATCCATCGTAGGGAGAAACAGGAGGTGCGAAGGGAATGAATTGATTAGCGCTGAGCCGTAGGATCAGCGGGGAGATGGACGGTCAGGATTGAATTGGAGCGTCGGGAGAAGGACTTGCGATCAGCGATCGGGCAGGGGTGCGATTAAGCGCTGGCCGTCGGATCGCGGGGCAGATCAACGGTGGGGAAGTAGATTGGGGGGCGGAGATATGGGGATGTGATCACGATCGGGCGAAAGGTGCGATTGGCGCTCAGCCGTTGATCTAGACCCGAGATCAACGGTGTGGAACAGACTGACGGATTTATCGTTATAAACATATCGCATCAGGGTTTTTCAATATAACAAAGGAGTTTGCCTCCCGCCGATCTTCCGATTGCGATTAGCGCTTAGGACTTAAGCGCTTGGTCCCAGTGCATGGGCATGTGTGGGAAGTGGTTAAGGGGCTGGCGGGAAGGGGCTAGGCCCTATATTAACGTCGGAATATGGGTTTTTTGCCCATTTTAATGGGTTTTAAGGGATTTAATGGGAAATGATAAGGGGAAAAGGGGGAAAAGTGGCCAACAAAGGTTAGGAGGGGGAAATTAAAGGGGATTTTAGGAGGATTTGAGGGGTAAAAAGGGGAAATAGAAGGGGAGCCAAGGGGGAATAAAAGAGGCTAAATGAGGATAACAGAAAGGGAATTTGGACAAAGGGAAAAGGGAGGGAATTGATGTATGTTGCAGGGGTAAAGGAAGGAATGACAAGCCCTTTTTAGCAGTTTACTAGCATAAGGGGATTTGTATTAGGCACAACAATTGAGAGACTTCAAGGAGGATGGATTTTCAGGGGAAAGGCATTCCTTGAAGACTCAACAATGATTTAGCCCCCTATTTGCTTGTCAAAAAATTTCATAGGGGGGCTAACATGCTGATCTTCTAGCTGTTTGTTTCTCTGCTCAAGGTAGTTGATTATCTAGTGGGCTCTTTGCAACTTGACGGATAAAGTGTTTATCTCCACCTTCTGCTCCTGAAAAATCTCTCTCAGCTTTGAGCTTGGTGAGCCCAAATTATCATCAATGAGTATGAAGTCTGTATCCTAGCCTCCTGAAGGCCCCTCATCATGTATTGGCCTCTTACCCTTATCCTGTACCTGTACCGATGATGAAGGAAGCAAGACCCCTTCCACCTCGGGTGGAGATAATACTCGCTTGGCTGCTGCAAACAACCCTCTAGTGCCCCTCTGATAGGTGACAAACACCAGCACACTAGCGGTCTGTTTCTCATGACCTTCCTGCTGATAGGAAGGTTCACCTGCCTCATGAAAAGCCTCCGAAGGTACCTGAGGAGATGTGAAGAAATCATTAGAAATGAAATCCTCCTGTTAGTTTCAGTCTTTTCAGCCTTCCTCCAATGATCAAACATGCTCTTACAAAGTTATTTTAAGGTGTCAAGGTCAAATTTTGTCATTTCAGTGAGTCTTCAAGCAAAATTTGGTCACTAGGTATTAGGTCTAGGGTTTGCTTTTACTCCTTTCAAATTTGTCCAAATGTCGGTCCATGTCACCATTCAGTTGAGTGTACCATCATTCAGAAGGTTTTCATCATCATGTCAGGTTCCAATGGGTCATTTTACACCTTGTTCATGCTTCAGTTGTGCCTAGGTAAGGTTCATTTCCCTCTCCTAGGGTTTTGAAGGTAATTTCTCTTGGATGGTCAAATCATCAGCAAAACTTGTATCCTGGTGTTCATACAACTTCCCCTATCCTTAATGTACCTTATTAAACACTTCCCATCACTGATAT
The DNA here is from genome assembly GCA_034641835.2 of Pinus albicaulis. Classification (NCBI taxonomy): domain Eukaryota; kingdom Viridiplantae; phylum Streptophyta; class Pinopsida; order Pinales; family Pinaceae; genus Pinus; species Pinus albicaulis. Next base: position 80,061,923 of record CM076584.1, on the reverse strand, counting down.
CCCTCAAATTCCTCATTTTCACACAAACCCTAGTTTCTTGCTACAACTTGACAATTTTCTAGGCTAGGCCTATGTTTTTCCCTTTTGGACCCCTTCCCCTCACTCAATCTCTGAAATTCCACTTTCCCCTACTTCCTAACATCCCTCCCTACTTCCCAAAATTTTCTCAAGAATTCAGAAGCCCCTTATCCCCTTCATTTCGCTTCATTTCGACATATCCCTTGTTCCACACATCGGGATAGGTTTTACTCCAATGATGTTTCTGAGCCATAAAAGATGCATTTGGGAGAACTGAGAGAGAATTTTTTCCACAATATGCCAAGGAAGAAAAACCTCCTTCACTTTTTACACAGGTGTCATGGTTTTAGAGAAATGTCAAACATACCGTTGCCTCAGGAGAATTGATGCACCTCTTAAGTGACCTTGGGAAAATCAAGATTTCTCCTAGCTTGGTTGGCCAAATGACTTTATTGATGAGTCAAATGATAACGAGACACAAATATCTTTCCAATGAGCTATCATGAGCTCAATTTGGAATTGAGGAAGACCTTCAAAAGTTGACTTCGACAACACTCTACCTTGAGGCAGCCTCATTTTGCACATTTTGACCAGTCTTGGGAGATTTGATATTTGACAGGGGAAATGAACTCCAAATTGAAAAATTCAAGTTGGGTTGTAAATTATACTCAATATGATTTCCAACGAGCTATCACGCACCCAATTTGGACACCGGGAAGGTCTCCAAAAGGCACCTGAAAAAGGGTGCGACGCGTTGGGTTTGTGGAGTGGCGCATAGAGCTGCAAGCCCAATTTCACCATAAACTTCTCCAAAATTTCCAAATGTGCTCAAATCTGTGGTGTGCAAGTAAGTTAAGAGTTTTTCCATTGCAAGTGAAGAGTTTTTCTCAGAATTTGTGGTGGTTTAGTGTGTAAAAGCTCATTTTTATGCCAAGAGGACAGTGTGAGCTAAGGAGAAATCATGAAGAGCAAAAGAAGCAGTTTGAAGGCAAAATTTTTGCAAGTTCAGTCGCGCGACGCATTGGCTGGGTGTCGCGATGCATTGGGCGGGCGGGACGCATTGGGCCACAAGCAGTTTCATTGCCATTTCTTTCAAAATTTCAAATTGGCTCAGTCCCTCTTTGTTCAAGTAAGTCAATAAACTTTGTGAATGCCAATGAACCAGTGTTTTGTGATATTTATGAGGATTTAAACAAGAAATTCAAAACCTATTTGCTTGTGCAAGGATTGTTTCCTTAGGGTTTAGAAATTGGTTTTGTGTCTATCACTCCTACTTCCCCACCTTTTATTCCCTCATCATTTTTATTCTTGTTCCATTTCCCTATTCCCTCATATCCCTAAATCACTCATTTCTTATCCCACATCCCAATTATAAATTCCCAAACCCCAATGATATCCCAAAAAACCTAGTGACTGCCCCTAAACTCTTCAATTGAAAAATTCCACTTGATAATATCCCATCATCTTCCCTACCCTTTCCCTCCATAGTCCCTTACTCATTATCACATATTTATCAACAAAACCAAAGACACCAAACTCCTCATATTCATCTAAGGCAATATAGACTTTGGAAAACATGGAGACAGATTCCTCTTATGACAGAGATGAAAAAGACATTGAGGAGGCGTGAAAAGGCATGTTAAAATTCAAATATTGGCTGAGGCTTCCTTGGCCCAGCATAGTGCATGATGGAGGACACTCAGTCCAAATTTCAAGAAATTTGGGACACATTTTGCAAATTTTGTTTTTTTTGGCCTAAACACAGATTTTTCAGCTTGACGTGTCACGCCACTTGGCGCTCGCCTATGATTGGGAGCTCCTCTTGGGAAAAAATTTGTATTTTTGGATTTTTCATGAAAATTTATGCATGCCTACCCATTGCCCAGATATTTTGATAAGTTTTGGGTTTCCAGAAGGGTCAAAAACACCCTAAAAATGACCTTTCTACCCCTTTTTGGACACACAGGAAGAAGTGTTGGGAAAACTCATTTTTAGAGGGGCAAATGGAAACCAAATTCCAAACTTCTACATGTTTTGGAAATTAGACAGGCAGAGATTTCCAACGAGCTATCCTACGCTCCATTTGAACACTGGGAAGGCCTTCAAAATTAGCTCCAAACTGGCGCGACGCATAGAGAAATCAGGCGCGACACATTGGGGATTTTTGCTCAGTTTTGACTCAGTAACTCTGTTTTTCGCCTAGTTTTGGCCAGTTTGAATTTCTTACTTCCAAATGTAAAAATATTGATGTAATTTGATGTAATTTCATGGCTCTTGATGTAATTTTGGCAAATTTTTACTCATGAAAGTAGATTCATTCATCAAAAGGTGATTTGCAACTGAATGAATCAGTTTCCTAGTTTATAGAGGCAAGTTGTTCCACTACCTACTTTCTAGTTCTCAGTTTAGATTTTGTTGGAATAGCTCCCAAACTTGTGAGATCGACCCCTAGAGGCTGGGGATGAGTTATTGTTTGTCTATATCTTGTGGTTTTTCACTCATTAGCATGGTTGGACACTTGGGATTTCTTTGAGCATCATTGTATATTCATCTCTGCAGTTTGGCAAAGGAATAGACCAGGGTTTGCAGCACCCCTTGGGATTCATGTGGCTCTTTGTTTTGATGATGTGTTTCTCTCTATTAATGTAAGTTTACTGGTTTTTTATGTGTATCATTTTCCCTCTTATGTCTTCTCAAGTTAAACAAACAAGGATAAAGGTGGAATTCATTAAAATTTGTAGTGCTCTACCTAGGGTTTTTTTAATTTTCTATGTTTTCAACTGTTTGAAGAGGATTCCTGAAATTTTCTTGCCCTCTTCAACTCCTTACAGGTCTGAGATATTCATTTCATTCAAAATTTAAGTTTCAAAACAATTACCTACCTTGCCCCATTCAGATCTCTGCAAAAACTAGGCCTCATTCCCGAGACCCAAAATCTGCCTTTCCCTTTGATCCAACAAACACCCTCAAAATCAAATCAAACTCTTTTACATGTATACCTAGCCTAAAATTAGTTTTCATTTCAGTCATCTCAAGCCTGATTGATCATTTTTTGCTGAGATTGACAAGGAGAGAGCCCTCTCCCGATCTGGTAGGGCTAGCTACCAGTTTAAGCGTGGTTTGATGTTACCCTAGATTCTGCCTTTTTAAGCCTGAGGTAGATTTAGGCCATAACACCTCCCATGAAATATCTTGCAAACCAAGATGATGCATAACCACAATTTTGATGAGTGAAAAGTGATAGATACTGTTATACTATTGCTCAGGAGTTTTCCTTTGCACTAGGGTGGTCATCTTCTCAATATTCCAGCACATGAAGTAAGGGAGGTTCATCATTCTCACCCTGGTAAAATGCATCAGAAACCTGATATGATAGGCATAGAGGCAAGAAAACCGGCCCTCACAACTGAAATATTTGATAACGAGTTTCATCAAAGGAGCGTATGAATCTTTCAGGAACCGAAAGGGAAAAAATCTGCTGAGTTGTCTAAAAAAACCGGGCTTGATATATGGCTCATAGTGTTCCTTGTCAACTTGTTGCCTTTTATTCCATTGTTCACCAACATTTTGAATACCGGTTGCTAGAGAGATAGATTCAGGTGTTAAGGTGAATGTCACCCCTGCAAGAGTGACTTGGCCATTATGTAGATGCAGCACAAACAATCTGGCCAGCTCATGATGTTGGTGGAATCTAGCGACCATTTCACAAAACTGATAACAAGACTGATGTTGAAAACATGAAATAGCAAGAGGACATGCCTACATCTTAGCCAGTGAAGTAGGCTCCTCGCTCACATGTCTGCCACTCTTGTGAGGTCTCCTAGGTGCATGCAATTCAGTTGTAGAGTCACTATCTATGTCATAAGAGGAATCTGTCTCCATGTTTACCAAAGTCTATGTTGCCTTAAATGAATATGAGGAGTTTTGGTGTCTTTGGTTTTCATTGCCAAATGTATGACAATATGTCAGGGGCTATGGAGGGAGAGGGTAAGGGGAGTGTTGGGAGTATTTCTAATTGAAATTTGGGAAACTAAAGAGTTTTAGGGGCAGTCACTAGGTTTTTGGGATAGCATTTGGGGTTTGGGAAATTTGTAATTAGGATGGCATAATGGGAATTGGGATAGGGAATGAGTGAACTTAGGGATATGAGGGATAGGGAAATGTGCTGATGGAACTAGAAAAACAATTAGGAAACAAAAGGATGTGGGAGTGATGGCATAAAAACCAAACTCTTAACCCTAAGGAAACATTTCTTGAACAAGCAAATAGGGTTTGAATTTTTGTTTATTAAATCCTCATAGACATCAAAGACACAAGTTCATTTGGCATTGACAAAGTGTATGACTTACTTTAGACCAAAGGTGACCGAGCAAAGTTGAAGTTTTGATGAAATCGTGGATCAAAATGCTTTGCGGCCCTACGCGCCGCGCCACCAACCCAACGCGCCGTGCCACTCCTATGCGCCACGCTGGTGTATTCTCAACACAGTGAAGGCCGACCCAATGCGTCGTGCCTGTCCAATGTGCCACGTCACCCAGCCAGTGCACCGTGCCACTGAAACTTGCCAACTCTGCCTTCAAACTGCTCCCTTCGTTCTACACAGTTTCTCCTTGGCTCACTCTCTCCTCTTGGCATACAAATGAACTCTTGAAACATGAAGATGAGTTATATACCAAGGATATTTAATTCTCCATTTCAAAAAAAACCCACTTTGTAATGTTTCAGATTTTGACACTTTTTAAAACTCTATTTTAAACAACTTGCTTCATTTTGGTTTTTTGACTGAATGATGTGCTTTGTGTTTACCTTGCAGGGAATGAATTTACTGGAGCTTGACAAAGGTGACGAGGGTTTCCAGTGAAATTATTTTTACAACTGAGAAAACTTGAAATTACATTACATTCATACATAAAAAGATGAAATACTCTATTTTTCTTCAAAACAGAGTTTTGAAGAAAAATACATTATTAAGCATATGATGATGAATTTCTTAGTACTGAAACCTTATTTCAAACTCTTCATGTGCCTGCTGACCATTATTGGGCATTTTGAATACCTTATTAATGCAACCCTAGACCTAATGACACTAAAACCATAAAAATGACTCTTTGCAAACTATGAGACAAAAATTGAATGCACATGATCTTAATGAACATAAATGGGCCAGCAGGTAAAGGACATGAGGGACATGAGCAACAAGCCACTACCGTGAGATGATCCATGCTCCTAATGGAATGCAGCTGACTGAGTGAGACACCTAATATGCAATGCAACAAGAGGAATTTGGTCACTGACGGAGGGATGACGATACCGACACTAACAGAAGCAACCAAGAAAGGTACACACATATCTGTGTGAATTCTCTCTAGGATCACCGAAGCATGCTCCTCCTTCTCATGAAACGTGGTCTTCACAAACTTACCCATAGTACATCCCTTGCACTGATATGATTGTGCAAGAGTACCCTTGGGAAGTCCAGTAGAACTCTGCTGCAAAATATTCAAGGTGCCATGATGAAGATGGCCCAATCTCCTGTGCCATAAATCACCCTCATCCTGACTCACCACTTCTTCTAATTTTCCCATCATTACAGCGTAGCCATCTACCTCCAGCTTGCAGATATTATTAACTCGAATCCCTATCCTCTTGGTTTGACCCATTTTTTTATGTCGCAGGAAAGCTTTTCCCTCACTGAAAACAACGTCATAACCTTTTTCCTCCAACATCGTGACCGAGACCAAGTTCTTCTTCAGACCTGGAACATGCATAACAGCTTTCAACATAAATGGTTTACCTGACTCCCTCTCAAAGGTAATGGTTCCAATGTCGGTCACACTGTATCTACCATCATTGCCCATATCTATATGCATTTGGAGATCTTTCTCCTCCAAGTCACTAAACAACTCCTTGTCTCCCATCATGTGGAATGAATCACCACTATCAAGATACCACACCAATCCCATTGCGCTTGAAACCAAGCATGCGATCAAAGAGAAATCAAGTTAATATTTTGAGGCAAGGGCCTCACCAGCTACAGCTCCAACAACCTTCTTTTTATTCTTTTCTTGTGGGCAGTTAGCGACGAGATTCCCATGTTCATGACAGTGAAAACACTTCACTTTGGACAAATCCAGCTTCTTGCCTTTAGCCTCAGATTTTGGATGGGATTTCTTCCCCTTCCCTTTCCTTGCTTTGGTATCCAAAGTGCAATTCTCTTCATCATCATTTTTTTATGAAGAGCCATCCTTGGTACTTCGCCTTATCTCCTCCTTCACTAGATCTGACCAAAGTCACTCCCAACCCAGCAGTTTCTCATGTCCATTGACAGAGACTTGATAACTGCCAACTCTTTAGAAGCCCAAGGAGAGTTAAGCTCAAAAAGTAATCATCTGCAACTGTGATTCCCACACTCCCTAGCCCATCCCTACATTGGACAAACATCGTGAGATATTTTGGAATACTTCCGCCCTTCTCCATTTTGATTTTTCTGAGCTTATCTTTCAGCGCCAACTTCCTATGGTCATTGCTACTTTGGAAAAGATCTATCAAAGCCTTCCACATTGCAAATGGAGTGGCTTTCTCGTGAATGCTTAACACAATATGGTCCTTCACACCTTCCAACAGAATTCTTCTTGTCTTCGCTACTTTCTTTTTCTAGACGTCAAGTACTGCAACATCCACCGAAGTGGGCTTAGGAACATCGCCATCGATGAACTCCTTCAGACCATTATCTTCAAGCACCGCCTCAATCCTGTCCTTCCAGGCTATGTAGTTGGAGCTGCCTTCAAGTGCATACTCCAACCACAACCCATTGAAATCCATTTCAATGTATACTCAATTGTCGCACCAAGAAATTCTTGCAGAAAATTCGAATTGTCCACCAGCACAAAAATTAGCACCGCTTCAATATTGAAATCTCTAGTGATCAACACTACTCTGATACCATGTAGAAATTATACAAGATGCATGTATATTACCAGACTCTCCTGATCTAAAAAAATAATCTTATGTTAAATATAGAATCCGTCCACTTAATTCTTTGTGGAAATTAAATCACCAATTGCAAAACACATATAAAGCAAAATCAATCGCACATAACCATAGTTGTTTAACGGGAAAGCTTAAATCTAAAAACCCCAAATATCATATATTATGTATATCAATGGAACATGTAATAATCTCATACAAAGCTTAGTACATCAAGCTCTCAGTACAATCAACAATCGTCACACATTGTCTTGCAGAAATTTGCACCTCCATGCACCAATTTCTTGCCTCCTGACAGCCTGCCTCCATTGCGCAATCCTTGCTGAAGAAGATCCCTGAATGAATTCGATATTGCCTTGCCTTGAATGTGAAAACCTCATTGGAAACTCCAATTTCTGTGTAGATGCATTGAATGCATCACTATAGTCACAACAGATAGTCCATCTCACCCTTTCACCTATCTCTCCACAGGGTCTCCACTGGAACTGACATGCAAGCAGTTAATTGTTGTATTTGTTCAGTTGCAAGTGAGTCTCTTGTTGTGAATTAATTAAATAGTTAATTCACTAAACTCTCATTAGTGTATCTTCAGTTAGAACTAGATACAACTAGCACAACTGAGTTTAACTCACTTAACTAAGTTAAACTAAACAATAGCTCACATATCTACTCTTCCAACTCTTTCACAACTTGCCACTATCAGTTATAACTGAGTCCTCCATGCATAAGTCACCAACCACCCTAGGAATTGTGTAATTCCTTCAGCTTACTGATTTTCCAAATCTTTCCACTGAAATAAAGTGATCCAAGATAATAAGTTGATATTTATTGTCGGATTATTATTAAAGGGTAATAATAATCGACATTCATCTATTTTTAGATTAGCGATCTATAAATAGATTTCGCCCAATCTTCTAAAAATAGAAATTCATCCAAAGATAGAATTTTCTCAACTATCTAGAATCAACATCCTACTAACTTTAGAATATGCTCACCATTCTAAAAATAGAAATACACCTAAAAATAGCCTGCAGGCCCCACTTAGTGAAGGTGCTTAGTTTTCACTAAGCTCATCATATTGCTGAATCTTCACAAAAAATGGGAAATTAACTGATGGAATTACCTTCCCATCTTCTCTCTTATTTTTCTACAGGGTCATCAACTCCCCAAGCCCCTGAAACACTTAAGAACGCATCACCTTGGAATTTGGCCAACCTAATAATAAACTATCTCTTGATGGATACCATATTTTATCACCTTCCCTTTTCATCTACCAAGCCATCGAGTCCTAAGGCCCCTAGGATACTTAATGCACACCCTTTTGACTAGCGTGTCATGCTCGACACCATGATGGGATGCCACCTAATATGCCAATTAATAGGATATTGCGCCCCTAAGAAGGAGTTACAGGGATCACTAACATTGATCCACACCACTTATATCCATAACTTCCACTTGGCTCCCACCACAATCTGACTGCTCACTGTGATCCATATCTTCCTACCACACCATATTTCCACAAGACATGACACGTTAGACCCATGTCAACATTCCACATCATTAATGACATGCTTCATTCCATGTGATCATGAGACATCACCTATCATGTGGACATGCCATCTCATCTGCACACTAGTGCCCTATTTACACCATGCCCATACCACACCATCTCCTTGTTAGATCCAAATCATAGTCCATGAGAGAATATTCTAATAATGTAGTTTCCAAAACACGTGATATCTGAATTCCAATAGGTTGATAGGCCAATAATCTAATATCCCAATTATCGATCTCCTAATGTGTTTGAGGTAGACCACCTGATACACATCACTTGACTAACCCTAATTCTTTGTCACCATTAATCAACAAATGTGTCGAGTTTTGTTACTACCATGACTCCACATGGATTTTTGTAGGTTAATATGCCTAATAGTTGAAACCCTAGTAGGTTGAAGGCAAATATATCATACTCTAGTGGCCTAAGGTTAATATCTCATTGCTTAATAAGTACATTTCTCAACAATTTTTGACATCTTCTCATCTAATAGTTGTTGTAGTAGTATAACAACCCGATTTTGTTTGTCAACGAACATCCATCATCAAGACCCATCATTATGGAGAGTTTCTCATGTGTGACTGATTTCCCATTTCTAGATATTTGAAACCACAATGTCCCAACACTTTTATCCCTAGTCACTTGACAATTGATTCCTACCACCCCAATAACCAAAGGGAAAATGTGTTGTGGTAGGTTTACTAGAATATTTTCATTAAACTATGGTCATTGTCAAAACTTGATTGTATTAGGGACGAATATGGCTTGCATATGGAGGCACTCCTTAACACAAATAGCTTGATATTGTAATAATATACATCCCTAGGACTTAATCCACCTTATGGATGACTATTGGTCATAATACCCTTTTTGACCCACATAACTAGGGGCTAAGGTTGGGAACCCCCAACCCCAAATTTCCAAATGGCTTGAAAGATGAAATGGATTTATTCCCTAGATTTCTATGAGGAAAATTATGTTTGTAGAGGGGATTTTTATCTATCTATCCCCAAGGATGGAAAATATTCTTACAAGTCATTAATCCACCCAAAATACTTCTAAAAATGTAAAGGTACTTTCTATCCTTGAAGGTATCCATAGTCTTCATCTCACTACCATATTCCATGCCATTCCTTTGGTTTATTTAACATACTACCACTAGCTCTATAATTCTTTAGTGAACTCTTTAATACCTCCCATCACATGTTTTGAGAAGTCTCTTTCCCTTAAATTTCAATTTCTAAGGTCAATGCTTCTTGTCACAAGGTCCATAGCATCCACAACACCTTCTAATCATTCATTTAAGCATAAATCTTCTCTAACATTATCCATAGCCAGGACTAAAGGCCTGTCAGTCCCATGCTTAAGTTGAACTATTTACTTCCTATATAAACATAAAATGCATAGAAAATAGAACATTAAACATTAATTAGCAGATATATGAATATTGTTTATTCATTACAATTAGATATATAACTAATTCACATCATAATGCACTATGTAGTCTATATTTCCCATTTAGCTGATAAACACATAAACACAACACATTTCATCAATTATCATTTATTTACTATTAACATGGCTACATTACATCGATAAAGTCCACAAGGGTACGTATCTGATCAAGTCCATTAAATTTCTATAACTGATAAAGGGTGAGCCATGTTCCACCCTAGCATAGGCTCAAATGCACTACCCTCTTTCTTATAGATGTCCACCCCCAAGGAAAACTATGGAGCTATGATGAAAATTCCCACTCAACATTATAGGGCGGAGTCATGAAGACCATTCTCCTTCATCAAGTCAAACTCATGAGGGGTTTTAGAGTGCCACTAACCCCAAAGCCTACCTAATTTTTTTGTGTGGTCTCTCAGCTAATTTGCACAAGAAGCACCCAAAAATGGGAAAAATCTACTAGGATATTAACGGTGTAGGGATGAAGGCCACTCTTCTTCATCCACATATAAGTCATGTTGAGATCTCCCAACCAATGGAGCTATGTCCTATTCTCAAACAGAGTATGGCAATCAAGGGTCTAGATAGCACAAAGAGAGAATCTCTTAGTGTTTCTCATCCATGGGTTCAACAAGCTATCTTAGAAGGTAGCCATTCCAAGGTTGCATACCTAAAAGTAATTCCTTCACTCAGCCAAGAGTCCTTGGTGCTTCCCCTCTCTACTTTTGCACATAACACGAACAAATTCCTTAATAAACCCAATTGTTCCTTTGGATTAGGTTAAGGACTCAAATGTTAACTTGAGTCACAACTAGGTGGACTCAATCATGCACATGGATATTTCTTTACTACCCATGAGAGAATCCTCTCATCTCTTTGCATTGATCTTATGCTCTTCTCTCCTCTTTTCCATCCCCACATGTTATTTCCTTTGTCTCTTTCCTCTTCCTAGGGTTTCCTTCCTTGATGGGTTACGTGGGTAGTCAGAAGTCTCCATAAATGAGTGCACATAGCCCTACCTCTGAGAAGTTTGGTATCAATGTTCCAATCCTCTCATAAATGTTGAAGTTATTACTACTAGTTCCATTGGATATTTTCTTGGGTGTCACTATCCATGAAAAATAATTCAGAAACTTTTCCCCTTGATGGCCCTTCTAGAGAGGGAGGCTACCATCCCTGTTGCAATTGGAAGATATGAATAATACATGGGGCTAGTCATGCAAAGAAAAGATTCTACACCTTAAAAACTTACTCATTTCTTAAACACACTAAGAAAATATGGGTGAAGAGAATTTGGAAAGGGAAAGGAAATGAAGATACCATAGATTACCTTTCCTACCTGAATGTGCTGTGAATAATGGAAAATTTTGATAGAATTGTTGTAGGCTTAAGTACAACTTGTTGGATGCATGTTGGCTAGGTGCACCTTGGATGTATGTTCTCTCGGTGCACGGCCACTGTGGCTCTTTATGAGTCTCACCAAAAGTGCTCCTTTGGTTCCTGCTCATTAAATAATCATACTTGTCTCGTGATAAAGTTGAATTAAGAATTAAATGAATAAAATAAAGTGAGGAGGCAGCCTTTCCTGCCATCATCCAGTTAACGATCATTGAATGCCAAGAACGTGGGTACTGGACTTCTTTTCTGCAGATCAGTTACAAACCAAGCAACAGATCTTGTTACCAACCCATCATATATGGTATTTTATTATTGCTATACCCAATGTTTCCAACCAAGATTCTTCAACCAAACGAAAGCCTGCCACAAAGTTCGCCGCTCTATACCATCAATAAAAATAGCAGTCAATCACGACTAAGGATTCTACAAAACCCTTTAATTGAGGGTTCAATTGGATACTCATATATAAACCATTTTTATATCAAAATATCATTGTTGATGTAGATGTCAATGGTCATTTATAATCATATAAATAAGATAAAATATTCATTTACTCAGATGGAAGTGTAATATAATATTCATTTCAGAATAAGAAAAGCCTTTCTGCAAAGAGCATCAACATTTCAAATAAAACTAGCATTTTCCCCTAAGGGTTCAAAGGTACACTGAAGGAGCGGACTTTGTGTTAACTACTATGCAGATCAAAGGGCGCAGTCTCCATTGATTTCACATCAATGGTGATTCACGGGAACAAACAAGCCCACTGTTTAAACCAAAAGATGCCCCGCAATTGACCTCGCCAATTTACAAGGTATGCAGTTACATGATAATATTTTATTTGAATAAGGATACGGACGTTTGGCTATGTTTTCCAACAGAAAAATATTGCATTCAAAGCTTGTAAACAAGACAAAAGAAAGTTTTCATATAACAACTCCGATTAAAGAAAGAAGGTTGGTTTTTGAAAGTTACCGACCTTATAGCATATTAGTCTAAACTGGAAGATTTGAATTTCTTCAGCTCTTAGAAACTTCATATTAACTTCAGGACAAGGCTCAGGGCAGAGATAACTGGCGTACATTCAAAGTAGATAGTTTTTTTAGCATATTGTTCTATATTTCGTCACCCATTTGCAATGTTGTATTATCTAAATCTTCACAAAAAATAAAATGTAGCTGTCATGAAAACAAAAGTGCTCACAACTTTGACTGAAATTTTTGAGATATTTTGCAATCACGTTTTGGAAAGTATCGAGGTATATTGCTCAATGAAGGAAAGATGTAACCAGAGAATACTCTGACTCATTTTTGGCTAATACAACGGATTTAGCTATTGACCCCTGCCTAATATGTATATTTCTATCACAGGAAATAAATAAAAAATCCTGTTGGAAAGAAAAAACAAAAAGTTCTTACAAGTTACAACTTTCCAGGTAAGCCAAAACTGACGCAGAAAAACCCTCAAAGAAATGGAGTAGAGTCAATAAAGCCAAATGAAGTAGAAAACATCCGACTCTTCCCATGATTGCTTTCATGTCCATTAATTGCACAAAGAATTAAACCTGCGCATTTTAGTTATCACTCTCTTTTCCTGTGTCTTAATAGCCTTACTTTTTCTTCAAGTGAATTCCAAACAAAGAAAGAGAATTCTTCACTATTAACAGAAACTACCGATAGCAAAGCTGACAACGTTCATTGAAAGCAATAAGAATTCAAATCATTTTGAGTTCAATCCATACTACTTACATTCTAGAGCAAAGATTCAAGGTCTTCAGAAATGGAAAGTTTGCATGGTTGGGGAATGCTGATCTATAAACCCCCTTATCTACCATTGTAAAATTCAACAGAGGGGTAAAGCTAGAAACCAGTCCTTGTTGTTGGCACATCAAAGTCGCCTCATTCATTTCCCAAGCTCTACCTGCAGCTACTCCATCACTTGGATTTAACTGCAATTTCATCATGTAGCAAAGATGAACTCTTCACACAATTGCAGGGCATGGATAACGTAATTTCTAGCTATCCTTCCGCCTCATATCCCTTAACTTCCCAGAAGCGATATTTTCGTTTACCTGCTAGCATTGTATACAAACCACCATAACCCATTTCCCAATAATGAATAACTGAGATTTTGGAAATGGGCATTAAGAATACTTAGAAATAAACTTACCATTTCGTTGTTTTGACAATATTGTATAAAAACCCACCATAGCCCACTTCCCAACAATGATAGAGATTTTGAAAATACTGATAATAGACACATAATACTTCAAAAGTATTCATACCATTTTGTTGTTTTTCACAGTACTGCATAAAAACCCACCTTAACCCACTTCCCCAACAATGAAGCACAAAGATTTTGAAAATGGTCAGTAAGATTACTTTGAATTAAGCATACCTTTTGTTGTTTTGGACAGCACTGTATACAAACCCACAATAACTCACTTTCCCAGTAATGAAGCAAAGAGATTTTGAAAATGGCCAGTGGAATACTCGTTATTAAACCTACAATTTTGTTGTTTTGGACAAGTTGCAAACAAAGCCACCATAACTGGCTTCCCTGAAAAAGAAGCATCGAGATTTTGAAAATGTATGGTAACAATACCTGGAATTAAACATATATTTTTGCTATTTTGGAGACCACTGCACAGCATACAAAACCCACCATAACCAAATTCCCCAAAGAAACAAAGACGTTTTCAAAATCGGCAAAGAGAGTACTCAGAAATGATTACACCACTTTGTTTGTTTGGACAACATTGCATACAATCCAACCATAACCCAATCCCTAGAAATTAGTCACAGAGATTTTGAAAATAGACAGTAAGAATACTGAGAAATAGCCCTACCATTTTGTTATTTTGGAAGGCATTGCATAGTGCATACAAATTCAACATAACCCCACTTCCCCACCCCCGGACACAGATAGATTTTGAACATGGGCTGGAAGAATGCTTAAAAACATTGGCAAAGAGAGTATTAAAAATTGATTATACCACTTTGTTTGTTTGGACAACATCGCAGACAAACCCACTTTGTTTGTTAAAAGTATCTGAACTCTATCTGCACTTAAATTTATCAGCAAACCGTAACGAATTTACCCATTTCTCATCAATTATTTTGACATTGTGGGATATGCTCAAGTGTGGTGGTAAAAGGGATCTCTAGACATACCCATTTCAATAAGCATTGCGGCGGTGGAATTATCTGATAACTTTTTCACCAAAAGAAAATACTGACACATAAGTACATTGAAGAGTGAAAGTGATCGAAAGGGATGAACAACTTACTTGCTGTGGGTTGCAAATTCGCTAATCTTGCGGGTTTCAGAGAAAATGATAGCAACGACTTCAACATCTCATAGAACAGAAAGCTCGAATGCATTTATGAGCAATTGGTTCTTCCGTTTGGAGAAATTAGTGTTGCGGTTTCTCATGTTTTGAAATCGTTTCATCTCCACCTTCTCCATTGCCATTTCCACTACTTTCTGCACCAAACATCATTTCCATATTTTTATGGTAACTCCACGGCTACAACTGTGCTATGATTTTTAAGATGCCAGTGGATTTGTTGATTGCATGTAAGCCACTCCACTGAAACCTCGAGTGCATACAAATTCAACATAACCTCACTTCCCCTGATGCATAGAAATTTTGAACATGGGAAAATGGACCGCGCATTCGTGTCCTCGATGTTCCCAGGAGACTTCCAGTTTACACCTTGAATTGAGTGATGACACTGTTCAGATTTTCAATTGAGTGATTGGGAGTAATGGCTCTGCACGACACTGTTCAGGTTCTATCAGTTACGATGAATCTAAACATTATCACAAACAAAAACTCCACAATATAGCACCTTCAGTGTAATTATTCATTTCAAATGAAGTGAACTCTCAAGTAAACTATTTATTTTTCCATCGATGAATTTAATTAATTGAACCTAATTTTTAGTTTATGAATATAAAATCATCGGTAAATTGTAAGTACTTTTTGCATAATGATTATTGATTAACTTTGGGTGTCTAGCTTAAATTCTCACAAGACTTGACGGTGGGGATTGAATCGTTCCTCCAATTAAAAAAAATTGAACTCCTTTTATGTAATTCTGAAATAGTGTAAATATTACAACACATCATATATATTTATTTTCAATTCCTCTTTCACCATTGATTTACCATTCTCAATTAAATAATCTATATTTAATTATTAATTTTAAAAGGAGTAATTTCTAAGAAATTTATTTGATGTCTTTATTGTCATCTCTCTCGTCATGATGAAATGAGTTGTGTACTACTTAAAAAAGTAAAAAAGTATAGTTACAGATGCATTATTTTAATTGGGAATTTGAAAGTGAGTAAGGTGAAGTGAGAATAAGATAACAAATAATGGATGAAAATGTAATTTTTTTTAAAAATTCATTGAATTAATTATCAAGTTTTTATGTATTGAATTATGGCTATTTCACTTACTTATATTTCTGTAGTTATCATTTATTGAGATTTTCAATAGACTCTTTAGTCTGTATCTTTAGTGTAACTTCTTTTAAAATAGTGGAAATAAAATTCCATTGAATTTTTTTCATTCACTGCATATTCCACAATCCTACCTCAATCTCTTAACAAAGATCTATTACACATGTCACTAAGCCCGTGACATCCTTTTGTCATCAACCATTTTGTTACACTCAATAATAATAGTTCCATGTTGTATAACCTTTATGTTGTAATCCATGTTATGGAACCTATTTTTTGTGATTCACCTCTAACCCATTACTTTGGAAATTATGTCTCTGATAGGTTCATATTTGTGGTGTTCTCTTGTCCTCCAGGCCTAGTGTTTGAACCACAACTTTGATACCATTATATAACATACTTAACTCCTTAACCCTTATTAAGTTTATGGGGTATCTAGACCTCACCTCCCTAGTCACCTTAAGGAAGCGGGGCATCAAAATTCCTCTTCTTTTAACCACCTTAAAAATCAATTCTAATACTACCGATGTCTTATACTCTTCAAGATATTTCCAACAAAATAAAATTTACCTAGAACCAAGCTCTTCTTAATAATTTATGCCTATTTGAAGAATATACCCCAAAAGGGCCACGTCATCAATCTATACCACCAAGAGTCCTTACCTCACTAGCCCACATCTACCAACTTAGCTTGCTAGTAGGAATATCAATCATCGAGCCCTTAGCCAAGGATTTCATTTGTTAAACTAACTTCTCTCTTTCTCAAAAAAGCTAAAAAATGGGAAATTAACTGATGGAATTACCTTCCCATATTCTCTCTTATTTTTCTATTGGGTCATCAAAACCCCAGACCCCTAAAAATCTTAAGAATGCATCACCATGGAATTTTGCCAACCTAATAATATATTATCATTTGATGGATACAATATTTTTTCTCCTTCCCCTTTCATTTACCAAGATATTAAGTCCCCGGGCCCCTAAGATACTTATTGCACACTCTTTTGTCTAATGTCTTATGCTCGACACCCTAATGAGATGCCACCCAATAGGCCAATAAATATGCCATTGGGCCACCAAGAAGGAGTTAAATGGATCACTAATATTGATCCATTAATATCTCAACATTCAATAATTCATGCCACTTATATCGCTAACTTTCACTTGGCCTCCATCAGAACATCATTGCCCACTCTGAAACACATGATCTTCCTACCACATCATCTTGCCACATGACATGCCATGTTAGAACGACGTCAAAATGCCACATCATTATGGACATACTTCATTTCATGTCATCATGAGACATCACATGCCATGTGGACAAGCCATCTCAACTTCACGTTAGTTCCCTATTTACACAATGTCCATATGACATCATCTCCAAGTTAACTCCACATCAGTGTCCTTATTGAGCCCAATACTATTGAGAGAATAGTATAATAGCGTAGTTTCTCAAACAACCCATACCTAAATTCCAATAGGCCGATATGGAAATAAGCTAATATCACAATTTTTGAATGTATATTTCCACAGTTGTCAGTCATGGTGTAGAAGTGATTTCTAGAGAAAACTGTATGATAAAGAGGTGAAACATTCGACGTTTTGGGTGAACACTTCACCCATCATCAGGGACAAGAAGAAATAAACATAGGTGAAGAGTAGGAGATCTAACCAATAAATAAATAAGGAGGATGCTGAGAAAGAGACGTTAGAAAAAATAATATAATAAATGGAAAAGGATAATTTAAATTAAAAGAAATTTTTTTTGTTGGTCGATATAGCAAGTCAAGTAACTAGTCCATTTGTTGATATGAATGATAAGCAAAACTCATCCTTACTTTACTATTAGGAATAATCATCCAATATTATATTCTTTTGGTACCATATTAGGGTTATTACATTACAGAAGCATCACCAATAGCAGGGGCAAAGGAAACTAGGCATTAGTACGTTTTAGAACCATTCGATCCAGTTCTTATGATATACCGACTTGTTGATGGTTGTTTATGGGAGATTATATAGCACATAGGTGGTTGTGGGAGAGATGATCAAGTGAAGATAACTTACCCTAATATTCCTTCCCATCTCGACTTCCAGATTAATATGCTAGGTCAAAGGAATAACATAAAACAAATGTTGGAATTAAGAATAATAATTATAAATCTTAATTTAAAATTATTATTATATTCAAATTTAATATTATTATTATATTCATATTTAATATGATATTCAAATTTAAGATTATTATTATTATATTATATAAAAGGGTCAAAGGAATAACAAACAATATATATTAGAATTAAGAAGAATAATTATATATCTTAATCCAATAATATTATTATATTTATATTTAATATTATTATTATATTCAAAATTTGTTTTATTATTATATTCATAGCTTAATTCACTCTATGTTTATTATTTCTTCTTCCTCATGATTGGTGAAGTGTTCACCCAAAAATTCAAATGTTTATCACATATTTATCACACAGTTTTCTCCAGAAATTGCTTCTACACCATGATACCCCAAATCTCGATATCCCAAAATGTTTGAGGTAGGCCGCCTGATATACATCACTTGAATAACCCAAACCCTATGTATCCTTTAATCGACAATTTTTTTGAGTTTTGTTACTACTAGGAATTCACATGGGTTTTTTAGGTTAAGATGCTTAATAGTTCAAACTCTAATAGGTTGAAGGCCAATATACCATCCTTCAATGGACTAAGGTTAATATGTCATTTCTCAATAAGTACCTTTCTCAATAGTTTCTGATTATTGTTGTTGTAGTATAACAAAAAGAATTTTTTTGTCAACTAACATCCATCATCAATACCTATCATTATCAAGAGTTTCTCATGTGTGACTAATGTCCCATGTCCAAAAAATTTGAATCCACAATGTCTCAACACTACTATCCCTAGTCACTTGAAAATAGATTTATATCACCTCGATAGCCAAATGGAAAATGTGTTTCAATTGGCTGACTATAATATCTTCGTTAAAATATGGTCATCATTGAAACTTGATTTTATTAGGGAATAGTATGACTTGTAGATGGAGGCACTCCTTGACACCAATAGCTTCATACTATCATAATATAACTCCCTGGGACTTAATACCGATTCTGGCTGACTCTTGGTCATAATATCCTTTTCAACCCACATAACTAGGGGCTAAGGTTGGGAATCGCAACCCCAAATTTCCAAATGGATTGAAAGATGAAAGGTAATTATTCCCTAAACTTCTCTAAGGAAAAGTATGTTATTAGTGGGGATTTTTCTCTATCTATCGCCAAGGATGGAAAATATTCTTACAAGGCATTGATTGTGTTAGCCACCTGTAAAATTTGATTATATCAAAAGGTGGCTAAATCTGTTTTGAGCCTCCAAGGAACAATTTTCTATAACAAAAATTGTTGGCTCTTGAAGACTCTTGAAGGCCTCCTTCCTCTATCCAAATCTGCACTGCTGTTTACATCCCAAAAGACCCTGAAATCCTGCTGATTTCCAAGGCTAAATACTGCTGCAAACACATTTTCCCATTTCTCTTCTCCCAAAACTAACCTCATTTTATGTCTCCCCATTTCCCATGAAAATCCCTCATTTTCATGTTTCTCCCCTTTCCCCCTCATTAAAATCCCCCTTATAAGGTTTTAATACTCTCTCTTAACCTTATCGAAACCCCCCAACTCCATTGAAAACCTTGAAAAATTCCAAGAAAATCATGTTTTTTATGTATAGGGTTTAAGCCCCTTTGGGCTAAGGTTTCCAACTACTTCCGATCATATGCCCACACCCTGGGACCAAGCACTAACACTGGAGGCGCTTATCACATCGCACAAACTCAAGTGCGCAAAGTTTTGCGCTGTGTTTAAAACTTGCGATGCGATCAAGACCGATCGCGCGATCACAGATCGCATATCACAAGTTTATATGTACCGATATCTCGTGGGCCTGCATTTCGTACTCTAAACCATTGAATAATCCATGTCCGATCTCTTTTTTTCTTTGGAAACGTTAAAAACCACTTTTCCAATGTTTTGGTCTAAAACCAAAGTCATGTATTAATATCAAAGGGTTTATTGAAAAGAGCGATCGCGGATCGCAAATCGCAGAAAATGTAATGGGTAGATTGAAAAGCCCATGTCCAAAATTGCGATATGCGATGGGCCCCGTTATATATCCTGGCCAAACATAAAAAACCTTTGTTATTTATAATCTTTGGGTTTTATTGCATTTTATGAATTTCTCCGCCGGAACGGTTTCTAAATAAATCTACACTGTTGATCTGATCTATACATCCGATGGTGCGGAACTTATCAAGCCCGGTGGACCCTGCTAGCCATGTGCCGTTGCCCAAAAACAGCGTGGTTTTTATCGCACCTGTTAGGGTCCCGTGATTTGGCTGATTGGCAAGCCAAATGACAGTGTAACATCAAACAAAGCTTTGGAGCCCAAGGACCTAGCCTTCCTGGACTCAGAGAGGGTTCTCTCTATATGTGTAAGAGATATCTATTTGTTTGCTTATTGTGTTCTAATTTTAGGCTAGTTGTGAAGTAAGTTTTTTGGTTTTTTGTTTTTTAAGTTGTGAGGGATGAAATTGATCAAAGATATAAAATAGATAACAAGATGTTAGATTAACTGGACTATGGGGTCAAAAGGTCAAGAAAACTATTAGATGACGATACAAGGCTGTTGAAGGGCCGATTTGATTCAAGGTAGAAAGGATCTTAGGGAAAAATGGAGTAAATGGACATCAAGTTTGTGAACAACAAAGAGTTTCAAGCATAACTAGTTTAATAGATAACATAAACATGGTAGGGCAAACCATTAATCATGCAAAATGTAACTATAATCTAATCAATACTTAGAAATAAACATTCAAGCCATGCATAGAAGTATAAGACCCTCTAACTTTGGGAAATGGCTATCATACTTTGGGGAAAACACTTAAGGAAGACAAAAAACTCAAAACACTATGCCGGAACGCCTAAACACAGTACTTCAAGTTATTGGGCACTTTGAACAACAAGATTTGCATAGTTTTAGGCAAAGGGCTAGATCGAAACTAGGCCTCCTTGGTTCAAACAAAATGATAATCTAATCAGTCAAAGAGAAATTTCATGGATGGAACTATAGCTAGCCATTGGTAAGCAGGGCATTCCGTAAGTCCTTAGCATGTATAGAACTATGAATGAAACAAGAAACAATATCCACAAGTTGTTAAAGAGCAGTTAATAATTCTTTAATGCAACTAAGGAAGAAGAAAACATGAAGGTTATGAAGATTCAGGAAATTTGAGGTGCCTCCATGGGCATATCTCAAATTTGTTCTCTACTGATCTATAGCAAGCAAGAAACATGTATCATGAATGAAAACTAGAAGACAACAACAAAGCAAGAGACACTATACCATTCTACCATGTCATGGAATCCATCAACAATCCTTCATCATTCATCCAAGAACATCCAAGAAGCAATCCAAAAGCATAACACAAGTATTTTTTTCCAAAGCTCATATGATCATATATTGCTTCTCTTCTCAACTTCACCCATTTTTTACAATGAAATTCTTTGGAATATATAAGCTCAAGTGAAGAAAACCTCATGGTTCAACTTGCCATCCTATTGGCCTAATCAAAATATCTAATCTTGTCCTTGAGGCTTTGCAAAGCCCAAGGCACAAAAATATCTCATAAAATATCTAAAAAATGCTAAAAAAAGGGAATTTAATTGACTTTGCATAGTTTTTCATGTGCAAAAATAGCTAAACGCACATTTGGAAAAAGCAGATTTTAGAGGTTCAAAAATTACAAAAATATTTCAAATTTACATTAGAAAAAGGTCCCCTGACTTGCCGGAAACATTTGGCAGCCTTCCTGATGTCGAAACGAGGCTCATGATAGCTCGTTGGAAAGCTATGAGTGTCTACTTTCTGGCACAACTAAAATTTCCCCAATCTGATGCCTGGAAGTCCTCCAAATCTGCACCTGTGTGTAAAAAACCAGAAAATTAAAGTCTGCTGATAGAGCAGGCAGAGTGTGCAAAAAGAGAGTCTTTTTCGCCATTTTGAGGGGGAAAATGATCTCCAAATGTTCTGAAAATTTCTGAGGGCCTGCTCATGAAATTATGGCATTCAATGATACCATTCTCCTCCCTTGACGAATCCTCAAAATGAAATGGCGAATTTATGAGTTTTTGACCAAAAACCCAAAAATGCCAAAAAACCAAAAATTGTCAAAATGGGCCCAAAATTGGGGTGCATGACCCTCAAGGGTCCTTAGAAACATGTTCCAAAGCTGAAGCCAAAATTTCGAGTGCTGGTGTGCCTTTCTTCTCCTTCCGTGCCAAGTGCTTCCCCTTTGCTTCCTTCAGTTTCTCTTGGGTGGCCTTTAGCTTGAGCCGGGCAAACTGATTTAGCTTTTGATAGTGTTGTGTCATCTTCCTTTGCAGCTCCAGGTCTCTGTTTGCCTTCTCAAGCTTCATCTCCAAATGTTTATTGGCTCTTTCTAGCCATGCCTCCTTATTTCTTTCAATTTCTTTCTCAAGTAGTGCAGTGGGGGGAATGTAGAAAATTCTAGTTTCCCACCCCGGTTTTTAGTTTTCGCCTTATTACTCCAAAATAATTAAATGCCCTTTCCCATATCCATACATTTAATAAACTGGAAAATAAATTTTGCTGAAAACACAAATTCTGGAAATTTTTTCAGAATGCTGAAAATGCAGAAATAAAATAACAGCAGTAACAAACAGTCATTCAACACATCATAACTCAATATTTTTGGTCAAGGTGACCCTGGAAAAACCCCCTACAACTCTTGGGGAAAACCAGTTCGAAAGCTCCTTCTTATTTCTGGAAAAATGCTTTTTACAGTGATAGAAATATTCAGCAAAATAAATAATCAGCAAACAGACTTTTACAACTTATATCTTTTTCCGTGCTTAACCACCGCCTCGGAAAACGTGCAAACAACAAAATAGGAACAACAATAAATGCTGTACAGATTTCTTGATTTTCGTGCCAAATAACAGCCTTAAATGCTGCTGTACGGCTGCCTAGAAAAGCGTGCAAGCTGTCCAAAAATCTGTTGTACGATTTCTGCCTTGAAATGCGTGCCAAAGGTACAGCCACTTGCTGTACGGCCTCCCTCAAATCTGCTCCTCGAAATCTGTGCAAATCTGCAGTGCAAATCTGCTGTACGGCTACTGTACGGCCCTTCTTCCTCAAACATCGTGCCAAAAATCTGCCTTGCTGTGTGCTAAAGCTGCTGAACTGTCTTGCTGAAAATGTCTTGCTGAAATGCTGCCTTGGAATGTGTGCCAAGCTGCTGCCTCCTTCTCCTCACTGCCCATAAATCTCCCTTGCTCTCTTTCTCTCCTTCTCCCAATCTGCTCATGAAAGAATGAATGACCTTTTCCTCCTTTTCCTCCTTTAACCTAACCCTAAGTGACTTTTGGGGAATCCCTAAATCCAATGGCTGAGATAGATTGAGATCTGGGGCTGAGATTAAATGCTCATTTAAATCTCACTTTCTATTTTTTAATTCACCCCACTTTAATAAAGACCCACTTAGTCTTTTATTTCCAAAGTCACTTTTTCCTTTCTAATTTTACATTGACTTTATTTAAAGTCACTTTAACTTTAGTAACTTTATCACTAAAGTCACTTTAAAATTAGATTTGACTTTATAACTTTATAAAGTCACTTTAGTAACTTTATCACTTAAGTCACTTTTAAATTAGATTTAACTTTATAAAAATTATAAAGTTACTTTAGGAGAAAAATTAAATTCTTTTGGACACTTTTCCCTAGGCCAAAGATCAAAGCCTTAGGGAACCACCTGTCCTTCGGTACCAAATTTCAACACTCCCTCTTACCAAGGAAGGTGTTCCTCACCACACCCATCTTGTCTCTGAAGTAGACATGCTTGCCCCGTGGTAAGGCTTTGGTAAGAATATCTGCAACCTGCTCATCAGTGGGAATATACTCAAGCTTCACAACTCCTTTCTGAACATAGTCTCTGATGAAATGATATTTGATCCCGATATGCTTTGACCTGTCATGAAATACTGGATTCTTCGTGAGTTTAATGCAACTCTGATTATCACAGTAAATCACTGAAGGTCTCAACGGCTGACCAAATAAGCCAAACAACATCTTGCGAAGCCAGATGGCCTCACAACTAGCTAGATTGGCTGCCATATACTCTGCTTCCGCTGAACTCAATGCTACTGACTGCTGCTTTCGACTGAACCATGACACAACTGCCGAACCCAACCCAAAACATCACCCCGAAGTGCTCTTCCTATCAGAAGCACAACCTGCCCAATCAGAATCAGTGTAACTTGCCAATCTCACTCCATCCCCCTGCCTGTAGTCCAGACCATAATCCACTGTCCCCTGCAAGTATCGCAAAATGTGTTTTGCAGCCACCCAGTGAACCTTCCTAGGCTCACACATAAACTGACTCATCATGTTGACTGCAAAACAAATATCCGGTCTAGTGTTGACCAAATACATCAAGGAACCAATCAGCTGTCTGTACAATGTGGGATCCACCAACTCGGAATCCGAAGCATGAAGCTTCTTCCAGTTGGTGATCATCGGTGTCGACATGGGTCTACAATCCTCCATGTGGAATCTCCCAAGGATGTCCACAATATACTTCCCCTGTCCCAGGAAGAAATGCCCCTCCTCCTGCCACACCTCCAAACCCAAAAAGTAATGCATCAAGCCGATGTCCTTCATCTCAAACTCCGCCGCAAGATCTCTCTTGCAGTTCTCTATGAGTCTCTCTGCACCTGTAATGACTAAGTCATCCACATACAACACCAAAATGAGAGGCTCCTCACCTATCACAATATAGTAAAGGTTCGGATCTGCCTCACTCTTTGTGAAACCCATCTTCTGCAAGTAAGTATCTATCCTGGAGTACCAAGCTCGGGGAGCTTGCTTCAGGCCATAAAGGGCCTTCTTCAGTCTGCACACATGGGACTCCTTCCCATGCACCTCAAAGCCCTGTGGCTGCTCAATGTACACCTCCTCCCGTATGAAGCCATTGAGAAATGCGGTCTTCACATCCATCTGGTGGATCTTCCAACCCATCTCTGCTGCTATCGATATAATGGAGCGAATCGAAGTATATCGAGCCAAAGTATATCGAGCCACGGGAGCGAAGGTCTCCTCATAATCAACTCCCTCTACCTGGGAGAACCCTCTAGCCACAAACCTCGCTTTGAATTTCTCAATGCTGCCATTTGCAGCATGCTTTACCTTGTAAAGCCATCTGGAAGTAACCACGGATTTTCCCTCAGGCCTCGGCACCACCTCCCAAACATCATTCTTCATGATAGAAGAATACTCCTCCTGCATGGCCTCTCTCCAGACCTGCTGGCTAGCTGCCTCCTCATAGCTAGAAGGCTAAGAGTCAAGGATGGTGGTAGCCATTGCCATATAGCTACAAAACCTCTCAGGTGGTCTGCTCTCTCTGACCGGCCTCTTAGGCTCAGCAACAGATGTGGCATCTCTCAAGGTGTCCTAAAGCCACTTGGGCTTCCTCTTCCCTGAGTGCACTTCTCCCGCCGGAGAATAAAACTCCTCCTCCTCAACATCAGGAGCCTGAACTCCTGACTGTCTGTCTGCTGTCCTCCTGCCTGCACCTGAACCTGTAGATGCCGAGGTACCGTGTGAACTGTCCATCAGTGGACTCCCCAGTGAACTGCTCTGTGGACTGCTCTGCGTGCTGCCCATAGCACCACCCCTCTGACTCTGCGAGCCACTCCCCACTGACGGACCTGACATCGTCATAGATGTACCTCCGGATCCTCATGATCCCTGCCCACTGGATCCCTGCGACTGACTCAACTGCTGCTGAGGGTCTGGCTGATCCAGATACTCTAACTCCCATGACTTCCTAAAGGCCCTGTCCTCCTCGAACTTCACATCCCGCCTGACAACAACTTTCCTCTGCGCAGGAATGTAAATCCGAAAGGCCTTGGAGGTCTCATTGTAGCCCACAAAGATACCCTTCTCTGCGGTGGGCTCTAGTTTGGTCCTCTTCTCCTTGGGTATGTAGGAGTATGTAATGCACCCAAAGATACGAAGATGACCAATATCAGGCTTCTTCCCAGAAAAAGCCTCCTCCGGAGTCATGTGCCCCAAGGCACGATGCGGACTCCTGTTCTGCAAGTAAACAGCCGTGTTGCAGGCCTCTGCCCACAAAAACAATGGCAACCCCTGATCATGTAACATGGCTTTGGCAGCCCCTCCGATGGATCTGTTCTTCCTCTCCGCAACCCCGTTCTGCTGGGGGTTGTAAGGAACAGTGAGCTCCCTCCTAATGCCTGCCTCCGCACAATAGTCAACAAACTCTCCAAGGGTGTGCTCTCCTCCATTGTCCGACCTCAGGGACTTGATCTTCCGACCTGTCTGTGTCTCCACAAGAGCTCTGAACTCCTGAAACCGCTTGAAGACCTCACTCTTGGTCTTCAAGAAATAAATCCAGGTCCTCCTGGAGTGATCATCAATGAATAAAACATAGTACTCATATCCACTCAAGGAAACATGAGATATCCGACCGCTCACATCGGAATGAATCAAATCAAGTATCCCAGTCGCTCTGCTGTCACTGCTGGGAAAAGGGGATTTGGCAAACTTGCCCATCGCACATCCTCTGCAAGTATCAAAGTGATCAGTACTGAACTCTGGCACACCCGTAGTGATCTCCCGCAAAGTCCTCAAGGCTCCATGATGCATGTGCCCCATCCTGCGGTGCCAAATCTCACACTGCTCAGAACTGCTAGCTCTGCTGTCGGTACTACTGCTCAATGCCAAAAGGGACTGAAATGCAAACTTGTACACCTTTGCATGGCGTACACCTATCACTCTAGCTGAATCAGCTGGAGTGCCCCTGGGATACATCAACACCTGTCCTCCCCTCAATAGTATCTCATATCCTCTGTCCTCCAAAGCTGAGACGGATATGAGGTTCGTCCTCATCCCTGGCACATAAAGAACATCTGACACCTTCAAGGGAGGTTTGGACTCCCTCTGAAATGTCAATGTTCCCACACCGACTGCTCTAACAACTCCGTCATCACCGAGTACTACCTCTACATCAGTGCCACTCTCTGAAAGCTCTGAGAAGTACTCACGGACTCCTGTCATGTGACGTGAAGCCCCACTGTCCACATACCAGATACCCGAAGATGCTCCGCTAATCGAGGAAAATGCATGCTCCCTCTGAACCTGTGTGGCAGGTACTCCTGCACTAGAAGACTCACACGCAATGAACCCAAACTCTCGGTCAAAGCGATCTGCAAAGTCCTCAACCTCTGCTGAAGCTGCCATGCTCTGGTTCTTCCCCTTCTTCTTCTTCTTCTCCGGACACACAACTGCATAGTGTCCCATCTTTTGACAATTCCAACACTTCACTTTGGAATAGTCCTTCTGTGAGTTATCCTGTTTACCTTTACCTTTGCCTTTGCCCCCACCATTGCTTGTGGAAGCCTGTTTCTTCCCTTTGCCTTTCTTGCGTCCTGCCAACAGTGCTACATCCTCATCCTGCTCAACTGGCTTGGCTGCCCCAAGCTGACCTTTCCTGATCTCTGTCTGAATGCAATCATCCCAAAACCTCTCCCATGTGGGAAGGGTCCCACGTGCACAAACCCCATCAGCAAAGTTCATCCATGAACTGGGGAGGCCATTCACTGCAATCCGCACCAACTCAGTGGGAGGAATGGCCTCTCCAATCGCCGCCAACTCATCTCTCACATTAGTAATCTTTGTGAGATATCCAGCTGCACTATCAGTCTTAGCCATCTTAATGTTCTTCAGCTTCTCCTTCAGGACCATTTTCCGGTTCTCATTGGTACTTTGGTAGAGGTTGGTCAATGCTGACCACATCTCATGGGCATTTCTCTTTCCTCTCACATGAGGAATGCAATGGTCCTTGATTCCGTCTAGAATCAGCCTCTTACCCTTGTTGTTCTTTCTGTTATATGCTGCCAACTGAACAGGATCAGTAGGCACATTAACAGGCTGCTGTGTGGTATGAACCATGATATCCCAGACTTCCGCCTCCTCAAAGATAATCTGCTTTCTCTCCTTCCAAACACTGTAATTTGTATGCCCATCCAGCCTATCCTCCACCCTCAATCCCAAAGACATCCTGCTGTCCTAAAACTGAAAAATAACACCGCTGTAGTAAAGATAAAAAATCTGTTGTTTGTGAAAAATCAGCTTGCTGGAATTTTCTGAGTGAAAAATCAGCAGGCTGTAATTTTCTCCTTGCTGTCCCAAACTGCCCTTCAGCACTCAAGCTCCGATACCATGTAGAAAATTCTAGTTTCCCACCCCGGTTTTCAGTTTTCGCCTTATTACTCCAAAATAGTTAAATGCCCTTTCCCATAACCATACATTCAACAACTGGAAAAATAAATTTTGCTGAAAACACAAATTCTGGAAAATTTTCAGAATGCTGGAAAATGCAGAAATAAAAAACAGCAGTAACAAACAGCCATTCAACACATCATAACACAGTAATTTTTGGTCAAGGTGACCCTGGAAAAACCCCCTACAACTCTTGGGGAAAACCAATTCGAAAGCTCCTTCTTATTTCTGGAAAAAATGCTTTTTACAGTGATAGAAATATTCAGCAAAATAAATAATCAGCAAACAGACTTTTACAACTTATCTCTTTTCCCGTGCTTAACCACCGCCTCGGAAAACGCACAAACAGCAAAACAGGAACAGCAATAAATGCTGTACAGATTTTCTCGATTTTCGTGCCAAATAACAGCCTTAAATGCTGCTGTACGGCCTGCCTAAAAAAGCGTGCAAGCTGTCCAAAAATCTGCTGTACGATTTCTTCCTTGAAATGTGTGCCAAAGGTACAGCCACTTGCTGTACGGCCTCCCTCAAATTTGCTCCTCGAAATCTGCAGTGCAAATCTGCTGTACGACCCGCTGTACGGCCCTTCTTCCTCAAAAATCGTGCCAAAAATCTGCCTTGCTGTGTGCTAAAGCTGCTGAACTGTCTTGCTGAAAATGTCTTGCTGAAATGCTGCCTTGGAATGTGTGCCAAGCTGCTGCCTCCTTCTCCTCACTGCCCAGAAATCTCCCTTACTCTCTTTCTCTCCTTCTCCCAATCTGCTCATGAAAGAATGAATGACCTTTTCCTCCTTTTCCTCCTTTAACCTAACCCTAAGTGACTTTTGGGGAATCCCTAAATCCAATGGCTGAGATAGATTGAGATCTAGGGCCGAGATTAAATGCTCATTTAAATCTCACTTTCTATTTTTTAATTCACCCCACTTTAATAAAGACCCACTTAGTCATTTATTTCCAAAGTCACTTTTTCCTTTCTAATTTTACATTGACTTTATTTAAAGTCACTTTAAAATTAGACTTTAGTAACTTTATCACTTAAAGTCACTTTTAAATTAGATTTGACTTTATAACTTTATAAAGTCACTTTAGTAACTTTATCACTTAAAGTCACTTTTAAATTAGATTTGACTTTATAACTTTATAAAGTCACTTTAGGAGAAAAATTAAATTCTTTTGGACACTTTCCCTAGGCCAAAGATCAAAGCCTTAGGGAACCACCTGTCCTCCGGTACCAAATTTCAACAGGGAAAGGATTGAAGATGGGCTTATTCTTCTTCCTTTTGCTTTTCCAGGGCTCTTTTAAGCCCTATGGTTCTAGGCCTCTTCCGCCTAGGCTGGTCTTCTTCTTCATCTTCATCAAACTCACCGATGAGCTCCTCTATCCTTACTTGTGCTTTAGTAGCCTCATTCTTGTATTTGATTGCTCGTGCTTCATGGATAGCCATATGGACACTCATTTGTTTATTTTGGATCTCCAAGAAATAATTGAAGTTCTTTGCCCGATGAAGGTCATTCTCCAATGCTTCAATTTGACCCTCTCGATGGATTAGAAGGTTTTCAAGAATGCGGGCTTCCTTATCACTGTCATCACTTTGGATTGGGATGACAGCCAATGCACCTCCATGTTCTTGACTTTCTCCTATCTTGCCTTTCCCTTTGCCTTTGAAGGCTAATCTTGCACTCTTCCTTCTTGGCATGCTAGTGAGAGGTTTCTTGGGCGATTTTCTTTTGCTTCGGGTAGCTCTTGTTACTTTTGGAGTAACCACCTTGAGCATTTGCTTCTTTGCTGTCTTGGGCTTAGTCTTCTCGGGAGAGGAAGGCATGATGGCCTTGCCCTTGTCACTTTGTTTGTGACCTTCTGGAAAAAGCCCTTCCTCTTGAAGTTGTTGTACAACTTGAAGAGGCTGTAATGTATCATGGGAGGACTGCGGCTGCTCACCTTCATCATGCTATTCAAACTGCTGCCCCTGTTCACCAAAATCAAGCTGCTATCCTACCTCAACCCCTTTTTAATTTGTGGTTCAATCTGCTACCTCCGTTCATCAAAATCAAGCTGCTGGTGTGTTTCAACTTCATGCTCACTTTGTGGCTCAAGTTGCTGCCTCTGTTCATCAAAATCAAGTTGCTGTCCTTCATCAGTTTCTTCATGTTTGTCCTCTTCTTTTTCTACCTATTCATGTCTCTCTTCTTCATGTTGTCCTGACTGTTCTTTGGTGATCTTGAGCCTTCTAGGAGTAGGCCTGCTTGACAAAGGTACAGGGCGATGAACAGGCGGGGTGGGAGATATATGGACCGGAGGAACAGTGGAGAAATCCGGGTGACTGATAAAAACATCCCAAGAAACCCCTTTCTTCTCCAGCTGATGAATAATGATGATTTTGATCGGAGAATGATGGAAAAGGGAAGCTATTTGCAGAGATGGAGTCTTCTTCTGGACTAAAGATGCCATTTTCTTGATGCTCTTGCACAAAAATTAAGGGAGATTTAGCTACCTAGTTCTAGTGAAATGCATCAATAGTCAGACATGGTAGGCATAAACTCGAGTAAATCTCCCTTCACAAGTAAAATACTTCATTATGACCTTCATTAGAGGAGCATAGCTGGCAAGAATATAAGAGAAAAGAAAAATAGCAGTGCATGTATCTCTGTGCTCGGGCTTGATGAAAGGCTTGTAGTCATCCAAGTATAGATGGGCCTACTTGAACCATTTCTTGCCAAGATATGGGATTTTGGTGGCTTTAGATACTGACCTCGGGGAAAACTTGAAATCAAGGTCTGCTACCTAGAAATGTTTGCTTTGGAACCTCAGGGCGCATAGGTGTGTCAAGGGAGAGAAAATTTTGACCTCCTGTACTTTCTGGCAGAAATCTAAACAACCTACCTCATGAAAATTGAAGAGGATGGATGGATGTGCATTGACCTCCTCTGTAGAGATTGGCTCATATCTCTTATGTAAACCACTTCTGCTGTCTTTCCTAGGCGGCATTTTGGGCTAAATATGCTATTGAAGCACCAAACAACCTCACTACCTTTAAACTGCCTTCTTTAAGCTAAACTTTGTCAATTCACTGTTTTGATAGAAAACAATGTCTTTGGATGATTGCAAAAAGTTCCCTCACAATAAAAAACATTTCTCCTTTAAAAAGTGGCCTTGCCACCTTTGATATGTATCTCAGCCAGCAGACCTTTTAATAAGAAACCATACAGTGAAATGAAAATAAGCTTGTCAATTGAACTTGCTGGGTATAATGTGAAAATCACCTTTGTTTTGTGATGTTTGGAGCTCAACAACTTAATTTGTATCTTTGACCCATGGTGAACTTCCCAATCTTCACAATATTTCCCTTGTCTAGCATGCCAATCATTCAACAAAACTCACACCATATACAGTCAACCTTTAGTGTAGGCATACAGTCAATTTCACAGTTTATGGGACAAAGGTGACAGGGTTTAAAAATGCTCGAGGAGTTTCAACAAAGGCTGTAGGAGTTTTAATCCTTTCAAAAGGCCAAGGCTCCCCTTCAAGTGCTTCATCAACCTTTTCCAACTGTAGGTCTCAAAAAATTTGCTGCATTTATTTAGACTTTGTCATGGTCTATTGATCAAGAAGGGCGCTGCTTTCCAATACACTTTTCTCTGCTCAAATCATATCATTATGATGTCTTTGGCCCTTGAACTAATGAAGATCTGTATTTGGTCTCAAGCTTCCCAATAACTTACAGTGTGTCAAATTACCCCTTTTACACATTATGAACAATTATTTTAGTAGTGATGTCCCTTGATGAGATAAACCCAAATTTTCTGTGTCAGCTGTGATAAATAGTTTTGAAAAGGCGCCTATTTATAAATAGAATTTCTCTCAATAATGACATGCTTGATTAGCTTTGCATGCCTGTCCAAGTTTTTTTTTAAACTCAGATCATAACCTTTTTATATCTTTGTGTTGAGGAGGCAAGTATGTGAGATATGAAAAAGCAGCTATAATTATTCACAGACACCAAGGCTTTCATTGGCCATTTTTCCTTCTAATGGAGCTCTGAAATCACCAACCCTGCTGCATCTGAAAAATAAACTTATCTTTGTGGTGGAGTGTAGATTGCAACAACTGGACTTGCACTAGCTCTTTGAATGATATCAAGATGTCTTATGTCTAGGGCTGCGTACTACTTGCCTGCCTTTTCTCTATGTTTATCTGGAAACCATAGACCTTATCCCATAGTCCAACAGAAACATAAGAGCACACAGAGGTCCTTTTTACTGAAGTGTCTTCTTGCTCAACATTGATTTGAGCCATTCATACTAGCACCCCTGCAGAGATGTCTTGTTACAATAGCTTTGATCAATGAAGTCTCTTTTTGTTGCGCCATGACAATGATGCCTGAAGCTTTATTCTATGCTCTTTCTTAGTACATAAGACTTGGAAACTCTGCTTTCTCTTGATTTGAAAATTTCTGATCTTAGCCCTGTTTTGATCACCACTTTCCCTCAGAAACCTTGAGTCACTGTTTCACTGTCTAGTAAAAAACAAACCTGTGCTTACAGTTATTTTTGCAATTCTTTAAGTAAACATTGGCCATCGCCCTCTGCTTGTAGATGAAGGAGGCGCCTTAACCCTCTGTTTATAGATGAAGGAGGTTTTTGGCCATGACAAATAATAAGCTTGTTTGACAGTGTTGTCTTTCTTCTACTGTGTTTTCATGCTGAATGAAGCTGCAAGGTCTTGATGAGAAACTCTCTATCCTGCAGATATATCTCAGGCTTATGTTCACATTGAGAAGCAGTTTTTCTTCTAATGTGGAGTCAATAATTTTCTTCTGAGATGATGACATGTTTCCTGTGCTTGTAAAATCCATAAACAGTGTAAAACACCTAATAATCAGCTTGACACTGTGGTCTACGCAGTGCTGAGACTTAGGGGTTTGTAAGTGGCGTGACTTAGAGCTGTGATTAACTTCATTAGCAGAGTGGGAGGTCTGTCATGATTGGTCTGTAGCAGATGGAGGTTTTTTGGCCTTTTGATGGTTGCCAAGGGTAAAATGCCTTAAAGCGCCACTTCCTAACTTAGGGGAGGCTTTTGAAATAGACTTGGATTGTCTTTTTAGAGCTGACAGGAAGACTTAGTATGGCTGAGGTTAGGTAGGATTTGATAATGGGAATTCAACTTGTCATGGGCGAACTGAAAAGGAAGGAGAGAAAAAAGGTTTTATGGGTGTTTTCCTAGCTGGCAAACTTGACAAATTTTAGGATCAGCTGTTGGAAAACTGGGCTGTTGAACTAGTCATCACTAACAAGTAAAAAATACTGATGACTAATAGCACCACTCTTCGGTGGGGGGCTGTTTTTGCCCGATGGCCAGTGATTCCATACATCGCTTGACACGCGTCCCTTGTACTTTTTGCGAAACCACCATCCATCACGCATTAACGTTCGGACCAGGACGCCCAGCGATATCGCTGTGGACCATCCGATCTGGGCCCACTGAATCAACGGTGATCGCTCACCGAAGTTGCTCGATGGTTAACAAAGGTGCGCGCATGACAACCGGGCCATCGTACAACGGAAAATCAATCTCCGCCATTGATCTGATCTGCAGGTCGACGACCCACAATTCATCGCCCGATCTCTCCATTTGACTTTCCATTGCCCAATCCCAACCGTCGATCTTTGCGCGATTGACGGCTCAGATTCATCCTTCTCCTCTGACCGCCTCGTTCAATCTCAGCCGTCGATCTTCGCACAATCGACGGCTCAGATTTAATCCTTCTTTCACCCATTCCACGATCACTCTCGATCAATCCTGACCGTTGGATGATGCCATCCAACGGCTCCGAACTCCTCGCATGCCCTCCGATGCAGTTAACCTATATATGCAGGTTTTATAATAGTTTTCATGTTTTTCAGGGTTTCAAATAATTTTTTTGTTATTTCCGAAGAAGATTCAGAGGCAGAGGGTGATGACTCTCTCGTCTTCGATTCATCGAAGGAAATCATCCACAGGGTGGAAATGCACGTTTCATCAATGTTTTCTCAGGCACGAATGCCTTATAAACCCTGCGTAGCCCTGCACACCAGCAAAAACACCATGAAAGGGGCACAGTCAAAGAGTATCAGCGCCGAAGACCAAAATGTATCAAAGCAGAGGATTAGAGAAAGTTTTACAAGAATTACGGCTAAGACGATTATCAAAATCCTCATCCCCGATTTAAAACACAGTTTAAATAATATTTTAAGGGTTTCATCGACAGGAGTGCTTCCACCACCGCAATTGAGGAAAATCGATCCCTCTAGTTACTGAAATTCCACCTGTGCCTCAAAGTATTCAATCAGAGGCCGAATTTATTGATCAAGATCAGATATTTGTCTCAAACGCAACCGAAGAGTTACTCCTGCGGGGACTTCAATGCAAATAATGGCTACAGAGTTACTTCAATGCCAAAATAGAGGCTAATTGAACCTTCTCCAGCTTCTAAAGGCACCTACAGCCTCACAAAAAATCAAAGGCCGCTGAACAATTAATACTAATCAAGGATCTTATCTCTAAATTTTCGACAAAACTATTTTAAAGGATTAAAGAATAATCTAGAAGCAGATATTTTCAATCATTAGGCTTCAAAAGGCGGAAACAGAGTTATGAAGTAGAGTTAGGAATGATTACATCCCCGCCTTATGCCTTGCCTGGTTCTCAAAGGCGAGAGATTGGATTAATTACATAATTAATGATACTTGGCCCCTGGGAAATCCTCCCAACTTCTCATTCTTCTATAAATACTTCTGTAAACAATGAGCAAATGTTGGTCTCTGGACATCTGAATGCATGTAATAGTTATTCTGGAACTACTGATGCCCTGTCTGCAACTGGAAGATACAGAAGCTGATATGAGAAGTTTGAAGTTGTAGAGACCCACCGGGCTTGCTGATTGTAACTGGTTTGAAACATCAAATACAAGCTACTGATTTATGGGATCCTGATTTATGTCAATGGTGATGTGTTTCCTTACTGTCAATTATTATTTTGCTTAATGTTTTCACTCTGTTCACTTTCTCTGATAAAGAGCAGCAAATATAGAGCTAGGATTTACTTTCAACAATACCCTACTCTTACTAAAAGCTTTATTGTCTATGTTTTCTTCATTTGAAAGTTCTCCTTGAAGAGTACATTAATGCAGGTCAGTTTAAAAGCACTTGCCTGATCTCAATTGCTCTTTGTCATTGTTATTTATGGCTTCCTTATTTGAATATGTTGAAAGCAGGATAGTTTAAAGGCGCTTACCTGATCTTAAGCTTTTCAACTGTTTTTGTAATGTTTTCTAAAGTACTTCAATGCAGGCTAGTTTAAAGGCACTAACCTGATCTGAGAATACTTTATGTTTTTCTTATTGAATACGCTAAAAGCAGGGTAGTTTAAAGGCACTTACCCGATCTTAAGCTTTTCGACTGTTTTTTAAAGTTTTCTAACTGAAAGTACTTCAAAGCAGGCTAGTTTAAAGGTACCAACCTGATCTCAGAATAATCTTATGTTTTTTCTTTAGAGTACATGTTGAAGCAAGATAGTTTAAAAGAACTTACTTGATCTTAGGTTGTTTCACTACATTTTCATTTGTTTGTTCTTCATTTCCTATATGTTTCATTCCATAAAATCACCTTAAGAGATCCTTTGACATAAGTGACTTGCCCCGTGGACCTGCTTGAACCTTGAGGTCCAATTAAAATTCTCCTATAACTCCATAGCCCAATGGGTTAAAACTTTCTTTGCCTTTTTGTCAGCCAAATCATTCCTTCATCTGTAGACACCTTCACCCTTCATTTTGAAACTGCCTTCACCTTCATCATGTCCTTGCCCAACCAAAACAAACAAAACAAAACCCAAGCTCTTCATAACTAGCCTAATATCATAATTTCAGCTATTAATTATCACATCTTTAAACTCATTCATAGAGATATCCCTCTCTGGATTCAGGAGGGCTAGATCCTAGAATCCCAAAGTTGGTTGAAATGATGTTGCTTCTGTAATTGGACTCTGCCAATCTTGCTAATAAATTACAGATTCCTAACATTTCTGGCGACTCCGCTGGGGACTCCAAACCCTATAACCTTTTTGTGTTCTCCCATACTCTTAGACAGAGTCTGGAAATGGCCAGGTAGCCTCCGGATCTCATCCTCTTACTGGGGTGACATATCTGGTTAATGCCCTCCCAGTCAATCTCTGGTTTGAGTTCCCTAGAAAAACTTCATAAAACCTTGAGAGTAAAAAGCAGCCTTTTCAAGCACTACCAAAAGCATGGTAATCGTGATAAAACTTACTTGAATCAGTGAAAAACTAGGAAAACCCTAGGATTCTCCTTAGACTTTATCCAACCTTGAAAAATCAGTTGGCTTTGCCATAAGAGTAAATTGTCTTTGTCTCATAACCGTAGCTAAGTTTTGAAACAAAGTTAGGATATTCTTAAAAACCATACAACTCAAAAATAACTTAGAAAAACCTTTAAAATATTTCAGATTGGTATTCATTAAACATGGTGGTGGACCTTAAGACCTTTTACCTCTGAAAAGAGCTAAAAACTTCCACTTGGCGACTCCACAATCCTGAACAGACCTTAAAACTCCACTGGGAAGAACCCTTATCATTGTAACACCTTTCAAACTCAGTCACAAGACTGCAGGACTGAAATTTTTCTAAAAAAGACTAGTTAACCTCATAAATATTGTCATACCTGGTTGAAATTTTCTTGTTTATTTAGGGTCTAATAACACAACATAGTGGTTTCTAGAAAGATTCACACTAGAGCCCATCCTGACCCTAATCCACCTGAGATAGTTGATAACCCAGAAAGCATCCTTAGGAAGTCTCCCAAGATTAAATTTTCAACTGTTTTCAGATCACCCTTGAGAGCTAATTCAGTTCCTGAAAACCTTGCAGATCTACAAGAAACACATGGTGGTGGAACCATAAAACATTTTACCTCCTTACGAGCTAAAAATTTTCCACCTAGCGACTCCACACTCTGAAACTTCCAGAAGAGAAAATGACCCCACTGGTAGAAAACCCTTAACTGATTGACCAGACACAGTGACCTCTTTCTTGATTTACAAACATGATTCCAAGAATACAACGAAGATATGCCTCAATGAGTAGATATCATATCCCTGGGTTTCCACATAAGATGCCCCAGGTGAATTGGGACGACAACCTGCTTGTTTTTCAAGGTCAAAAGTTTGATGACCCTTTATTACATCTTGTCAAATTTCACATACATGTATGGAGGTTGAAAGTTGAATGGCATGAATACTGCCTAATGAAAATGTTCATGTTAACATTAGAAGGAAAAGCTAGGGATTGGTATGAATGCTTAAGATCTAGTAGTTTTTTTTTTTTAAGAGACCTTGAATATGTGTTC
This sequence comes from Pinus albicaulis, assembly GCA_034641835.2. Classification (NCBI taxonomy): domain Eukaryota; kingdom Viridiplantae; phylum Streptophyta; class Pinopsida; order Pinales; family Pinaceae; genus Pinus; species Pinus albicaulis. The sequence continues at coordinate 80,024,256 of CM076584.1, read as the reverse complement.
TATGAGAACTATAAAGAAAACACTACATCATTATCGTTGGGTGCAATATATTATGATCCATCACAAAACATCACCCAACACATTATAGATAATGAGGAAGCTTTGGAAGAGATGCATCCCGAAGATATTTTAACAGCCATTCATGAGTTTACTATCCTATTGAAAATTTTTAAGAACATAGATGAATCAGTTGAGGAAGAGATGATCCAAGCAGTAAAGAACATTCCTCAAGATATCCATGAAAACTCAAAAATCGATTCATCATCCCTTATAACTGAGGCTCAAGAATACATCCAACCTCAAAATCAGTCTTCACAAGAGACAAAAAAACGTTGTACTCCTGTTCAAAGGAACATAGAAACATCTTCCCCTTTGACAGAAAAAGAGATAGATCAGACTATGTATAAACAGTCAGTCTCTGAAACTTTCTGCAAAACAAACACTCTTGCCCATTCACACAGAGAACTTTTTTGTACAGATTTAGGAAGATCTTTTGTAGACCAGAATGAAGAAGGACCTGTTGATTACCCAGTATGTTCGATTGGTAGTATTACTTATATTTGTGATTCTCCTAACTTTGATCTATCTAGTGATGATGCTTCCCAAACAAATATTAATTTTGCAGGATCGTCATTAGCAGATTTATGCGAGGAAGATCAGTTCCTTCAAAGGAGTAATGAGCCAGTGCAGACTATTTATGATACTGATAATGAAAGTTTTCAAAGCCTAGAAACTTTTGACTCGAAGGATGAGGAGGAAAGAAACAAAGAAATTTTTGAGCAGGTTGAAAACAAGGAGCCTTCTCTTGAAAAAGAGGAAGCAATTGAAAATACCCCTGCTGAAGAATATAGTAACCTCCCCATAGAGTACAGTCCACTAAACCAGAGCTTACCAGGGCTACAAGAAGACAATACGACCAAATATGATGAGTCCTCCAGTTCAAATGATGATGAAGAAGAGGGAGAGAAACAAATAGAAGACTGTCCTACTGAGGATATACCATCTTCTCAAGAAGAATCATTTTACTTTTCTGTTAAGAATGATGAAGCTTTCAAGCAACTTTCGGAAGATATGCTCCTCAAAGCTAAAGTCTTGGAAGCAGACAATATACTAGACATGGAGGGCCAAAAATAAGAGAATCTTCATCTTTTCTTTGTTGATCCTATGGAAAATTGTGTGGAAATCCAAATTGGCTCAAATTACCAAGCAGTGATCCTTTGCAAGAGCCAGAGACAGGAAGATATTTCACCTTCTATGATAACCTTAATATTGAAGGTTAGTCTTAAATATGTTCTATGGATACCTCTGACAAGCAGCCATAGTTTCTTCTTCTTCTTGACATTACTCAACTGGCTGCATTGGAACTTTTGTATCATATGAAAATGTAAATATTCCAAGTTAGAATAGGTTAGATAGGAATGTCAATAAAGCTCAACCTTTGAGCATTTAGTTATATGTTATTTTCTTCTTTTTAGAAAATCAAAAATACAAAAACAATAGAAAAAGAAAAGAGGGCAGATTGTAAAAAACCATAAAGGTACGGCCCCATACCAAAAAAGGGAAATAAATTTTGAAAGTGTGCAAGCTTAAATGCCACTCCTGAAGAACACACTTCTAGTTAGTCAAACAACCTAATCTTGACTAATTAGTTTTAAATTTTCCGCTGATAGGATAGTGAATTCGATTTGCCAAACTGCCTAATCTTGGCTTATCAGTAGGTAGATTAGGATAGAGATGAAAGGTTCAAACATGTTCAAAATCTGAATCAAAGTTTTCAAGTAAGAGATGACTCAAATTTGTTTTATTTTTTGAGTCAAAAAGATGTAAATCTGGTTCTAATTAACTCAAAATCTGAACCAGAGAATAAAGAAGGAACAACTCAAAAAGTGTCAAAACAGAGCTGTAAAAGGATGAAGGCCATGAGGAGAAATTTTCAGATCTTAAGCCTTCCATTTTGATTTAATTTTTCTGCAAAATAATGTCTATGTGCAGCTTTTTTTTTTTCCATAGAGCACAGCAAGTCAAACAGCTTAATCTTGACTTGTCTGTTTTTAAATTTTTGTTGTAGAATTAGAGAATAAGATCTGTTGGACAGTTTAATTCCAACAGATGGTAGAATAGGTAGAGAAGCATATGAACTCAACTGTTTAATCTGAGTTCAGGGAGAAATAAGGAGTAGAAATAGATTATATTTCCTGCTTTCAAAAGAATAAAATTTTGTGAATAGATTTTTCCAATCCAATTACACTCTAATGAAGAAAAAATGTTAGATCTGTAGGATTGGGTAGGGAGAAAGTTGTATTGATGACAATCCATTGTTTTCATGGTTGCTAATATGTTTTCAGAATATCATCCCAGCAAAGGAAGAGCAGCCCAATGGATTAGGCAACAGGTTAGCCTCCTAGATAAAGTATAATGGACGAGGCAACTGATCAGCCTCCCAGAGAATGCAAGTCTGAAGTTCTTGATGCCTTCAAGAAGGCACCATCCCCAAGTGGAGCCACTGTTAGCCACCTGTAAAATTTGATTATATCAAAATGTGGCTAAATATGTTTGGAGCCTTCAAGGAAAAAATTTCTATAACAAAAACTATTTGCTCTTGAAGACTCTTGAAGGCCTCCTGCCTCTATCCAAATCTGCACTACTTTTTACATCCCAAAAGACCCTGAAATCCTGCTGATTTCCAAGGCCAAATACTGCTGCAAACACATTTTCCCATTTCTCTTCTCCCAAAACTAACCTCATTTTATGTCTCCCCATTTCCCATGAAAATCCCTCATTTTCATGTTTCTCCCCTTTCCCCCTCATTAATATCCCCCTCATAAGGTTTTAAGACTCTCTCTTAACCTTATCGAAACTCCCCAACTCCATTGAAAACCTTGAAAAATTCCAAGAAAATCATGTTTTTTATGTATAGGTTTTAAGCCCCTTTGGGATAAGGTTTCCAACTACTTCTGATCATATGCCCACACCCTGGGACCAAGTGCTAACACTGGAGGCGCTTATCGCATCGCACAAACTCAAGTGCGCAAAGTTTTGCGCTGTGTTTAAAACTTGCGATGCGATCAAGACCGATCGCGTGATCGCAGATCACATATTGCAAGTTTATATGTACCGATATCCCATGGGCCCGCATTCCGTATTCTAAACCATTGAATAATCCATGCCCGATCTCTTTTTTCCTTTGTAAATGTTAAAAACCCACTTTTCCAATGTTTTGGTATAAAACCAAAGTCATGTATTAATATCAAAGGGTTTATTGAAAAGAGTGATCGCGGATCACAAATCACAGAAAATGTAATGGGTAGATTGAAAAGCCCATGTCCAAAATTGTGATATGCAATGGGCCCCGTTATATATCCCGGCCAAACATAAAAAACCTTTGTTATTTATAAACTTTGGGTTTTATTGCATTTTATGAATTTCTCCACCGGAGCGGTTTCTAAATAAATCTACACCATTGATATGATCTGCACATCTGATGGTGCAGAACTTATCAAGCCCAGTGGACCCCGCTAGCCATGCATCGTTGCCCAAAAATAGCGTGGTTTTTATCACACCACTCTTCGGCGGAGTGCGGTTTTTGCCTGATGGCCAGCGATTCCATACATCGCTTGACACGCGTCCCTTGTACTTTTTGCGAAACCACCATCCATCGCGCATTAACGTTCGAACCAGGATGCCCAGCGATATCACTGTGGACCGTTCGATCTGGGCCCACTGAATCAACAGTGATCGCTCACCGAAGTTGCTCAATGGTTAACGAAGGTGCGCGCACGATAACCGGGCCATCGTACAGCGGAAAATCAATCTCTGCCGTCGATCTGATCTGCAGATCGACGGCCCACAATTCATCGCATGATCTCACCATTTGACTTTCCATTGCCCAATTCCGACCGTCGATCTCTGCGTGATTGACAGCTCAAATTCATACTTCTCCTCTGACCGCCTCATTCAATCTCGACCGTCGATCTCCGCACGATCGACGGCTCGGATTTAATCATTCTTTCACCCATTCCACGATCGCTCCCGATCAATCCTGACCGTTGGATGATGCCATCCAACGGCTCCGATCTCCTCACACGCCCTCCGATGCGGTTAACCTATATATGTAGGTTTTATAATAGTTTTCGTGTTTTGCAGGGTTTTAAATCATTTTTTCGTTATTTCCAAAGAAGATTCAGAGGCGGAGGGTGACGACTCTCTCGTCTTCGATTCGTCAAAGGAAATCATCCACAGGGTGGAAATGCATGTTTCATCAATGTTTTCTCAGGCACGGATGCCTTATAAACCCTGCGCAGCCCTGCACACCAACAAAAACACCATGAAAGGGGCACAGTCAAAGAGCATCAGTGCCGAAGACCAAAATGTATCAGAGCAGAGGATTAGAGACAGTTTTATGGGAATTACGGCTAAGATGGTTATCAAAAGCCTAATCCTTGATTTAAAACACAGTTTAAAGAATATTTTAAGGGTTTCATCGATAGGAGCGCTTCCACCGCCGTAATTGAGGAAAATTGATCCCTCTAGTTACTAAAATGCCACCTGTGCCTGTTGTTTGACGAGGAAACTTGCTCCTAAAATTGCTAACATAAATTATCAACCAGGGACTGTGAAATGGCCGAAGTGTGGCGCACTATACATGTAAGATAACTATCTCTACTTTTTGTCGTTTTTGATTTTTATGAAATTTTAAAAGACAAGTATGGTTATGGATATTCAAGGCAATGATGTCCTTTATAATGATTTACCAACTTGAAACTAAAAAGGAATTTGAAACATACAATGACAAAACTTGAAAAGAAATGAAATAAAAAGCACGAAATGAATAGGTGTTGCTAATCTAATAAATCAAAACAGCAAACTAGTGAGCATGAAAACCAAACTATTCTTGCTACCAACTAAACATAAAAGAAACTATGCTTAAGGAAATTCAAAAATTGCAACAAAATAAATCTAAATCAGATTACATCAATTTATCTTCTGACCCTTCATCATTAGTCCAGCTATGATTTTTGGAAGTAATCATAAACAACTTGAGTAACTGATATTTAATTTGCAGAAAGTAAACTAATACTAAACCATACACTCATGATTCAATCCCTCACCATCAGTCCAGCTGTGGCTTTCGGAGGTAACCGAAGATGTCATGCATGATTTAATATATCTAAATTTGCAGAAAAGAAACTAATATTAAACTACACATTTCATAATGCAATCCCTCACCATCAGTCCAGCTGTGGCTTTCGGAGGCAACTGAAGATGCTATGAGCAGCTTAATATATCTAAATTTGCAGAAAAGAAACTAATACTAAACCACACATTTCATAATACAATCCCTCACCATCAGTCCAGCTGTGGCTTTCGGAGGCAACTGAAGATGTTATGAGCAGCTTAATATATCTAAATTTGCAGAAAAGAAACTAATACTAAACTACACATTTCATAATACAATCCCTCACCATCAGTCCAGCTGTGGCTTTCGGAGGCAACTGAAGATGTTATGAGCAACTTAATATATCTAAATTTGCAGAAAAGAAACTAATACTAAACTACACATTTCATAATACAATCCCTCACCATCAGTCCAGCTGTGGCTTTCGGAGGCAACTGAAGATGTTATGAGCAGTTTAATATATCTAAATCTAACTACTGAAGCAAATGTGCAAGACTGAAATAAACAAAGCAATACTGGAATTAAACAAAAACTAAGAAAAAATAAATTAACAGCAGAACAATATTGATTCCATGTCATTAGTCAAAAGATATGCAAATGCCCGGGCTACCATGAAAAATTATGCTAAAAGCTATGATTTCAAAAAGCAATCTAAGTAAGGAAATATGACAAAACAAAATTGAAAGCAACTTATCTAGAAAATATGTAAAAGCCTCCTTGGATAGCAGGGTCCCTCTGCTACCAATTTGGTGTAGTCCTTAGCTCCTTGAAATTGTAATCAAAACACCATCAAGGAACCTCTTTATTGAAAAACTTCACAAATCTACATCCCATTCCATTTTGAACTTTGTTACAAAAGACTTCTCTACTACTTTTTCATTACTTTTTCAATACTTCTTCATTACCTATGATAGGAGAAAGCTTCTCCTATTTATACAAAATATGAGGAGACATCTCATTAATGGGAGTCCATGAATCTCTCCCTCCATCTCTAGAGTTACAATCAAAATAGGAAATGATAAGACACATGTCTTTCTATAGTTTCAACACAACTTGAGGAATGAGACACATATCCTCTTAGAGTTTCAATACAACAAGGAAGTGAGACACATATCCTCTTGATCCCATAATCTTCTCCAACCAAATTCGAATTTGGCCTTAGAGTGCCACATAAGGGTCTTCTAGAAGTCTCCTTTTGACCTACACATGTCACAAAACTCATAAAACATATATAGATATATGAAACTATGTTAATTTTCTAGTTTCTAATCATAAATTCACTTAAAATACATAAAATAAATAACTTTGGAAAACAAGGATCCTAACCCATATATTTATGAAAATGGTTACTTGATGTAGGGTTTTAGGTCAAATGGCTATGAAATAAGCGCTAAATGGTTATGACATAATGGAAATATGTATGAATATGGAGAACATTTTTGAGACTCAACATACCCCCCAACTGAAGTTGTTTCATGTCCTCATGCAACCATTGCAATGATTCATTTGTCCATGAGTTGATCTTTTATGAGTTTTGACTCATATAGATTCATTCCAAACTTTGCTTCTTGATTTTTCCTTTTTGGAAAAGTATAATACATTTGATTGCAACTTCTTCTTCTTATTCTTCTTTTTTTTTTCATTGGTTGGTTCTTGTGTGACAACCATTTTTTTTTCCTTTTTTTTTTTTTTTTTTTTGAAGCATTGGTTCTTGTGTAACAATGCTTTATTTTATTTGTTGCATCAAAGTTCATGAAAACATTTAGAATCAATTTCTTCATCAATGAATTGATCATTTGCAAGGCATATAATCTTTTGGATCATGTTGTAACAATAGTTGGTTGGGAAGTATATGTGGGTGGAAATGAAATGAAAATGTGTGATAGTGTATGACATGTGGATATGAAATGATGTCCCTTCCCCCCAACTAAAGATATGACAATGTGGAAAAGGGAGTGAGGAATTTTTCCAAAGTTACAATTTTAGCATTCTAATGAATTACATGACTAAAAATTAGAAAACAACATACCTTCACTTACCTTAAATGTGGATGAGTTGTGTATGTGTGGTGGTTGCAAAATTCTGATCATATTCTTCTTCAAGTGGCTGAACAAGAGGAGTCATGGATAAAGAGATGAGATGACTTTTTATTGCTTCTACTAAAACTTGCTGAAATCTGCTCCAAAATGCTGAATATAATAGTCTTCATGTCTTCAAAACTCATTGGCACAATTCCTACTATGTGAAAATATGTTCTGATGTCGAACATAGTAGGAAATTGTTGACTTAGTTGACATTAATGGATGCCACTAGTCAACACAAGAACTCTCACCATTGATGACAATGAGAGTCAAGATGCCCAAACACATCTTGCTAGGTACGAATGATTTTGCTGATGTCGAGTCACCTAGAAGATCTGACGAACAAGAGACATTAATGTATTCTTATTGTTTGTCAGCATGAGAACTTGCCATTAAGGCATGCAAGCCTCAAGGTGTTTTTACAAAGAACTTAGACTCAAAGGACTATGGACTATGGACACCATTCTCTTGTAGTCATTTGTCCTTCCTCCTGGAACCTGCAAAAAAACTAATACTTCTTCTGCAATGGAATGTAAGATTATCAAAGGGAGAGAGGTGATCAATCTCTCTAGTTATGATATTTACACACAAAACTAAGAATTTGTATTAATGAAACAAGTTCTCAAAGGAAAAATCAAAAGAATTTATACCTGTTTTGGAATTAGTGCCTCAAGTTGAATGTAGTTTCTTTTCAGCAATTTATTTCATTATTTGCCATTTCAAATTCTAATGATGGATTTCTCATTGTATAGATCTTGTTGAGACCTTTCCAACGATACTTGGATCATCAAAATCTGATTTTGTATGAGAAAGTTATGATGATTTGAACAATGAGGTTTTTCAGCTGCGGAATTGGAGAACAGCTGCAGAATTGGACTTCAGCTGCGGAATTGGAGAACAGCTGTAGAATTGGACTTTAGCTGCGGAATGTCGACGGTTTCTGTAGCTAAAAATCTTGAATAAAAAATTAGCCATTCATCCTTCATCATCAATCCAAAATTAATCAATACCTTCAGAAAAATAAGCAAATAACTTGTTCATTTCATTGATTCAAAATTATTCAAATTTTTTTTTTCATTTTTTTTTTTAACAACAAAAGAGAAATGCAAATTTTTTTTTTTTTAAGTTTCAACAAATGATGCTAAATAAAGCAAACTCAGATACATTGACCAATCGTGACCTTGCAATGACCATAGAATGGTAAGTGAAGATCACATAAGATGAAAAATAATATATTGATAAGCATTGAAGAACATAAAATGCATGATTGCTATTTCAAAATATAATCTTACATCTCTTTAAAATTTATTTTTGTATCTGTTTGATCCTTGAGGACTATCACAATCAGTAATCGTTCAAGACCACCCCCCTCAGTTTGAATTCCAATTGCAGTAGTTGCCATTACAGACACGTTCAATCTCAGTTGAGCTTACCTTTATGCTACTAAGGTTCATTGTGCCATTTGCACGACCATGTGCTTGATAATATACTCCTGTAGTTTGCTCAATTCATTCCCATGCCCTCTTAATGTCTTTCCATAGTGATGTGGCATCCCTTTGAAATAAACATCATAATGGTTGGTGTTTAATAATGTCATTGAAGCACCAAAAATTGCTGGGCAGATGATAAAGGAGATGTGAAATCCAACATTCAGAAAACGAAATTGAATTAAATTAAAAAATGAGTGGAATGTGCATTGAATGCCATGATAAGAGTTTGATTTTGATTAGAATTCCTCTTCCTAGAAATCAGGAAACTGAATTATCAATGCAGAGTGCCGTTTTCAAATTCTTCACTCAGAAAAAATCGTTTTTCCTCACGCGGCAAGCAAAAATGGCCTTCAAAGAACCGAGAATTTCTCCCAGACCGCCACGAATTTCTTAAAACGGTTTCTGGGTTATCTAATTGACCATGTTGGCGAAAAAACCCATGTTTTATTTTTTCTAAATTCATCTCCGTTTGGCCAAATCGTGCTTTCAAAGTTTGGCGTTTTTCTCTGTTTTGCGTTTTTCTGTTTTGACCTCTGTTTGTTTTCTTTCAGGTTCGGCTATAGCTGCATCAATTCTCTGCAAATAGTTGTTCTTTGGGAAGATTCCCGTCAACCTTCCAAATCAGATTTTCCTTTGCAAATATTGCCCATGCTTATCCTTCACCTAAGCATTCTTCAGTTCAATCAAGGCACGTTTTGCCTCTTTAATTTTTTTTTCAATTTCAATGCCTTGTTCTCTTACATGTGGCTGTGTTATGAATCTCAAGGAGCGTTTGGTGATGGCAGGCACCATTGGTAAGGCTGACAAGCCTAGTATAATAAAAGGGATTGGCATTGACAGGTTTGAATGGCGAGAGATTTGCACAAAGGCCTCACAAATTCTTTCAAGGATTTGGGAATTTGATGATGTTTCTAGCTTGAATCCTACAGGTCGATAATGCTGTCATAAACTCTGAAACACAGCAACCTAGCAGCCTTGCAGCATCTCTAACTCCATCATTTTCAACTTCTACATGATTTTCATTATCAAAAGCAAAGAAAATCTGATGTTTCCGGGTCATAATACAACTGCAAGCATCGTAAATGGTTGAATTTTTATGTTTTCTGTTGAGAGTAATTCATTTTTTTTTTTTAAATGCCATGGCCATTTCATTTTGTTTATTGATTTGATTTGTTGTTGTTTTGTTTTTGTTGTTTTTTTTTTATTTGTTTTGTTAATAAAACTATATATGTTATATTTCAAGAATTAAAAATATACATATATGTTTTACTAAACAAAATGATTTATTTTTTTTTAAAAATTGTTTTGTTAATAAAATTACACATGTTAAATTTTGGAAAATTAAAAATATACATATGTAATTTACTAAACAAAACAATTTATTGAATTCTTTTTTAAATGATTTGTTATTAAAATTATATATATATTTTCAAAATTTTTAAAAATATACATATATATCTTAGTAACAAAAAAATTTAAATTTTTTTTTTATTTGATTTGTTTAATAAAATTATGTATGTCATATTTTCAAAAATTTAAAAATACTCATATATATTCATTAAACAAAAACAATTTATTGAAATCAAAATTTTTCATGAAAACAAATTTTTTTTTTTTAAATTGTTGAATCAATTGAAATGATGAAGTTTTATTTTGTCTCTTTTTTTTTTTCACATAATAATTTTTTTTTTGATCCTCTAGATCACACAAAGTGCAGGAGGAGAGCATACTCAAGAATTATTAATTTTTTTTTTTACATAACAATTCCTTTTCTGATCCTCCAGATCACACAAAGTGCAGGAGGAGAGCATACTCAAGAATTATTAAATTTTTTTTCGATGTAAGAAATAAGGCTACCTAGTTACACTTCCCCGGCAACGGCGCCAAAATGTTTGGTCAATTTAGTGTGTCCTAAATTGCTAACATAAATTATCAACCAGGGATTCGTAAGCTGACGAAGTGTGGCGCACTATATGTGCAAGATAACCTATCTCTTACTTTTTGTCGTTTTTTGATTTTTATGAAATTCTAAAAGACAAGTATGGTTATGGATATTCAAGGCAATGATGTCCTTTATAATGATTTACCAACTTGAAACTGAAAAAAGGAATTTGAAACATACAATGAAAAAACTTGAAAGGAAATGAAAATGTGCTACTGAAATGAAAAAGGTGCTGCTAATCTAATAAATCAAAACAGTGAACTAGTGAGCATGAAACCAAACTATTCTTGCTGCTGTCTAAACACAAAAGAAACTATGCTGAAAGAAATCCAAAAGTTGCAATAAAGTAAATCTAAATCAAATTACATCAATTTGTCTTCTGATCCCTCATCATTAGTCCAACTATGATTTTCGGAAGTAACCATAAACAACTTGAGTAACTGATATCTAACTTGCAGAAAGTAAACTAATATCAAATCACACATTCATAATTCAATCCCTCATCATCAGTCCAGCTGTGGCTTTCGGAGGTAACTGAAGATGTCATGCACAATTTAATATTTCTAACTTGCAGAAAGGAAACTAATATCAAACTACACATCCATAATTCAATTCCTCACCATCAGTCCAGCTGTGGCTTTCGGAGGCAACTGAAGATGTTATGAGCAATTTAATATATCTAACTTGCAGAAAGGAAACTAATATCAAACTACACATTTCATAATACAATCTCTCACCATCAGTCCAGCTGTGGCTTTCGGAGGCAACTGAAGATGTTATGAGCAGTTTAATATATCTAAATTTGCAGAAAGGAAACTAATATCAAACCACACATTTCATAATACAATCCCTCACCATCAGTCCAGCTGTGGCTTTCGGAGGCAACTGAAGATGTTATGAGCAGTTTAATATATCTAAATTTGCAGAAAGGAAACTAATATCAAACTACACATTTCATAATATAATCCCTCACCATCAGTCCAGCTGTGGCTTTCGGAGGTAACTGAAAATGACATGAGCAATTTAATATATCTAAATCTAACTACTGAAGCAAATGTGCGAGACTGAAATAAACAAAGCAATACCGGAATTAAACAAAAAGTAAATTAGCAGCAGAACAATATTGATTCCATGTCATTAGTCAAAAGATATGCAAATGCCCGGGCTGCCATGAAAAATTATGCTAAAAGCTATGATTTCAAAAAGCAATCTAAGTAAGGAAATATGACAAAACAAAATTGAAAGCAACTTATCTAGAAAATATGTAAAAGCCTCCTTGGATAGCAGGGGCCCTCTGCTACCAATTTGGTGTAGTCCTTAGCTCCTTGAAATTGTACTCAAAACACCATCAAGGAACCTCTCTATTGAAAAACTTCACAAATCTACATCCCATTCCATTTTGAACTTTGTTACAAAAGACTTCTCTACTACTTTTTCATTACTTCTTCATTACCTATGATAGGAGAAAGCTTCTCCTATTTATACAAAATATGAAGAGACATCTCATTAATGGGAGTCCATGAATCTCTCCCTCCATCTCTAGAGTTACAATCAAAATAGGAAATGATAAGACACATGTCTTTCTAGAGTTTTAACACAACTTGAGGAATGAGACACATATCCTTCTAGAGTTTCAATACAACAAGGAAGTGAGACACATATCCTCTTGATCCCATAATCTTCTCCAACCAAATTCGAATTTGGTCTTAGAGTGCCACATAAGGGTCTTCTAGAAGTCTCCTTTTGACCTACACATGTCACAAAACTCATAACACATATATAGATATATGAAACTATGTTAATTTTCTAGTTTCCAATCATAAATTCACTTAAAATACATAAAATAAATAACTTTGGAAAACAAGGATCCTAACCCATATATTTATGAAAATGGTTACTTGATGTAGGGTTTTAGGTCAAATGGCTATGAAATAAGAGCTAAATGGTTATGACATAATGGAAATATGTATGAATATAGAGAACATTTTTGAGACTCAACAGTGCCTCAAAGTATTCAATAAGAGGCCAAATTTATTGATCAGGATCAGATATTTGTCTCAAACAGAGCCGAAGAGTTACTCCTACGAGGACTTCAACGCAAATAATGGCTACAGAGTTACTTCGACGCCAAAACAGAGGCTAATTGAACCTTATCCATCTTCTAAAGGCACCTACAGCCTCAAAGAAAATCAAAGGCTGCCGAACAATTAATACTAATCGAGGATCTTATCTCTAAATTGTCGGAAAAACTATTTTAAAGGATTAAAGAATAATCCAGAAGCAGATATTTTCAATCATTAGGCTTTGAAAGGTGGAAACAGAGTTATGAAGCAGAGTTAGGAATGATTACATCCCCGCCTTATGCCTTGCCTGGTTCTCAAAGGCCAGAGATTGGATTAATTACATAATTAATGATACTTGGACCCTGGGAAATCCTCCCACCTTATCATTCTTCTATAAATACTTTTGTAAACAATGAGAAAATGTTGGTCTCTGGACATCTGAATGCATGTAATAGTTACTCTGGAACTACTGATGCCTTGTCTGCAACTGGAAGATACAAAAGCTAATATGAGAAGTTTGAAGTTGTAGAGACCCACCGATCTTGCTAATTGTAACTGGTTTGAAACATCAAATACAAGCTACTGATTGATGGGATCCTGATTTATGTCAATGGTGATGTGTTTCCTTACTGTCAATTGTTATTTTTCTTAATGTTTTCACTCTATTCACTTTATCTGATAAAGAGCAGCAAATATAGAGCTAGGATTTACTTTCAACAGTACCCTACTCTTACTGAAAGCTTTATTGTGTATGTTTTCTTCATTTGAAAGTTCTCCTTGAAGAGTACATTAATGCAAGTTGGTTTAAAAGAACTTTCCTGATCTCAATTGCTCTTTGTCATTGTTATTTGTGGCTTCCTTATTTGAATATGCTGAAAGTAGGATAGTTTAAAGGCGCTTACCTGATCTTAAGCTTTTCAACTGTTTTTGTAATGTTTTCTAAAGTACTTCAATGCAGGCTAGTTTAAAGGCACTAACCTGATCTGAGAATACTTTATGTTTTTCTTATTGAATATGCTGAAAGCAGGGTAGTTTAAAGGCACTTACCTGATCTTAAGCTTTTCGACTGTTTTTTAATGTTTTCTAACTGAAAGTACTTCAAAGCAGGCTAGTTTAAAGGTACCAACCTGATCTCAGAATACTCTTATGTTTTTTCTTTAAAGTACATGTTGAAGTAAGATATTTTAAAAGAACTTACTTGATCTTAGGTTGTTTCTCTACATTTTCATCTATTTTTTATTCATTTCCTATATGTTTCATTCCATAAAATCACCTTAAGAGATCCTTTGACATAAGTGACTTTCCCCATGGATCCTGCTTGAACCTTGCTGTCCAATTAAAATCCTCCTATGACTCCATAGCCCAATGGGTTAAAATTGTCTTTGCCTTTCTGTCAGCCAAATCATTCCTTCATCTGCAGACACCTTCACCCTTCATTTTGAAACTGCCTTCACCTTCATCATGTCCTTGCCCAACCAAAACAAACAAAACAAAACCCAAGCTCTTCATAACTAACCTAATATCATAATTTCAGCTATTAAAGATCACATCTTTAAACTCATTCATAGAGAGATCCCTCTCTGGATTCAGGAGGGCTAGATCCTAGAATCCCAAAGTTGGTTGAAACGATGTTGCTTCTATAATTGGACTCTGCCAATCTTGCTAATAAATTACAGATTCCTAAAATTTCTGGCGACTCTGCTGGGGACTCCAAACCCTATACCTTTGTTGTGTTCTCCCATACTCTTAGACAGAGTCTGGAAAGGGCCAGGTAGCCTCCGGATCTCATCCTCTTATTGGGTTGACATATCTGGTTAATGCCCTCCCAGTCAATCTCTGGTTTGAGTTCCATAGAAAAACTTCATAAAACCTTGAGAGTAAAAAGCAGCCTTTTCAAGCACTACCAAAAGCATGGTAATCGTGATAAAACTTGAATCAGTGACAAACTAGGCAAACCCTAGGATTCTCCTAAGACTTTATCCAACCTTGAAAAATAAGTTGGCTTTGCCATAAGAGTAAACTGTCTTTGTCTCATAACCGTAGCTAAGTTTTGAAACAAAGTTAGGATATTCTTAAAAACCATACAACTCAAAAATAATTTAGAAAAACCTTTAAAATATTTCAGATTGGTATTCAATAAACATGGTGGTGGACCATAAGACCTTTTACCTCTGGAAAGAGCTAAAAAATTCCACTTGGCGACTCCACAATCCTGAACATACCTTAAGACTCCACTGGGAAGAACCCTTATCATTGTAACACCTTTCAAACTCAGTCACAAGACTGCAGGACTGAAATTTTTCTAAAAAAGACTAGTTAACCTCATAAATATTGTCATACCTGGTTGAAATTTTCTTGTTTATTTAGGGTCTAATAAAAAAACATAGTGGTTTCTAGAAATATTCACACTAGAGCCCATCCTGACCCTAATCCACCTGAGATAGTTGATAACCCAGAAAGCATCCTTAGGAAGTCTCCTAAGATTAAATTTTCAATTGTTTTCAGATCACCCTTGAGAGCTAATTCAGTTCCTGAAAGCCTTGTAGCTCTACAAGAAACACATGGTGGTGTAACCATAAAACATTTTTCCTCCTTACGAGCTAAAAATTTTCCACCTGGCGACTCCACACTCTGAAACTCCCAGAAGAGCAAATGACCCCACTAGTAGAAGACCCTAAACTGATTGACCAAACACAGTGACCTCTTTCTTGATTTACAAACATGATTCCAAGAATACAACGAAGATATGCCTCAATGAGTAGAGATCATATCCCTGGGTTTCCACATAAGATGCCCCAGGTGAATTGGGATGACAACCTGCCTGTTTTTCAAGGTGAAAATTTTGATGATGCTTTATTACATCTTATACATGTATGGAGGTTGAAAGTTGAATGGCATGAATACTGCCTAATGAAAATGTTCATGTTAACATTAGAAGGAAAAGCTGGGGATTGGTATGAATGCTTAAGATCTAGTAGTTTGTTTTTTTTAAGAGACCTTGAATATGTGTTCTATGAGAACTATAAAGAAAACACTACATCATTATCATTGGGTGCAATATATTATGATCCATCACAAAACATCACCCAACACATTATAGATAATGAGGAAGCTTTGGAAGAGATGCATCCCAAAGATCTTTTAACAACCATTCATGAGTTTAATATCCTATTGAAAATTTTTAAGAACATAGATGAATCAGTTGAGGAAGAGATGATCCAAGCAGTAAAGAACATTCCTCAAGATATCCATGAAAACTCAAAAATCGATTCATCATCCCTTATAGCTGAGGCTCAAGAAGACATCCAGCCTCAAAATCAGTCTTCATAAGAGACAGAAAACTACTGTACTCCTGTTCAAAGGAACATAGAAACGTCTTCCCCTTTGACAGAAAAAGAGATAGATCAGACTATGTATAAACAGTCTGTCTCTGAAACTTTCTGCAAAACAAACACTCTTGCCCATTCACACAGAGAAATTTGTTGTACAGATTTAAGAAGATATTTTGTAGACCAGAATGAAGAAGGACCTGTTGATTACCCAGTATGTTTGATTGGTAGTATTACTTATATTTGTGATTCTCCTAACTTTGATCTATCTAGTGATGATGCTTCCCAAACAAAGATTAATTTTGCAGGATCATCATTAGCAGATTTATGCGAGGAAGATCAGTTCCTTCAAAGGAGTAATGAGCCAGTGTAGACTATTTATGATACTGATAATGAAAGTTTTCAAAGCCTAGAAACTTTCGGCTCGAAGGATGAGGAGGAAAGAAACAAAGAAATTTTTGAGCAGGTCGAAAACAAGGAGCCTTTTCTTGAAAAAGAGGAAGCAATTGAACATACCCTTGCTGAAGAATATAATAACCTCCCCATAGAGTACAGTCCACTAAACCAAAGCTTACCAGGCTACAAGAAGACAATACGGCCAAATATGATGAGTCCTCCAGTTTAGATGATGAAGAAGAAGAGGGAGATAAACAAATGGAAGACTGTCCTACTGAGGATATACCATCTTCTCAAGAAGAATATTTTTCCTTTTCTGTTAAGAATGATGAAGCTTCCAAGAAAATTTTGGAAGATATGCTCCTCAAAGATGAAGTCTTGGAAGCAGACAATCTACTAGACATGGAGGGCCAAAAAGAAGAGAATCTTCATCTTTTCTTTGTTGATCCTATGGAAAAGTGTGTGGAAATCCCAATTGGCTCAAATTACCAAGTAGTGATCCTTTGCAAGAGCCAAATACATGAAGAGTTGTCACCTTCTGTGATAACCTTAATATTGAAGGTTAGTCTTAAATATGTTCTATGGATACCTCTGACAAGCAGCCAGAGTTTCTTCTTCTTCTTGACATTACTCAGCTGGCTGCATTGGCACTTTTGTATCATATGAAAATGTAAATATTCCAAGTTAGAATAGGTTAGATAGGAATGTCAATAAAGCTCAACCTTTGAGCATTTAGTTATATGTTATTTTCTTCTTTTTAGAAAATCAAAAATACAAAAACAATAGAAAGAGAAAAGAGGGCAGATTGTAAAAATCAATAAAGGTACGGCCCCATACCAAAAAAGGGAAATAAATTTTGAAAGTGTGCAAGCTTAAATGCCACTCCTGAAGAACACACATCTAGTTAGTCAAACAACCTAATCTTGACTAATTAGTTTTAAATTTTCTGCTGATAGGATAGTGAATTTGATTTGCCAAACTGTCTAATCTTGGCTTATCAGTAGGTAGATTAGGATAGAGATGAAAGGTTCAAACATGTTCAAAATCTGAATCAAAGTTTCCAAGTAAGAGATGACTCAAATTTGTTTTATTTTTTGATTCAAAAAGATGTAAATCTGGTTCTAATTAACTCAAAATCTGAACAAGAGAATAAATAAGGAATAGCTCAAAAAGTGTCAAAACAGAGTTGTAAAAGGATGAAGGCCATGAGGAGAAATTTTCAGATCTTAAGCCTTCCATTTTGATTTAATTTTTCTGCAAAATAATGTCTATGTGCAGCTTGTTTTTTTGCCATAGAGCACAGCAAGTCAAACAGCTTAATCTTGACTTGTCTGTTTTTAATTTTTTGTTGTAGAATTAGAGAATAAGATCTGTTGGACAGTTTAATCCCAACAGATGGTAGAATAGGTAGAGAAGCATATGAACTTAACTGTTTAATCTGAGTTCAGGGAGAAATAAGGAGTAGAAATAGATTATATTTCCTGCTTTCAAAAGAATAAAATGTTGTGAATAGATTTTTCCAATCCAAGTGCACTCTAATGAAGAAA
Source organism: Pinus albicaulis (assembly GCA_034641835.2). Lineage (NCBI taxonomy): Eukaryota > Viridiplantae > Streptophyta > Pinopsida > Pinales > Pinaceae > Pinus > Pinus albicaulis. The sequence goes on along the minus strand of CM076584.1, from coordinate 80,006,232 downwards.
AAATGTTAGATCTGTAGAATTGGGTAGGTAGAAAGTTGTATTGATGACAATCCATTGTTTTCATGGTTGCTAATATGTTTTCAGAAGATCATCCCAGCAAAGGAAGAGTAGCCCAATGGATTAGGCAACAGGTCAGCCTCCCAGAGAAAGTACAATGGATGAGGCAACTGATCAACCTCCCAGAGAATTCAAGTCTGAAGTTCTTGATGCCTTCAAGAAGGCACCATCCCCAAGTGGAGCCACTGTTAACCACCTGTAAAATTTGATTATATCAAAAGGTGGCTAAATCTGTTTTGAGCGTTCAAGGAACAATTTTCTATAACAAAAACTGTTGGCTCTTGAAGATTCTTGAAGGCCTCCTGCCTCTGTCCAAATCTTCACTGCTGTTTACATCCCAAAAGACCCTGAAATCCTGCTGATTTCCAAGGTCAAATACTGCTGCAAACACATTTTCCCATTTCTCTTCTCCCAAAACTAACCTCATTTTATGTCTCCCCAATTTCCCATGAAAATCCCTCATTTTCATGTTTCTCCCCTTTCCCCCTCATTAAAATCCACCTTATAAGGTTTTAAGACTCTCTCTTAACCTTATCGAAACCCCCCAACTCCATTGAAAACCTTGAAAAAGTCCAAGAAAATCATGTTTTTTATGTATAGGGTTTAAGCCCCTTTGGGCTAAGGTTCCCAACTACTTCTGATCATATGCCCACACCCTGGGACCAAGTGCTAACACTGGAGGCACTTATCGCATCACACAAACTCAAGTGCGCAAAGTTTTGCGCTATGTTTAAAACTTGCGATGCGATCAAGACCGATCGTGCGATCGCAGATCACATATCGCAAGTTTATATGTACTGATATCCCGTGGGCCCACATTCCATACTCTAAACCATTGAATTATCCATGCCTGATCTCTTTTTTCCTTTGTAAACGTTAAAAACCCACTTTTCCAATGTTTTGGTCTAAAACCAAAGTCATGTATTAATATCAAAGGGTTTATTGAAAAGAGCGATCGCGGATCGCAAATCGCAGAAAATGTAATGGGTAGATTGAAAAGCCCATGTCCAAAATTGCGATATGCGATGGGCCCCGTTATATATCCTGGCCAAACATAAAAAACCTTTGTTATTTATAAACTTTGGGTTTTATTGCATTTTATGAATTTCTCCACCGGAGCGGTTTCTAAATAAATCTACACCGTTGATCTGATCTGCACATTTGACGATGCGGAACTTATCAAGCTCGGTGGACCCCGCCAACCATGCGTCGTTGCCCAAAAACAGCTTGGTTTTTATTGCACCACTCTTCGGCGGAGGGCGGTTTTTGCCCGACGGCCAGTGATTCCATACATTGCTTGACACGCTTCCCTTGTACTTTTTGTGAAACCACCATCCATCGCGCATTAACGTTCGGACCAGGACGCCCAGCGATATCACTGTGGACCGTCTGATCTGGGCCCACTGAATCAACGGTGATCGCTCGCCAAAGTTGCTCGATGGTTAACGAAGGTGCGCGCATGATAACCGGGCCATCGTACAGTGGCAAATCAATCTCCACCGTCGATCTAATCTGCAGATCGACGGCCCACAATTCATCGCCCGATCTCTCCGTTTGACTTTCCATTGCCCAATCCCGACCGTCAATCTCTGCGCGATCGACAGCTCAGATTCATCCTTCTCCTCTGACCGCCTCATTCAATCTCGACCGTCGATCTCCGCACGATCGACGGCTCAGATTTAATCCTTCTTTCACCCATTCCACGATCGCTCTCGATCAATCCTGACCGTTGGATGATGCCATCCAACGGCTCCAATCTCCTCGCACGCCCTCTGTTGCAGTTAACCTATATACACAGGTTTTATAATAGTTTTCGTGTTTTGCAGGGTTTTAAATGATTTTTTCATTATTTCCAAAGAAGATTCAGAGGCGGAGAGTGACGACTCTCCCGTCTTCGATTCGTCAAAGGAAATCATCCACAGGGTGGAAATGCATGTTTCATTAATGTTTTCTCAGGCACGGATGCCTTATAAACCCTGCGCATCCCTGCACACTAGCAAAAACACCATGAAAGGGGCACAGTCAAAGAGTATCAGTGTCGAAGACCAAAATGTATCAGAGCAGAGGATAAGAGACAGTTTTACGTGAATTACGGCTAAGACGGTTATCAAAAGTCTAATCCTCGATTTAAAACACAGTTTAAAGAATATTTTAAGGGTTTCATCGACAGGAGCGCTTCCACCACTGCAATTGAGGAAAATTGATCCCTCTAGTTACTGAAATGCCACCTGTGCCTCAAAGTATTCAATCAGAGGCCGAATTTATTGATCAGGATCAGATATTTGTCTCAAACGTAGCTAAAGAGTTACCCCTGCGGGGACTTCAATGCAAAGAATGGCTATAGAGTTACTTCGACGCCAAAACAGAGGCTAATTGAACCTTCTCCCGCTTCCAAAGGCACGTATAGCCTCACAGAAAATCAAAGGCCACCAAACAATTAATACTAATTGAGGATCTTATCTTTAAATTGTCGGCAAAACTATTTTAAAGGATTAAAGAATAATCCAGAAGCAGATATTTTCAATCATTAGGCTTCGAAAGGTGGAAACAGAGTTATGAAGCAAAGTTAGGAATGATTACATCCCTGCCTTATGCCTTTCCTGGTTCTCAAAGGCCAGAGATTGGATTAATTACATAATTAATGATACTTGGCCCCTAGGAAATCCTCCCACCTTCTCATTCTTCTATAAATACTTCTGTAAACAATGAGAAAATGTTGGTCTCTGGACATCTGAATGGATGTAATAGTTATTCTGAAACTACTAATGCCCTGTCTGCAACTGGAAGATACATAAGCTGATATGAGAAGTTTGAAGTTGTAGAGACCCACCAGGCTTGCTGATTGTAACTAGTTTGAAACATCAAATACAAGCTACTGATTTATGGGATCCTGATTTATGTCAATGGTGATGTGTTTCCTTACTGTCAATTGTTATTTTGCTTAATGTTTTCACTCTGTTCACTGTCTCTGATAAAGAGTAGCAAATATAGAGCTAGGATTTACTTTCAACAGTACCCTACTCTTACTGAAATCTTTATTATGTATGTTTTCTTCATTTGAAAGTTCTCCTTGAAGAGTACATTAATGCAGGTCGGTTTAAAAGCACTTGCCTAATCTCAATTTCTCTTTGTCATTGTTATTTGTGGCTTCCTTATTTGAATATGTTGAAAGCAGGATAGTTTAAAGGCGCTTACCTGATCTTAAGCTTTTCAACTGTTTTTGTAATGTTTTCTAAAGTACTTCAATGCAGGCTAGTTTAAAGGCACTAACCTAATCTGAGAATACTTTATGTTTTTCTTATTGAATATGCTGAAATCAGGGTAGTTTAAAGGCACTTACCTGATCTTAAGCTTTTCGACTGTTTTTTAATGTTTTCTAACTGAAAGTACTTCAAAGCAGGCTAGTTTAAAGGTACCAACCTGATCTCAGAATACTCTTATGTTTTTTCTTTAGAGTACATGCTGAAGCAAGATAGTTTAAAAGAACTTACTTGATCTTAGGTTGTTTCACTACATTTTCATCTGTTTGTTCTTCATTTCCTATATGTTTCATTCCATAAAATCACCTTAAGAGATCCTTTGACATAAGTGACTTGCCCCATGGATCCTGCTTGAACCTTGCTGTCCAATTAAAATCCTCCTATGACTCCATAGCCCAATGGGTTAAAACTGTCTTTGCCTTTCTGTCAGCCAAATCATTCCTTCATCTGCAGACACCTTCACCCTTCATTTTGAAACTGCCTTCACCTTCATCCTGTCTTTGCCCAACCAAAACAAAAAAAACAAAACCCAAGCTCTTCATAACTAGCCTAATATCATAATTTCAGCTATTAAAGATCACATCTTTAAACTCATTCATAGAGAGATCCCTCTCTGGATTCAAGAGGGCTAGATCCTAGAATCCCAAAGTTGGTTGAAACGATGTTACTTCTGTAATTGGACTCTGCCAATATTTCTAATAAATTACAGATTCCTAACAGATTGTTTGATGGATAAGTCGTTCTTGTAGACAAGACAAACCTCCCAAGTGTCCTACAGACAGCTAGCAACAAACGGAGAAATAAAAACTATTTTCTCTAGATATTGTTTGACATGGAATTAATTGTAACAGGGTTTTAGAAACCTACTTGTAGCCCAGCGTTGATCTTCTTTCCAGTGGCTTGAAGAAAGTCGTCGTCAAGGATCTGCAATCACAGACACAAGAAAATATCAAAAGCACCTATATAATAAATCAATTCATAAATCAAACATCTATCAAGATGATCAAGGAATTCAAGAAATGAGATAATTAATTAAATAACCCATTGAGAAAACAATATTCATTCATATTAACTTAAATAAAGAAGAGCCTTACAACCATGTTTGCCTTGATGTCATACAGGCCTTCCTGGGGTCCGGAACAGGTGTTTCCTTTACTGTGAAAAGCCTTGCACTCTCTCAGCTAAAAGCACATGGGTGTGTAATCATTCCCATATAATGATTGGCTATGAGAATATGAGTCTCTACATCATTTCTCCTCAAAAATTATCCAAGTCTAACTCACTAACTCTAATTCTCAAAGTCTCCATCCCTTGAAACTGAACCAAAGCTTCAATTTATAGGAAAAGGAAAGTGGTTACAGCTCCAAAATGGAAGGGATAGAGTCCTCTTTTCAAGGGATTGAGCTCCATAAACCAAGGGGTAGGCTCCCATAATGGAGGAATGAACATACATGATAGGAGCGAACCTTCAACTGGATAATTGCTTCTAGAAGCTTCCAGATTTGACTGTTGGGCTTCTAAATGTTACTTTCTACCTTTGTTTTACCTTTTACAGGGGTCCTCACCTTTAGTGAATAAAAAGTGTGTTTAGCTCTGCATGATTTAGAGAAAAAAAGTGCGGCACCATAGGCAATGTTAAGAGAAAGTGTGGTACAAGTGTTTTTAAGACTTTTATGAGCTTTTCTCTCAATTTCAAGGCTTGATTTTAGGAACTTTGATGTCGTAGACTTATAAGGGAGTAATATATGAGTAATGATGAACCCATATAGACACTAAAACGTCATGATGACAAATTTCAGTGTAACATTGATACATGCAAAATACTTCTAAAAATGTAAAGGTACTTTCTATATTTGAAGGTAACCATACTCTTTATCTCACTACCATATTCCATGTATTTCCTTTAGTTTCTTTAACATACTTCCACTAGCTTTAGAATTCTTTAGTGAAATTTTTAATACCTTCCATCAGATGATCTGAGAAGACTCTTTCCCTTAAGTTTCCATGTCTAATGTAAATTCTTCTATTCTTTTCACGAGGCCCATATCATCCACAAGACCTTTTTATCACTTAAGTAATCCTAAAGCTTCTCTAACATTATCCATAATCTGACTAAAAGTCTGCCAGTCCCATGCTTAAGGTGAAATATGTATTTCCTATATAAACGTAAAATACACACAAAAGAGAACATTAAACATTAATTAACAGACATATGAATATTATTTATTCGATCCAAACTATTAAATTTCTACAACTGATGAAGGGTGAGCCATGTTCCACCCCACCATAGGCTCAAATTCACTACCATATTTATTATAGATGTCCACCCCCAAGGAAAACCATGAAGCTATGATGGAAATTCCCACTCAACATTATAGGGATGACTCATGAATACCATTCTCCTTGATCAATTCAAACTCATTCTAGGTGTTTTAGAGTTCCACTAAACCTAAAGTATACCCAATTTTTATGGGTGGTTTCTCAATTACTCTACACACTAAGCACCCAAAAATGGACAAATATATATTAGGATATTATTGGTGTAGGGACTAAGGCCACTGTTTTTCATCCATATAGAATTCATATTGAGATCTCCCAACCTATTGGGATATGTCTTTTTCTCATGCAAAGTATGGAAACCTAGGGCCTACATTGCACAAGGTGATCCTCTCTTAGTGATTCTCTTCTTTGTGTCTCATGCATGGGTTCAATAAGTTATCTTAGAATCTAGCCATCACAAGGCTACATAGATATTAGTAAGTCATTCACTCAGCCAAGATTCCTTGGTGCTTCCCCTTTCTACTTTTGCACATAACACAAGCAAATTATTCAAAAAACAAGTTGTCCATTTTTCTTTGGTTAAGGACTCAAATGATGACCTGTCTCACAACTAGGTGGACTCAATCATGCACATGTATTTTTATTTACTTCCCATGAGAGAATCATGTCATATATTTTCATTGACCTTATTCTCTTCACTCCTCTTTTCCATCCCCACAAGTTATTTCCCTTGTATTTTTCCTCTTCCTATGGTTTCCTTCCTTGATGGGTTACATCGGTAGTTAAAAGTATCCATAATGGAAAGTACATAGCCCATACCTCTGAGAAGTTTAGCACCAGTGATCCACTCTCATAAATGTTGGAAGTTATTACTACCCATCACATTGGATATTTTCTTGGGTTCTACTACCCCCGAAAAAAATTAGGTTCTTTTCCCCTCGATGACCCCTCTGGACAGGGAGGCTACCATCCCTTCGTTCCAATTGGAAGATATGAATCGGGCATGGAAATAGTCATGCAAAAAACATAACACATACCCAACGTATGTGTCATTTGTACTGAATAATCTAAAACTAGCACATTTGAATGTCTAAATACTTTTGTAAAGAATTTTAACTTAAATTTTGTAAAAAACAATAGATTTTCTCTTACACATGAGCATTAACCCCTCCATTTTAGTATCTTCTCCTCATATAGATCATAAGTAATTAGTAATGTTGTGCCATGTATCAACCTACCTATTGGTAGTTGGTCTTTAAGAGGTGTTTATTATGGAGGAAATGTTCCAAGAGGAGGAGGTACTCCCCCTCCTCCCTTTGGAGGGAATACAACTTGGCCCTTATAATTTTTTTACAGGACTTAGTTAAGTCCCAGACTTGTGATGATTAAATAAAGCCTATTAATCATGATTAAATTTTTGAAAATATTTCTACTAAGTTCTTTTAGACCTTCCCGTGTTTAAAGAAAAACTTAAAAAATACCTATGAATCACACTAGAGCCTATCACATGTTGTACTTCTTGAATAGTGTCATGAAAGATAATGTGAGACTTACAAATTTCTAGAGTAATATTATGGGTGTAGTGTCCACATTGTACATTAATTTTCAAGGTGGTTCATATTCTACCTTTATAGCTCTAGCCTTTAGTAGTCATTAGCTAGCACAAATGAACACAATAGTGGGTTGGTTGGTGGAACAAGTTGTCTCAGGTGCCCTTGCATAACTGTAATACACATCATGTACGTGGTGAGAACCCTTGCAAAAATACTAGGATGATTTGACAAATTTCTCATTGGTTAGACACAATAAGAGAATATTGGTGAAGAATTTGGAAAAGTAAGGGAAATGAGGATACCATGGATTACCTTGTCTACAGGAATGTGCTATGAATAATGGAAAAAGTGGAAAACAGGAAACTTAATAGATTTATAGAAGGCTTAAGTACATATTTTTGGATGCATGTTGGATAGGTGAACCTTGTTGGATGTATGTTGGCTCAGTGCATGACCATTGGGTGAACTTTATGAGGCTCACCAAGAAGGTGCACTTAAGCATACATTTTTTGGAAGTCCACTAGGCACACTTGCTAGAAACACTTGGGTACATATTTCTAGAAAATTATTGTATGTTGGGTGTAACATTGGACATTGGATGAAAATTGGTGAATGAGTAACCAAAGGTAGTGGAAATCAGACAAATGAAACTTGAACCCACTTTGTACTTAGAGGGGATTGCACAATGTCTAAGAAGAAGCTAATTGCAAGCCAAGATTACTATTAAAGGATGAGATATTTGCGCTATTTTTTTCATTCATTCAAGGAAATTCAATCTCAGTCATTCAAAAAAGGGTGGACAAGGAGTTATAATGGGAAAATTCTAGGTTTTGGCACCATTCAAAAATTTGATGTTAACTAAGTTTGAGGAAATATGCAAATGGAACCTAGATGAATTGAAAAATTGTCTAAGGTATGGAAAAGATAGACTGAGTAGGTAGAGCATGTTTCCTTATATTTATTATACATATGTAATAGAGTTGTTGGCTAGATATTGAACTCTATTATTCTATATTTTTCATCATTATTTACTCTCATAAATTTAAGGCACTTTCCTTGGTTGCTGTTATAGGACATTTTGTCACATCAACCTAAAATACCTACAAACCGAATTAATCAATGATCTAGGTAAATTTTTGATACCCTTAACCAAGACCTTTTACTTCAGCTGATGTGTTAGAATTTCATTTAATTAAAGCTTTAATGAACATGAGTGAATATCTGCAAGCTGCAATGAGGAGGAACATAACAATAATGAGAAACATAAGAAATTGATAACGGATTTTGTCTAGGAGGGACTACATCTCTGGGTCTTGGTGTCAAAGTGGTGTAGGATGTTGCATTAAGTGTTGTAAGGAGTGAAGATGTACATGGATGGTGTTTTAAATATCATACAAGTAAAATTCCCTCACACAGGAGTGGCTAGAACTCTCTACGAGATGTTCCGATGCGGAACTCTCATTCACAAAAAGGACTCCTATCAGTATGAAAATAACTCACACATAAATTCTATGAGTATCCCAATAACATGGCAAACAAAGGGATCTCAAACAACATACATGTGACAATAAGTATCCCGCCAAGATGGTAGGAAAGGGATCTTAAACATAATACAAATCCATGATATAAAACACATATCACCTCAAGAAAAACGAGATCCCACATCAAATATCAACAGGGATTTGTACAACACACTGCACCTCAAAGACAAAGAAGTTCATGAAATCAAATCATCATATACCTCACACTGAAGATGACTAAATAAGGAGCTACTCTGCTACTATATCTGAAATCACCATCACAATCATGGCGTCGAAAGGTGTGAAATCGACTGCTTACTTACTGAATCCTAACACCTGCATCTCCACTTTGAAAATTGGCCGAGAATATAAAGCTCAGATGAAAAATCTGAATATGCCATCAGATTCGTGACATCGAATAATGCAAAATCGACTGACAAATTTTTTATTTCTAACAAAGAGAAAATCTGGGGCAAAAAGGAATATTTTAGATTCCCCCTAGATTCCTCAAAGATGTTGCTCCATGGGTGGACTGGAAATCTACAACTCAAAAGGTGAATCCGATCTCGCCATTGTGTTCCATGTGAAAAAATGTGAAAAAGGACTGTAAACTTGACTACATTCCAACATGGAGAAAAATGACCTCCCTGGGAAAATTTCAAGGATCATGGTTCCGCTCCCTATTTCTAGGCCTGCTCATGGTTCCACCTGTCCTACAATAAAAAATAATAAGTCTCGATCTATATGCATGCTCCGCTCCTCCATGGCCTGGGTGCACTTCTGAATAATGATTTTATATTAAAAATTCTGGGGGGATTAATCAACGAATTTGTTGGGCACAATTGGTTAAAAAAGGTAGTTTGTTGGAGCAGTTTGGGTGTTCAAACCCCACCCCCTCCATAAAAATTTGGAGTTTTTTTTGATAAACCACGCATTTATTTTTTGATCCCGCCGTTGTAACTTTATTACCAAGTGGGGGGGGTGAGGCCCGCATTGGGCAACCCGCCCCAATCTTCCGCTAGTTCCATATTTAAATGGAGGAATGATTGTTATGATGGGACTGCCGCATGGAGGTGGGCCATCCCACAAAACTTGCGTGGGCTCAATACCTACCATTTCATCATTTTATGTTTACGTAAATGGAGTGGTGGTTGGGGTGGCGGGGTTGGTTTTCGACCACCCCACCACATGTTACGTATGGTGACCACGTGGTGTGGGTCTGGTGGGGTTATGGCCACCGACCCCTTTACTTAAATTTTTTTTTGTTATGCAGTCTTATGGAGGAGATAAGGGCGGGGGTCATGACTCGCCCTTATTTTAATATATATATATATATTTTTTATCAAAACAAAATGACCATTTAAAAAAATTCTGAAAATAGGACAAAGGAGACAAATTAATGGGGCCAAAAATTTTCCCAGAATCTGGCCTGAGGTTGCAGGAATCCGGTGGCCAGGAAAGGTCAAATTTGTGCCTTTCTTAAGGCTGCCTAGTTACCATGTCAACCTAGAACTTTTACTGCTCCTAACTTTCGCATACAAGCTCGGTTTGACAAACCATTCACACCATTGCGATTAGGATGACGAGATATTCGACTTGAACCTTGTTTGATATCATTCCAAAAACTTGATTTTTGAGCTTCCATAAGCCCTATTTTTCTTGTGTGTGTCTTTGGAGACACTTGGATCAATCCTCCTCACTGAGGATATTTTGGTCATCCAAAAGCATCACAAGAATCTACATTACTGTGTACTATGTCTGCACCAAAAGTGTCCTAAAAAAGTTACCCTTCCATCTCCTTTACCTTTGTTCTTCAAAGCCTTAAGCGATGAACCGACACCTGCACCTTCTGCAAACCTGTAGTACAATCCCCTGCACATTACATGCTCAAATTGACCAACTGTGATCCAAAAAATTTCCATACTTGCCACGAGTTTATAACATGTACTCGGTGGTCAAGTTTACATCAAATGGAAATCATACCCTAGCTATCATTACAAGACAAAAACATCATCGTCACATTTTCAAGTGATGGAAAACACATCATCACTTTTACAAGAAAGAAATGCATCACATGACTTATAGAACAAGGCTAAAATATCATTTTTGCTTAAATAAGTGATGGAAAAACACATCATCACTTTTACAGGTTAACATGCAACACACAATTTACAAAAATAAGGCCACGACAAGCTAACACCTCTAGAAAAACAACCTATAAAAACAATCTCTCACTTATCAAAGTGAATGGGTCATCCCCCTATGGGATGTTTTCTTGTCGATTATCCCTTTCAACTGGTTCATGCACGAGTACGTTGTATTTAAGGCACTGCTCTGGATGGAGTCTCTAGCACGTGGCTCTTTGATGGCCACTTCGGTCGTAATGAGTGCAAAAGGTCTTTCTCCTCCAAACCTTCTTAACCGATTTCTTTCCCTGTTGTGGATAAGGTTTTCCACGCCTCATCCTCCTTTGTGCTACCATCCTTTCCCAACAATTAGAAAACACATGGTTATGTAAACCATAAAAATGACATGTTTTTCGATGCCATGATTTACGAACATGGGTATCAACATTCTTATAATAAAAATGCACTCTAGAATAACAAGACTTATTATACCTTCTCTGGTGGTCTCTGGTGCGATCATGGTGATAAGAGATTGCCTCAGATCTTTCACTGCAACACGCACTACCATGGAATGATGGTGCAATGTTCCCATCATTCCTCTTCCCTAGTGAGTTCAATAATGCCTGTTTGCATTTGATGTCCTTTGAACATCCTCCTTCAGTGTACCCCAAACCTGCATAGTGAGGTCTCTGCACAACCTCCAATGGTTGGGTTATGCCTTGGCCATGAATGTCGAGTCCTCTTGCTTTGTACCCCATCTTGGTGAGGAGTCTCATGATGGTTCCCGTAATGGGTATCTCCACACTTCCAACAGAAATGATATCAGGTGAATATGATACTAAAGAGAAATCAACACTATTTACTTTAGTTGAAGGCTTCTTTAAGCCTTCGTTGCACTTCACTTCCTCCAAGGCCTTTGTTGCGGCTTATAGCTGAAGCTGCAATCATTGTTTCTCCTCCTTCTATTCCTATAGGAGTGCCTTCAATGCATCATAATATGCTTGAATACTTTCGTTGTTGCGATTCAATTCTTCCCACGTCTTTGTCATGGCTTGCAACTGAAGCTACAATCAATGTTTTTCCACCTTTTCTTCTCGTAGGTGTGTCTTCAATTCAGTGTTCTCTGTTGCTTGTATTTCATTTGCCTCGTACAACATGTCTGCTTTCTCAGACAAACTAAGCATTGTCTTGTACATGTCCTTGACATTCTCCATGGCTCAACTCAGCGAACGTTCAATAGTTCATGCCTGGAATCCAATCAGCAAGAAGACCTGCTCTGATACCACTTGATCCATGTAAATTTTTGATACCCTTAACCAATACCTTTTACTTTGAATGATGTGTTAGAATTGCATTTAATTAAAGCGTTAATGAACATGAATGAACATATGAAAGCTGTAAAGAAGAGTAACATAACAAGCATGAGAAACATAAGACATTGATAACGAAGTTCGTCCAGGAGGGACTACATCTCCGGGCCTCGGTGTCAAGGTGGTGTAGGCCGCTGCATTAAGTGTTGTAAGGAGTGAAGATGTACATGGATGGTGTTTTCACTATCATACAAGGAAAATTCCCTCACACAAGAGTGGCTAGACCTCTCTACGAGATGTTCCACTGCAGAAATCTAATTCACAAAAGAATTCCTATCAGTATGACAATAACTCACACATAAAGACTATGAGTATCCTTCCAACATAGCAAAAAAATGGATCTTAAACATAAGACATGTGTCAATGAGTATCCCTCCAACATGGCAGCAAAGGTATCTCAAACATAATACAAATCCATGATAGAATGTACATCTCCGATTAAGAACAAACAAGATCCCACATCAAACTTCAACAGGGATATGTACATCACATTGCAACTAAGAGACAAAGAAGTACATGAAAAAAACTCATCATATACCTCACGTTGAAGATGACTGAAGAATGAGCTTCTCTACCGCTAGATTTAAAATCACCATCACAATCGTGGCATAGAAAGGTGTGAAGTCGACTACTCACTTACTGAATGCTGACACCTGCATCTCCACTTTGAAAAGTGGCTAAAAAATATAAATCTTAGATGAAAAATCTGAATATTCCATCAGATTCGTGATGTCAAATAGTGCAAGATCGATTAGCAAATTTCTAAATTCTGACAAAGTTAAAATCTAGGGCAGAAAGGAATCTTTTAGATTCCCCCAAGATTCCTCAAAGATGTCACTCCATGGGTGAACTAGAAATCTGCAACTCAAAAGGTGAATATGACTTCACCATTGCATTATCTGCAAAAAAACATGAAAAATTACTGCAAGCTGGACTATATTCGAACATGGAGAAAAATTACCTCCCAGGGAAAATTTCAAGGATCATGGTTTCGCTCCTTGTTTATGGGCCTACTCATGGTTCCGCCTATCCTGTAATAAAAAATAATAAGTCTCAATCTGTGTGTGCACTCCGCTACTCGATGGTCTGGGCGCACTTCTCAATGATGAGTTTATATTAAAAAATCTGGGTGGATTAATCAACGAATCCATTGGGCACAGTTGGTTAAAAAAGGTAGTTTATTGAAGGGAACTTGGGTGGTCAAACCCCACCCCCTCCATAAAAAGTTGGAATTTGTTTTGATTAACCACAAATTTAGTTTTTTAAACCCCTCGTTGTAACTTTATTACCAATTGGGGGGGTCAGGCCCGCATTGGGCGGCCCGCCCCCAATCTTTTGCTGATTCTGTATTTAAATGGGGGAATGGTTTTTATGATGGGACTGCTGCACGGAAGCCAGCTAGCCCATGTGGCTAGTGCAGGCTCGATACCCACATGTCTGCTATTTTACATTTACCTAAATGGAGTGGTAGTTGGGGTGGCGGGGTTGGCCGCCGACCACCCCACTACATGTTACATATGGTGACCACGTGGTGCAAGTCTGGCGGGGTCATGGCCGTCGACCCGTTTACTTAATTTTGTTTTTTTTTTATGTAGCCTTGCGAAGGAGATAAGGGTAGGGGTCATGACCCACCCTTATTTTAATATTTTTTTTGTTTTTATTAAAACAAAATGGCCATTAAAAAAAAAATCCGAAAATAGGCCAAAGGAGACAAACTAACGGGGCCACAAATTTTCCTGAAATTTGGCTTGAGCTTTTCGAAATCTGGTGGGTGGGAAAGGTCAAATTTTTTCCTTCCTTAAGGCTGCCTAGTCACCAAGTCTACCCAGAACTTTGACTGCTCCTAACTTTCGCATACGAGCTCGGTTTGAAGAACTGTTTACACCGTTGCGATCAGGATGACGAGATCTTTGACTTGAACCTAGTTCAAGAGAATTCCAAACACTTTGATTTTTGAGCTTCCATAAGCCCTTTTTGTCCTGTGTGTGTCTTTGGAGTAACTTGGATTAATCAATATCCATGAAATTTTTTTCTTCATCCCTTCACAAAGCCTTAAGCATGACCTCTCCAAAAAGTTAGAGTTTTTGGGAAAAATTGCTCAAAAACACTGTTTTTGGCCGCAACGCACCTTGATTCCTTTGCCATGTGTGTTTAGCGAATTTTTCATGCTTGTCCACCAGCGCTAGTAAACACATTTTTCTCCCTTATGTCGGTGTGTCGATTCTAGAAATTCAAGAAAATAAAACAGAATTCTGAATCTTTTTCTTCTACAAGCTTCCAAGATAGTTTTAACTATTTACAATGGATAGAGAGATCGAATTCCTATTTGATATTATCTTGGAGATCTCATCTCTTATCCCTTGAGCTCATCCTCCCATCATATGTGGATCTCAATCCCATAATGGTAAATCCTAAAGCACCACACTCATCCTATACATTTATTTCCTTCCATAACACCAGGGTTGGATTTTGGAGATTGATAGTGTCCTCATGTTGTTTTCTTAAACCTAAGGGAGTCATCATATTCATGTTGTTAGTGTCAGTATTTGCATACTTCCACTAGCGATCAAAAAACATTTTTCATGTGCATATTAGGTGTCCCACTCTAAAGAAATTTTTAATAATTCCATTAGGTCATGATATAAAATTGTTCCACTGGTGGTTGTCCTTGTAATTAAACTTCACTCTCCCACCGATATTAGCATTGCTCACTCATTTTCATGTCTCCTTGAGCATGATTAATGATGCAGGAGCATGAGACCTCGAGGAAAAGGACTTCAATTTTATTCCAAAAATTAAAAAAAAAAATTACAAGAAAAGGAGCGAGTTCCTTTAGTTGTCAATTTACAAATTTAGTAGCTAGGGTTTGACTAGTATTCAGGGATTCGAACTGTTTAATATCTGATTCAATGTATTTTAGTTATAGTTGATAATTTTAGGGAAAATATCATGCAGAGTGATTTTATCTAATTTTAGGAAAATTCAATCCTTTGAATGGGATCAATTTGATTTTATGTGGACTATTTATATAAGTTTGGACAATGTGAATGAGGATCATGGTTGTAGAAGGTTTGAATGGCAGAAATTGATATTTTTTATATCTCTGAGTAATCTGTGCATGAATTTTGAATCCCAGAGGGTTTTATTTTCCTTCGAAACACTATTGAAATTAGGATTTCCAACTTGAGTTCAATTTAAGTTAAATCATTGAAATTTTGTGATTGCTTGCATATGGCACATGTTTTGACTTTTCTTTGTCAATTTGGTCCATGTATTCTTTCAGTATCAAGCTATTGCAATTCGACTGAATTTGTGGAGGCGTCGAAATCCAATAAACCTTCGCAGACAACCTTGTTACCTACAAAAACCCGAACTCTGCTATTTCTTCGATCCATCAGTTTATTTTTTTTGTAATATTTAGGAATAATTTATCAGGATTGTCAAATCTGACGGAGATGAGGAATATTGGATAGCATTAGTGCGTAAGTAGTCTAAGAGGAATCACAACCATTGATCTGCGATCCGACGGTAATCACATTCGTAAGCTGTATGGGGTTTAACATTTCAAACAGACCCAAATATCCATTAAGCAGAGTTTTGAAATACAGTAATTCGTGACCACCTAATTAGTTTGAAATCCAAGGGATTTCGCACTCAGACATGCGTGGGGTTTATATTCTAAATGGACGCGATAGTTTTATAGTAAAGGGTTTAATATGGTTTGGGTATGTAATTAAAGCAAATAAAAGAGGAAATTTGTGATTAATGGTTAAAGTTGTGGTTCCACCTTTGCTGAAGAGGTTTACTTTTTTGCCAATTGTGGTAAAATAACTAAAAGAAGAAAAATACATGAATCACTGATAAAGATAAAGATCAGAGTCCGACACATATAACTCCTGATTTAGGAGAAAATGTTTCAAAGTTTGAAAGCTTATCATTAGAAGCTGCAACCTGTTAGCCCCCCTATGAAATTTTTTGACAAGCAAATAGGGGGCTAAATCATTGTTGAGTCTTCAAGGAATGCCTTTCCCCTGAAAATACATCCTCCTTGAAGTCTCTCAATTGCTGTGCCTAATACAAATCCCCTTCTGCTAGTAAACTGCTAAAAAGGGCCTGTCATTCCTTCCTTGACCCCTGCAACATACATCTTTTCGCCCCCTTTTCCCTTTGTCCAAATTCCCTTTCTGTTACCCTCATTTAGCCTCTTTTATTCCCCCTTGGCTCCCCTTCTATTTCCCCTTTTTACCCCTCAAATCCCCCTAAAATCCCCTTTAAATTCCCCCTCTTACCCTTTGTTTAGCCTTTTTTCCCCTTTTTCCCCTTATCGTTTCCCTTTAAATCCCTTAAAACCCATTAAAATGGGCAAAAAACCCATATTCCGAATTTAATATAGGGCCTAGCCCCTTACCGCAAGTCCCTTAACCACTTCCCACACATACCCATGCGCTGGGACCAAGCGCTTAAGTCCCGAGCGCTAATCGCAATCGGAAGGTCGGGCGGGTGCACAATTTCCTTTGTAATATCAAAACAGCTCCGATGCGATTTGTTTATAACGAAAGTCAGCCGATCTGTTCCGCACCGTTGATCTATCACCAGATCAACGACTGAGCGCTAATCGCAACTCCCTCCGATTGATCGCAAGTGCTTTCACCTGTGCTCCGATTGCGATCCTCCGATCCATTCGTGATTGTTGATCTGTCACAAGATCTGACGGCCATCACTTAATCGCTTACCCCTGTCCGATCGCAATCGCAAGTCGCAGCGGTGCCGCCCCGATTGAGATCTTCCGATTCAATCCTGACCGCTAATCTCCCCGCGATCCGACGGCCCTCCGCTGATCGCAAGCCTTCTTGTCCGACCCCCGATTGCGATCCGCTGATTTAATCTCCGCCGTCCATTTTCATGCTGATCCGATGGTCCTCCGCCAATCGCAGATCCCCTCCGATTGTGTTCTCCACCGTTGATCTCCCCGCCAGATCAACGGTCAGCGCTCAATCGCAGACCCTTCCCAATCGCAATCGCAAGTCCCTCTTCCCCTCCCCCGATTGCATCCTGACCGTTCGTTTGTTTCGCGATCCAACGGCTATCGCTCTCCCTTGTCGATCGCAATCGTAATTTTGTGAGTGTCTCATTTTTGTGCCCTTGTGATTGCGATCCTCCGATTGCATCTCCGCCGTCCGTCTCCTCCCGGATCTGACGGCTCAGGTGTAATCGCCCTCCGCCTCCGCTGGGTCCCACTTCTTACATACATTTCGTTGCATCTGTTTGCATTTCCATACATTTTCGCCAAAGTCTAAAGTTTCATATGTATTCCGCCATGTCCATAAGTCATACCATGGATCAATCTCCACCGTTGATCTTCATCTCCAGGCCAGGATCTAACGGTCTGCGCTGCATATTCACACCAAACCCTATTGTCCGTGCACTCCACCACTTCACTGCATTTTCATTGTTCGTTTACATAATACCGTTGTTTCCGCCACCGCCGCACCACCATTTCGTTCACCCTGCGTCCATTGCTCCATCCACTGTTTTCTTCACAGGTGTGCTGTGTTGCAGAGTTTCTAGAGGATGGGACCGCCGCTGTTCAATGTACTGCGTCAATGGCAAGCAGTGCAGTCAGGATCAAATCCAACGAGCCAGTATCATCAGGAAAGTCAAGAAATGGGGCCGTCAGGACTCACATTAATGGAGAGCAGAGTTCAAACGCCGAAATCCTTCTAGCGCCATTAAAGGCTCGAGCTAACTCGGCAGAGGCAGTAATGAAGCAGCAAGGAGTTTCAGTACAGAGCAGAGGGATTAGTGTGCGTCAACGAAGATCTTGAGCTCTGAAACAGAGGTTTAAAGAGGCAAAGCATCATTTTTAAGACCTCAAGGATTGATTCTGGAGATCCTGAACATCAATAAGAGGTAATATCAAGGTTTTCTTATTAGCATAATGTTTTTCCATAAAGGACGGGTCTCCCATACAGTCTTTATTATACGCCGTGTCCTTGAAGGAATTTCTCGTCCCAACTATAGTTCGAAACAATCTAACACCCATGAGGCAGACCTCTCAGCAAGTTCTTTTATTTGGATCAAATCACCTGGAGTACTACAGCCAAAGGGTCAAATCGTATCCAGAGCAGATCTTTCTTTCACAAGGAAGGTGACAAAGATTAAATATACAGTGCATCAAGGAGAATGGGTCTCGGCCCTGCATTCATTGTTGTGTTTAAATGTAACATTTAAAATTCACCTACCTCCTCAGTCGGTCCTCTGTGTCTCTTCTGCTATAAAGCACAGAGGGATATCATTGTAATGGTTGTTGTTGCATTATCAGTGAATTGCAAGCATTTTTGTCCCGAGCCAAGTTTCCTGTGTAATAGTTGTATGATAGGCTGAGAAATATGATGTATTCAGGCTGAATGTAATAGCTTTGGGCAGTGATGTACCTGATTGGTGTTGTGTTTAACATGATAAGCAGTTTTCATTGGATCCTGATCTACAGCAGTTGGTGATGTTTTTCTTATCTCTGCGTTTATTTCCATTTCATTTCATGTTCTTCTGACTGACATCTGAATGTATGACATAAGATTTATCCTTGTTAGGTACCTTATGTCCCAGCTCTCTCAGTCTTTAATGTTTTCTTCTCATATGTGTATCTGAATATTGTTTTTAATTGAATAAACCAGTGTAGTGGATGATTATTGCCTGCTCTCTGATGTGCAAGTTAATAAAATCAGTGTTCATATGTTTTGTTAAGATTTGATTGAAAGAGGTTAGGAACATTGGGAGGTGTAAATCCTGTTGATGCCTCTTCATAACCTGCCCTTCCATACAAACCTTTTCAAGACCCCTTGTGTTGCCTATGGTGTTTTCCAAGCAGGCCTGGAGTTAAATGACCTCTCGCCTGATCTATAGATGGAATCAGATGGTTTTCCATCCTTCATTCTCATTCCTTAGTGTTCCATCCCACCAATCATTCTTTGAGATCCAAATGCTCTAGATGACTAGCCCAACTGAAGCTTACACATTGAACATAAGTAAATCCTTTCTTGACTCCATTGCCCAATGGCCTTGATGTTCCCTGAGTTATCTATTCTTGCCTAGCTTCCTTCTTTACCCATCCTTGTCTTATGGTGAAACCTTCCTTTCTGATTCTCAACAACCAAACTCATACAATCAAACAAACAACCTTGGGCCTATAACTAGCCTAAAATCACAATTGAGAACTTCAAAAGACATATATCCTTTGATAATCACAGAGAGATCCCTCTCTGGACCTAGGAGGGCTAGATCCTAAGGTCTGAAAGTGGTTCTATGTTGTCTCATATTTTGGTCTCTGTCAACCTGGCCAAAACATGGGAACCCCAACATAATGGCGACTCCACTGGGGAATTCTGAGTACATTTCGTCTTAAACACCCTTTAAACCTCAGAAACTTAGAACTCTGGCTAGGTTGATGGTAAGTCACACCTTTCTTGAATCAGCCTCCATTATTGAATATCCACCATACTCTTAGACAGAGCCTGGATAGGGCCAGGTAGCCTCCAGATCTCATCCTCTCTTCAGGGGTGACATATCTGGTAAATGCCCTCCCAGTCAATCTCTGGTTGGAGCTTGTTGCTTTAAGAGGAGATTCATGAAAGGTGATAGTGCCTGAGCACTGTGGTGGACAATGTACCCTAGAATCATCCTAAACCCTCCACCTGGCGACTCCATTGTTCCTAAACGTTAAAGACTCCACTGGTGATCAGTAGGCCTGCTGATTATCTCGGTTTCACGTCAGACTCCACTGGGAGACCAGTCCCAAAGCATAATGAAGACTCCACAGGGAGGCCAGTTCCCAAGACAACATTAACCACAGTAGAAATAACAAGTAGGGCTAAGCTGCTTGGCTTATAAATAGCACTCTGGCTCACAGAACCATTCATACAAGAGCTTTCCCCGATCCAAACCCACCTGAAGCAGTTGATAATCCTGAGAAAATCCTTAAAATAACACCTGTGAGTAGGAGATCAACTATTTCCAGCAACATTCATAGAGCCAATTCTGCACCAGAAGATCTTGCAGCTCTATTAGACCCTTTCTTCGACCTAGACCTCCAAAACAGATTACCTAGAACTAGGTCATTCAGTGTTTCAGACCAACCATACACTAGGGACAGCGAAACCCCTCCTTCCACACCACCTGATCTCCACTTTCTCCAAAACTCGGGGCTTTCTCACCCTAGATATGCTCAACAGACTTCTGCTGGTCCTACCATCCCTGTCATCCAAATACCAGCTGCTCAAGCCAACCCTGTACTTCACCAGAACACCATCATGGCAGCCTGGTATGCACCTCTAGTTTTACCTCAGCCTCTGCTGCCCTTACCAAATGATTATCAATCAAAAATCCCACACTTCCCTGCTAAAGAGCCTACAACAGCACAACAACATGTAGATAAAATGGAATACTCTTTTGACTATATGGAAATTGATGATGAAACAATAAAAATGAGAATTTTCGCGCAGAGCCTGGGGGGAGAGGTTAAAAATTGGTTTAAAAACCTACCTGCTGGTAGTATCCAAGATCTCCCTGCTTTATACCAGACTTTCATTAACAAATGGGAAACTAGAGCAAACCCTCGCCAGCTCCTAGCAGAATACATGTCCCTTAAGAGGAACACAGGAGAGAGTGTTCACGATTACACCACTAGATTCAATAGCATTTACAATTCTCTTCCCCCACACATGAAACCTCCACAAGGTATGGCCCTGGCCAAATATCCTGATGGATTTGATGCTGACATGGCCTATGAGCTTAGAGATAAAAAATATACCACATTGGAGGATATGCAGAAAGGGGCAGTAAACATAGAGGCGAACTTAATTGAGAAAAGAGCAAAACTGAGATCCGAGAAGAGGGTAACATACAGGGATGACAATGTAGCCTCCACGTCTGACCCCAATAATGAACGCGTGTGCAAGGAGGTGGAAGAGATGAAACAAATGATGAAGAAAATGGTTGTCACGGTTAGTAGCCTAAGCAAAAGTCAGAATCAGAACCAAAACTTTAGAAGAAACAACAACACTCCCAACAGACAGAAAGAGTCAGATCAACAAGTCATTCCCCCTTTCCAAAACTTCCTTGATGAGGATGAGGGAATCATAGAAGAGTCTGAAGGGAATGTGATAAACATGTTCGAAACAGAATATTTGATCCTAAACTGTGATTTAGAAGAGGACCAACCCTCAACCTCTTATGCGGAGGAGGAATGGTTTGAATCTGAGGATTATAGGTTGGGATTCGAAAATTCCATGTTACAGGTCAGAGAACAATATGAGCTCAGGAGTAAAAAGAACCAAGACACTTCCAAACCTAAAAATCCTGAGGTAACCATCAAAAAGAGGCCTGAAAAATCTTCTAAAGTAACTGCTATGAACAACAAATCAACAGCTGAGAGCTCTGAGAAAAACCAGCAGAAAGGCAACCAAAACAATGAAAAACAAAGTCAACCAACCAGTAGCACTAGCACCTTAGTTAGTGCTCCTAATAAAACCGTGTCTACACATGTACATAATGAGAAAACACAAACTGATTCAGCTACTAAGGTAGTTGCAAATAAAACAGATTTGAACAGTCCCAAAAGCCAATCCATTTTCAATTTAGAAAGTGAGATTGCAAAAATCAAAATCTCTGTACCATTATCTGAGCTAGCCTCTCAGGATGTATATAAAGGCTATATTTTGAAAGCATTAAATCTGAGTATAAATAGTGACACTGTAAATTTGAGTGATGACCAGCCTGCCCTCTTATTCGGTCCCAAGATTGAGGGGAAATTTCAGGAAGGGGTAGTTCCACCTTTTTATATCAGTCTTAACATTCATGACAAGATCCTCCATAATGCCATGCATGACTCCGGTGCATCACACAATCTAATGCCTAAGGTAGTTATGGAGAGGTTAGGCCTAGAAATCACCAGACCCTATAAAGACTTGTATTCTTTTGACTCGAGCAGAGTAAAATGTCTTGGCCTGATCAAAGACTTGTGTGTGAGTTTGACTCAGATTCCTGCGAAATGTATGGTCATGGATGTAGTGGTGGCAGACGTGCCACCCAAGTATGGCATGTTATTATCTAGATCATGGGGAGCCAAGCTACAAGGCACCATGCAGATGGATGGCTCATACGCCACTATCCCTATATTTGGCCAATCAAGAAGACTATATAGAGAATCCCAAATGAAATTCCTAGTCAGCAGCCCCGAGAAACCTGAAAATTCACCATTATATTCTGTGCATACCGACCTTGACTCCTTCATCTTTTGTAATGATGAATCCTTAGAAGAGCCAAAGTCCCAGAATAGGCATACAAATGAGAACACCGAGCCTATGGACCTCCACATAATGGCCACTCTGGAAGAATATGATCAGGAATACCATGGGCAGCACACTGAAAATGAAGAGGAAATCAGCAATGAAGCCTGTAGGGTCTGTGGTGGACCTCTCACTCCAAGTGAAACGGAAACAAAACAAGAACAACAAGCTAACCACCTCCCTAACATCCATGGCCTCTATGAACAACGCAATAGTTTACAACCTAGTACAGACCTCTCAACTCAACCTAATGACGAACCCAGCTGTAAAGGAGAAAGCGAAGTGGAAGTAAACAAAGAACCCCTGTGGGAAATGAACTTTGATGGGTCCTGTACTAGACAAAGCGTTGGGGCGGGAGTGTGGTTGCGTAACACCGAAAATGATCACGCGGAGAGCCACGCTGTCAATCTGCATTTCAAATGCACGAATAACATTGCAGAATATGAGGCTCTAATCTTGGGTTTAAATCTGTTGAAAAAATTAGGAGCCCATAGGATAGTCGTGTGAGGAGACTCTGAGTTAGTAATCAAACAGATGAATGGTGAGTATTCGGAAAAACACCCCAGGCTTAGGGCATACAGGAATGATACTCTAGATTTGCTAAAAACGTTTGTTGAATATGATTTAGTATCCGTTCCTAGGGGTCAAAACGCTATTGCAAATGGACTAGCCTGCCTAGCTAGCTCTTATCCTAAAGCCCCAGTTGACCAAAAAATCATCATTCAGACTAAATTCAGGCCTGCAGTGCCAGACAATGAAAAATACTGGCAGGTCTTTGAAGGAGACAAACAGATTGAAGATTTCCTGATGGGCAGGAATGAGTTTGAATTTTCTGATTCAGACTCGAAATCTGATGACAGTTGCCCAAGTGAGGATTCCCCAGATGAACTAGAAACACCTTGTAGTATAGAAATAAATTCTTTTTCTGAAGAAACTGGAGATTCAGCCATAAAACGTGAAAACGCAGATAGAGAAGAAATGGAGGTGTTGCAAGCCAAAGACAAGAACATACCAAGAGGCTTAGCACCCTTAGAGGACCTCTTTGATTTCGATGATGTTGCAAAGAAGCCCACAATAGAACATGCAGAATCAAATGTAGAAGAATGCAACATAGGCACTGAAGACAAACCCAAAATGATAAAACTAGCTAAGTCTATACCTGCAGACATGAAGAAAAGATACATTGACTTGTTTAAGGAATTCATTGATGTGTTTGCATGGAGCTACGAAGACTTAAAGGCCTATGACACTGACATTATACAACATAAGATACCACTGAAGGAAAATCGGAAACCTTTCAGACAAAAACTTCGAAGAATTAATCCAAAACAATTGCCTGCAGTAGAAAAGGAAATTAAGAAGATGTATGATGCATGCATTATTGTCCCTGTAAGGTTTTCTGATTGGGTGTCAAACTTAGTGGCTGTAAGGAAGAAAACAGGGGAGATTAGACTGTGCATAGACTTCAGAAACCTCAATAGAGCCTCCCTGAAGGATAACTACCCCTTGCCTAGAATGGAACATATCTTACAGAAGGTAGTGGGCTCTAAAAGAATCTCCCTGCTGGATGGTTTTTCAGGATACAACCAGGTTCTGGTACTCCCAGAAGATCAACTCAAAACAGCTTTTACCACTCCATGGGGCACCTTCATGTATTTGAAAATGCCTTTTGGATTGATGAATGCTGGAGCTACCTTCCAGAGAGCAATGGATATTGCTTTCGCAGATGAGATTGGACACTTTATAGTTATCTACTTGGATGACTTAACCGTCTTTTCTAAAACAAAATAAGAACACTTAAAACATCTGAGGAAAGTTTTTGAAAAATGTAGAAGGTACGGTCTGTCCCTAAATCCTAAGAAGACTGTTTTTGGACTGCAAGAAGGTAAGCTTCTGGGCCACATCATATCCGAGAAAGGGATTAGGATAGACCCCCAGAGAGTTGAGGGAATACTTCAAATTTCACATCCAAGAAACATCAAGGAGCTACAGTCCTTCATTGGGAAGATCAATTTCCTTAGAAGATTTATCCCCAATCTTGCTGAGCATCTTAGGAAAATGACTGAAATGCTAAAGAAAGATGCTGGAATTAAGTGGACTGTCGAAGCCAAGAAATATTTTGAGTCAGTAAAGCTTGCACTCACCCAAGCCCCTGTCCTTATCAGCCCTGACTTTTCAAAATATTTTCTGATCTTTTCCTTTGCTTCCCCACACACAATAGCTGCAGTTTTGCTGCAGAAAAATTCAGAAGGTAATGAATAGCCTATAGCCTTCTTCAGTAAAGCCTTAAGAGATGCACCCTTAAAGTACAAAATCATGGAAAAGCAGGCCTATGCCCTGATTAAGGCCTTAAAAGACTTTAGGGTGTACATTCTGCATTCTCACACCATTGCCTATGTGCCAAATATAGCGGTCAAAGATATCCTGTCCCAAGACCCAGATGGGAAAAGGGGCAAATGGATTGCTACAATTTTAGAATATGACATTGAAATCAAACCCACCAAGCTGATCAAAGGTCAAGGCCTGGCCCAATTGATGGCTGAATCTAATCTACAGGCCCTTGATATTAACATGATGAATGCCCTGGATGAGCAGGAGGGATTGCCCCATCAAACTGTTGAGGAGCAGTTTCAGAACTCTCCTTGGTACACTGATATCCTTTACGTGCTCACACACCTCAATGCCCCTCCAGAACTGTCCAAAACAAAGACCAGATTCGTAAAACTCAAAGCTATAAATTACTGCATTATGAATGAGAGTCTATATTGGAAAAATCCAAATGGTCTTTTGCTGAAATGTTTTCCTGAAACCGAAGCTAAAAGAATCAAACAAGAATTCCATGCTGGGGAATGTGGAGGCCACCTGAGTTGGAAGGCCATTGCAAATAAGATACTCAGGGCTGGGTACTATTGGCCTACACTCTTTAGTGATGTTCATAAAATGGTCCTTACCTGCCAAAAATGCCAAATTTTTGAGGGCAAAAGAAAGCTCCTTCCCCTCCCTCTGCAACCTATCACCATAGAAGGTCCCTTCATGCAATGGGGCTTAGACTTCATTGGAGAAATCCACCCCTCTTCTTCTGGGCAACACAAATGGATCTTGACTGCTACTAATTACTTCACTAAGTGGATTGAAGCCATACCCACTAGGAATGCCACTGATTCTGTCATCATTAGGTTCCTAGAAGACTTCATCTTATCTCGGTTTGGCTACCCAAGGAAAATAATCACTGACAATGCTGCTGCTTTCGGATCCAAAAGAATGATTGATTTCTGTCACAGGTACGGAATTGCACTTGGACATTCAACTGCCTATTACCCCCAGGGTAATGGCTTAGCTGAATCATCAAATAAAAGCCTAGTTACAATCATTAAGAAGCTGCTGGAAGAGAACAAAATGTCTTGGCATAAAAAGTTGATACATGCCTTGTGGGCAGACATGCTCACTACAAAGAAATCTATTGGCACATCACCCTTCCAGTTGGTTTATGGGACAGAAGCAGTTTTTCATACTAGCCTTGGGATACCAGTGGTAAATCTTATTCAAGAAATCCAATCAGAAGAAGACAGCATGATAAGGAGAATTAATGAAACAATCCATCTTCAGCAAACAAGGGAGCAAGTTTATGACAGAGCTGTCAGAGTGCAGGAAAACATGAAGAGACAGTTCGACAAAAGAACCAAAGCAGCAAATTTCAAAGTTGGGGACAAGGTCCTGAAGTGGGATTCAAGAAGAGAGGATAAAGGCAAACATGGCAAATTCGACAACTTGTGGCAAGGTCCCTTCATCATTCAAGCCACTGTGGGTCCTAATGCGTTTTTCTTGCAAGAACTTGATGGTTCCGAGTTGTTTGGGGGTCCTGTCAATGGCAGGATGCTCAAACACTATTTCTGCTAATTCTCCATTTCCAGTTTCATTTCCATTGTATATACCGTTGCAAATTTTCATTTTCAGCAAAAAAGTGAAGAAATTGTTCCAAAAAAAAAAAAAAACAGAATGAAAAGAGAGGTTCAGACATGCTCAAAACATGAACCTCTGAGGCAAAAGGATTGGCTCTAATATGCCCAAAATCAGAGCTGGAGCAAAGGAAAGAAGTGACTCAAATATGCTCAAAACCTGAGTCACAAGAAAGAAAAAAGGATGTTTCACAGTTGCAGAATTCCATGCTTTCTCCGTTTTGTTTTCTTCAAGTTTCTGCCCAGCAATTCAGACAGTCTAATCCTGGCTTGGCTATGTTTAAATTTCCTGTCTTAGAATGTAGGTGAAGAAACCTGTTGGACAGTTTAATCCCAACAGGTAGTAGTTTAGGTAGAGAAATAGATGAGGCCAACAGTCTAATCTGGCCTCATGGAGCAA
Organism: Pinus albicaulis; assembly: GCA_034641835.2. NCBI lineage: Eukaryota > Viridiplantae > Streptophyta > Pinopsida > Pinales > Pinaceae > Pinus > Pinus albicaulis. The sequence continues at coordinate 79,979,367 of CM076584.1, read as the reverse complement.
TAAGGGTAGAATTAGAATAGGTTTTTTTTTGTTTTTCAAAATAAAATGTAAAGGGTCTGCTAATTCAAATGCACCCAAGGGAAAAATGTTAGAACTCTAGTTTGGGTAGGTAGGTTGGTTGGGAAAATGTTTCTGCTGATTTGTGTATCCGATATATTGTGGCAGCTAATCTAAAGGAAGAAAAAAGATGGCTTATAGCAGCAGGCATATGGCCTAGACCAAGAGATCAATTTCTGAATTCTTGACTCCTTCAAGAAGAAGCCATCCCCATGTGGAGCCACTGTTAGCCCCCCTATGAAATTTTTTGACAAGCAAATAGGGGGCTAAATCATTGTTGAGTCTTCAAGGAATGCCTTTCCCCTGAAAATCCATCCTCCTTGAAGTCTCTCAATTGCTGTGCCTAATACAAATCCCCTTCTGCTAGTAAACTGCTAAAAAGGTCCTGTCATTCCTTCCTTGACCCCTGCAACATACATCTTTTCCCCCCCTTTTCCCTTTGTCCAAATTCCCTTTCTGTTACCCTCATTTAGCCTCTTTTATTCCCCCTTGGCTCCCCTTCTATTTCCCCTTTTTACCCCTCAAATCCCCCTAAAATCCCCTTTAAATTCCCCCTCTTACCCTTTGTTTATCCTTTTTCCCCCTTTTTCCCCTTATCGTTTCCCTTTAAATCCCTTAAAACCCATTAAAATGGGCAAAAAACCCATATTCCGACTTTAATATAGGGCCTAGCCCCTTACCGCAAGTCCCTTAACCACTTCCCATACATGCCCGTGTGCTGGGACCAAGCGCTTAAGTCCCGAGCACTAATCGCAATCGGAAGGTCGGGCGGGTGCACAATTTCCTTTGTAATATCAAAACAGCCCCGATGCGATTTGTTTATAACGAAAGTCAGCCGATCTCTTCCGCACTATCGATCTATCACCAGATCAACGGCTGAGCGCTAATCGCAACTCCCTCTGATTGATCGCAAGTGCTTTCACCCGTGCTCCGATTGCGATCCTCCGATCCATTCGTGACCGTTGATCTGTCACAAGATCTGACGGCCAATGCTTAATCGCTTACCCCTGTCCGATTGCAATCGCAAGTCACAGCGGTGCCGCCCCGATTGAGATCTTCCGATTCAATCCTGACCGCTAATCTCCCCGTGATCCGACAGCCCTCTGCTGATCGCAAGCCTTCTTTTCCGACCCCCGATTGCGATCCGCCGATTTAATCTCCGCCGTCCATTTTCATGCTGATCCGACGGTCCTCCGCCAATCGCAGATCCCCTCCGATTGTGTTCTCCACCGTTGATCTCCCCACCAGATCGACGGTCAGTGCTCAATTGCAGACCCTTCCCGATCGCAATCGCAAGTCCCTCTTCCCGTCCCCCGATTGCATCTTGACCGTTCGTTTGTTTCGCGATCCAACGGCTATCGCTCTCCCCTGTCGATCGCAATCGGAAGTTTGTGAGTGTCTCATTTTTGTGCCCTTGCGATTGCGATCCTCCGATTGCATCTCCGCCGTCCGTCTCCTCCCAGATCTGACGGCTTAGGTTTAATCGCCCTCTGCCTCCGCTGGGTCCCACTTCTTACATACATTTCGTTGCATCTGTTTGCATTTCCATACATTTTCGCCAAAGTCTAAAGTTTCATATGTATTCCGCCATGTCCATAAGTCATACCATGGATCAATCTCCACCGTTGATCTTCATCTCCAGGCCAGGATCTAACGGTCTGTGCTGCATATTCACACCAAACCCTATTGTCCGTGCACTCCACCACTTCACTGCATTTTCATCATTCGTTTACATAATACCATTGTTTCCGCCACCGCCGCACCACCATTTCGTTCACCCTACGTCCATTGCTCCGTCCACTGTTTTCTTCACAGGTGTGCTGTGTTGCAGAGTTTCTAGAGGATGGGACCGCCGCTGTTCAATGTACTGCCTCAATGGCAAGCGGCGCAGTCAGGATCAAATCCAACGAGCCAGTACCATCAGGAAAGTCAAGGAATGGGGCCGTCAGGAGTCACATTAATGGAGAGCAGAGTTCAAACGCCGAAATCCTTCCGGTGCCATTAAAGGCTCGAGCTAACTCGGCAGAGGCAGTAATGAAGCAGCAAGGAGTTTCAGTATAGAGCAGAGGGATTAGTGCGCGTCAACGAAGATCTTGAGCTCTGAAACAGAGGTTTAAAGAGGCAAAGCATCATTTTGAAGACCCCGAGGATCGATTCTGGAGATCCTGAACATCAATAAGAGGTAATATCAAGGTTTTCTTATCAGCAGAATGTTTTTCCATAAAGGACAGGTCTCCCATACAGTCTTTATTATGCGCCGTGTCCTTGAAGGAATTTCTCGTCCCAGCTATAGTTCAAAACGATCTAACATCCATGAGGCAGACTTCTCAGCAAGTTCTTTTATTTGGATCAAATCACCTGGAGTACTACAGCCAAAGGGTCAAATCATATCCGAAGCAGATCTTTCTTTCACGAGGAAGGTGACAAAAATTAAATATACAGTGCATTAAGCAGAATGGGTCTCGGCCCTGCATTCATTGTTGTGTTTAAATGTAAAATTTAAAATTCACCTACCTCCTCAGTCGGTCCTCTGTGTCTCTTCTGCTATAAAGCACAGAGGGATATCATTGTAATGGTTGTTGTTGCATTATCAGTGAATTGCAAGCATTTTTGTCCCGAGCCAAGTTTCATGTGTAATAGTTGTATGATAGGCTGAGGAATAGGATGTATTCAGGCTGAATGTAAAAGCTTTGGGCAGTGAAGTACCTGATTGGTGTTGTGTTTAACATGATAAGCAGTTTTCATTGGATCCTGATCTACAACAGTTGGTGATGTTCTTCTCATCTCCGTGTTTATTTCCATTTCATTTCATGTTCTTCTGACTGACATCTGAATGCATGATATAAGATTTACCCTTGTTAGGTACCTTATATCCCAGCTCTCTCAGTCTTTAATGTTTTTTGCTCATATGTGTGTCCGAATATTGTTTTTAATTGACTAAACCAGTGTAGTGGATGATTATTGCCTGCTCTCTGATGTGCAAGTTAATAAAATCAGTATTCAGATGTTTTGTTAAGATTTAATTGAAAGAGGTTAGGAACATTGGGAGGTGTAAAGCCTGTCGCTGCCTCTTCATAACCTGCCCTTCCATACAAACCTTTTCAAGACCCCTTGTGTTGCCTATGGTTTTGTCCAAGCAGGCCTGGAGTTAAATGACCTCTGGCCTGATCTATAGACGAAATCAGATGGTTTTCCATCCTTCATTCTCATCCCTTAGTGTTCCATCCCACCAATCAGCCTTTGAGATCCAAATGCTCTAGATGACTAGCCCAATTGAAGCTTACACATTGAACATAAGTAAATCCTTTCTTGACTCCATTGCCCAATGGCCTTGATGTTCCCTGAGTTATCTATTCTTGCCTAGCTTCCTTCTTTACCCATCCTTGTCTTATGATGAAACCTTCCTTCCTGATTCTCAACAACCAAACTCAAACAATCAAACAAACAACCCTGAGCCTATAACTAGCCTAAAATCACAATTGAGAACTTCAAAGACATATATCCTTTGATAATCATAGAGAGATCCCTCTCTGGACCTAGGAGGGCTAGATCCTAAGGTCTGAAAGTGGTTCTATGTTGTCTCATCTTTTGGTCTCTGTCAACCTGGCCAAAACATGGGAACCCCAACACAACCAACCCACCAATGACACCCATGGAAATGTTCTTTTTCACCGAGAAGTATTTTAAATCAAATCTCATTCATGAAAGTCAGGTCTAAAGCAGTCCTATTAGGTCATTAGGTTTTTTTAATTTTTCAAGGTCACTCCTCCATTTCAAATGAGATCAGCACATATATGAGAGGGACTAAATAAGAAATTTTGTCTTCCCATATGAATATCATCATGATGTAATTATCAATTTTCAGAGTTGTAATTTTTGAGTTTAATGACATTTATATCAAAATGTAATTTTGATATAAAATTCAATATGTAATTTATTTATATATTTCAAAATGTAATTTTATGTTCTCATATGTAATAAATTCATCCCAAGCTATCAAATGCAATAATTTTTGGCCTAAGTAGAGAAAAGAAATCCAAACTCCGTGTCTTGATCAAACTGCAAAATAATAAAAAAGTCAGAGAGATAAAGAGTATCAGTGCCAAAGTCCAAAGGGAAATGGGAACACAGCAAAAGTGGGGAAGTCAAATTAAAAATTCAAAACCACTAATCTATAAAGCCATTCAAACACCTCAAAGCAAGTCATTGCCTTCATTCATCCATCAGGAGTTTCCAACAAAGGAAGAATTTCAATTTTTCAAGCATTTTGAGTCAAATTTTAGGGTCATTGCATGTTTACCGTAGGTTGTTGCGTGTTTTCCTGGATGGTGTGCGTTTTCACTCAAGCACTGCACGTTTTCCCGACAACTGCTAAACAATCAACACAGGAATTTCGCGTTTACCCTTGGTCACTGCACATTTTCCCGGTCACTGCGCGTTTACTCAGGTAGGGTTTCAAAGGGTTTCACAACCTCCAACAAGTTTCATTTCCTCACAAATTTCTTCAAAGGGCTTTAAATCAGTAAATGAAACCCTAAGATACCTCTCCTCTATTATATTTTGTGTTTCATAAGAAATTTGAAGTGCTTATTGCTATAAAACCCTTGTTTTTATTTCCTTCCCATTTCCATGCATCATATCCATATTCATGTCCCTACACACATATCAGTCATAAATATTGTTAAATACTAGGGTTTTCGTAGACCTAGTTTTTCATTTACATTCACTCCCTCCATTTACCTAGGCTCGTCATTTCAACTTTCACTCCCTTCATCTCATTGACCATTAACCCTAGGGTTTTCAAGTCTTCAAATTCAAAATGTCTGAAGAGGAGGACAGAAGTGTCAATGAGGAACAATCACCAAAGAAGAAATCATGTAAGAAAGGAGGGAAGATCATTAGATATGAACCAACAACCACAAAAGATCTCATACCTTCTCCCCTCATTGTGTCATGTTTTAAACATGTTGGTTGTTTTGAGTTTTGTGAGAAATTACAACATATCCAGTATCACCCTATGTTGACAAGGTTGTTCATTACCAATATTCATGATAGTCAGGTTGCTCTTGTTGGGGTTACTTTTACCATGTCTACTAATGCCATTGCAGCTTCTATATGGATCCCTAATGTGGGAGAGAAATGGTTTAAACAAGGAAACCTTGATCAGAGCTATTATGAACCATATCTTAAACCTATATACAAGGATGATAAAAATACCATTTTCCCTTTCTCTCATATCCTTGAATGATATGTCCCTATGATGAAAATAATCATGAAATATTTCACCTATGAGGGGAGGTTTTCTCGACTCTATTCATATCATATATGACTCCTCATGCACTTCACTAGAGTCAGAATGCTTCACATACCCTACTATCTCTCCTGCAGAATTGACAAGATGGCATACATTGTACAAAAGAGGGATTATAATCATCAAATGCAGAGTCTTTTCTACCACTCCCTCATCAATATGATAATCATGCATCAGCTTGAGAAAAATAACATTCCATGGGACACATTCATAGCAAATGAAGTTCTCACTACCCCACCTTGTCTGCATGAGAAGAATATCCCCTTATCATCTCATCTCTCATATCCATTCCTCCATCTCAGCCTACTACTCATACATCATCACCAAGTCAGTTTCATTCACCCCATGTTGATCCTTCTTCTTCACCTTTCTATAATCCTTCACCACCATCACATCATGATTCTGTGTCATCAAGCAGTGAGGAGGACATTGAGGCAACTTAGGCTAATGTGATTGATGTTGAGCCATTTCCCAAGACCTAGAAGAGAGGCTACAAGCATGAGTTTTCTTCACTTGGAGTGAAAGGGGCCATGCCTTCTTCATCAACAAAACATGTGGACAAAGGCAAAGAAAAGGCTAAAGAGCCAACATTGATGAAAAGGAGGATAAACATGAAACAGAGCATGAGTTTCAACTGATTGACCTGGATGAGGAAGATGAGGATAAAATAACCAGTGCAGAAATCAAAGGTAAAGAAGAAAATATTAGTGGATTTCAAGATAATCTTGAAAGGGAAAAATATGTGATTTATTTTCTTGAGCAAGAAAATCAACAGTTGAAAACCAAGCAGGTCATCAATGAAGTAAATATCATCAAAGAACAAAGAGAGCCAGAAAAGGCCAAGGCCTTTTTGGAGGAGACATTGGAAAGATTTGGTGAAATTTATGATGAGGAGGATCAGCCTCCAAGATAGAGACCAAGGACTAGAGGGTTGAAAAGAGCTCTAGCCCTTGAGAGATGGAGATAAGCTGAGTTGGTAGAGTAGCTCACACCAAGTAAGCTGCTTGGCCTAGAGATTAGAAAGGACAGAGAATCATGTCTTGATAGAGCCAATTTTCATTTGGAGAGGTTTCTAGAGAAGCCCAAAAATGAAAATGACTTGTTGAGGACAAGAGTCAAACTTCATGCATGAAAAAAGAGAATTTCATTGGCCAAGCTCGAAAGAGCCAATGCTAAAATTGAAAGTTTGACTAAGCAAGGGGAGAAGGAGAGGTTGGATATACTTGTTGAGGTGTCTCTTCACACCTCAAGCACTTGAGAAGCAAGTATCCTCACAATTTTGGCAATTTTTTTGCACACTTGGCACTTCAAGTCATTTTTGGTTTTTTGAGTATTGTTGGCACGCAGAAATTCTACCAAATGCGCAACGACTTGGACGCTGCGCTCTTTTTTGGGGCCTCAAATTGATAAAAGACCACCACCATCGTGTTCATAATGATTAAGAAATCAACCCTAGAAATTTTTCAGAAAATTTGGAGGAGAACTTGTCCCTCAAAAGTGCAAACAATTACCAAATTTTCATGTTTCTGCCTCTTTTTTGACGAGGTCGCTGCGCATTTTCCATTATTGGGAGACTGACTTTTTGACAGGGAAAAATAGCACCATTTTGGAAATTGGAGGTATATTTGGAAGCTAGACTCAGATATATTTCCAACGAGCTATTATGGAGCTGATTTGGACACTCGGAAGGCACTCAAAAGTTTCTTGCAAAAGAGGTTATTTTTCCTGTTAGGGTTCTGCGTGTTTGCCAGGAAAATGCATTTTTCACAATCTTCAGCAAATTTTGAAGTTTCTCTCCAGTTTGAATTTTTACTTGGGAAAATGAAGAAATTACTGATGTAAATGGTCGTGGTGAATGTAAATGTCATGTTTTGACTTTCATCTAAGGTAGATACATTAGGTGAAGTCTTCTAGAGGTCAAATGAATCAGTTTCCTCTCTTTTAGAGGTAAATTGATGGGTCTTCCTAGTCTTCTGTTTCTTGTTTGGAAGTAGGTTAAACTGATTCCTATCTCATGGATTCGACTCTCTGAGGCTAGGGAGAGTGGTTTTGAGGTGTATATGATGTATTTTCTCAGTCATTGTAATGGTTGGACTAATTTGGATTTTTGGCTTTTGAAGAGACAAACTTTTGTATCAGTTTTGGCTTGGACATTAATAAAATTTGCAGCTATTTTTGTGGGATGTATGTGGTATGGTGTTTAGTTTCAGTTTCTTATGTGTGCTCAAATGTTAGAATTTTTTGTTTACTTCATCCATCATTTCATTTCTATTAAGTGAATGTTTTCAAGTTAGATGAACATAATCCATAATTTCTATGCTCTATTTTTTGTAAATATTCACAATTTGTAATTTCTTTAGTTTAGAAATAAAACGTGAATTCACCATGATATTTCTATCTCCTCACCTGTCTTGATCATATCGTAGTAAAAAATCCCTAAAGTTCTAAACACTGTACCTACCTTGCCCCATAGAACACCCTGCAAATATTGACCTAATTTTGTTGCCTTGACTGTTTGACTCCTCCTGATCCAACAAAACCTTATACAATCAAAATAAAAAAACCCTGAGCTGCTATAACTAGCCTAGTATTTTCCTTACTCAGCCATCTTGGCTATGATCCTTACGGAGAGATCCCTCTCCTTACCTAGTAGGGCTAGCTACTTGGCTAAGTGTGGTTTGTGGTTACCTCAGAATTGCCTTTTTTTAGGCTGAGGTTCAATTCAAGTGATAACATTTTGGAGACCATACTGGGGAAGAAAAGTGAGATCAAATCAACCCCAGTAAGTGTTCATTGAAATTCTTAAACTTGTGGATGATAAGTTTAGATTTTATTCAAAGAATGAATTGAAAAATATGTAAAGTTAAAATTGGTTTTTGAAATTAGACATATTGGCTTCCTGAAGATAGACTAGATCCAATCCTGATCCGAATCCTCCCACCATTGTTAGTGATCCTCGGAACATAGGAAGAAAAGCTAAAAATATTTTTGAGACATCTTGTTTAGCCAGAAATCAATCAGAGAAAAGTTCCATTCCCAGAGCTAATCCATTCCTTGGAAAGTTAGAAAACTTGCAAGATATTGAATTTGATATAAATTTTGAACAAAGCTTATTCTGAACAAAATATTTGAGTTGGATTGACGAAACAGCTATTGATTCCTCCATTTCCTTTCATAATCCTGTTGAAGATTTTTTTTCACATTCTCAATCAGGGTTACAACTTTTACAAGTTCTTAAAGATTTGCAGAACTATTCTTCGCAAGTAAATGCTTGGGTGATAAACAGACCTCTGATCTCATCTTCTTCTACCATCACTTCATCTACTGTTCACACTACTCAATCAGTGACTAATACTCCCTTGATTACATCAAGCATCCAAAACCCTTCTATAAATCCTCCACCTCCAGTCATCATGGCTGCAATATACTCCCCCCTTGTTCTCCCTCAGAACCCTGGTGCTATGCCTCAAGATTATCAAACCAAAATCCCTTTGTTTGACAATAATCAATCTCTGACAGCCCAAAAGCATGTAGATAAGATGAATTCCTTCTCTGATCTTCATGAAATTCATATAGAGGATGCGAAGATGAGGTTGTTTGCACAGAGTCTGGGAGGGGAAGTAAGAAAATATTTTAGAGCTCTACTAGTAGCCACTATTGACACTTTATAAGTTTTGCATCGACAAATTTTAGAAATATGGGAAGAAAAGAAAAACCCCATTCAAATTTTTTTTGAATATGAGAACATCAAAAGAAATGTTGGTGAGACTGTGCAATATTATTGTGTGATATTTAATGTAGTGTACAATGCTCTTCCTACACATATCAAACCACCGAAAGGTTTGGCTTTGGTAAAATTTCCCAATGGATTTGATACTGATATGGCATATTAGCTACGTGAATGTGGTCCTACAACTTTAGTAGATATGCAAAAGAATGTTGTAAGTGTGGAAGCGAAGTTGCTAGCCAAAAGAGCAAGGATGAGATCTGAAAAGAGAGTGACCATCAAGGAGGAGACATCTACTTCTGATGCTAATATGGATTCATTACACCGAACTATGGAAATAATGATTGACCGATTGTCTATCTCAGATAGACCTGAACCACAGATCCAAAACCAAAATTTCCGAGGGCAGCAATAGCCTCAGTTTAGAATCAAGTAAAGAGAGCAGAAAGAACTCGACCAAACAGTACAACAACAAAAACATATTCGGACCCCGCTGTAGCAGAATTATGTTCAAGGATTGGAAGAGGAAGAAGATGAAGATTCGGTGGTTGAAACAAATTATTTAGTTACAGCAGATGGTTTGTCATGTTTTTGACTGAAGATGAAGAGTATAATGAAAATTTGGATACTCCAAAATATGAGGACTATATATTGGCGAATGATGATGATTTGGAAACTAAATCCGATGATTACTAGCATGGGTATATGAATGCTTTGAGTGCACAAAAAAAACTATATTCTTTAAGGAGAAGAGATGTACCTGTCAATCCTATTTAGAAAATAAAAGAGGTCTAGTCAAAGAATGATTTTCCAAATAATGAGAGAAAGGGTAATGAGCATGCGGATCATAATCATAGCAACATCAACCAACCATCAACAAGCTCAGCTACTAAAGGGAAAGACACTCAGAAAAAGGAGAATGTAAGAAAGGATCAAACTAATAGAAGAGATATTGTTGTTAAAGAGGTAGATAAAGTCAAAATTTTTAATTTAGAAAATGAAATAACTAAATTGAAAGTGTCCATTCCTTTGAAAGAATTAGAAAAGAATAGTCATTATAAACATCAGGTGTCTAAAATGTTGCTAGTTGATCCTTTGTCTGATATGGTTAATGTTGAAGATGACCACCCTGAGCTCATTTTCGGTCCAGCTATAGATGGTCAGTTAGAAGAGAGTGGAGTTACCCCATTTTATTTAATCCTTAGACTACATGAGTACATACTTCATAATGATATGCTTGATTTCGGGGCTTCTCACAATTTAATGCCAAATGCTATTATGGAAAAGATGGGCATGGATATCACCCATGGGCATGTCTATTCCTATTTTCGGGCAACTGAGGAAATTGTACCAGGAAAAGAAAATGAAGTATGTGATAAATAGTAAGGAGAAGCCCATAAATCATCCAATACAGGCTGTACATATAGATCTAGAATCTTTTATTTTGTATAATTATGGTGAGTTGAATGATGTGAATAATCAGCTAGTAGTAGTAGAGGATGTACCAGAAGTTTCAGAGAGTTTTAGAGTAGTTCTTGATAAGGAAAAAGAAATGGTGACTTCTTCTGAACAACCTTTAGAAGAACAGAAAATCAGTATAGATCAAAAAAATTAGGTGACTAGAAAAAGTAAATCAGAACCAATAGTTAAGTTTCAGCATGTAGAAGATGAAGATGAACTTTGGAGCATGGATTTCGATGATGTTTTGCGTAAGGAAGGTGTAGGTATTGGTATTTGGATCTGAAGTCCTATTTGTAAGTCAAGTGGAATTCCAGGTAATGTTAGAGAATGCTCTTATAAATTGGCTTTTCACTGTTCTGACAATGAAGCGGAGTATGAAGCATTGATCACAGGTCTCAAAATTTTGAAGAAACTTGGTGCAAAAAGAATTTCTGTTTATGGTGATTCTGAGCTTTTCATAAAGCAGGTGAAAGTAGAATATCAAGCAAAGCATCCGCGAATGAGAGCTTATAGGAATTCAGTCTTGGATATCTTAAAAATGTTTCCTGAATATACATTAACAGTAGTACCAAGAAGTCAAAATATCATTGCAGATTCGCTTGCTACTGTAGCACGTAATCTCAAAATTCCATTGAACTCAAGTAATAAATTTTAAATTCATGTCAAACATAGACCTAGTGTTCTTGATAACTTAAGGTACTAACAAGTTTTTTGGGATGACAAAGAAATTAATAGCTTTTTGCAGAATGAAGGAAAGTTCAAAGATTCTTTTATTGATGATGTTTGCGATTCTGATGATCAAAACATAGAGGCCAATCAAACGAATATTTTGCAGCTGAAAGATAATATTATTCCTAGAGGTCTCACATATTTTGAAGAAATTTTTTATCAGGATGATGTGGCGAGAAAACCAACATTGACTCCTACAGACAAGGGTGTGGAAGACGTAAACATTGGAACAAAATATAAGCCCAAGATGGTTAATCTATCTAAGACATTATCTCCCGAGGAAAAAGATAAGTACATCAAATTATTATATGAATTTTATGATATTTTCATGGGATTATGCATATTTGAAGGTATATGACAAAAATATTATTCAGCACACGATTCCCATCAAGTCAGATCAAAAACCTTTCAGAAAGAAGTTAAGAAGGATAAATCCAAAAAATTTTCCATCCATCGAGAAAGAGGTAAATTGATTGTATAAATATGGTATCATTGTTCCAATTAGGTTTTCTAATTGGATTTCAACTTTGGTTCCGGTAAGGAAAAAGACCGGAGAGATAGGGTTGTGCATTGATTTCTGGAATTTGAATAAAGTATCTTTAAGGGATAATTACCCACTTCCTAAGATGGACCATGTTCTGCAAAGGGTAGTTGGAGCATCGTGAATGTCGTTGCTTGATGGTTATTTAGTTTATAATTAGATTTTGGTACATGAAGAAGACCAAGGTAAAACTGCTTTCACAACACCATGGGGGACCTTTCAGTATGTTAAAATTCCATTTGGACTCAAGAATGGAGGGGCAAATTTTCAGCGGGCGATGGATATAGCCTTTGCCAATGGGAAAGATTTTTTCTTAGTGGTGTATTTAGAAGATTTGACAGTGTTTTCTGTTTCTGATGATCATCATCTATATCATATAAGAATTGTTTTCTAGAAATGCAGGGAGTTCAGAATTTCTATGAATCTGAAAAAGAGTCTTTTTGCTATGGAGGAATGAAAACTTCTTGGTCACATAATTTCCAAATATGGCATTCACATTGATCCTTCCAGAGTAAACGAAATTTAGAAAATATGTTTTTCGCATAATAAAAATGAGATACAAGCTTTCAATGGTAAGATGAATTTCTTACGCAGATTTACTCCTAATTTGGCTAAGCATTTATGTGAAATGACTAATATGTTGAAAAAGGATAGCAGTGTAAAATGGAACACTAATGCTATGAATTATTTCAACCAGGTAAAGCTTTCTTTAACTAAAACCCCTATCTTGGTTAGTTGGGATTATACTAATGATTTTATAGTATTTTCATTTGCATTTGAGCACACCTTGGTGGTGGTTTTGATGCAAAAGAAGGATCAGGTTGAGCAGCCTATTTCTTTCTTTAGTCGAGCCATTAGAGATGCTTCTCTTTGCCATAATATTATTGAGAAGAAAGCTTTGGCCTTAATCAAAGCCTTGAATGATTTACGGATCTATATTCTACATTCACACACTATAGCTTACGTTCCAAATGCAGATTTAAAAGAAGTTCTCACACAAACCGATCTAGAAGGAAGGAGAGGTAAATGGATAACAACCATGCTAGAGTATGATCTTGAGATCAAGCCCACCAAGCTGATCAAGGGAAAAGGGTTATCCAAACTCATGGTTGAATCCAACTTGCATGCTCTTAACATAAACCTTACTGCAGCAATGTCAGATGATCAAGAGGATGGTGCTCTAATACAGGTATCAGAAATGTTTCTCACTTCACCATGGTATTCAGATATAGTGTATGTTCTTCAGCACTTATTTCCTCCTCCTGGAATTTTTAAAAGTAAGGGTAGGTCTTTGAAATTAAAATCTGATAAATACTGCATTCTAGGTAGTGCCCTTTATTGGAAAGATCCAGGAGGTGCTCTTTTAAATTTTCTGGTTGAATATGAAGCTAAACAGGTAATGGATGAATTCCATAGGGGATATTGTGAAGGCCGCTTGTTTTGGAAAACAATAGCTAATAAAGTGTTGAGAGCAAGGTATTATTGGCTGACTCTATTTTCAGATTTGTACAAAACTATCACAAACTTTCATGAATGTCAAGTTTTTCAGGGAAAAAGGAAACTCCTTCCTCTCCTGCTGAAGCCTATTGTAGTAAATGCTCCTTTTCAATAGTGGGGGATCAATTTTATTGGGGAAATTCATCCCACATCATCAGCACAACATATATGGATTCTAACAGCCACCGACTACTTCACCAAGTGGATCGAGGCTATTCCTACAAGGCAAGCTACGGACGCGGTAATTATTAAGTTTTTAGAATCCAATATTTTGTCTCGTTTTGGTTGTCCTCACAATATTATTATAGATAATGCAGCAGCATTCAAGACAAAGAAGATGATTGAGTTTTGTGACAAGTATAATATTAGGTTGGGTCATTCCACCACATATTATCCATAGGGAAATGGATTAGCTGAGTCATCTAATAAATCCTTGGTTAATATCATTAAGAAAATGTTGGAATAGAACAAGAAAAATTGGCATAGGAAGCTTACTAATGCTTTTTGGACAGACAGAGTGAGCACTAATAAGTATATAGGTATATCACCCTTTGAATTGGTGTATGGTACAGATACAGTGTTTCCTACATCACTTGCAGTCACGGTTATGAGATTATTGCAGGAAGCAGGTAGTGAGGAAGATGATAATCAACTTTGAATCAATCAAATGATTCACCTTCAGCAAAAAAGGGAGGAAGTTTCTTAGATTATTTATAAACTTCAGGAGACAATAAAAAACATTTATGATCACAAAACCAACGAAGATAAGTTTCAGCTGGAAGAGGTAGTGCTACGATGGGATGCAAGAAATGAAGAGAAAGGAAAGCATGGGAAGTTTGAAAATCTGTGGAAAGGACCCTACAAGATCTTAGCTTATTGAGGACAAAATGCCTATTTTCTGAAAGAGATGAATGGAAATGAATGTTCAGGAGGACCGGTCAATGGTAGGCTCTTGAAACATTAGTATTTCTAATGGGACTTCTGAAAGAATGTTTCACTTTCACTATAAATACCAGTTTCTATTTTCTGCAAGGTTTGGAGCAGAAAATCATTTAGGCTTGGGGCCCGAGGTGAAGGCTATAAAGCTTATTGATTTTATGTTATTTTCAATATTTTTTGAGTTAGTTTTGAGTTAGTTTTAAAGTCATTTTTCGAGTCAGTGCTCAGTCACTTTGATTGGTTTTTGAGTCTATCTTATATTCTGCAGTCTTTTAAATTGTTTGACCGTATTGGCCCAAAGGTTAGGCACTAGGTCTATGTTTTTCTTGACACCTCCAAGGAGCTGCCATCCCCAATAAGGCCAATGTTATTGTCAATATTTGCATACTTCCACCAGGGATCAAAACACATTTTGCATGTGCATCTTAGGTGTCCCACTCTAAAGAAATTTTTAATCATTCGATTAGGTCATGATATAAAATTGTTCCACTGGTGGTTGTCCTTCTCAATACACTTCACTCTCTCTCCAAGATTCAAATTTCTGACTCATTTTCATGTCTCCTTGAGTATGATGACACCTATGGAAATGATTTTTTTCACTGGGAAGTCTTTTAAATAAAATATCATCATGAAAGTTAGGTCTAAAGTAGTCCCATTAGGTAATTAGGTTTTTTATTTTTCAAGGTCACTCCTCCATTTTAGATGGGATCAACACGTATATGAGAGGGTCTAAAATAAGAAATTGTGTCTTCCCATATGAAGATAACCATGATGTAACTATCAATTTTCAGAGTTGTAATTTTTGAGTTTAATGACTTTTATATCAAAATGTCATTTTGATATAAAATTCAATGTGTAATTTATTTATATATTTCCAAATGTAATTTTATGTTCTCATGTGTAATAAATTCATCCCAAGCTGTAAGATGCAATCATTTCCAACCTAATTAGAGAAAATAAAGCCAAAATCCATGTCTTGATCAAACTGAAAAATGATAAAAAAGTCAGAGAGATAAAGAGTATCAGTGCCAAAGTCCAAAGGGAAAAGGGAACATAGCAAAAGTAGGTAATTCAAATTAAAAATTAAAAACCACTAAGCTATAAATCCATTCAAACACCTCAAAGCAAGTCATTTCCTTCATTCATCCATCAAGACTTTCCAGCAAAGGAGAAATTTCAAGTTTTCAAGCATTTTGAGTCAAAATTTGGGGTCGCTACGCGTTTACCCTAGGCCACTACACATTTTCCCGGACATTGCGCGTCTGCACTCAGGCACTGTGCATTTTCCCGACACTGTTAAACAATTAACACAGGCGTTGTGTTTTTACCCTTGGTCATTGCGAATTTTCCTGGTCACTGTGCGTATTCTCAAGCAGGGTTTCAAAGGGTTTCACAACCTCCAGCAAGTTTCATTTCCTTAGAAAGTTCTTCAAAGGGCTTTAAATCAGTAATTGAAACCCTAAGACACCTCTACTCTATTATATTTGGTGTTTCATAAGAAATTTGAAGTGCTTATTTCTATGAAACCCTAGTTCTTATTTCCTTCCCATTTCCATGCATCATATCCATATTCATGTCCCTAAACACATATCAATCATAAATATTGCTAAATCCTAGGGTTTTCATAGACATAGGTTTTCATTTACATTCACTCCCTCCATTTGCCTAAGCTAGTCATTTCATCTCTCACTCCCTTCATCTCATTCCATTTACCCTAGTTTTTCAAGCCTTCAAATTCAAAATGTCTAAAGAGGAGGACAAAAGTGTCAATGAGGAACAATCACCAAAGAAGAAATCATGTAAGAAAGGAGGGAAAATCATCAGATATGAACCAACAACCACAAAATATCCCATGGCTTCTCCCCTCACTGTGTCATGTTTTAAACATGTTGGTTTTTTTGAGTTTTGTGAGAAAGTACAGCAGATCCAGTATCAGCCTATGTTGACAAGGTTGTTCATTACCAATCTTCATGATAGGTAGGTCACTCTTGTTGGGGTTACTTTTACCATGTCTACTGTTGAGCCTTGCAATAGGTATATATTTACTCTTGATTATTGTCCTTTTTCCTCTTCCTTATCCATCTTGTGACATGATATAATAATATAATGAAAGGATTTTGATGAAGAATGAATGAAAAATGATCTTGATATGATTTAACTGTCCAAACTAATTCTCGTTTCTTTTTATGCTGAAACTAACAGAAGGAATAGCAGGACTTAATCACAGGAAAGAAGACGTGTTAAATGCAGTTGAGTCGAAGATAAATCAGTAAGGATCAGCGGATAAACGAACGAACTATTCGAGGATAGCATTTTGTCATGGATTCCTCATGATCCCCTAATCCTGAGGGATCACACTTATCTTTCATTTTAGCTATAAAGGGACAGAGAGAGCTAGTTCTCATGCATCATGTGTCATGTATCTTTCACTTATGCATAATTTGTAATCGTAATTCACAGAACATAGTTCTGAAAAACGATATTGTGATGACAATTGACTGTGATGATTAATATATAATTCGGGTTGCTATTCATTAAAATATTCTAGAGTAGTTAAGTAGTATTCGTTGGTGGCTAAGGGCCCAGTCTCTGGTGGATCTCACTGTTGTTCCCTATGTTATACTTTTCCATTCATTGCAAATGTGTTCTGCTTTTCTGCTTTGCAGTTGAAGTACTTTTGATCAATTCGTATTTCTGGTATTTATTTCCTTGAATACACATTTCCAATTTATTTCCTTAAGGAATTAGTTGCTAGTTAACAGAATTGGTTTTGATTATTTAAAGCATATACAGTTATTTCCGATACTTTCCTTCTATTCAATAGTTCAAATCCAGCTGAAAGAGCTCAGTTAATGCTTCAGTGCTCTTGGTTGATTGTCATTTGAATTATTTGAATTAAGAATGAATCACAGTTTTGGGTTATAATGCTTATATGAATCACTTTCTTTAAAGCTTCAAGATTTATGATTGCATCTATATGAAACGATTGATTTTAGCATTAATATTTGTATGTATAGCTTGCACATATTATGTACACGCTTGAGATAAAAGGACTTACCCAGGTTGATAATTAATGTGAGGCAATTAGGAGTTTTTAAAGACACCTGTTAGCACCCAACATTTTAATGTCGCTATCGGGGAGCGTGTTTCCACGCTGTAAAGAGTAATGTATGATTGATGTTTTTTCTGCTGAGGGAGAGTTGGGTGTTAAAAACGGAAGGTAAGAACCTGCATAGCAAACGAGTAAAATTCTCGTTCATCTTCCTGCTTTCTAACAAAATTGCGTAAGATTTTAAGGTAGGAATGAATTTTTTTCTTTATGCATGAATGACTAATATGGAAAGACCTTGAAAAGACAAAATTCCTCCTTCTAAACCTGAAAAACCTAAGGGACCGGTGACCCTTGTACGATCAAGTTTTATTGATGAAATATTAAGAAAAGCTGAGTCTTAGTCATCAGTAGGACCCCGAATTGTTGCTGCTAGAAATCCTGTAGATAATGCTGAGATTCACAGTAACACTGAAGGGATTGAGCAGAGTTTTCAAGATACTGATAATTCACAAACTCGCCCTTCACAAGAAGGAAATTCTTGCAACCTCCATGAAGGAGAAGGAGAAACAGGAAATATTGAAATTAAATTATCAGAACCGAGATCTCCTGAAGTAGTGACTGAGTAGAGGACACCCATTATTCTAGATCAAGGTAGTGCTTCTAGAACCATTCGAGCCTCTTGTGGACATCTTAGGAATAACTCTCCAGCTCCAAATATCCTTGAAGAATATTGGCATATTTTTGAACAAATGGCTAATAACCAGCAACCTCAAACTTCTACATTGCAATACCCCATTATTGACACAACTGTCAATGCCCCCATGAAGGCTATCCCATTACATAACATTCCTACCTTTCATGGGCTAACTTCAAAATATCCCGATGCATTCCTTTTCAAATTTGATGTCTTATGTAGGGGTTATGACTACACTACCGACCCCCAGAAACTGAAGCTATTCCCATCGACTTTGAAGGGAGTAGCTTTGCGTTGGTTCATGGGACTTGGTGGAGGCACCATCAATGACTGGGACCAAATGAAAATATATTTTCTTAAAAAATACCAAGATTATTGTCGAACTAGAGAATTAAAAGATGAAAATTTTCAAATGATAGCTAAGCCTAGTGAGACTCTGGAAGAATATGTAGAGTGTTTCCAATATAATCTGCAAAGATCTCCTTACACAAATATACCTGATAATTTTCTAAAAACCACGATGATCAGAGGTATGAAAGACCAATGGGTAGAGACACTAAATATAATGGGTAAAGGTGGCATTTATCAAGAAAACTATAATAACATTATAGATTTTTGCATCAAGTGTTCCAGGGGCAGTACAAGGCTGAAATTAGTCGGACGCGATGGAAGCCCCAGAGACAGCAAAGCCTTAGGAGAAAGAATTACACAAAGCAAAATCGACAATCTGTTGGAGGATTTCAAGATTGATATCTTGGGGACCCTGACGACACAATTGGATGTCATGCAAGCTAAGCAAAAGCAGGCTATAGCATAACAGAACTTGGCTATTTTCTGCACCCGTTTCAGACAGAAGCACATTCATAAAGAATGCCCCCTAGAGACAATACGAACATGTGACATATGCACTAAAGAGCACACCACGGAAAGTTTCCCATCACTCCCAGGATTAAAAGCAGTCTTCAAGGAAGCGGAAGAAGAAGTGGAACCAGTATATTTGTTGAACCAACGTCATCAATGGAAAGCGCATCAGACATGTATGCCTACCAATCCATCTTCGTTCTTTCCTCACTTGCAATATAATTCTTAGCAGTATTCAGGGGAAGCATTATAGAATCAACCACCTTTTTTGCCACCTCAAGCATTTTTTATGCCACCATGGCCCAATCAGTTAAATCCAAATAGTAATAATTGGCCAAATTCCCCTTACCCACCACCATTCTGGTAGAACAACCCTTATTCCTCCCAATGGTCCCTTTCCACCTCACAAAATCAGAATTGGCAAAGATCTATGAATCAGCCTATGTAATGTTCCCAATTTTGCAACAAGCAATTTGGAACATTATATTTTGCTAATTTCACCTAGGAGAGGAATAAATGGGTAAGGAAGCCCCTGAATAATAAAAATATGAATAATTTCCACCTTAATAAGGAAGCGGATCACTTCAGGAGCTGGACTTTACACTTACAAGTGTGAACAGAGGCAAAATATATGAGGACATAGTCAAGTTTGACTAAGTCAACATGCATTCTTGAGGAAGAAGAGATCACCTAAGTAAACTAGTTCAATGTGAACAAGTATCAGCCTAAGAAAAATATATGTAAACTAGATTGAAGATCCCTAGTGTGAAAAGAGGCATTGGAGGTGGATTAGTTTTAGTTGATCAAAGTCAATAACGTAGCCACAAGAGGAGGGAAGCTAGCTAAGGCAACGTACTTTTGAAAGAGGAAGCTTCATGAAGAAATCATCTGAACATTGTGTGGGGCCTAGGATGAGGAGGATCACCAAAGATAAAAGGAAGGCATAGCATCAAAGGATATTCATTCATGTCTTCAGATATTTTTGTCTAGATACCATTTGCATGCTTCAGCTGTTTAGCTGGAGTTGCTGCATTTCTTAGTGCAAGGAATTCCTGTGCAGGAATTCCATCCTCTCTTGAGATTAGCTTGCTTAAGGGATCAAAGGGGAGTGATTTGAGCTTCATTTCAGTATTTGTCTTGAGGCCATTCCTTCACATTCAGCCACAACATAGTCTAATTCAGTAAACTGCGTCTTTTATGTAGGAGCAACAACAACAGAGCTGCATCCTTTGATTGTATGCTTAACTTTGAGGAGGAGGTGCTTATTTCCCTCCGGGAGCTCTAATAAGAAGGAAAAAGGCCATTCTTTGTATTATTCAGCATTTGAATTTTATATTCATTCATTTTTAATACAGTGTTGCAGTGAACTGCGTTATTTTCTGCAGTGCTGCTTTGTACATGCATTTTGCTATAAACCTTGTCGGGTGCCTTTTTTTTACTGTATAAGTGATTAAACCTCCATTTATTTGCTATATTATCAATATAAACTTCTCATTAGACCCTTTTATTCATTTTCTGTAGAAACCCTCATGGGAATTACGCTCTCACTGTGTTCAGGAATTTCTGTTTAGTAAAGTCATGGGAAATCAATGTTTTCTAGCCTAGTCGGGAATGGAGGAGCTGTTTAATATAGCTATAAGCATTATTTTGAGCTGAAATTCGGATCATAGGTCCCTTATGACCTAAGATATCATATATAGCCATTTCCCCTGCTGATTTTTATGTGAATTTTGAAAACAACCTTTTCAGGGCATAAAATACCCTTTTTCCCCACTTTCCGGATCATGAAACAAAGTGAAAGTTGTTTATGTAGCTAAAAATGATTTTTATGTGTTTATTATATTTATTTTAAGCTTATTAATCATAAAATCACCGTTATACAACTTATTCATTGCTGAGTTCTATATTTGGAACATTACAGTCGTATCAGAGCATGGTCTCTGGCACAGCGTGTGAGATCAAGCTATCAAAGGAGAAAAGAGTAAAATTAGAGATAAGAAATATGGGGAGGATGAGCTTACTCTCATCCATTTTCATATCCAAGAAGAAAGAAGAAAGAAGAAGAGAAATGAATTGAAACTCCAAAAGGGTTTCAAGGAGGAGAGAGCTGTAGTGAAACCTCTAGGTTTCAAGAGGCAGAAAAAGATGCATGCACCTCCTGTTATCATGGAGGAGGTGAAGAGAAAGGAGACCACTTAGATCATGAGATATTAAGTGGATATTTGGCCGAATAGAAGTGCCAACCTAGGGCTTTCAAAGAAACCCTATATTTCCCTCAGTTTATTCAACTGAGAGAAGAAAGAAGACCATGAAGGAAAAGAATGATGAGAGGCAATAGGTTCCTGTTGTCTACATTTGATGGGTCAAATATAGCTAGATCTTGGGCAAGAAAGCTTGAGGCATTCTTCCTACTTCACCAAATGGTAGAGAAGGAGGCAGTAGAATTTGTAGTGCTACACCTAGAGGGTGAAGCCAATGCTTGGTGGTTTAGTCACTCAAGCCATAAAAGAGTGATTTCTCTTCTTGAGTTTACTCAAGGGCTGATTATAACCTTTGATGGAGAAACATCAGAAGAGAGGAAGCCCACACCACCATGGGAAGATACAAGTACTAGCACTGTCATAGCATTGAGAGAGTAACCTTCTACACCAGTAGTTGGAGCAGCCATTACAATAGAGGGAGGAGCCTTTGCAGCTCTACAAGAGGTTCCCACATCTCACCAAGGTATGGGAATATTTCCACTTTTACTTATTGCAGCAAATATTTCTAAAAGTTGTGGAAATATGTTTTCCTATGGCCCAGGATCAAACATTTTTGTTGGGGTAGAGCAGCAATATTGCACTACGCTGTGCAGAATTGAATGGTTCAAGAAAAAAATGAACCATCATCCTCTTGGACCCTTGTTGATTTGCACTCAACCCTTGAGGTTGAAGTGTGATCTTCTCGGGGGAGTCATGATAATTCTTGAGTCAGGATAGGAGACAACTTGTACACCATGGAGGAGTTATACAACGCTGTCAAGAGATAGCAGTAAGAGGGTTTTTCCTTCTTCACATTTGGATCCTTATGGATTCAAGATGATTGTAGACATGAGATCTTCTCTAAGAGATCTCCAAGGAGATGCCTTTCAGCACTTCATGGGAGGAAAAGAAAATAAATTGTTTGTGGAGGATGGTAGATCTCATTGGAGAAATACCAAGATGCAGAATGATGAGATGCATCCACAAGGAGTTGAGTGGATGTGGATGGGAGGAAAGAGGCTTGTAAACCACTTGCAAGTCTATGACACTAGGCAACAAGAGGCAATGTTGCATTGGCTACTCTTGAGAGAGTTTGGTCAACCTATGACATGTCCTTTTCCATGGGGTGAGAAGAGGAAGGAAGATTGGTAGGATACTTTCATCATGGGGCAGCAAGGAGTGTGGATGCATTATGATGATATGGTCATTTTGTTTTCACTAGATCAGTTGTATGGTGGAGGTATATGGAGGCAACAAAGACATTTTTTACTTTGGAGGATTGGGAGAGAGAAAGGGTAGAGTTTCTCTCACATTTTGCATGATATTGCAATGAGATATGGCAACATTATGAGGGGAGTATTTGACATTGAACATGTCATAGGATGGATTTATGAGTTGGAAGGAGTCTACTTGCATAGGCCAGCAGCGCTGTCACTTTGGAGCATGAGCTTGTTGATGGAGTGTTCCCAGGATCACTTCATGTTTGATGCACTTGATGGGCATAGAGGAGGTGAGATTGATAGAGTGGTGGATGGAATCATTGGTTGTTGCAGTATGTTCTCCTTGACTTGGATTTCCAAGCATAAGAAGGAGGATTTTCATGGAGAATGTGATTCATTCCTCTTCATATTGGTATGTCATACCACTATGGAGGATTCATCTATGGATCTTGTCACCATATTGCTTCCATCACATGGTAAGAACTTTGTTTTTGCACTTATTGATTGTTCATCACTATATTTGTATACTCTTACGATGTCCTTGCAGTGCAACTCTACAAAGGGGCAAGGTCCTCTTTAGACTCCATGGTCTATTTTTAGCCAGCTATTATGATTGAGACAACCATCTAATGTATGATCTGGGGAAATTATATGGTTTCTTCTTGTATGCTCAATTGACATATCCAACCATATACTATTTACTAGTGGGTGTGATGAATTATATAGCAAGCCATTTGTTAAGAGACAACTTTCCATACCATTTCCTGAAGCTGCAGTGCGGAAGACTGTGTTGTGACCACTTGGGAGACTGTTGGTACACTCCAGCACTACATAAAACCTTCAGTCTTTCTCTCATTATGATATTGATCATGATCCTACTTGCTGATATTATTCTTACCTATATGAGGAGCATGATTGGAGGAGGGACACAGAGTGGATGTGTTCTTAGGGGAGGAGCATCCCCACACTTTCAGCATTGCATGCTCTAAGGGGAGCATGGGAGGAGACAAGGAATATATAGCAACATATTTGTTTCTTAATGAGGAAGGCCATGAGATGGATGGGATGCCATATGATGGTAATTTATTTTCCATCATGTATGAGATGGTTTGGGCCAGCTTGATGCATAGCGCTGGGAGAGGGACCTCTGGAGGTCTAGCTTCTTTCTTACCATTTGAGGGAAACATGATGGCAGTCCAAGATCAGAAAATCTTTTACACTTGTCTTAAGTGGAGAGGAGAGCAGCGTGGGGTACGCTACTATGTCTACCATGATCATAATTTCAGCCTACCTACTCTGCCAGAGCTTTAGGTGGAGGATGATTTGCATGAGTTGCCAATTTGGAGGGTGACTCATTTTGTTTGGTTGATAGCCTGGGGAGGAGAGATTCAAATGGGGATGATTATTCCCAATCCATATCATCCCTCATGCTTCAAGAGGATATTCAAACAACCCATTGTTTCTTCCATGGATGTTCTACAATTACATAATGTCAGCTATTTAGATAGCTTACACACTTGGGAGAGGCAACTTGGAGATATATTGATGATACAACACCTTGATCCTTGGAGGATTACATGCTATGAGGTTGCTACATGGAAGGAGAGGATACTCTTTAGTCTTATCCTTGCAGTTGCTTGGGGACAAGAAACATTTGGGAGGGGAGGACTGTAATGTTCCCAATTTTGCAACAAGCAATTTGGAACATTATATTTTGCTACTTTCACCTAGGAGAGGAATAAATGGGTAAGGGAGCCCATGAATAATAAAAATATGAATAATTTACACCTTAATAAGGAAGGGGATCACTTCAGGAGCTATAATTTACACTTAAAAGTGTGAACAGAGGCAAAATAGATGAGGACATAGTCAAGTTTGACTAAGTCAACATGCATTCTTGAGGAAGAAGAGATCACCTAATTAAACCAGTTCAATGTGAACAAGGATCGGCCTAAGACACACATATGTAAACTAGATTGAATATCCCTAGTGTGAAAAGAGGCATTGGAGGTGGATTAGTTTTAGTTGACCAAAGTCAACAGCGCAGCCATAAGAGGAGGGAAGCTAGCTAAGGCAGCGCAATTTTGAAAGAGGAAGCTTCATGAAGAAGTCACCTCAAAATTGTGTGGGGCTTGGGATGAGGAGGCTCACAAAAGATAAAATGAAGGCACAAAATCAAAGTATATTCATTCATGTATTTGGATATTTTGGTCTAGAGACCATTTGCATGCTTCAGTTGTTTAGCCAGAGTTGTTGCACTGCTTAGTGCAAGGAATTCCTGTGCAGGAATTCCATCCTCTCTTGAGATCAACTTGCTTAAGGTATCAAAGGGGAGTGATTTGAGCTTCATTTCAGTATTTGGCTTGAGGCCATTCCTTCACATTTAGCCACAACATAGTCTACTTCAGTAAACTGCGTCTTTTATGCAGGAGCAGCAGCAACAGAGCTGCATTCTTTGATTGTATGCTTAACTTTGAGGAGGAGGTGCTTATTTCCCTCCTGGAGCTCCAATAAGAAGGAAAAAGGCCATTATCTCTATTATTTAGCATTTGTATGTCATATTCAGTCATTTTTAATACATTTTTGCAGTGAACTGCATTATTTTCTGCAGTGCTTCTTTGTACATGCATTTTGCAAGAAACCTTGTCGGGTGCCTTGTTTTTACTGTATAAGTGATTAAACCTCCATTTATTTGCTATATTATCAATATAAAATTATTATCAGACACTTTTCTTAATTTTATGTACAAACCCTCATGGGAATTACGCTCTCACTGTGTTCAGGAATTTCTATTTAGTAAAGTCATGGGAAATTAGTGTTTTCTAGCCTAGTCAGGAAAGGAGGAGTTGTTTAATATAGCTAGAAGAATTAGTGTGAGCTGAAATTTGGATCATAGGTCCATTATGACCTAAGATATCATATCCAGTCGTTTCCCTTGCTTATTGTTATGCTCATTTATGAAAACAACCTTTTTAGGGCATAAAATCCCCCTTTTTCCCACTTTCCGGATCATGAAACAAAGTGAAAACTGTTTCTGTAGCTAAAAATTATTTTTATGTGTTTATTATATGTATTTTAAGCTTATTAATCATAAAAAAATTGTTATACAACTTATTCATTGTTGAGTTCTATATTTGGAACATTACAGCCTATGGGGACAGTTCCACTACCTCAACCAACTTTACCAGCACCTTACACAATGTAGTAGAATTCTCAATATAATATATGACCACAAATTCCAAATCAACCCAACCTAAATCCTAACAACAGACCAGTTCAGTCAATACAAATCATTGAGGGTCTGGAGCCTGAAGATGAGTTGAAAGAATGTAACGAACTTAAGTTGAGATCTGGGCATATAATTACTCTAGATAAGGATAAAGATTTTCAACCTAAATAACCACACACAAGTAAGCCTATGAATGTAGATGATCAAAAAATAAAACAATGGGAAGATACAGTCAGACAAAAAAAATCCTTAACAAATCATAACCACTTCCCCCCCATTCCCAGAAAGATTGCCGATACCACGCCCGATTGAATATCCTGACTTTGATATTCTGGGTGAACTTAAAAATATTTGTATAAAAATTCCCCTCCTCCAGGCTATCCAAGATATTCCAATATATGCCAAAACTATTAAAGAATTGTGTATAAAGAAGTCCACGAGGAAAACAAAAAAAAACCCTTCTGTCCATGTTGTCGAGACTTTTTCTGATTTATTACTAGGCAAAGAGACTCCTGTAAAATATGAGGATCCTGAAAACCCCATTGTCATAGTCCAGATAAATGGCATTCTTTTCCCAATTCTTTAGTTTAATTAGGGGTAGCCATTAATATTCTCACAACTACAACTTGCAACATTCTTGGCATCATAGCCTTGGAACCAACAACTATATTATTGGAACTAACTGATCACTCAGTCATTAGACCAGAAGGAACATTACAAGATGTGATGGTCTCTGTAGACACTTGGGAATACTGGGCGGTTTTTTATTATTATTAACCATAGGAACCAGCTAGATGGACATCCCTTAATATTAGGAAGGCCTTGGCTAGCAACTGTTGATGCTTATATTAGCTGTCGGATAGGAAGTATGACTATAACTAGGGGGGAATGATGTGAAAAATTTAGCTTTATACCCTCCTGCTCAACCAAGCTTGACTATTATGAAAACCAGGAAGCAACCTGCAACATACTTAACAAAAAATATTTGGTCACCATTGACTGTGGTAGATGCCCTTGAATTCAAAAACCAAACTGAAGACGATGTCATTAATACTTTTATTAATCATCCTACCATAGTATCAAGTTCAAAATGCCACATGATTAAAGAATTCCTTGACAATGAAATCGAAGAATATCCCCTAAGAGATATCAATGACCAGACAATACCAATAGCCACTGTTTATAATAGCAAACCTATCTAAACTGAGCCAGGGAAGATCCTGAACATTAACAGAAATCTGAGTGATGACCAGGAATAGAAAATTATTCAAGTCCTTAGGAAAAATAAAGGGGATTTCACTTGGGATTACTCAGATATGAAAGGGATTGACCCTCAGCTATGCATGCATCACATCTACACTGAAAAGGATGCAAGAACCATTTGACAACCTCAACGTAGATTAAATCCTCAACTAAAAGATATTGTTAAAGAAGAACTTCAAAAATTGTTAGATGTGAATTTTATCTATCCTATATCTGACAGTAAATGGGTTCTCCATCAGTTGTGGTTCCCAAAAAGAATGGGAAATGGTGAATATGCATTGACTATAAAGAACTGTAATATTTCAAAATAGGGAAAATAAGAAGTGTTGGGAATATCTTAAGATATTCCAATTTTGGACTGCTCAACAATGCATTCACAGAAAAATGCATTTTCAGAAATGTTAGCCATAGGAATGAAAATCATCACTTATATCCACTAGATACATCCATATATCATATAATTCGAAGAGGAGATCAAAAATAAATGAAAATAGGTGAGGTAAACAAACCTCCCACACTAGTGTAGCTGAAAATGAATAAAAACCCTAGATACTGCTACTCAGAAATAATGCATAAAAGAGACTGCACAGTCATAAGGGGGTTTTAACTCAGAAAATAGGAGAACAAGTAGATCTACTCATGTATTAGTCAATAATTCTTTAAGAACTGAGATCTAGTCTCTTTATACAAAATGCAAGAGAACCCGACAAGAGTTTCTTGTAAAACACTTTGCATACAAGATGCGATATTTAGAAATTTACTGAATCACCACTACAACCCTAAAGCATAAGAGTGTAGAAGGCTTAAATATTTATGATATGATTTAGATTCCTCAAGGGATTCCTCCCATGAAAGGATGAACCTCTTAATCACAAGGAAACACTACAACAGAGCCACTAGACCATGCACTGAAGCTGCCTCCAAGAATAATGCATTCCCTAGCTGGAACAACATTGGGAATGTTAGGGAAATGTGTGGTATGCTACCACAAATTTAAAGCTCTATACCTCTCCAAAAAGGTCTCTCAAGTGAAGGAAACCTTCCTCCAAAGAGAAACTAGCTGAGAAAGAGGGATTCTAATCCCTTCCATTGCTGCACCCTGCAACACAGCACAATCACCTGCAGAAACTGCACTGATGAAGTAGGCTGAAGCTTGGCCTAAAAACCTGATGTGGAAAATGAATGCAAAGTCTCCCAAGAGGCTCCTCAAGGAAAGAGGTGAGATTCCCTCTCGGGAACACCCGATGCTAAACAACACTGCTACTCTGCTAAACAACAAGAGGAAGAAAAAGTCTAAGAAAACAAGAAATATAATCTAAGACATGAATAATAATGCTGCCATCCTCTTCCTTAAATAAAACATGAGTTTTCTTTCCTTTTTCCCCACTCAATTAGGTCATCTCTATCCAAAGATTCATCTCCCTCCAAAACTGCATTATTCCTTCTTTGATTCCCCCTCCTCCACAACTGCGTTGTTGACTTATTCAACGTGGACTAAACCAACTTGATATTATCCCTGTTCACACATGGAGGTGTTTTATTAATCTTAAAAGAGTGTGCCATTTCATACTTGGAGTGTTTTTATTCCTCCTTATGAGACTTATGGGCTTTTCTACCCATTTATTCACCGGTTAGAGCTGCTGCTAACTCTAATGTTCCATTTAGCTTTGAGGCTAAAATTTGGGAACATTACAGTCCTCCCCTCCAAAATATTTTCTTGTCCTCAAGAAAATGTGTAGGGAGAGAAAAATTTCTCCCCTCCTTCTATTGTGGCCTCCCATCAATAGCCTCCACCACTGCATCAAGATAATCTGCAATAAAACTGTTATCCAATGTTTCCTCCCAAGTGCGCAAAACCAAATGGTCTACATCAATCAAAGGTGGAAAGTGTGAATGGAAACCTGCTTGTTGTCCCATGGCCTGTACAAAGTATGAGTGATGAAAAACATGGTGAATGAGTGCCTCCCTCACCCATGCTATCATCCAAAGGAAATGAGCCATCCTAGGTAGCTCATCAAAAGAATCATCAACCCCGGTTTGATATAATGTGTTGGGGCTACATGAAGAGATTGGATCCTGCCATCCAAATGGTTTCTCTCTCCATTTATGGTAAAAATGGGGCTGCCTCTGTCCTTGGGCTGAAATGACATGGCCTCCAAGAATGGCCCAAGTTCCCCCATCAAACAATTCAGCCATGAAGTGCCTCCTCAAGTTCTTCAAGTGGTTCCTCCCACAAGAAGGAAAAAAGTGTGATGTGGCAATCGTGGTTTGGCCATGGTTCCTCCTGAAATGTACAACATGTAAAGTGGGGAGAATCATTATCCCAATGGGCATCTTTAGCCTCAAGCCCACTCTCCAAAAAGAAGCAAAGTACAATGAAAACAAGTTGACAAGTGATAACCGGATAGTGAATCATAGTTCCACTCATGGAACCAGCGCAGTGCATCCTTTGCCTGCATCAAAATAAGAAATAACAAGTGCTTTACCAGCCACCTTTTTTCTTCCACAGTCATCTCATAAGATGAAAACATGAAGTTACAATATGGTGTCAATGGTGCACACCAAGAATCATGTGGCTTCCCCCACAAACCACCAAAAATATAGCCAAGATCAATGCTACAAGTAGATGTAAGGACATCATCATAAAATATGCAAGAAGAGATAATTCTTCTTAATACATCATGCTTCTCAAACAAGGAAAATAAGTATAATACAAAATGTGAAATTATACCTCCTCCATCATGTACTTGAGATCTTGAGCTGAAATGGCTCAACTGGAATCTTTCCCTCACCTCTAATGAGTAGGGAAGTGGATGTGACCTCCTATCTATCATCGTCTGGGCTATGCATCTCTCCATATGCTGAAATATGTCATGCTAGATGCCCTCCCAAGTGAACTCCATCAAATAAAAATATGCCTCAAAGTGCATGGAAAGGAAGTCCTCATGTGCTGCAAGTAGAAACTTCTCCTTGAGACTAGAAGCTCTAGTCAAGAAGACTTTTCCATGTGAATAGATGACCACATCATCCACCATATGCTAATCATCTCTATCCGGGTCATCGAGAATTATGCATGCACCGAGATCCTTGGAGTACTCTACTAAGAGATGAGACCTCCATTAAGGATCAATCCTCCTAAGAGACAACGCTGGTGATCTGGCATGTGAAGCTCCCCTCATGCTGCTACCTACTACTTTGAAATCCCTCAGGCCAAAGTTCTCCACCAAAATCTTCACCTCCCCAAAGTCCAAGAGTAGTGAATCCTAAGACAAGATGTCTTCCATCAACTCTTGATCAGGTGGCCTCCTAGGTGGAATGCCTCCATGTAGGGAGACATCAATGTAAAGAGTAGACTGCACATATGGTTGGGCAACCTTGCCCCTGCCCTTATAGTGAAAATCAGTCTACCTCTTCCTTGCATTAGATTTCTGAAATAGATAAGGGTGTGTGCCTCTCATCAAGTGATGCTGCTCTTCCTCCCTACCTCCTCCTTCTAGTTGTAATGAGGCACAATCATGCTGCTCACTTATTGTGCTTGAACCTTCATGTATGAGATCTTGGGGAATTTCTTGCAAGGATACAAGAATCCCTCCTATTGGAGCATGTGCTCCTCCTCCTCCCTCTGCATGAGGAAATGGATGTGCTCTAGATGTGACAACACTATTGCCCTCAACTCCATCAATGTGTGTGGGCAACATCTCAAAAATTGGATCCTCCTGTGAAAAGGAGATCCCCATGCCCTCTTCTTTAGGAATATGGACTAGAGGTCTTGCCTCCGGCACTGTGTAATGCAAGATGTCAGTTTCTCCCATGGTTTTCTGAAGTGGAGTTTCCTCCATCACATGCAAGGGTTTTTTTCTCTCGAGTTTTCCTTGCTCATGTGTCTTAGGAAGTTTTTCACCAAACCTACCCACAATGCATCTTGCATAAGAGGAAGTGTTTTCATTTTTTAAAGAACAAGATTCAAAAATACACCATGCATGGGCCTTACCTCTGAAATGCAGCGCTACAACTCTGATGGCCTCATCTTCAGAAATATGGTGTTGCTGAAAATAGGAGTCTAGCTCCTTCATGGCAAGCTCCAGCTGAACATGTGGGTGAGCCTCCAAAAATAGATAGAAGAAATATATTTGCATCCTGTTGCTTTCTCTCCTCCACTTGGATTTTTCAAAACTCTGGAAAATCAGTATGATATCTAAACCTCTCAGTTTGGGATTCATACTCATGCAATAAATCACTAAGAGCTCTCCTCTTAGGCATTTTTCCTCCTCTCATCCATCTCAAGACAAATCTAGGAATTTGACTGCGCTGTGCATCATGGTGTGTAGCTGCATGCTCACACTCACCATGTGAAAATCTAGATTCCGCTCTAGATCCAACTTCCTTTAGAGATCCCATCTCCATTCTCATCCTCTTCATCTCTTCTTGAAAGCTTTGCATAGATTTTGGAAGAAGCTTTGTAATCTTGTCTTCCTTTCTCCCTTCACATACTGAAGCCTTCTGATTTCTATCCATCTATCCTTCCCTTGAAGTATAATGGCTTGAGATCCATAGGCTTATCCAAGATTGCAACTTTGATACCACTATAATATTCCAAAATAAGGAAAATAAGCAGTGTTGGGAATATCTTAAGATATTCCAATTTTGGACTGCTCGGAAATGTATTCACATAAAAATGAATTTTCAGAAATGTAAGCCATAGGAATGAAAATAATCACTTGGATCCACTATATACATCCATATATCATCTAATTCCAAGATAATATTAGAAAGAAATTAAACTAGGTGAGGTAAACGGACCTCCCACACTAGTGTCGCTGAAAATGACTAAAAACCCCAGACACTGCTACTCAGAAATAATGCATAAAAGGGACTACACAGTCATAAGAGGGTTTTAACTAAAAAAATAGGAGAACAAGGAGATCTACTCATGTATTATTCAATAATTCTTTAAGAACTGAGATCTAGTCTCCTTATACAAAATGCAAGAGAACCCGATAAGGGTTTCTTGTCAAACACTCTGAATACAAGATGTGATATTCAGAAATTTACTGAATCACCACTAAAAACCTAAATCATAAGAGTGTATAAGGCTGAAATATTTCTGATCTGATGTATATCCCTCAAGGGCTTTCTCCCATGAAAGGATGAACCTCTCAATCACAAGGAAACACCGCAACAGAGCCACTATACCATGCATTGAAGTTGCCTCCAAGAATAACGCATTCCCTAGCTGGAACAACATTGGGAATGTTAGGGAAATGTGTGGTCTGCTACCACAGATCTTAAATAATCTATATAACTCTCCAAATAGGTCTCTCAAGTGAAGGAAACCTTCCTCTAAAGAGAAACTAGCTGAGAAAGAGGGATTCCAATCCCTTCCACTGCTGCACCCTGCAACACTACACAATCAGCTGTAGAAATTGCGCTTATGAAGTAGGTTGAAGCTTGTCCTAAAAACCTGATGTGGAAAATGAATTCAAACTCTCCCAAGAGGCTCCTCAAGGAAATAGGTGGGATTCCCGCTTGGGAACACCCGATGTTAAACAACACTGCTACTCTGCTAAACAACAAGAGGAAGAAAAAGTCTGAGAAGACAAGAAATATAATCTAAGACATGAAGAATAATGCTGTCATCCTCTTCCTTAAATAAAACATGAGTTTTCTTGCCCTTGGTCCCAAGATTAGGTCATCTCTATCCAAAGATTCATCTTCCTCCAAAATTTCGTTATTCCTTCTTTGATTCCTCCTCCTCCACAACTGCAATGTTGACTTAGTCAAAGTGGACTGAACCAACTTGATATTATCCCTGTTCACACATGGAGGTGTTTTATTAAGCTGCAAAGAGTGTCCCCTTTTGCACTTGGATTTTTTTATTCCTCCTTAGGAGAATTGTGGGATTTTCTACCCATTTATTCAGAGGTTAGAGCTGCTGCTAACTCTAATGTTCCATTTAGCTTTGAGGCTAAAATTTGGGAACATTACAAGAAATCAACAAGGCAATGAAGAAAGACCATTTTCCCCTTCCATTTATTGATCAAGTTCTAAATACACTAGTAGGGAAGAATTTTTTTTTCTTTCCTGGATGGCTTCAGTGGCTACAACCAAATTCATATTGCCCCTGAACACCAAGATAAGACTACCTTTACCTATCCGTGGGGAACATTCGCTTACAGGGTATTACCTTTTGGATTGTGTAACGCACCTGCCACATTCCAAAGAGCCATACTCAGTATTTTTGCAGACTTGATAAATGAAGGATTGGAAGTATACATGGATGATTTCACACCCTATGGAGATGACTTCGAGCAAGCATTACAGACATTGGAAAAAGTTTTGGAACGGTGTATTACTACCAGCCTATGTTTAAGTCACGAAAAGTGCGATATGATGATGATAGAAGGCTTGATCTTGGGTCATTACATTTTAGCAGCTGGAATTCAGGTAGATCTGGAAAAAATACAGGTAATTCTCTTACTACCTACTCCTTGCACTCAAACAGAGGTACGTAGTTTTCTGGGATTTGCTGGATATTATCATAGATTTATCAAGAATTTTTCACAGATTGTTGTACCATTATATGCATTAACAAGAAACAATGATTTCATATGGACTGAAAAATGTGACACTACCTTTACAGATTTAAAACGGCTAGTATCAACAACACCAGTATTACGAGGCCTGAACTGGAATATACCATTCTAGATTTCATCAGATGCATCATACACAACCATTGGAGAAGTTCTTGGCCAAGAAGAAGACAAGAAACCCTACGCTATATATTACATTAGCAAAAACTTAACCCCTTCTGAATTGAATTACACAGTAATAGAGAAGGAATTTTTAGCTGTTATTTATGCTATTAACAAATTCAGACACTATATAATGGGATACCCAGTAATTCTATATACGGATCACTTTGCTATCAAATACTTAGCTAATAAACCCATTACGAATGGAAGAGTGACACATTAGTTGCTACTTTTGCAGGAATTTGATATAACTATAAGGGATCGACCAGGGAAGGAAAACCTTGTGGTAGATTTCCTCTCTCGAGTGCCAAGAATAGATGACGCAATAACAGTAGAATATTAGTTTCCGGATGAACACTTGTTTTCTGTAACTGTGAAAACGCCATGATACGCAGATGTGGTGAATTATTTAGCAATGGGAAAACTACCTAAACATCTGACACCTAGAGAAAGGAAATTGATAGTAAAACACAGCACCCAGTTCTCCTAGATTACAGGATACCTTTTTCACATAGGGGGTGATATGCACATCCGCATGTGTATCAGGGAAGATGAAATTTATGGTATCTTAAAAGCCTTCCACGATGGACCTTGGGGTGGACATTTTAGGTCCCTATATTACTAGTATAGTCCCTTATTGTTGTTAGTGTAACCCCCCTATTGTTACTATTGTACCCTTGTAACCCCCATATTGTTATTATCGTGCCCTTAAATTATTATTGTTAGGTTGGCTAGGATTACATTGTGGCCCGACTAGGATTACATTGGGCCCCATGGACTCCTATATATATAAAGGAGGTTTTGTAATTTGAATCATCCAATAATTGTTCATTCATGTAACGTATTGGAGGTTGTCCCCTTGAAGTGGCTTATTTCTAAGGCATTGATATCTCTTTTCTTCTCTTTTTAGAGCTGGTTTCACAACATTTGGTATCAAAGCTTTGAGATTCTAGGGTTTCGCTGCTCCAAACAGGTCAGCGTGGAATTTTCGGTATAAATTTTTTTCTACGAATGTTCAGAATCTGAAATTTTTAGAGTGTGAATCCAAACTCCTGAGGAACATCGTCAAAACATTTTAGAGTTTGGTTCACAATATTTTCGGAGATATGATCTGTGCAAGTTAGGTCATTTTGTAGGCTCTTGAATTTAACCTAAACAGGTCATTGTGGTATTTTCGTAATAACGTTTTTTCTACGAAGGGTAAGAAGCTGAAATTTGTAGAGTGCGAAGCCACAATCCTGAGGAACATCGTCAAAAATTTTAGATATTGGTTCGCAATATTTTCAAAGATATGATCTGTGGAAGCTAGGGCTTTTTTAGGCTTCTGAATTTCATCTCAAAGAGGTGATTGTGGGAAAATCTTCATAGCTCTCTCTCTGAGCATCGGATTGGAACGCTGTAAAAAGTGGCCGCAAGTGCACGAACTTTAGCTTTTGTTCTATCAATTTTAGAGTCAAATGAGGAAACAATGGCACATGGAAAGTCATACAATTTCACTCTACTGAACCAGTCCAAAATTGGGTCATTGTGGGAGATTTCACATAACTTTGCCTTGAAGAATCCAAATAATATCATATCTATGGCATTTGAAAGAAGATTTAGAGGGCTACTACAAGGCTGAATTTGAGATATTTAGGATCTAAAATTATAGAGATAATTGAATTTCAATATTGAGCTCCTCAAAAGAAAGTAAAAGGTGTGTTTTTCTTTTTTCCGAATTGCATAAGTCTTGTTTGAAGAATTAAGTTGAATTGATTCCAAGGGCATATTGTAGAATAGATATTAGTATTGGATTCTAAAACGGCCCCTAAAAATAATTAAACACCCATTGAGCCTTTAGAAAGCTCTACTATGACTCATGAAGAAGAAGAATGGAAACATGATATATCAAAATTACAAGAGCAAGTGCAACAGATTTCGCTCTCGCAAAGAGCAACAAAAAATGACATGGAAGTTTTGAAGAAAGGCGTGGAAACTAAGATGGATGGTTTGAAGAAAGGCGTGGAATGTAAGATGGATGGTTTGAAGAATGGCATGGAATCTAAGATAGATGGCATGGAAGCTGGCAGGGAATCTAAAATGGAAAACATGAAGAATGATCTAAAAGCAGACATGGAAGGTTTAACAAATTTGATACAAGAAATGTTTCCTAATGGTGAAAAGATAGTAGAGGAAACTCATGATGAGAACAAAATAAATGTTAATCGTGATTTCATAAAATCTAATGTTGGCGGGAAGAACCACCATATTCCAAAAATGGATATGAGGAAGTTTGATGGAAAGGATCCAATAACTTGGATACTACAAATGGAGCAATATTTTGATCTCCATAATGTGAAAAACACATAGAAGGTACGCATTGCAACTTTACATTTAGAACAAAATACATTTGTATGGTATCGATGGCTTTGCTCCTGTAAAAAAATTGTCACTTGGTCAATTTTTATGGAGGAAATGATAGCAAATTATGAGGATACAAAGAGCAACACCTTCTTTAGCCAATTGATAAATCTCAAACAAAAGGGTTTAATGGGGGAGCACATTGAGGACTTCCAAAATTGAATATAAGGGTAACTGATATTCCAGAGGAACACAGGATTGATCTCTTCATTGGTACTTTAAAGGATAACTTCCAACTTGAAGTTCGTGTTTTGGAACATGATTCATTGGAGAAGGCATTCAGGTTGGAAAGAAAAATTGAGTGTAAAATTATGTCGACAAGGAAGCCTACCACTCACTTCTATAAAGAGGGAAGTGTTGCTACTCCTAGATTTCCACAACCTACAAGGTTGACACCACAACAATTGGAAGAAAAAATAGCAAACGAGCTTTGCTACAGTTGTGATAGCAAATACACTAAAGGTCATAAGTGTGCTGAGAATAAATTATTTTACATAGATTGTGAAGAGGAATAAGAAAATGAACAAGAAGAGGATATACACCAGGAACCAACCCAAGAAGAGGAAGAAATGAGTCTAACCATATCGTGTAATGAATTGGCAGGAATTACCACTCCTCAAACTCTCAATATAGAAGGACATATCAAGAAGAAAAAGGTAACAGTGTTGATTGATTCAGGTAGTACCGATAATTTTATTCATTGTAAGGTAGCCAAGGAATTGAATTGTTTCCTATACCCAACACCAGAATGTCAAGTGATGGTTGCAAATGGAAGAACTATAAATTTCTTTGGAAAATGACATAATATCAAGCTAACCATGGGAGAATATGTATTGAATAGTCCAATGCTTTCCATTCCTATGGGAGGTGCTGATGTTGTACTAGGAGTATAATGGTTACAATCTTTAAGGACGATAGCTTTTAATTTTCAAGAAATTTTCTTGAAATTTTTTTCAGAAGGAAGGGAAGTTGAATTATGGGGTATTTTAGGGAAGCTGGGAAAGATAATAAGCTCTAATTTCATGACAAATCTTCTAAAGAAAGAACAACGAGGAATAATTGCACAATTATGCTCACTAGAAGTTCCAACATCAAAATCATCTATTTCTGCAGATCTCCAAAAAGTCTTGGACAATCATTCCAAGGTTTTTGAAACTCCAAAAGGAATCCCAACTATTCGTGATCATGATCATGCTATTCATTTGATTCCAGGAAGTGTTCCTCCAAACATCAGGCCTTATAGATATCCTTATGTCCAAAAGAGCGAAATTGAACATATGATTGCAAAAATGTTAGAGGCAGGTATAATTCAACCTAGTCAAAGTTCTTTCTCTGCTCCTGTAGTATTGGTACACAAGAAGGATGGATCATGGCGCATGTGTACGGATTATAGGGAGCTCAATAAGCTCACCATTAAAGATAAATTTCCCATTCCTGTGATTGATGAATTATTGGATGAATTACATGGAGCAATTTATTTTACCAAATTGGATCTTTGTTTAGGGTATCATCAAATTAGAATGAATACGGAAGATATTCCGAAAAAAACATTTTTAACTCATGAGGGTCATTATGAATTTTTGGTCATGCCTTTTGGCCTTACCAATGCACCTTCTACATTTCAAGGGTTGATGAATTCCATTTTCAAACCCTTCCTTATAAAATTTGTGCTAGTATTTTTTGATGATATACTAATCTATAGAAGGTCTTGGAAGGATCATGTTCAACATGTTGTCAGGGTTCTCAAACTATTGCACGAGAAACAATTATATGCAAAAACATCCAAATGCTTCTTTGAAGTACAAGAGGTGGAATATTTGGGTCATATTGTATCTCACGAGGGTTTTAAGGTAGACCCTAACAAAATTAAAGCCATTAAGGAATGGAAAGTACCCACAACCATAAAGAAGTTGCGAGGATTTCTCGGGTAAACAGGGTATTATCGAAAGTTTGTTAAGAATTATGGGAGAATAGCAGCACCTCTAACAACATTATTGAAGAAAGATGCAATTTCATGGACTCCTGAAGCAACTAAGTTCTTTGAACATCTTAAAGAGGCAATGTGCCTAGCACCAGTCTTAGCTACCCCAGACTTCACAAAAACCTTTATTGTGGAATTTGATGCCTCGGGAAATGGAATTGGTGTTGTTTTAATGCAAGAAGGAAGACCCATTGCTTTTGAAAGTCTTCCAATCAAAGGAAAGTATTTACAGAAACCTATTTATGAGAAGGAAATGTTAGCAATACTGCATGCACTAAAGAAATGGCGAACTTACCTAATAGGAAGACACTTCAAGGTAAAAACTGATCATGATAGTCTTAAACACTTTTTGGAACAAAGACTATCTTCAGAAGAGCAGCAAAAATGGGTCACAAAGATGTTGGGTTATGACTTTGAAATAATCTACAAAAAAGGAAAGCTTAATGTTGTTGCAGATGCAGTCTCAAGAAAGAATGAAGAGGTGGAAGCATTGCTTTGTGCCATTTCTATTATCCAACCAGATTGGATAACCGAAGCAAGAGATTAATGGAAGAAGGACGAAGAAGTGTGGACACTCATTCAAAAGTTGCAGCAAGATCCTAGTACATCTGATACATTTAGTTGGAAAAATGATT
The DNA here is from genome assembly GCA_034641835.2 of Pinus albicaulis. Classification (NCBI taxonomy): domain Eukaryota; kingdom Viridiplantae; phylum Streptophyta; class Pinopsida; order Pinales; family Pinaceae; genus Pinus; species Pinus albicaulis. Next base: position 79,940,778 of record CM076584.1, on the reverse strand, counting down.
CCTTATGGTACAAATATCGCTTATATCTTTGTAAAAATTCCCAACTAAAACAAAATATTCTTCTGGAATTGCACACTTCTCCTTTAGGAGGACACTCAGGATTTTTAAAAACTTACCACAGGGTGAAGAAAGAATTTTTTTGGGATGGCCTTAAATCTGATATTCAAAAGTTTGTGGCGGAATGTTTGGTTTGCCAGCAGAATAAAGTTGAGACAATTAAGACCCAAGGTCTTCTACAACCTTTATCCATTCCAAGTCAATGTTGGGAGGATATTTCAATGGATTTTATCACAGGTTTACCTAAGTCCGAAGGAAAGAGTGTCATCATGGTGGTAGTTGATAGACTTACCAAGTATGCACACTTTTGTGCATTATCGCATCCATTTAAAGCAAGTACAGTTGCTACTACATTTATGGACAGAATTCAAAAGCTACATGGAAGCCCAAGGGTTATTGTGAGCGACAGAGATCCCATTTTTACTGGAAATTTTTGGACGGAGTTATTTTCTTGTTTGGGTACTCAATTAGCTCATAGCTCATCTTATCATCCTCAATCTGATGGTCAAACTGAGATAGTAAATAAATGTTTGAAGGATATCTTCATTGTTTTGTATTTGATAAACAAACACAATGGGTCAAGTGGTTACCTCTCGCTGAATGGTGGTATAACACTTCCTTCCATACTGCAGCAAAAATGACCCCATTTATGGCACTTTATGGATATCATCAACCATCCATCACATCATCTTTAAGGGAAAATTCGAAGGTTCAAGCAGTGGAAGATCACATCGAGCATCAGCAAGAAGTTCTCCAACTCTTAAAGGATAACATGAATTTGGCACAAAATCGAATGAAACAACAGGCAGATCAACATCGTAGCGAGAGAAGTTTTGATGTAGGAGATTGGGTATTTTTACGGCTACAACCATACAAACAAATGTCCCTCAAGCAAGCAAAGAAGGATAATAAATTATCGCCAAAGTACTATGGTCCTTACAAGGCGTTGCAAAAGATTGGTACTATGGCATACAAATTGGAGCTTCCTGCTTCTTCGCGAGTACATCCAGTTTTCCATGTTTCATGCTTAAAGAAGGTTATAGGTGAAAATATTCCAGTTCAAACAATATTGCCAGAACTTGATGAGGAAGGAAAAATCATATTGGAACTTGAAGCGGTCACGGAAACAAGAACTTGACAGCTACGGAATCGATCAATTTCAGAGTATCTCATCAAGTGGAAGAACTTACCCACTGAAGATTCTACATGGGAGGATGAGAATTTTATACAGAAGCACCCAAATCTACTCAAGTGTTGAGGACAACACTTTTTTGAAGGAGAGGGGCATGTTAGGTTCCTATATTACTAGTATAGTCCCTTATTATTGTTAGTGTAACCCCCTTATTGTTATTATTGTACCCTTGTAACCCCCATATTTTATTATTGTGCCCTTAAATTATTATTGCTAGATCAGCTAGGATTACATTGTGGCCCCACAGGTTACATTGCATTGTGGACTCTATATATCGTAGGGTTTTATGTTTCGAATCATCAATTGACTACGTTCATGTAATGTATTGGAGGTTTCCCCCTCAAAGTGGCTTATTTCTAAGGTGTTGATCTCCCTTTTATTCTCTTTTGGGATCTGGTTTCACAACAGGACATTTTGCAGATCACAGAACTGGACATAAAATTTTACAAATGGGCTACTACTGGCCCACGATTTTTAAGGATTCTAAGAAATTTGTTCAGGCCTACGATAGCTGTCAAAGGATGGGCCGCCTTGGCCAATCTAATGAGATGCCCCTGCATCCACAGCTGGTCATAGAACCTTTCGAGCATTGGGCATTAGATTTTTTTGGGCCAATCAACCCATCATCCAACCAAAAATCATATATATTGGTTGCAAAAGAATACATAACTATGTGGGTAGAAGCAGTAGCATTACCAAGAACCACAGAAGAAACTGTGATAAACTTTATTTTCAAAATTCTTGTACGATATGGGTTACCCAAAGAAGTAATCACTGATCGAGGGCCACAATTTTTAGGCCACAAGATCACTGCTACAATAAAAAAACATCATGTTATTCACAGAATTACCTCTCCATACCACCCACAAGCGAACAGGCAGGTAGAAAGCACCAACAAAGTAATTGAAACTATTTTAACAAATACAGTCTCATCGCACAAACGAGATTGGGCTACTCAACTGCCAGAAGCCTTAAGTCATATCACACAACTTGGAGGAATACTACTGGATACTCCCCATATCAGCTGGTAGTTGGTAAGGAACCTATTTTTCCCATAGAGTTTGAGATAAAAACACTAAGGACATCCCAGGAAGTAGGACTGGATGTAACTGAAGCCCAGATTAATAGATTACAACAAATAAATGAATTAGATGAAATCCGGCTTTTGGCTCTGCAGCATACTGCACTTATTCAACAACAAAGAGCTAAATGGCATGATTCTCTGATCAAGAAAAAGACATTTCATGAGGGTGACAGGGCACTTCTCTACGATTCCAGGTTTCAAGACTTCCCTGGTAAATTGCAGACTAGGTGGTTAGGTCCCTATGAAATAAAGGAAGTACATGAAAATGGAACTCTTACGTTGGCCACCATTGATGGGTCTGATTGTTCCTTTAAATAAAATGGGCATCAGGTGCGCCTCTACCAAAGACCACTCAGAAGAGGATCGTTTTGTCAACAGATATGGAAGGACTCCACTATGCAATTTTTAGCTGCAGAAGATAATCCCTTGGCAGCTTCATCTTTGTAAAAATTCTTTTCTTTGTGTCAAAAAAAAAAATGTAAATAATATTGTTGATTCAATTTGTTTTCTTCCTATTTTGTTGTTCCATATTCCGAACAACACTTTCTGATTTTGTTGTTCCATCTTCAGAACAACACTTTTTGGTTTTGTTGTTCCATCTTCGGAACAACACTTTTTGGTTTTTTCGTTCCATCTTTGGAACAACACTTTTTGGTTTTTTTGTTCCATCTTCAGAACAAGACTTTTTGGTTTTGTTGTTCCATCTTCGAAACAACACTTTTTGGTTTTGTTGTTCCATCTTTGGAACAACACTTTTTGGTTTTGCTGTTCCATGTTCGGAACAACACTTTTTTATTTTTGTTGTTCCATCTTCGGAATAACACTTTTTTATTTTTCTATTCCATATTCGGAACAACACTTTTTGATTTTGTTGTTCCATCTTCGGAACAACAGTTTTTTATTTTTGTTGTTCCATCTTGTAAACAACACTCACTTTTGTTTTTTTATGTTCCAATTTTGGAACAACACTTTTCTTTCTTGTACAATTTTTGTGTGTTATGAACAACACCTTTTTTTTTTATATTTCACAAACACCTCTTTCCCCTTATGGACTTACTCCTAGCTCATTTTAGCCTCATTTCTTTGATTCCTTTTATGGCCTGAAGTACAGTACCTTCACACGGATAAGAATTATGGATTTTATTAAAGCAGGTGAATATTTTTAACGTTATGATCTTTGACAAAGACAACTTCTTGATGATAGACTTAAAACAATTGAAAGGGACACAATTATTTACATTTCACTTTACTGTACTGATTTCTACTATATATGATACTGATTAATCATCTTTACCATGCTGGTTCTACTCTCCCTAGTATTATCCCTGTCTATTATCAATGGGATTATGGGTATAATTTTTCTTATTATTGACATGCTACAACTTATTACACCATTCCTACCCTTAAGGAGTACTAAGCCTCCCTCTATTTATCATAAAAATATGTAATGACAACTAAATTTTATCTACAGATAAAGGATAGGGAGTCTCATTAAGAGCCGGCCTACCATGTTCATAAGGATGTAGCAATGTGACATTCCCACTATGGCCACCAAACCAGGGTTATGATCCATTGGATGGCTAAAATATCCTTGGAATAGGAGGTCTCATTACGAGCCGACCTGTTCACTTTTTCTACTTCCCAGTGAATGGCAGTATGGTTATCTGGTTACCACACCAGCGCACTGGTCTCTTCTATAGAAACAACAATGAAAATTTTCAATTATAAATTGAGGATCCTGGCTCACATGGGTTAAAAATAAACTCTATCGAGGCTATGGATGCCTGCTGGCAGCAGAAGCTCTGCTTATGTTATTGAAGTTCTATTTCCTCAATCGATAATTCTTATAATACCCTCTTCGCATTTATCTTTTTATCTGAGAGATTATTTCCTATAAACACTTCCCTAATTTACACCTTTATGCATGCGTTCATGTTTTTTACTCAATCATATCGTGTAAAGCCTGCATATCGTTAGCAAAGACTCCTTTTGTACATATTGTTGTCCTCTTTCCTTATCACATAATTTATCATCAACCAAAGCGTCTTGTCTCTTGTCATTTACTATGATTATACACCACCCTTTTAATCTATCCATCTCTCTTATTGTCCCATCATTTATTTATGTACTCAGTTCCATTTACTATTGTACCCTTCATTCCTATATCTTTCTGTCGAAACAGCCATTTAATGTCTATTTGGTCGTAGGCAACCTCTCATTTTGAAAGGGGAGAAACCTTCTATTAAACTTGTGCATGCGTTGCCATTATTTCAATGAAAGATAATATATTCCATGATAATGTAGTGTTAGTGTCTTGTAATTTGGGAAATTGGTAAACCAAATGATTGGGTAACATCATAACAAGATTTTAAGTCTTATGACCTAGCCTTCCTAGAGTCAGAGAGGGCTCTCTCTATTATGCGAAGGATGTGAACTTGTTCACTTTGTGTGTTTGATTTTAGGCTAGTGTTAAGTATGTTTTGGTTTGTTTTTGGTTTTTGAGGTAAACTTATCAAAAAGGACAAATAGAAAGAGATTTCATCAAATCAACAGGGCTATGGGGTTAGATAAAGTCAAGGTTGTCTAAATGATGGACAAATTGTACTGCAGGGCCGATTTAGTCAAGGTAAATGGATTTCTTTGGGTGAAATTGAAGTGAAATGAACTTTAAGTTTGTGAAAGACAAAGAGATCTTAAACATATACAGTTTTAAAGAAAATACTCATGAGGTAGGGAAAACCATTAATCTCTATGAATAAAACTCAAACTGATACATATGAAAGATAAACAATCCGGCGATACATAGAAGCATAAGAACTCCTAACTCTAGAAAATCACCTTCAGCTGTTTGGGAAAACAAATAAGATAAAAAAAAAAACTCAATATATGAAGAGGGAACTCCTAAAAAACATATCTTGAGCTATCAGGAACTCTGAAGTAAGTTTGCAAGCATGGACAAAGGGCAAGATCGAACGAGACCTCTTTGACTTAACTAAAACAATCAGTATTTCATAGAAAAGATTTTAGAAATGGAGTTTTGAGAAACTATAAGTAAGCAGGGCATACCTTAAATCATACTAGATAGCAAACATACTGACCATTAATGAAACAAATAAAAATTTACTGATGGACCTAAGGAGCAGCTAAGAATTCCCTAGAAATGATCGAGAGGAGGAAAACATCAAAGTTGTAATATGCAGGATGTTTGAGGTGCTTCCATGAGCATGTATCAACGTATAATTTTCTGATCTACAGAAAATAAGAAGTATGGAACATCAATGAAAACAAGAAAACATAAAAAAATCAGGGAAACATCACCATTCACCAAGCCATGGAATCCTGCACACAATGCTCCTCCACCATCAAGGCAAGCAATACATCATCCACTTCATAAAACAAGTATTTCTTCCAAGATCATAATGCTATGTATTGCTATCAATATATCAAGTTAAGCCTGTTTGTTGCAATGAATCCTCTTGTTTTATATAATCCAAAGAGGAGGAAACCCACCTAGAGCAACTAGAAGGCCATTGGCCAAAAATAAATATCTAAAACTATCCTTGAGGCCTAACAAGGTCCAAGGCACAAAATATCCTTCAAAAATATCTTTTCAGACCAAAATAGCAAAAACGAATCACTTTTAAGGCCTGACACATAAGATAAACTTGCTTAGCGCACATTTTCCCCAGTCATCACTCAAAAAACTACTTTTCAGCAAAATCTATAGGAGCGTAGCACCAGAAAAAAAGTATGTTTTGCAGTACAGTTTTGGCGGACTTTCTGATGTTGAAATGAGTCCCGTGATGGCTCGTTGGAAAGCTACGGATGCATATTTTCTAAAAATACTTGATATTTTCCAATATGATGCTTGGAAGTCATTCAAAAATTAGAAATAGTGAAAAAACCTAGGAGTGTAGCACCTACTGATATTAGGGGCAGAAAGGTTAAAAATGGTTGTTTTTGACCTTTTTGAGAGACTGAAACAGCTTCATTTGATCTGAAAATTTCTAAGCATGTTCCTTTGATGTCAAGGAATCCAAAAATATATTTTTCTTCAGCTGAGGATGCTCCAAGAAAAATTTAAGACACCCATGATCTTATGCTTTTAGGCCTAAAATTCACGAAAAACAAGAATGTGTCCAAAAATGCCCAATTTTGGTGAGTAAACCCCTTAAGGGTTTTTAGAAACATGCAATGAAGCTTGAGCAATAATTCCAAGCTGGGATTGGCCTTTTCCACATTTTTCCGTTGGGCACCTTCTTTGGGCAGCTTTGAGTTTCCTTCAGAAAAACTAATTCAATTTCTTATAGTGCTCGATCATTCTCCTTTGTAGGCCCAAATCCTTGTTAGCTTTCTCCAATTTGGTTTCCAAATGCTGATTTTCCCTCTCAAGCCAAGACTCTTTATCATTCTCAATTTCTAGAGCAAGTAGCTCCATAAGAGGGTATTGCTGTGCACAGGCTGATTCTTCTTCTTTCTGCTTTTGCAATGCTCTTCTAAGACCCATGGTCTTAGGTCTCTTTCTTATTGTCCCTTCTTCTTCATCATCTTTCGCATACTCACCCATGTATTCTTCTAACATCACTTGTGACTTTTGAGCTTCTCTTCTTTATTTGATTGCTCGGGCCTCATAGATTTCCATCTGTCCACTCATTTTCTTATTTTTCATTTGCAAAAAGTGGATAAGGTCTTTTGACCTTTCTAGATCATTTACTAAGTCTTTAACTTCGGCATCCCAATCTTGTAAGAGGGATCTAAGAATCCTGGCCTCATCTTCTTCAGCATCATTATCTAACTGTATTAGTTCAAACTCCCTCTCATGCTCATGACTGCTTTCGTGTTCTTCAATTTTCTCCTTGCCTTTTCCTTGGATGAGTTTCTTTCCTCCGGTTTTCTTAGGCAATTCAACCTTGCTCTGTTTTGGTATCTTACCTCTGCTCCTTAGTGCCTTGGTGACATTTCTTGGCACTTTTTGAATATTTTTTCTTTTCACCTTTTTAGTGGTTTTAGCCTTCACCTATTTTGATGGATTAAATATGGCCCCTTGCCTTGGAGAGGCAGTAAGCACATGTTCTTGATTGTGTTGATGAGAAATGAGAGGAGGAGTCAACACTAGTACCTGTTCAGTTTGGTCTCTTACAACTTTAGGGTTGTCCTTTTATGTGTTACTTGGTTGTGGACAACTTTCTTTACTTTTGTTGTTTTCATCACTGTCCCTATTTTTTCTATCCTTTTTATTGTTGCCTCCTTCCTTACTTTCCTCACTGCTTCCACTATCCTTTTGTTTGCTATGATTTATTTCATCACTTTCCTCTTGACCTTGGTCTTCATTGGCACCACTGTTTTTTCTGTTTAGGCCCTTACTACTTTGACTGTTTGGGCTGCTTCCTTCTTCATCAAATGTTTTTTCCTCCACTGAGCTGTGAACTGTTTGCCTCATCATTTTTACTTTTCCCTCTATTGTTGCTTTCATCATTTTCATTGTTTTGAATACCTCCCTATGGGTTGAATATTTTCTCATTGTTTTCCTTTGCTTCTTCAGTGGCTTTCTCTTTGTTATCATCACTTCCATCTTCATTGTGACTGTGTTTTTCTTGTTCACTTTTATCCATGAAAAATATTTTGGTTTGGGAGGGTGACTCATGGGAGGAAAGTGGAACATGATCAGTGGAGGGCGAAGCAAGGGGTGTGAGGACTAATTGGCACTTTTATGACTTAAAAAAAAATGATGAGGATATGTCAATTGATGAAGACGGCCTCTTAAAACTGATTCTCATAGCAAAATGCAACTTTTGGGTAAAATTTGGTTAATTTTGTCCCTTTCTGCAGCTTTCTAGATGGTGTTGTGATTTTCCTACAGGTGTGTAGCATCCTTAAGAAAATAACATAGGAGCAGATTGTAGGCGCATAGCGTCCATCTATAGGCGCATAGCGCAGAAATAGGCCTTTTTGCAGTAGTTTTTTGGAGGCCTTCGTGATGTCAGAATTGGGCCCGGGATGGCTCGTTGGAAAGGTATGGATGTTTACTTTCCAAATGTATTTTATTTTTTTCATTTGGTGTCCATTTTTTTGTCCAAAAACTGATTCTCCCAACACTGGTCAAAATTGGTGAATGCTGGTGTAGAAATGCAATTTAACTTCACCTTATGGCTTATCTGATAGATTTTTTTGTCCCTTTTTGTTTCCCTTCACCACTGCCTTTAGCATTTGAACATGCGATTAGGCTTATGATGGAATTTTTTCATTTGCAAGGCGAATTTAACAACTATGTTTGCCTCCACATTCTTTAAGTCAAGTCTATGACTGCCCTTTGTGTAACACCTTATCTATAAAACTTGGATTTTTATTTCTTTAGTGCAATGGTACTCAGTTCTTTAAAAATCAAATTTTCTCCTTTTTGAATTTAAAAATCACATATTTGATTTACTGGATTTTTGTACCTTTTCACTTTATCTTTGGAATGATAACATTAGGAAAAATTTTATACCCTCTACTTATCTTTTAAGGATGTATTCCAAAAAATAACTTGGCCTATCTGTATTTATCAAATGAAGGAGGCCCTTTAAAAGCAATTGTGCCCTCTACTTGTCATGAAGGAGGCCCTTTAAAATTAAGTATTTTCCCTCTACTTGTTATTGAAGGAGGCTTCTTTAAAATTGTGTGGGCACTTTGTTTATGCTTGAAGGAAGATACTTCAAACAAAATCTGGGCTCTTTAAACAACCTATGTTTTTGCCCTATCTCTATTCATTATTGAAGAAGACCCTTTAAAACTATGTCTTTGCCCTCTGTTTATGATTGAAGGAGGCAATGAAAACACAACTATTTAGGCTCTCTGCTTATGATTGAAGGAGGCCCTTTTTACAACCAACTTTGTCTTTAGTCCAATTTTCTTATGAGACATGTTCTTATAGAGTCTCATTGTGAAACCCATGGGCAGGTAATGTATTTCCAAATGATAAATGTCTGATGTGTCTGTCTTAGGAATAACTCTTCTCTGCAGTAACTATACCTTTATTCCTGCTGATAGTACCTTGATGTTTTAGAGTCTAGGCTATAGAAAAAAGGCAGTTGTTCTTGTATATGATTTTTACTTTGATGCCTAGTCTACTAGAGGTTCTTTTGCCAGAAAATTTCCATACCTAGCCTCATAAGATTGTTTTTCAAAGTTGTGTAC